>JAOVVA010000021.1:10978046-10997599 GCA_028565275.1 Leiocassis micropogon
TATTTGTTTTTAATTCCCTTCTTTAAAAAAAACAACAACTATAAAATACACACATTAACTGTCATTAGTTGCAGGCCAGGGGTTTTTGAGAAGCACCCACAAACCCCAGAAAGCACAATATTAAGCATAGTTGATTTACCAGTTCCAAGTCTTCTGAGCAAAGTGTGACCCAAAAGGTATTCAGCTATATTTAGACTAAGAATACATCAGCTTTATTGACATTACACAAAGATACTCATATGTACTATACGGTACAATGCACACACATCCTAGCTTGGAAATAAGTTGAGGTCAGACTGCAGGCTCAGCCATTTTATTTTAATAGTTTAAGCACTTTCTTCCTAGATGGCCTCTAGTTGCAGTACAGTGAGAGTTGTGGTTACCCGTTTAAACCTGCTTTTTCAATTTCATGCACAATTATTTATATCCTATCAATAAATTGCTCATGATAATCATAAGACAACTATTATGATAGGGCTGTTAAAAACAATTAAATTTTATTCCTAGAATTATCTCTGTGTGAACATCACATTTTATCCCATGCTTAAGATTTATATGTTAAAGTGTAAATGTGCAAATTAATAAAAATTTAGCTTGGTGGGTTTCCTCTGGGTACTCCAGTTTACTCACACAGTCCAAAAAAAATGCAGATTAGGCTGACTGGCATTTCCAAATTGCCCATAGTGTGTGTGTCTGTGTGCCCTGCAATGGATTGGCACCCTGTCCAGGGTGTACCCTGCCTCGTGCCCCAAGTCTTTGTATGACCTTGTACACACAATTAGTAGTATACAAGTTAAAAATCAGTATTTTAATCTTCAAAGTAGCATGTTGGTTTGGTACTGATAACTCCCAAGTATTAGGTCATCATTTTCTTTCATACATTTCATTATATCCAGGCAAAACTTATGCATATAATTATTTTAATAACCAAATTATTATAACCAATTAAGCTAATTTTAATGTAGATTATTAATGAGCTAGTGTTGGCCATACCCAGGAATACTAACCCTAATCTTACGTTTTTCCAATTTCAGTATGCATGGGTAAAAATTAATTTGTTTGCAGTATTTAAGTTTATACAGTACAACTTTAAAGTACCATTTCTATGAGGATCTTCTGACCTCAAAAGAAAACAAAAGGCCATTTATGGTTTTGGTTGTTTTGTTTCTAGTAAATACCATTTGTATTTGGGTTTTGTTGCTTGAGGAAGTTTGGAGCCTTGTTTTTCTTCCCTCTTTCTCACTGTGGCAGATTGTAAAATGTGTGTAATTGCACCCCCTGTCCACACAGTTGTGCATTTTGCAATATAAACATCCTGGATAACCAGGGCAAATCAGAGGCATGACTCCACTTGTGTACATTTCCAACTTTTTATTGAATATTAAGGTAAATATTTCACATTAATACAGGCTACATAAAGTAGAGCCACTATACGACATGAAATTTACTCTCATTTTAACCCTTTTTCAGTATGTAAACAATTATACATGTATTTACCACTCTAAAAGGTCTGATTTCTCTCGTTTGTGTAATCATCTAGTTCTTGGCCAGGTATAAATAGCGCACTGTCCTATCGAGCCCTGCTGACCAAGAACGCTTTTACGTGGGGCTTAAATGTCAAAATGGCTATACTACTCAAAATGTATCCTGTTGAACAGGCAATCGATTTGTTCATAGACAGCGGTAAACACGTTAAAGCCGACACTGGATTCTCCCTCACTCTCTCACTCTTTTGTTAGGCACATCAAAGGTGTCCGTCTCTCAAATTTCATGAAACTCTGTTTAACTTTTAAGGGGACACGCCTAGGTTAACGGTTTGGTAATTAGGTAATTATCTTGTTCTTTAACGTGTATGTCTTGTTACTGCTCCTATGCCTCTCAGTCTCTAGGTTTGTGTTTAGTTGATGTGATTCAGATGCACATTTCCCACATGCGGGGCCCAAGTCCCAGGCCACACCTGAAAAGACAAGGCAATCAGAAAAAAGGCCATTATTTTACAAATAGAGGTGAATTAGTTACCTTCCCACTAATACTTTAAATATGCTGCAGATTTAGCTACAAATCTCTAGTTCTTGTCAATAAGGCCACTCAGTACCATTACCTGCTGTGGGTCTGAATTCTCAGCTGAACTGGGGACGACTTTTAAGATGGGGTTCCAGGCGGGGTCAGTTGTGTGGAGCCCATTATACATGGGGCCTCCAGGAGCCTCGGCCATTTGTGGGTGAGGAGGGATCATCGTTCCTCCATACATCGACATTGGCAACCCCTAATCATGGAGAAAAAATAAGCACCTTAAAAAAACGTTAAATAGCTTTTTGGTTCAACATGAACGCATCCTAATACAGACCTTGTATCAGTTACATTACTGTAAATTTCACTTTTATAACCAGCTACATGTCATGTTTTACAAATGAGGAAATTCAAGGTTGTTAAAGTCTTAAAGGTTTTAAAAATTTCTCAAAGCTCATTATTAAAAATTGGACAGGCACATTATGACTTAATGTCAGTAATTTAAATAGAAAACAGTGCAAAAACAATTTTTTTTATTTCATAGTGTTCTCAGTGCCATGCAAACCTTTGGAAAATCCATGAAGTTAGTAGGCATGGGCTGGTGAAAGGTGTTAGATGGAGCAACGATGCCCGTGTCATCTCGCTCCATAGCCTGGTGCTGGGAGAACGCCGACTGCTCCTGCAGCTGCTGGTGCATCACGGGTCCTCCCATCATAGGCTGAGACCAGCCTGACATTGCCTCTGTCATGAGAAAATAAGAGTTTTAAATGTTAATTTGTAAAATACGCCGGCACAAATCCGGAATGAAATCAAAACATTTCCTCTCAGTTTACTCACCGGAGGCACTGCCCACTCCGAAAGACCAGATGCCACCCTGTCCGACTGGCGGCGTGTAACTAGTGGGCAGCATGGTGTGACTGACTGAGCCGGTCTGTCGGATCCGAGCCAGGCGCTCTGTCCCGATGGGCGGGGGCACTTTGCGGTCCTGCTGACTGGAACTGCTAGGCTTGGCTTGGATCAGTGCGGGTGTCACGGTGGACGTGCACAATGGAGAAGATGCTCCAGATGACACGGAGGGCACTGGAGACTCGCCTAAGAAAACGCAGACAATAAAATCAATTTTTTCAAGAACATACCCTTGCTTGTCATTTTTAAAGTTAAGCAAGATGAAGGGTCAGCTCTACAACATACAGGACGTGGAGGCGCTCCAAGGATGAGGGGAGAAGTGCTGGCGGCTGAAAGAGGGCGTTCCTACGGGAGCTGGGCCCTGCAGGAAAACGGGGCTGGCCGACATGCTTGTGGCAAAGCTGGTGAGCGCGGTGGAAGAAGAGATGGAATTGCCTGAGGGGTCCATGGGGTGAATGCCTAAGAAACAAGCAGGCCAAAGATCTCAGATATTAATGAGCTTGCTTTAACAATCACAATAACATAGTGATAGTAAAAAAAACAAAACAGGATAAGATACCCAACAGTATGACAGGGGAATATATCAACAGAATGACAGGGGAACGAATTAAACTATTCAAATACAATTTGCATTCACCAATGTAGTGTGGAAAAAAACTTTAAATAATGTAACCATGTTTCTACATGTTGAAACAAGAGTAAAAGTGTTTTGTTAACTTCCAAACGGATTAAAAGCGTCACTTGATCAGTCAAAAACATTTTGTTTGGCATACAGTCTACTACATTCCCAAAGCTATTTGTGTTAGTCAGTAATGCTTTAAATAAAATAACTTACTGTGATACTGAACACGCAACGTAGCCCTAGCGGACTCACCAATGGGGCTAGAGACGACTCGTTGGGAGGTGCAGCGATATCCTGGGGCCTTGGAGCCATCAGGAGGGGGCATACTGCTCTCCATCTGCCCCATCCCTCCCATGAATGCAGGTGGGGCACTGAAGGGCTGCTCTGGCGGAGTGCGAGTAGGAAGGTGACAGGCCCCCCACACCTGGTTGTTGCCCACCTGGTTGCTGTCGAAGATACTTGAAAAGTGATTGAATAGAGCCGCAGGACCGAAGTTGGGTGGCAGCTGCGCTTTGCCGCTGTGAAGGTGCACCTGTGAACCATTTATCATGCCCATAGTAGAGGATATCTGAAGTGAAGGGGGTGGCATGTTAGCCGTGGCTAAGCTAGGCTGGGCAGACTGCTGTTGCTGTTTAAGGGGCTCCTGTGTTGCACCCTGGGGCACGAAAACAGACTGCTGCTCCTGCAAAGGGGCTCCGGGTCCCATGGGGTAGTACGTCGTTGGGGGTTGTAAGCGAGTCGACACCCCAGGTGCAGCAGGTGTGGCGTAGTGAGGTAAGGTGCTGCTGGTGTTTGCAATCGTGCTGCTGACCGTGTTGGGTGGTACAGGACGAGAGACGGACAGAGACACGCCCGGTTGGACACTAGAAGAGGAACTTGGTTCTGTGCTGGAGGTGAAGGGCAAGGGCAGCTGCTGTCTGCCCTCGGGCTGGACAGGCAGTGCAGGCTGTGCAGAAGGAGATGCAGGGAAGTGCAGAGGGGTTGAGGGGCTGGAGCCCTCACACGGGGCGCTAGAAACAGGAACAGCCAGATCAGCCACCGATTTCTCTTTAGCAGGCGTACCAGCGGGAGCGGTTTCTGTCTTCAGGGCTTGAGTATGCTGTGTAGGTGGGGCAATGGGGGCAGGCATTGGAGGAGGAGTCGTCGGAGTGGTGGGAGCACAGCTGATGGGAACAGGAGGGACCTGCGAAGTAGGGGTGCTGCTTGCAGTGGTGGCGACGGCAGGTGCTGCTGTAGGCTTGGGCTCGGCGGAGAAGAGCTGCTTCCTTACTGAGGTTGGTGTAGGTGTTTTGGAGGGGACCGTGCTGGGGGGAGAGACAGTGGAACCATGTGCAACGTTAGCATTTGACACCGTAGCAGGGTGCTCGGTTGTAGAAGGGGCAGAGCTGGAGGGACGTAGGGCCGCATTGCCACTGTGTTTGGGGGAGCTGTTAGCGCTGCCAGGGCTCACAGGGCGCACGGGGAACGGTCCCCACGTGTTGGGCGAGGGAGGAAACGTGCCACCAAACTGTGCCATTGGCAGGCGCGGGTGACGGATCTGGTGCATGGTCTGCGCTGCCAGCAGAGCCAGCTGGGGGTGTGTGTAGGCCAGCGGTGGTAGAGAGACAAATGGAGGTCTAACACCTGGTGCCATGTTTTTGCCCATTTTGCCAGCCTGCTGAGTGGTCGAGTTGGAGGAGGACTGGAAGGACATGCTGGACGAGGGCACGACTGACGATAGGCCTTTCGAACTGGCCGCAGTGGTGCTGGTGGCCCCTGTGGAGGTGGTGTAAGTAGAGCCAATTTTGGTGTTAGTGCCAGGCTGACGAATGTGGTTGCGAGGTATCAGGTCCTCTAGCTCTTTGGCAGGGTCCTGGATAAGCGCATTGATCAACTGAACGGCATGTCGTGTGGACTCTGTGCCACCTCTGAAAAACAGGGCGAGTGTGTAAGGGATTGGATTTATAATATATGATGAGTGTAATTACTTTAATAAATACTTAAATAATTTTTTTATAATTGCTATAATTACTTTTTTTTTTTTTTAAATGTATCAATTAAAATGAACGCACCTGATGGTGATCATTCTCTCGCCGTTTTTGTCTTTCTGTTTGTCAACATCTATGTGCGCACCCGTCACATCTTGAATGGCTGTGATATTGCAGCCACCTCTGCCCATAATCCGAGACACCACAGAGGCTGGGACAGAGAGCTTCTTTGACCTAAAAAACACATCAAATGTGCGCGTTAGAACCTTAATAAGGACCCAGGAAAAAAAGGACATGAACAGCCCATGACTTTGTATGTCCTATACCTTCGTACAACTTCTTTCCATCCCTCCTCTCTCTTTTGGCCCCTTTTAGGGCTGGTGAGGTTCATCTTGCTGTTAGGTGAGGTGACTGGCAGTGAAATGGTCTTGAAAGATGAGGGCAGGGAACTGGGGGTCAAGTCACTGATAATCTCATGAGATCTGCAGGGTAAAGGAATACAGATACATTATACATACATAATGAAATGGTCGATACGATAGATTAATATTTTGAATACTTCAGAGAAAAGGGCTTGTGCATTTCTAATAGAGCTAGTGCTTAAGTCATTAGAAATAAAACATGTAGTACAAAAAACCAAACAGAGGATCACAAATACATCTTAACAGCTTGCTGCTGCAGCAATATGACTTTTTTTTTTTTTGCTCTAAAGGCAAAACAGATTCACTGAACTTGCACAAAAAGAGATTTCTGCAGACTCTGGTGATAGCTCTTACTTCTGTTGTGGTTTGGAAATGGACACTGTGACCTTCTCTTCCCGAGAAGTGGGGTGCGACAGGCCCAGTTTCTTCTCAGTCATAGGTAAAGGCTGACTGGACACTGCTGGAGCAGAGGAAGAGAACGAGGTGAATGAAGACGACAGGTCAGCCAGGTCCTGGCTTTTACTGCCGTTGCTGCTTTCACTGTTGCAGTCTGTGCTGTCCAGGTTGTCCGAATCACTGGTGCCCCCAGGTGCCCCGCCGCCTCGTGGTTCACCATGGATCTTGTTTTTATCTGCCTTTTGTTGCGCTAGTGCCACCTGAGGGTCCTGTAGGATGATGGGCTCGCTGGGTGAGTCCTTGGTCTTGTTCTTTTTATTCTTTCGGCTGGTACTCGGCGTAGTGACCACGTTGGCGCGTTTTTTGCTAAAGGCATTGGTGAAGGTGGTGGAGGTGGCAGAAATGCCAATGGTGGTGGTGGTAGTGGCGCTTGGGGGCTCAATGGGAACCTCTGGCTCTGCAAATGTGGGAAAAAGAATTATTAAAAGTGAAGACATCACGTTTTTTTATTATTATTATTATTATTATTATTATTAATTAGGAAAAAAAACTATATTATTAAAGTAATCCATATACCTTCAGCAGAGTCCTCCTTCTGGTCTTGTGTCTCAGAAAATGTATCCTTCACTTTTGCCTCCTCTTCCTCAAGCTTTTTCTTCTGTTCCTCCTTCTTCTTCTTGCGTTTCTCTTTGCGCTTCTCTCTTTTTGCTGCCAGAGCTTGTTTTTTGCTTTCCTCACGAGACTATGGTTGAACAAAAAGGAGGAAAAGTGGAACTGATTCACTCTGTATCGAACAGTTTCTATCGTGTGATCCACTATATAAAAAAAAAATTTTAATAATTTTTTTTTTTTAAAACCTCAATAACTCCTAATCAGAACCTCAAGTCTAAGTACAGGATTAATCCAAGACGCACCTTCTCAAGATCAAGTTCCTTGAGGAGAATACTGGCATTCTTGTTAGCCTCAGCAGCCTGTTGGTCTTTGGCTTTCACGATGGTTTCCATGCACTGATGACACTTCTTCAGAAGCTCCTGGACGCAAAAGACAAGTCATTAAAACATTGACATCAAAACTGTAAATTACACGATATAAAAGCAATCCACTGACACTATTGAAAAACCTATTTTCAGTCCACACCTTGTCTGCAATGGTGGCGATGTATCTCATGCACTCGATGTCAGAGGGAAACTGATTCACCTCCTTCACCAAATACTGGACCACTTTCACATGCCCCTAAAAAAATAAAATAATTGAGAATCACTCAGAATGTTCAGAATCTGACATTTATGCACTCATGTGAAGTGCAATCAGTATCCCAGAGGAGTTTACTGCTTACTTTACGGAATGCCGCCATAAGAGGTGTGATCTTGCGATTGTCTGCTGCATCCACATCAGCTCCTGCTTGTACCAGCAGCTGCACTACATCAAAATGCCCCCCGTTTGCAGCCAGCCAAAGAGGCGTGTTCCCCTTCTTATTGCGCACGTCAATGTGAGCCCCTCTACAAGACGCAATACAAAATCAATCAATTAATATTTACTTTTGACGTAATGCATGCCAAACAATAGGTTTATCCGAGGTCAGTAATATAAAAATAAAAAAAAAACACTAATTTCTTCTACTCACCTGTTAATTAGAAGCTCACAGAACTTGTAGTGGCCCTTGTCTGCAGCGATAGTAAGTGCGGTGTCACGTGAAGAGGGGACAGGAGGGGCGTTTACATCAGCACCTTTATCCAGCAGCACACGGCCCACCTCGGCATAACCACCAGATGCAGCTTCCATGAGAGGGGTGAGTCCCGTCTGAAACCGAGAGGTTCAGAATTACACAAACATTCTATTCTAATTATCGTCAAAAATCATACAATCAGAACCTTCTTGTTTTTGATAAGGTGCCAAAAGTTTCATTGCATTGTTTGTTCAAAAATAAATATAGTTTTAGTGAAATTGAAAGATCAGGTAAAGGTAGCACGTATATTATTATTTACACAATCTTACAGCAAATAGGGCTGAAACGATTCCTCAAGTAACTTGAGTAATTCGATTACAAAAGACTGCAGAAGATTTTGCCTCGATCATTTTTTGTAATCGAATCGAAGCTTCTTTTAATTAATTTTAAAAGCTTGCATTATGTTTTTGCGCAATTATTTGTTTGGTGTGACACAGCGCGCTTCCGGCTGCAAGTCGACAGTAAACACCGACAAAGAAGAAGCGCTTACGTCACCCACAAAAGCGGAAGGAGACGCAAACAGTTAGCTGTGTATTGATTTGAGGGAGCGTTCTGTTGCGGGCTGCAAAATGGAAAGGAGCGATAAAAATATCAGCGAGCCAAGAGATGAAGAAACAAGCAAGAGAAAACGACAAACTGTCAGTAAAGGCTTATGTTATGCCTGAGCTGTAGATTTTGAAACTTTTAGTTCTGAAAGTTAAGTTGCACAACTTAGTGTTTTTGTATAATAATTTATTTAAATGTGTGCCTTTTTTCCATTTGAAATACCTTTTTAGTTTTTGTATCTGAGAAAAGGCTTTAAAATAAGAATGTATGGCACTGTAATATACTTAATTCATCTCAGTCAAGCTATTCCTTGTATTGTGAATAATGACAATGTTTATTTTTGATAAAATGCTGTATGCATTTAAAAAATAAAAGTAGATTTTTCTAAAAAGAAAACCAATTATTCTTTGTTTCTCTTATATGTTTTACATTGCTTACATTACATTGCAATTGAATTTTTGGTAGAATACTCGATTACTAAAATATTTGCTACAGCCCTATCGTTATTTCAATAAGACATCTTTACTGACTGTCATTAAAGATGGCGGTAGTAACTGACCTTGGCCCGATGCTCGACGTTGGCCTTGCGGTCTAGCAGCAGACTGACCACCTCAGCTCTACCCTGGAAGCAGGCCAGCGTCAGCGCGGTGTTGCGATTGGTTTCGATCTGAGCGTTGATATCGGAGCCCATGTCCAGTAGCAGCTTTACTGCAGGTACATGGCCATTCATGGCTGCCAACATCAAAGGAGAGATGCCCAGCTTGCTGCCCGTCCTAAAAGGAAAAAAAGTTGAACACAAACAAATATTCATGAAATTTTTCACTTTTTTTTCAAAGTCAAGGCTCAAAAAAAAGATCAGGACCACACAGACTCTCCAGATAGATAGGATTTTCTGACCTGGAGTTGATCTCAGCTCCAGCGTTGAGGAGAATCTTGATTATATTTACGTATCCTCCTGAGGCTGCCAGGCTAAGCGGGGTGTAGTCGGACACGTTTCGGTGCTCCTTATTAGCACCACGGAGAAGCAATAATTCCACCACCTGCAGACATGAAACAAGAAGTTATTTCTCCTACTGACAAACAAACCAACTGAAGGAAGTATGGGAATTTCTGTTGTCCTAAAGGCTTAATATTTTTGTCAATTCATAATGGTAAGACACATTTGGTTTAACAGAAATCTTCTCTACTGAACCTGTGACTTTCGGGATTTGTTTAAATACCTCTTGCCTGCCGCCTGAGCATGCCAAGGAGAGAGGGGTGTCTTTGGTCCTTTCAGACTGAGCCTCGATGTCTCCACCTTTGTCCAAAAGAATCTCAACAACGCCAACATGACCCGCTGTGGCAGCCAGGATCAAAGGAGTGAACCCTGTAGATGGAGAAGTAAGTAAGAAATAACCAGTACAACATTTGCATTTTTAAGATGCATGTAGGGAAGTCTGAGAGGAGACCTACCCTTTTTGTCCCGGTGCTCAATGTTCGCACCACGCGCGATAAGCACCGACACAAGCTCTTCATGGCCGCCCGCACAGGCCAGAGTCAGAGCCGTGTCATGATTGCTCTCCGTCTGAAAAAACAAAGGCGTGACCCATCAGACCTTTGTAATGTCTACTGTCCAATTTGTCATAATTCTCGCAGTTTAGCGCCATGACTTTGCCATTATTCTCTTTTAGTTTGACGCTATGCTTTGCTAGAACCATAAAATGAGTAAAAAAAAAATTTTTTTTAAAACAGGGCTTACATGTGCATCGATGTCAACAGATGGATAGAGTGGGAGCATGGAGGGTGGGGAGACAGTGTTCATGGGCGTCTGTGTTGTGGGCTGAGGTATGGGTGAGGTTGTAGTGTTTATCATAGGCACTCTGCTGCTCACTGCTGCAGACAAGAATCAAAGCATGAGAGTCATTACTCTACAAAAAGCAACAACCACTAAAAACTTTCCAACAGATCCAAAAAGAGAGAAAGAAACCAGCTGCATGAAACGTACCTGCCATGATGTCGTCCAGCGTGTCTGTGAGCGTCTGTGCAGGTGTGGCCACCATGAGGCCATCCGGTGCCTGTGCGAGGAGACCAGGCCCGAGTCCAGATAGCTGCTGGCCCAACATTACTCTCTGCAGGTCGGGGCTGCTGCTGCCTGGGTACTCCGCGCTGCCGAAGTCTGTGGACTGCTGTGCACTCATAGGCTGAATGGGGACGAAGCTGGACTGTAGCGGGGGAGGTGGAGGGCCCTGTAGGCTGTGGGGTTGAGGAGGAAGAGGTGGCACCGGTTGTCCTCCTCCCTCTCGGTACAGGATGGTATCGACCTGTGGGAGCTCGGCGTAATCGCCGTCTTCCTCATCCTCATCCTCGTCGTCGTCTTCCTCTTCACCCTCCTCATCGTCGTCGTCGTCCTCGTCCTCGTCAGCAGGGAGTGGCTGGTGGCCCTCGATGTCGTTGTCGTCCGTGCACCCTGGACTGGAGCCCAGCTGCGTGGCCTGTGGTGGCAGGGGCGTGCCGGGCGCCTCCACCCCTGCCGCCTGACCCGGCTCCTCCTTCATCTTTCCCTCCATGTACTCTTTGGTGAACTGCTGCTGTGTCTTGAGTTGCAGCTGCCGCTCCACCTTCTGCAGCTCCTTCAGGATCTTTTTCTTTTTCTGCACCTGCTCCTCACGGCTCTTCTTCAGCTCCTCGATCTTGTCTTTGGTGAGCGGCTCGCCCTGGATCAGCTCTAGCGACTGCAGTTGGGCCTTCTCGATAGCGCTGATGCGCTGGCCCAGCTCGTTGAGCTTGCCTTCCGTCTCCTCAACGATGCACTCAAGTGGCTGGTACGGGTGGAATGGAGGGAGAAGGTCGGCGTCCAGGCCCCCTGTGGCCACAGCATTGCTCTGCAGGCTGCTCAACCTTTGTTTGGACATCCCTGAAAAGTAGGCCACAGAGTACGATCAAGATCAAAATGCTAATACAACTCATACAATCATACAGACAATCTATGAGGTGACCCAGACAAACCTTTGTTTGTGACGGGTGGGGGTGTGGCAATGGTGGAGGGCACGCTGTCTGGCTCCTGAGGGGGTACCACCATGGCCAGAGCTTGGAATGGGACGCGAGGAGCCTGAATATATGGACAGGACCAAAAGCTTACGTTATACACTGTCAAGCTTTTTTTTTTTTATTTTTATTATTTTTTTTTTACATGTATAAACTGAGTGATGCATTTTCTAACCTGAGAAGTGTCATGGGAAGGGGGAGTGAGTTGAGACAGATCTGGCGCAGGGACCGACAAAATGTTGTTTGGGTAGTCTAGCAGGTAGGACACCACATTAGTGTGACCACCCTTAGCAGCTTCGATCAGCATCGTTGAGCCATCCTATGAGGAAGAGATTAAAGATTAATTAGCATCTGATACAGCGGATACCTGATGAAGTAAGCATTTGAACAAAGAACGTCACCCTATGGATCAAAATATTGGTTTACTTTACCCTTTTTACAAATGACAAAGAAAAAATTATCCATATATTTCACGCATATATTTCAGCCATAAAAGACCCATGATCAGAGATTCACTTCGTTGCAGTAACTGAACTATATAAAAACATATACCAGTGTATTTTAAATACCGGCGATTTCTTGAATCCCACTTTTTCAGCTTATTGTATTAGATACTATTTTAAGCACACACATACAGTACTATGGCAGATGGTACAGCAAAGTGTCTTGCGAGACGGTTCAAATGCTAATACTGATCTGCTTTGGTTTTAATTAACAAGGAAGAGCAATAAAAAAAGAACAACACTGATAATGCGTGATCCAAGCATGAGCCTAAGCTTAAACTCACCTTCAGTCTGTGAGTAGGGTCTGCACCATGAGCCAGCAGCAGCTCAACCACAGCCAGGTGACCTCCAGCGCAGGCAAGAGACACCACTGTGTGATCATTATTGGCTGTGGCTCTGTTCACGTTAGCACCTACAGGCACATTAGTTATTGATTAGAGGAATTTCAAAACATCAGTTGTTGCTTTGATTTTTATTTATATTCATCCATTGTACGCATTAAAACATACAATTACGGTACATTTATAATATATTGTGTTTTCCTGATCTTTTGATATTTAACAGTAAATCCTAAACATAATTTTGTTTCCTTGGGAGCCGCAATTTGCCATTTTCTGTCCACTTGTTCGCTCTAATACTAATTAAGACTAATTAATTAACCACCTCTTTTCAAACTCATCTTTTGGAGTTAAGTGCTATCATACTTTGGCTCACAAGTACCCACAGTTCTTCCTAACCAACTTTATTGCTTCATCTGCTATATGAATATTCACTACACGTGAAATCTAGGAGGCTGTGCGCATTCCAAGGAAGATTTTATATGCCTAAAATGTAAGGAGTAACTGGGTGGTGAAATGTACTATAGATCCTGAGTAGGGTTTTTTTAAATTTTTATTATTATTTTCCATCATAAGTGGATGACGGGTATGAAATACCAGGAATTTTAACAAGATATCCAAATCCCCTTATCATTGGTACAAAACTTTTTTTTTTCCTCCCCCCCAGATATCATCCAGATTCATACCTTTACTGATTAGAAACTGTACAGTGCACAGATGTCCTGCTCTGGCTGCTTTCATCAGAGGAGTTCTTCCACCTTCTGACTCATGTTCCTATAAAAAATAAATAAATAAATACATAAATAAATAAAAAAAATGAAAGGCAAGCAGAATTCAAGTCAGGCATCATCACACAGTGAGTTTGTAGGTAAAAGGTGAGGGGGGAAAAAAAGAGGAGAAGAAAAAAAAAGACACGCACCAGGTCAGCCCCAGTTTGAAGCAGCACATCGGCCACATCCGTGTGTCCGTTTTCGCAGGCGTACGTTAGCGCTGTGTCCCCCGTTGCTGTCGTGGCATGGACGTTGGCTCCTTAGCACAGCGAAACAGCGACAGTCAAGACCAACAAATCTCTATGCAAAATAATATACTGGAGTGATTTCAGACAGTAGCCTCACCAGCAGCCAGCAGGTACTTGACCAGCTCCAGATGTCCCTCCTGCGCAGCCTCCATGAGAGGAGTGGAGCATCCGAGCTCGATATCTGCTCCGGCCTTGATGAGAAAGTCGGCCACCTCCAAGAAACCCCCGCAGCAGGCCAGAGTCAGCGCCGTCTCCTGCGTCTCCTCTGTCTGAGCGTTGATGTTTGCACCTAATCACAGGGCACCAGTTATAAGATGCATCTTTTAAATCAACATGTTTGCTACTAATATAGAACAAATTTGCTTTTTTTTAATTTAAATGTCATCATAGTGTTGCATATAGAAAGCAGAAGCCATACAATCAAACGGCACAGTAATAATACGTTCGATTAATACATTTAATACAGTGCTGTTAATGTGTGTGGTTTTTTTTTAAATCGCTCAGATAGTCAGGCTAATTTTAATTTTACACAAAGATGACCCAAGTAAACACAAAATGCAGTTTTTAAATTATGGGGGAAAAAGGTTCTCCAAACCTGTCTGGCCCTATGTGAAAAAGTAATTGCCGCTAAACCTAATAACCTTGTACAATCAATCTAGCGCTTGTGATAACTGGCAATAAGTCCTTCACATTGCTGTGGAGGAATTTTAACTCACTCTTCTTCGCATAATTTTTTTTAATTCAGCCACACTGGAGGATTTTTAAGCATTGAACAGGCTGTTTGAGGTTCTGCCACAGCATTTCAATCAGTTTGCAGTCCAGACATTGATTAGGTCTAATATTCAAAACCTCAATTTTTATTACATTTTTTTTTCTCAAACTGATGGCTGGACATTCTCCTTCAGGATTTTCTGGTAGAGCGCAGAATTCATGGTTCCATCAATTATGGCAAGTCGTCCAGGTCCTGAAGCTACAAAGCAGCCCCAGAACATCACTCTACCACCACCATGTTTGACTGTTGGAATGGTGATGGTTTTTTTATTTATTTATTTATTTTAAATGAAGCACTGTTTTAGTTGTACACCAGATATAATGGGACGCACGCCTTCCAAAAACAAACTTTTCTCTCATCAGTCCACAGAATATTTCCACAGTCCTGGGGATCATCAAGATATTTTTTGGCAAATGTGAGACGAGCCTTCGTGTTCTTTCTGGTCAGTAGTGGATCTCATCCATGGATGCCATTTTTTCCCAGGCTCTCTTATTGTTACATAAAATTAGTTTGATGATCTCAATGATTTTTAAATGACAAATATGCAAAAAAAAAACTTTTTCACATCACTGTATGTTGTATTTATGTTCTTTCCTTTATTAATAAGAGACATTTTTTTTACTGCTAAATGAAAACTGGTGGTAAGGGGTAGTCAACTGGTGGACCGCAAACTGACTACTTGAGGGAAAAATAAATGGTAGCCAATAAATGTGCGCTAAAATGAATTTTTACAAAATGTAATTAAAAATGTACCTGACATGGGGTACAAGAAGGTTTTAACCACATAAATATATATATTTTTAAACCAAATATTGTAGTCTTTGGTAAACACTAACTAACATTATCTAAAAATATTTTTTTTCTTCACTGAATGATAAGCAATTAAAATGTAAACTAAACCATTAAACATTTAACAGGTGTCACCTGGCTTAAAAAATGTTGGTAAGGTGACACTAAGTGACCTGTAAACATTTAAATGCATACACAACGAGTTTGTTTAGAAAATCCAACTATCTGTCCTACCTTGTGCCAGAAGCAGAGCCACCATTTCTTCATGACCCTCGCGTGCAGCCTCCATGAGAGGAGTGTATCCCTCGTCGTTGACCTCCTCCAGGTTGGCCCCCCTCTCTATCAGCAGTGCTGCCAGTTCCACGTGCCCTCCGCAGGCCGCCAGTGTGAGCGGCGACTCGAACGAATCCGCCGGCATGTTCACCTGCGCACCGCTGTCCAACAGCAACCGCGCCACCTCTACGTGCCCGTCCTACACCGAGCACAGAAGAAACCCTTGTGAGCCACGCACCAAAGGCTGAGCGGACAACAAAATAAATAATTATTTTATCATGCACACAATTCTGTCTGTAGTGTGACTGTTAAACTCATTAGCAAACACCACAGTATGACAAAACTGCCCCCATCTGAGAGAAAAACATTTTTTGAACTGCAGCAGAAATACATATTTCCCGAAATGATCGCCTAAATAAATACAGCATTCACTAACAAGAACAGGAAAATCGACCAGTCTAGAACAGGGAAGAGACCGTGTGTTAGTGTGTGAATGAAGCGAATAAAGGATGCAGTGTTCTCACCATGCAGGCTTCCATGAGTGCCGTGTGCATCTCGTCCGTCTTGTGTTCCTGGTCAGCTCCTGCCTCCAAGAGAAACCGCACCATGTCCAAATGCCCTGTATTAAAGCCAGAGGACTCACACTCTGCGCCTCTCCACAGTATAAACGTTTACTTTTTTTTCCCCATGTGTAAATAACATTTGCTTTCAACCGAGTGCACCTGGTTTTTCTTGATACGCACCTTTATAACAGGCTAGTGTCAGAGCGCTTTCCTTGAACTCGTTGGAGTGTGTGTTGATCCCTGCTCCGTACTCCAGGAGCACACGTGCCACCTCCACGTGCCCCGCGCTAGCTGCCTCCATCAGGGGAGTGTGGCCGTTCTCGTTGTGATCCTCGATGTTCGCTCCCTCTTTCAGCAGAACTTTGACCACGTCCAGGAAACCGCCAGCACAAGCGTACGTCAGTGCTGTGTTACCTATGGAACCAGCAGAAGCCATTCGTGTCCATAGTACAATACAAATATTTTTTTTAAATAATTTTATTTTTATTTTATGCTTTATAGATGATCAATAGTTTATTTATCACATGCTGCATGTGATTTCACAACTTGTGAATAAGCCGACTGTAGTTGTACCTGAAGAGGACTGTGCGTTGACGTCTGCTCCGTGCACTAGGAGCAGTTTGACGATGTCTACGTAACCACCACTAGCAGCAGCCATGAGAGGCGTGATGTCGCCCTTGATGCCTCGGTCCTCTACATTTGCGTGCATGGCCAGTAAGACCTATAACAAAAAAAAATTTAATAAAAAATTATTTAAAACAAAAACACAATCAACACCACCACACACTCACATTAGAATGAAACTGTTACTGTGGAGAAGAACAGACTTAGCACAAACTATTGCTTGCGAGCGTAGTTGGTCAGCAGCAGTATAAAAGCGCAGTGTGTGTATGCATAAGGGAGGAGGGGTGCGAGAGCCCTACCTGTGCGAGCTCATAGTATCCGGCGGAGCAGGCCAGACAGAGCAGGCTCTCTCCTTCTTCTGTGTGCTCGTTGACGCTGTGGCCTTCGTCCAGCAGCTTCTTTACCGCGTTCACGTCTCCGTCGGAGCAGGCCTCAGGCAGGCTACGGCTAAAAATAACCAGACTGCTACAATTACCGCGACTGTGCAGGCAAAGCTAAGCTAGCTACGCTGACTGACCCTTCAAGATTACGGCTACACTACTGAAACTTCAAATACTATAAGCTAATAGCTGAATGTATAAACAATAGCTGACCAAATAATGACTGGTTAACAGGAATACGTTCAGCAAAATATCAAATGGTGGGGATTTTGACAATTGAGACTTAAACTGGAGAAAGGAAAAAAAAAAGAAAAAATAAGCCTGTTTTTAAGTACTAAAAGTTTTTTTTTTGTGTTAAACCTACATACAGATAGGGTGACAAATTAATGGAAAAGTTGTTAAGCTAGGGAGATAATATAATTGATCAGGGGTTTATAGATGTAGGCGCCATTTTCACTTACATGTAGAGAACAAAAAAATTAATAAAAATAAATACAACGCACCTCCGTCTGTCAGGTTTTAATATCAAGACGTTAATGTAATGTTTAGTGAAATCATCCAGTTACCTCTTTACAAAGCCAATGAGCCCAGTTCTCTTGTAAACTTTCTCCAGTGGGCGTGATTATTCTCACTGAGTTGTGTCTCATATAGAAAACTCTGGCCTTACATTAATCCAGAAGAGTCATACTCGAGCGATACTTTCAGTACATGATTCATAAAACAGTTTGGGTTACTACTCAATAATTATCTAACTAACTGTGGGTTTTTTTTGTGTGTATTTATTTAACTGCTTCCAATATATACTTCCAGGTATACCAGAAGTGAGTTAAGCTTCAGCAATAAACCTTTTGATAATAACACATTCTTTACTATAAACTACATACTTAAATTTAAACTACTACTAACAAACTCTGACATTTACCTTATGCTGATAAAAATAATACTGATACTGTATTTAAAAAAAACACATACGATGATGTACTCTAGTTGGCTGTGGGTCCAAAAAACACAGGTGTTAATTGGTAGTTGTTAGGGCCCAAGCACTGTGACAGCAACCCTTTACGTCACAGCATGTAAGGGGACCTCTTGTTCTTCTAAGGATATTTTTTTTCCAGAATCTGGGGCTTTTTGGGAGTCTTAACATGTTCAAAAAGTCATGAAAATCATAACACATGTTAGAATCAGCTGCCATTGGGACGCCTGAGCAGCTGGGCCCTGGGCGTGGGACGTGGCCGCCACACGAGATTTTGTTGCGTATCTCATAAACACTTGCTTGTATACATACGGCACACAGGAGACATTGAGCTAGACAATTTTTTTTCCTAACCATGTCATGGACTTTACTCAACAGGAAGTTGTTCATTTTGGGTTGTTTGCTAAACGCACCCGACGGATTTTGATATAATCCTCCTAGGGGATTTATTCGATCGCAAACAAACTGGGTGTGTGATCAAAAAACTGAGGAAGAAAAATGGCGAGGGGATTTCCCAGATCTCAAGCTGTTCAGCCGTGCCGATGCCTTAAGTGATTAATAACTTCCTGTATGACATCACATTGAGTGACATCATAGTGTGATGCTTTTTTTTGGAGGAGGTCTTAGCATAAAATTACCCCCAATCCAAAATTATGTCATAATGGTATTGGTATGTACCCTTTAAATGCTTGTGCCCACGGGCAGCAATGGCATGAGATGCTTGGGCACGATCGTTGTTGCGGTTTGAAAAAGAAGAAGAGGATCCCTCAATTGCCATGGTGAAAAAGCCAGTACGAAAGATTTGAAAGACGCATTCCTCCACCACCATCACAACCGGAAGAAGGGTATTCATAGCTTCGGTAAAGCTCCAGGGACTCTAGGGGGTCGAGAGACACTGCAGCATTTGTGGCAACTTTTTGCGTTGTTTATTTCTTTAATTTGCCACCCATCCGTTCGGCTGATGTGAAAATGCATGCTAATCCCAAATAAGGGTTTAACTGCTACTTGTTTATTGAGAGTATAGTTCTAACTTTATTTTCTAAAATCCCAACTAAAGACCAAAAATTTTTACAGTTTGGATATACAGTGGAACAAAGTGGACGTAGATTAAATATACTCAAACCAAGTAAAAAAAAAAAAGAAGAATTCTGTACCAATTGAGGTCATGATCGATTACGTAAAAACATCAATGATGATAATGAACTACATCAAGAGAACAGTGTCATAAAACAAAACAATTATGAAGTGTGTAAGTGGGAGGAGATGCCTACTTGTCCGCCTGACTGGCGTTGAGTGTGTTTTCGGCCCTCATGCGTGTGAGGGCGGCGGCGGCTTCGTCCAGCGCGCAGCTCACTGATGACGTCAGACGTCGTAGCACCTCAGGATCTGCGAAGGCTTTGCCATCGGCAGTGGACAGTTTACCAATGCCTGCAGTGTCAGCAACACGCCAGCAACACGCAGCATTCAAGGCATCCAGAGTTAGTGCATGTGAAATCACGCGCGCACACGCGCACACACACACACACACACACACACACACACACACACACACGTTAGTCACGTCCAAAACCATGCAGTGCACACAAACTAATCGTGAAATTATCTAACTCGTGGACTGACACTTCTCAGTAGTGTATACAAACATTCAAGCCAAAACAGTAGCTGACCAGTATACTAGACTTCCGAGGGTGAATCAAAAAT
>JAOVVA010000021.1:11016153-11026631 GCA_028565275.1 Leiocassis micropogon
TCAATCTTTTCCTGTCTGTCTCACTCTCTTACTGTTTGTCTCTCTTTTTTTTTCTTACTCTGTCTATCTGTCTCTCTCTTTGTCTATTCAGCTCTGTCTGTCCATTTATCATTCTGTCTAACTGTCTGTGTCTTTGTCTGTCTCTCATTCCCATTCTGTGCCCCATGTTATTGCGGAAATAAGCTCATGTTGTTCCAATTTTACATGTTGGAAAATCTCTCCGTTTGTCTCTCTATGTCCTTTTTATTTTTCACTCTCTCTAAAATCATTGAGGTGTGACATGATATATTTTTACTGCCTTCACATTTTGTCCTCCAATGCAAACAGATGGACGTTAAACTGGACTCGGGGATCTGCTGCACGTTCCAGGAGATACTTTTGACTTCTCCCTGTCCCTCACTGGTTGTTTTCCCAGCACTGTTCTTCACTATAAGTCAGTGTCTAAGGACGTTTTCACATTAGGGTCCTGGGATCATTTCTGAGAACACTTGACCCCAAAGTCTGGTTTATTTTGATCAATGAGAAGAAAATCGTTCTACCCTCGGGGAAAAAAACCTGCTGGAAAATTCTCGTCTTGAGAATGATACGGTGTACTCGGGCACGGATAGAATCAGACATGAAAATAGAGGTAGGTCGCTGTTTAGACGGAACTTCATCAGTGATGTCAAAGTTCTACCTCGGTAAAGTGGTTTCTTCCAAGTGATGGAAGACGAAGTGGTCACTGAATGCGAGGTCTGATGAGGCAGAATTTCGCCCCTCAAGTCGCCAGCGAGTTTCACCGTTTCGTGTGCTGAATGAGCTACAACAGGGGTTTTTCAGAAGAAACATACATACAGGAATTTTATGAACGCCACTCAATCATAGCAACCTCTCAAATATTTTTTACTGGTCTGGGGGAGAAAAAAAAACTTTTTAATAAATTAACAGTTTCTTTATTAAAATCACAATTATAACATACATTTATATCAACAACAAAGAACTTTTAATTCTGCTTAAAACATTATAACGATTTAAATGTATTTTTTTATTTAATTCATTTTATTATTATTGGAGTCAAACCTTGTGAATTGTGAAGAAATTTCTCATGAATTGAAGAATAAAAGCGATTAACAATTACAGAAGTCTTCAAAAACAGTACAGTGATGAATCTCTAATAAAACACCTGAATAGTGTTCAGACATGAAGCAGGGAGTCTGATCATGGGCTCCGGTGTACTGAGAAAACGTTCTACCTTGATGGTATCCAAGCCCTGGGATAAGTGCATTAGTGTAGAAGGGGGATTATAGAGAGAGAGTTTTTACTCTCAGAACTCGTGATCTGTTCCACTGTCCAGTCCTTTATTTCAGCTTGAATTTTTTTGACTTTTTTTTTTTTTTAAAGAGTTAAACAGCTTTCATCCCAACGTTTACTTTAAAGCTTCTAGGTTAATATCACTAATCTGCACAATATGTGTATTTGAAAGTGTGCATTCTGATTTACGCCTACGTCATCACACGTTAAGAAAACCACACACTTCTGCGATGGAAAAGCAGCAAAAACTCGACCCGACAATCTGACAGCCGTGTAATCTGCCATGTATAGTTTAGGAAGATATGCACAACCATGCAAAAATAATCTGGTTGACTAAATGATTTTGCAGAACTGTAATTAGACTATATGAGTACGAGTTTTCTAATCGCATAATGGTACTGGGGGGGGGGCGTGGCCAGATGAATGGCAGAATCCGTTACTGGCATGAAAATGCCGCTCAGAGACAGAGACAAAATCATGTATGGTCTGTGTTGCAGAATTACTCACACTATTCTGGAAATAATTCATTGTGACTTTCATGATGGTCTGTTATTTGAATGCTTTGCCATGCCTCCCACCCCTCCGGTACAATTCTGGGCTAAGTCACTGAACCAGTGAAGAAATAGTTCTACACACAATTTTACACACATTTAATCTTTCACAACAGCACTGAGACAACTTGCACAACACAAACTTGCAATATCGATAGAGCGGATTTTTTTCCTTCTCTTAAATCAGGACTGATTGAGGAAATGATTTCGCTGCTCCTCTCAATCAAAACTCGCAGATCATGAGCACTAATGAAACAATTTGCTTTACAGTATCATCCACGCAGAAGCGGGATCAACGAGCCAAGGCTACGGCGGTCAATGTAGGGGTCTGTACGTACAACAGGAAGCTTGTTACAAACCTCCTGTGTCATTTAGTGATGTAATGGTACAGATACTAGTAACAGGTGTACGTCTGCACCACGCTCATTTTCATTTTCGATAGTACCTGACATAACCTTAATGTACGGTGTCTTGCTAGGAGATAGTTGTGCGTGATCTGTACTCAACTACAACATCTTTATACATTACCGGTGCTCTGGCTTAAACATTTTAAAGAGCTCTCCCCCATCATTGTTACGATGACAGTCAACATGTGCTTTCTATCCAAAACACATTACACATACTAGTTTAACGTAAATCAGAGGAAAGCACTATCAACCCTCTTCCTCATACATGACATCACAGACACCCATGACTGCATAGCGGCACTACAAGACAGACTGTCACCCAGCGCACACTGGCCAATTCGGCTCCGTTGGCTCATAGAGGACAAACACTTCTCTGTCGCACCACTTAACCGGGACGTCCTTGACGATCAGCCGCTACTGTACGTCGACAACGAGGAAATCAGACAGAACACAAGCAACAAAACATGCTTCAATTACAGCCATACAGGAACACATTTCTAAGCGGGGGGAAAAAAAAAACCTTGTTCATCTGCGTCTTTTTATACATTACATTTATTAATACATGAATACATTCATTTTTTTCTATATTAACAGCTAATACACAAGGTTGACACATTAAGTAATACTAAGCAGTTTTAAAAATATTGGAATCTGTACAACTTTTATTTTTAAGTGGTGAATAATTTTTTTTTTTTTGCATTTGTAAAAGGCATGAAGTTTATCAGCACAATAAATTTGTCGAGAAAGAAGTTTACGTTTTACAGTTTCCCGATAAACTGACTATTGACTTTGGATTTTTTAGTGAACAAGAGACAGTTTGACAGAGGACTGTTTAACGTGTCTATACTACAGTGAGTGAGAACAGGAACTAACTTGTCTCTCAGATGCTCGACAACATTAAACCTAATTACAAACTGTTGAAATACAGAAAGTTACACTCATCAATTAAGCATGGGTCGTAATTGTAGGCAAACTGCTGCAGTGTATGCGGAATAACACTTCAGACTGTGCAGGTGAACGAAAATAACGCACTTTGTATTGTTGCTTCTCGTAATTGTGCTATTTTCATACGACAGCATGGTATTCCTTCCTTTAAAAAACCTTTAACATTTTTTTTAACGACCAAGCCTAGCAACGCGTGCTTTTCAATGGGCAAACCAAAGCACACAGTAAACAGAGTAAAATAAAATGTTTTTGCCGAACAGTTATTTCATTAAAACATTAAAATCAAAACTAGTCAAGGATAAAAACTGCCATAGATTGCATTCATGAACTCCACTGAATAAGCGGGCTCATTTAGGTCACGAGTTCAGTGTGGCACAAGTTCTCTCATCCACCTGTGGAAAAAAAATCTTACACAAGCGTCATTACAACTGTCACATACAACGTTGCTTCCTTTCCTAAAGATAGAATGCTTAGTGAAGACATCAATCAGCTCTGTACTTTTCCTCATGGTATTCTCGTTTCACTTATTATTATTTTTTATGTCACGAAAGTATAAACAGTTATTTGCTGTACAATCTTGAGATGCTTACAGCAGAACAGTGAGGAACTAGCAATAGAGAGCGTGGTTATTATGAAGCCAAAACAACAACAAAAAAACTAGTTGAGCTACCTAGTGATGTTACATCATTTCTTTAGGAAGAAATTAAAGCCTCATCTCACCGTTCGAATAGGAACTCGATCGCCCCTAAAAGATCCCCATCTACGTGCACGTCTAGAGAATGCACATTATGGCGCGATAATTTACAGCTGGTTTTATTTTCTAGCAACCGAGTAAACGAGTTGACTTCTGATCAGTACTGAATGTTGAATTCGGGGCACAAGTTGTTCACATGAAGAAAATATGGAAATATTCATCCAAATAAGGCACATTTAGGAAAATTATATCGAAGAGCAAAAACCGGCATGTTTTCCTTTTTTTTTTTTTTGTAACACTGCAACGAACCAACAAACTGCAAACGTGTATCTATGTTGGATGAAACCTGCACGTTTGCAATCTCAGATCTGTGTGTATAGTGGAATTATTTCTGAGCATATGTGCAATCAGATATCGGTTTTAATACACTCAAAGTCAGTGTGAGGTGTTGACGCCTAATGCTTTTGACACCCTTGACACTCAGGGTTCCCCGTTACAAGCCTAACCATTTACTTTAGAAACTTTAGAAACACAACAAACTAAAGTTAAAATAAATTACAAAACACAGCTGTAGATTCAACAAACCTGTTTTTTGGGCCCAAACACCAAAATAACTGATGCTGTGTTTAAAACAGAAATAATTGTAATTAAGATACACTGAACTTAAAGAAAATTATCATCGGGCTAAACAAAGAACTGGGGGGGGGGGTTAGGGTTAAAAAAAAAAAAAAACTCTGATCCAGCATTTCACGTGAAAACTGCTCTGATGCAAAGATTTGTTTGATCTTCAGAAATGTCGCTAAACAAAGCAGATGAAATATTGTATACTATCTACAAACCGGCAAATCATTACTGAATAAATAATCTGCTTTACTGCAAGGGTTACCATTTTTATTAGCTAGCTTATCAGGCAGGTCGGGAACCTGAGCACCCATCTTACAGATTTGTATGACACTTTATATACATATGTGAGCAAATTAACAACCGCACTAATACACTAAGTGGATGATGTGGGCGGAGGTGTGCTATTGTACAATTCTCTAGGTTAAAGAACCTAAATACTAGAATGATTTCCAACAATACAGACATGTTGACCTCTCAGTTAAAAAACCCTCAATAAAATAAAAAAAAATTATATATTAGTGTATAGCGCACTTTGTTAAACTACCAATCGCTTCTTTGCAAAAACCTAGCATAACGTTATTTAGCTACATCTGTTCCTTCTAATCGAAAGTTAGTTCACCCTGTAATTATTCAGAAATTCAAACATACTTTATTTTGTTTATTATTTACTTATCTACTTTGTTTTAAGCACAAGTGTAAACTCCATGAACAGAATAAACAATTAAAATGTTCTGAACCCAGTGTGAAATGTCATAAGTCGTGTGGAGAGAGCAGTACAGGGATCTGAACAGGTGTCTGGGTTCCACCTGAGCGCGATGTCAGCTAGATGACATTCCTTGCTTTTCTCATTCACCTCCCCAAAATTCCTGACTGAATTCCAGCACCGCAAGAGACGGGATTACACACCCGTTACTAGATATAACTGACACGCCCCGTCTGCTAGACGGGGGTTGGGGGGTAAAAATCGCCAGGTGTAGAGATCTGTGTATAATCCCGAATGCTTTCAAAGACAACATAGAAAGTAAACTTTCCTATATTAAATAATACTTCAAGTAAACAAGTCAATATTTTGTCTGACAACACTTTGGTTGTTTGTTTCTTTTCCCTCTGGATCATTTTAAGAAATGAACAGAAAGGTACAAAAAGGTAGCAGCTCTGCATCCTGCAGAATCCGCAACAGTTCTCCAAAAGGCGGTCACATTTTTCTATACAAAATCCCGTAGCCTTCGTTATAATTTCTGTCGCCCTGTTCCAATAACACGCTACTTTCTTTACTGACATACAAATAATTGGGTTTATCATTTTTGCTTGGAAAAGTAACATTTGGATTTTGGATTTTTGTCATGTTTAAAAACTACACAAGTCTTGTTTATTATACGAACATCTATAAAAATGCTGCTCATGTGAATGTCATATGTCAGGACCTGTGTGTGAGGGTGCATGTGTGCGTATCAACATCTACAAGAACCCAAAAAGTTCATGTCTTAGAAGAGACTTAAGCTTTACCACTTTGGTTAGTTTATTAAATTCTACAGTAAAAATACTACAAAAGGTATTGCTGAATGTGTTTTGCATAGCTGAAATAAATGTTAAACGAGCAATAAGTACAGGGGGAAAAAAATTTAATGCTGTTTTAAACGCAACACAGACAGACAAATCTTAAATAGAGAGTGAAATGCTCGGGGAACAAACACATTTAATATTATACACACACATCACATGTGTCAGTACCTGTGTGTGAGAATGTCTATGTGGGTGTGTTCTTTGCACAGTTACTACTATCTGTAGTGTTGTCACTTTGTCATACATATACAATTGCACATCAATGTTGCACTGCATTTAACTTTATTTCACTTATTATTCATTTTATGCCTTAAAAAAACTATTTTTGACTGATATGTTTTATTTATATGAATAGTTTTTTTATTCTTAACATTGTAACTTTGTCAGTTTTCACATTACCCTGTGTCAACTGACTATGTATACGAATCGCAATTCTTTTGTGTGGCATGTTAAAAGCGATCTACCTTTTTCTGTGAATTAGTCTCAAAACCCACTTATTACACAAGTCGCAAAACATCACGAGCACAAATTAGTCAAAACCCGCGTGCGTTGGAAGCCACGCCTCTGCGTGCTTGAAACCACTCAAAACGCGCACTCGTTGTCAGGGTTGAGTTTTAAGACTTTGGAGGTGTCTAAAGAGGTAACTCTCCTACAGGTTGTACACTCTGAACTATTTGCACAATTTCAAGCCGTGTGGTAGAAGTGAATTATTTGCAAAGAAATTATAGTTTTAGAAATACTAATTATGGCGAAAAACAGAAATATGTGCTGCTCAGTTAAATGCTAAACTCTTGTATTTGAAGTTAGTTTGTATTGTTTAAATGCTGTGCTTGGTTTTTAAGCAAGAAAACATATTACAAAGAACAAGTTATAGTGGTTAAGGCATTGGATTACAGTCCGGAAGGTCCCAGGTTCAAAAACCACCATCTCCACCACAAAGCTGCCCTAGTTGAACCCTTGAGTCAGGCCCTTAATCCTCAATTGCTCATGTATAATCTACAGATAAGAGCAAATGTAATTATTCATTACATTTTTTAAAGGTTTTAAAATGTTAACAAAAATCAGAAAAATGTTTATATCAAATTTGGAAATTTATAAAAATCATGATACTTATAGAATCCCAATTTTAATCATGGTATCGTATCGGGAAGTGACAGGTGATCCCTACAGTGTGCAATCACATCTACAACCTGTCTTTATTGGTGCTGGATATCTGGAAGTTTCTTTCAGGATCAATAAAGTATCTATACATGTGTCTCTGCATCTGAACCCACATATATTAGAACGAAAAAAAAAAGAAAAAAAAGTTCACCTCTTACACATTACACAGCTCCTGGATGTCCATCAGGACACACAGTTACTTTTCTGTCAGACCTACAGGACTAACGAGTTAGTCTCAAACCCCCAGACTGACTAGGATTCTCTCCTGTGACGTTTTAAATTAAATCCTGCAAACATGACCAAATCCCCCAGCTAACTAACTAGTCCCAGTGTTGACATTCTTATAAGGTGACTTGCAACATAGTGCGCCTTCTTTTCCACAACATTCGGTGTCAGATGTTTGCTGGTGCCCTGGAGCCCCTGGGTGGACGTCAGGGCTGTTTTTTTTTCTTTAACAAACCAAACAAACCTAGTTTGATTTTTATTATTTTTTTCTTTTAATTCACACTTGAGTGTCTCAGATCAGGGAGGGGAAAAAACAAACAAAAAAACACGGGTGTCTGCTCTGTTGCTGAGCAGATACCCAGCGATAAGCCGAGCTAGTCAGCCTTCAGAGCTAATATTTCAGAGTTACGCAGCTAGCTAGCGACGTTTCTGCATCACCGAGTAACACAGTGTCTCAAAGTTCCTCTGTGTTTAATATCCCAAAACAGTGACAACATAATCCCGAGTGTGTGCTGCAGTTAAAAAATTACTGAAAAACTAAAGAGCAGGAGATGGCGTTGCCCCGCTGCTGTGTTTAGGCCCAAATCGCAGCCTTCGTCAGTCGCAGTACCATGCTAACACGCTAACATGCTAACAGGCTAGCCCTGCCACAACCCGAGCCTATCTAGAAACGTAACTGGCAACGTGGGTTGCGTGAAACAGCGCTAAAATTGTACACAAACGTCAAATTTGTGAATATCGTGTGAACAAAACGACCCCAGGACGAGATATGACAACGCCCGGTTTTACAAAAAAATTAATTCCAGAAATGAACTGAAGGATTTGATGGGTTAAGATTCCCCCCAGTCTGCCGTCACTCTGGTTTAGTAACGCTAAGCTAAACTTAGCGAGCTAGAATTACAGAGCTAGCACATTTGCCTTAGCTAGCTAGCTAGCTAGCTAAATACATGATAGCTTTACCTCAGACACTTCATCCTCGTCGCTGCCGGATCCGGGCCCCGAGGAAAGCACTGCAGCTGCGGTGAGTTTGAAATCGAGTCTATCTGCTGCAGGCCCGCCTGGCTCACCGAACAAGCGTACTTTTTTGCCACCGACACCCAACCCGAGGCCTCCGAGTCCGGCTCCTGGTGTAGCTCCAACCCCCATCCTGAGCTCAGGGGAGCGCGGAGTCACCGAGTCAATCTCGTCCTCGAAGCCGTCCGTCAGCATTGCCGTCCCGGCTACTGCATCCTGCATACTTTCTTAAAGAATATGTATGTTTGTAAAGGTAACGTTATCCTCTCACTTTCTTTGGGGTTATATCGTTACAAAATTATTCCGTTTTACTTCAGAAAAACCCTCAAACTCTCCTGAAGCGAGAAGAGATTCTCTTTCCCCCAAGCCATTAACTTTCTAACAACCTACCCCGACGTCGTTCTATTTCCGTATTGTCCCGCCTCAGTTCAAAATACCCCGCCGCGATTGGCTTAAACTCAGGGATTCTGCATGACGATTGGCTACAGTACACGCTAATCGAACGAACGTGCGACATGTAAAGGTTGGTTTACGGGTGAGCTTACGCCAGGAAACATCACATGCCAACGGCGATTGGTCATCGGTGCGTCTGTCACAAAGTCCCGCCCCGTTGGATACGCCTATTTTTGTTTTGGTGTGAAAAAGAGAGGATCATTTGCTTCAAGTCTTTTGACTGTACAAAGGTGTTTAGGGTCAACTGTGTTTACAGTAAAGGAAGACGTATAGGACACGGAGCTACGATTCTGTTCTTTGTAATAACTATTACAGTGAAGAAAAGTGTGCATTAAAAACAGCACAGATCAAGGTGCAACTGAAACATTTTAAGATTTTCTGGGAAATGTAGTTTACATAGGCTTAGTCAAGTCAGGTCAAGATCAGATCAAGTTAAGTCACTGTAGATCACTATGAAAAAATGTTGAAATGATTACATGTGCTGCTTATGTGTACAGTATCAGTGTAATTTATGCTTGGACACACTACCACTGTGTATCTACACTATATGCCCAAACCAACAATGAGATTGTATCCAAATACATAAACTTCAATATGGAGTTGTTCCCTCTTTTGCAGCTATAACAGGTTCCACTCTTTTTGGAAGGCTGTCCACAAGATTTAGCAGCGTTTCTGTGGCAATCCATACCTATTCATTCTGTAGAGTAGTTATGAGGTCAGGCACTGATATTGGACGAGAAGACCTGGCTCACAATTTCAGTCCCAATTCATCCCAAAGGTGCTCAGTGGGGTTGACGCCACAGGGCTCTGGGCGGGCCAGCCAAGTTCTTCCACACCAAACTCATAAAACCATGTCTTTATAGTCATTGCTTTGTGCACTGGGGTATAATCATGTTGGAATAGAAAAGAGTCTTCCCCAAACTGTTGCCACAAGGTTGGAAGCAGACCATCGTCTAAGATGTCTTGGTATGCGGAAGCATTAAGATTGCCCTTCACTGGGGATAAGCAGCCTGATTGAAAAACCTGACTTCAATAATTAACAGGTTTGACCAAATACTTTTGTCCATATAGTGTATAGCTCATTACCACTGCTAGGAAAAAAAAAAAGATATATTTTTTTCTGGACCAAAAAAAATTTTTTTTGAGATGCAGTGTGATTGTTTTTACATTTGAGATATACTCCAACAACGAGGTGCTCTTTACATTTTTATTAACTATTAATGAATGTTTAATAGTGTTTAACAATTTCACACATTAGTATTAAACATTCACATCATCTATACCGCTTTATCCTGTACTAGTGTAAGGTATTAACTTACTCTTTCACACATTAGGAAAGTAACCTAATGTGTAAAAGAGTTTGTAGAAATGGTTAAAAGGTTAAAAGTAAAAATAAGTAGATGTAGCTTAATGTAATCAGTAATTAATATAATTATTTCAGGTTGAAGCCTGCATACATGTCTGATTGTCTTTCTGTATGGCAGAACCCTTTGCCTAACTTATTATTACAAATAACATTTTGTAAGGTTAAGTATCTTACACCTTGTTTAC
>JAOVVA010000021.1:11045675-11095167 GCA_028565275.1 Leiocassis micropogon
TGTGTGTGTGTGTGTGTGTGTGTGTGTGTGTGTAATACCACATTTACCCTCTGGAGGTGCTAAAACATAACATCAGGCACATTTAATTTGTGCAGGAATTCAGACATTTGTCTCACTTCTTTACCATAAAATCTTCACACTTGATTTTATTGCAAAAAAATATAAAAAATACAAATGAATTGCATGTCAGATTAAAAACAGCCAATTCACACAGACAAACTGTACAATATACTATGTTCTGCAATACACTGCTTTACAATAATTTGGACCGAATGGAATATTTCACTGCTTGTAATTGATAGAAAATGTATATAATAATAAAACACTTAGAATCAAAATACATGCCACTGAGCAATATGGTCTTCCTGAATGTACATATATTACAAAATGTTGGACACCATGAATATAAGCAATAATTTTTGATAGGGAAAAAAGGGTTTGGTAAAAAAAAGCACAGTCAAATCTACAAACGAGATTTATGTAGCACCAGGATGTATAAACAACACAGTACTAATTCCATTAGAGTCTCTAATTGTACAGTGAAATACAAATAAAAAATGTGACTGCATTGAGATCACTTAGTTTGTTTCCAAATGTAAACAGATTTCTGATGCTTTTCTCAAAACCTGGAATTCTTAGAATGGCACATATTACCGAAATGACCTAATGAGAAACAGTCAGACATGTTTGGGGCAGTTGTACTGTGCAAAATACTCAAGCCTGAGATTTTGCATCATTTGATTCAGCATGTTTAGAGTTGGTTGTCCAGCTGTAACAGTCTGATACGTTTTTGTCGCGTGGCTCAACAGCACAGCTTGTACAGTACACAATGCCCAGTGCTAGCATGACTACGATAAACACACAGAGAGGAACTAGTAGCGCTACCAGCAACCAGCTTCTGTCATGCTTCTTTTTGCCACCTGGATTCTGCTCTTGGCTGGAGGCAGATGGCAAACTATCCTCAGGGAATTGATGCGTCACAGGAGTAATATTATCAGCCTCCCCTTTCCTCTTTGGTGAAAAAGTTGAAGGTCGATGGCTTTCATCTTTTGATAATGTTCTGCTCTCATCCATCAACTTGCTTATTTTATCCTTAGCATTGGAATTTATTGGAATATTTGATGTTGTAGCATCGCTTAACCAATCTGATGTTGAGGCATGCGGGGTTTGCTCTGTCCAGCTAGGTACTGATGAGGTAATGTAGTTCTCCTGTAGTATGTCTGTAAACCAGTCTAACCCTGTGGGAAGTTCAGTATGCCACTCCAGAGGAATATTATCAGTCACGGTGTCATGTGTGTTGCCAGAGTCATCCCAAACAGGTTTTGTTGCATGAACAGGTTCAGCAGTTGTGTAATGCTCAGCTGCGTCTTTAATAAGCAAGCAAGAATACTCATCCTGCTGCAACTGATAGCCTGCCTCACAACTACACTCAAATCCGCCTTCATAATTGTCACATATATGGTCACAAGTGCTAGTGAATTGGCACTCATCAATATCTTCACAACGTTCTGGATCATCAGGTATTGGGGCGAATCCTTCATGGCAAAGACACATATAGCTTCCTGGGGAGTTCTCACAGGAGTGCTCGCATTTGCCTTCATTGCATTCATCCACATCCAAACACTCACCAAATTCAGACAGCTGATAGCCTTCATTGCAGCGGCACTCGAACGTTCCTGGTGCATTGACGCAAACCTGAGGACATGGGTTTTGTGAGCACTCGTCAATATCAATGCAATGTAGACCATCCTGTGACAGGAGGTACCCCTCTGGACACTTGCAGTGGTATCCCCCAGGACTGGGCTCACAGTCAAACTCACAGTTAGCACTCTGACATGGATCCAAGGGTTGGCAGGTTTGCCCATCTTCCCGTAAGCTGAACTCGTCTGAGCACTCACAGTGATAATAAGAACCTGCTCCAACACAGTACTGCTCACAACCTCCATTGTCCTGCTCACACCAGTTCTTTGGAGCATTAGAGCAAAGCGGTGCATCTTTCGACCATCCCACTCTTCCATCATCATGGAGCATACAGAGCACTGACTGATCTCCCTTGGTGACGTCCTGACAAGGTAGAGTGGCCACAGATCCAAAGGGGATGTGGGAAAGCAAGGTACTTAGCAGATTGAAAGGGGTGGAGTAGCGTGCAGGTCCCATTCCTTCACTCTGCAGAGCTGGACACATTCCCCGGTATGTGTACTGACACAAGAAACCATCCACAGCAATCATACATGAACCATCCAGCCACTTAAAGTTGTTCTGGTCACTGTTACTCTTGTCTGTAATATTGTAGGTAATGACTACACAACGAAGGGCAGTACATGCACCTGGTAATTCCTCACGTTGCCAATTAGTGTACTCCGTTTCTTGATCTCCTGTGATCCATGTGAAGCCCCTCAGAGAACGTGTAGCTGAGCACTGTCGAGGCTGCCTCTGGAGACCGATCCAGAGCCTGAGTTTGGGACGAGGACCGTGGCGCTCCCCAGCATTCAGCAGGTCCTGGATCAACGCTGCCTCTTCTGTTCGCTTCACCACAGCCAGAGTGCCCCCTCTATCCCTGCAACTTCTCCAGGACTCCCGGAATGTCTTGCGCTGGAAGTGAACCGAGTAGCATCCCTCTGCATTGCATAAACCATCCTGTTCCTGCAAGTTTTGACCGAAAATTACATGAGGCAGGCAAATCAATAGCAATGCAAGGAAAAGAAAAGGGTATGCACCACGGCTCATCTTTCTCAGACACCGATTTTCCTCCAGGTCTGCATTCATCCTTTGTTCAACTGGCAATCTATTTTTTTCTATGAATTTTTTTGCTGCTTTCTTTAAGCATTGACTTAGCTTTTGCAACTGGTCATGCGATCCCCTAAAGCTCTGGTCTCAGCACTTTTGTCTGCAGCCTGTCAGCAAAGGAGAGACAGTGAGGGAGGGTATGCACGTATGTTTTTGGAAGAGGGGGCGGGTAATGAGTGAGTAAGTGTGTGNNNNGGGGGTTGCAGGGGGTGGGGGGATTCTGGCCTGTGGTTTTCTCCGGTGCCGTATGGTTTTCATAAGACTGTTTAAGGAAATAGTTTGTAGCCCCCGCTAACAAGCCCCCCAATCTACCTCCAGGTCATCTATCATAATCACAAATTTGTCTGTAAGCTTGGAAATTCTTGCCATCATTTTGCATTAGGTTTCTATATTTTCTTATATAGATATATTATTTTTATATTATATATATTATTTCTATATTTTCTTATGAAGTTATATATTTTCTATTTGCATATGAATTCTTTTTAACATGATTTTCTTATTTTTAATCAGTTTAAGTGAATTTGTCTTTACTTTCATGGATGAGAAGAAAAATTATATGGCTCACAAATTGTTACAGATCATGCTGCTTTATTAAATTCACATTTAAATGTATGACGCATTTTAAAAGGAATTAAAAATAATCAGATTCTGTCTGGAGAAAGAAAACAATAAAGCAGGATCATGCTGTGTATAAGATATCCTTGCTTGTCTCGGATCAGAAGCAAGCTCATAAACTCGAATATCATTGGGAGACACAGGTCCTTTTCTTTTGTATAGCAAGGACAGTCTGTGTCTGTTCTTTCATTCCCAATAAAGACCACAACGCTCTTCCAAAAGTCCCATCAAAAATAAATCTTTCTCTTCAAAGGACTTAAACTCTGGTTTACAGTTAAAACTCTCAAACAAAATTTTCCATGTCTGCACAGTGGGGAATTACTTCCACATCCTTTCTTTCACCAGCTTTCAGGTTTAAATGTAAGGACGCTGCTTGAATTAGATTCACATTTCGTGTTTTTATGAACAACCATTATATCACATTTACACTAGATGATGAGAAATAAAATGGCCCATCAAACAGAGATTAAACTACAAACAGATTTTGAAGAGCTATGAGCAGATGAAGGTCTAAAATTGTAATGGTGCCCGTGGTTAGCAGTAAAAACTGTCTAGCAGCCAGACAAAGCAATGATTGCTTTTGTTCTCAAACTTTTTCTCTGTCTGTAAATCACATCAAACCTCAGTTACCATTTCTCCCAGGGTTGAGTTCTGTCTAAGCCTCTCTGCCTTGAGTCAAAGTGGTCCTTTGTTGAAATTTCCCCCAAAACTATCTTGCCCTCATCCAATTCAAACAACTCAGACTTGGCGACTTTGTTTTCCCTGGATGCCCTTAAACTATAGTGTGGCCATGTACAACTTTTTTATTAAAGGAAAACAACCTGAGTGTTCACATGAGACAAAAACAAATTTAAATTCAAATGCAAGCTCTGTAAACTTAAGCAATGGAAGATAACACCTGACAAACTATATAGTAACTTTGACTCTTGTTTATATAACCCTTAAGAGATGCTGATCTTCCTGAGGCATATTTTTTTGTTCCAAAAGCCCATATGTTGAAGCACGCTTACTGCAGACACATCTGGTCTCTATCCCACACTGCCTGTTTAGATTTGCATCTTTCCTTGAAATAGATGAAGGTTCCAAACTGTAAACGACCTGAAGCTGTCATAACTGTGCTAATGTTTCATATACTGCAACTTTTAAAAACATTTTAATAATATACCATCAGTGCACATAGAATAGTTTTCATGAAGCTTTTTGTCCATTATGTAAAATTATTCTTATCTGACAAACGGTTTTTCTTAATTCTGTAAACTTCTGGAAATATTTACATGGCCTCCTAATATTCAGTATTTAATTATAAACTCTGAAACTGAAAACAGTTTGAACATTTTGTAGACCTATATATTCTGTAGAACAATCAGATATCAGATTGGCCTTGGTCTTTGGCTGTGAAGGGTCACTTCCCGTCCTCTGTCTGTAGACTGTAAAGATTTTATCCTGTAGATACTTCCTTTGCACTAACTACTTTCTAAAGTCCCATGAGATTTCTTATAGGGTTTTCTCAAAGCTATAGTAATCCCCATTAGACATCATTAACGAATGGAGCCTTAACTTTTGTTTATGGTGTGTTTTTAGAAGTCTTATTTGTGTCAGTTCTTATACTGAGTCCATAAAATCACAGGTGGGAGCATGTCAAGGCAAGTGCACATGGCTATAATAAAAAACTGACAATACAAGGGTGAACCATTTAAACAGAGACAGAGTTTGAAATCAAAAACCCTATATATATATATATATACAGTATATCGTTGTCATCCTCGTCTATACAACTTTATCCTGTATTCAGTGTTGCGGGGGGCCTGGAGCCTATCCAAGGAGACTTAGAACATAAGGTGGGGTACACCCTAGATGTACCAATCCATTGCAGGATGTACCAATCCATGTGCACACACACATGCAATTTGCAACACCAATTAGTCTAATCTGCAGGGCTTTGGGAGGAAACCCACCAAACACACATAGGCAGAAATCAAGTCTGGCTGGGAATCGAACCCAGACCCTGGAGGTGCAAGGCGACAGTGCTAACCACTACACCACCATGCCGCCTCACACACACACACTTTGTAACATTACAACCACAAATGTAAATATATTTTATTTGGGTTTTATGTGGCACATAATCGGACATTATTGTGAAGTTAAAGGAAAATGATAAATGGTTTTGTAATTTATTTACACTCTATTTACAAAGTAGAAATCTAAAGGCAATTGGTTCCACTGGGTTTTAGTTAGGGGTATCAGAGTAAAGGGGGCTGAATACAAATGGCACCAATAGCACAGCTGTAGGAATAACTGCATCACTGAATTTGTGGTATGTATATACATTTATGAACACATTGTTTTTCATAGCTCATTCTATGTCCTGTGAAATTATTAGAAATGCCATTTAGCACCTCATCTGAAAGGAGGAAAATGCATATTTTTATGCAGTTCATAAAAATACACCCGAACCTGTTAATATTTACTAAAATTGTTTTAGAGTGTTAACAAGCATGCCATCATAATAGTTAGCCCCCTGCAGAGCTTGACATAACCATCCGTTTAACATACACATAATCAGTGTGCTATGGCCTTGGGGAATCTCTTGATGAGGAATGCTGGGAAACTGTTGCTCATTTTGAATAGATGGGAAAGGGAGGGGGACATCAACATCCTGTTTCCCTCATTCTCTTTCCCAACTCCCCAACACCCCTATATTTTGAGAGCTCTGTATGCCCTCTGCGGCCGTCTGCAAAAGTTTGACTTAATGGCACAGTCACTAAGCCTTTGACCTCTTGACTTCACACATGCTTAACTCCTCTGAATATGCAGTTTTGTTCAACAAAAGACTTAAACCGGATTATTCTGCGATTCAAGGTGATGTCCATGACCTGTCACTGACCTGCTGGCTGTGAAACCGATATCTGCTGTCTGGATAATGAGTGCCGATGTGTTTGCGGGAAGAAACAAATGTCGTTCTGAATGCTGTTCTGAAGACGCGGGAAGTTAAAACATTGGGTCGTTTTTAAAAATGCACTGTGCATCTCTTTTCACTCTGTCCTGCTGGGTCAGATAGTTTTACCAACTTTTGCTTACATCACCTAGTGCTGAATGAATTTCCATTGCTATTTTTCAGTCGTGGCCTTTCGGTTCAATTAGACACCCACTCGATATGCACTCGAAATCCAAGCCACGTGTACAGCATTACAATATACTCTGGCATTAAACACAACAATCCGAACCAGACACTAGTTGAGGTTTAGGTTTCACCATCATAATGATGAATATAAAGCTACGTACGGTGCTGCTCCAAAATAACCTGTACAAACCTGTATGGACTGCACCGATTATTTTTCACTTTATTTCAATTTTTTTTACAGTTAATAAATATTTGATCTATAGGAGATACAGGATTTGATCGATAAAGCCTCTGGCCCAGATTGTCAAGCTGTGTATGAAAGTATAGAATGACCCTTCCTTCATTCTTCATTACCTCAGCCTTTTTGTCACCCGTGATGTGAGCAGCATATGTTGTCTCCATTGCCACTTGATTGGTATAGCATCTGCACTTTCTCCCTCTATGGACTCACATCTTTGGATGTGAAAACCTTCAAACATACCTGTAACCTCTCTTTGATACTCCAGAGGCATATTTGGATGTAGTGTTGGATAGAAAGGACTAAACAACAACTGAAATATGGTAGCACTCTACAGAAATCCTGACCTTCCCGAGTTAAATACTGTCCTCCAGAATGAAATATGATTAAACCAGAGCTCAAAAATGAAGTGTGAACTATGTTGTGAGGATGAACTTTGATAAAGGTCTTAGCAGATCTGCTCAAGGAGGCATTTCTGGAGCTATTTGAGTGGAAAAACGGGAGTGTTGAATGTTTATGTCTGTGATGTATAACTCTAGACAGTGTATAGTCTAGTTTTATTGATATTTTGCAAGTATGTCTCATTCCAGAGTGAGTGTAAGAAATATCATGCTAACATTTTCTGGTCCCTGTTATAAGATTTCTTGTATCTTTGGATCATATATAGAGAACTGTCAGGACCACCAGCAGTTCAGTGGTCAACCTGGTATGCACAGAACCACCTGTGGATTTTGCACGAGACACAGATCATTTCAAGTAACAGATATATATCAGACGGTGCCTCTCCACTTAACCTCTGTCTGTGATCAGGTATTTCCTCTCTCACAACACGTCCTCTACATGCACTGTGCCTCATTCTACAGTGATTATGGACTGTGCAAAAACAAGGTGTCAGGTTAAAGTCCTGTTGGCTGTAAAAGTGTTGACTTAATGGACCCAATTGTTTGTTTATTGACTCTTAGTGCCAAGGCATGTCTTTCCCAATGGTGGGCTCAGAGCTGGAAGTACCAGCCCCTCAGAATTCATTAGACATACTGAAACTATTAGCCAAGACCATGTGCCCCCAATGATTCTAACAAAAAAAAAAAATCCTCAATGTTTTGGTCCTCTCCAAAGTGTTTTCTATTACTTGCAGGCCTTGAGCAATGCCCAGCTGGTTTCCTGAATGGATTTTCCTATTTAGAAAGTACTTCATCACAGTCAACTGAATGGCACACACATGTTTGTGAAAAACAATATAGTAAATGCATTTTGGATTTATTTATCCCTTTTTATCATAAATTTGCACTGGAAAATAACTTACTCCAATGAAAAAAATGCATAAATAGGTAGGTTTTCAGCAAATTGAAATTCTTATCAAGTCGAAACAAATTAGATATGATTCTTTAAAGTCGCAAATGCAAAAGACTCAGACTAATCCAATGGCATTTCTGGTGTTTTTTCAGTTCCTCTTTTAAACTTTGGTTACTTAAAACAAAAAAATATATGTAATACAGCGATTACATCCTACTCTGCTATACACAAGCTTACAAAGAAAAGTAAAACTTTGAAAGATGTTGTAGAATCTGTTGGATATGTCCGTTGAGGGTACATTTTTATATACTGAGGGCAAACAATGTTTATAGACTATTAGTAAGGCACCTCCGGGGTTGGGGGTTCAAATCTCACCTCTGCTCAATGTGTGGAGTTTACATATTCTTCCCATATTTGGTGGGTTTCCTCCCACGGTACAAAAGCATGCATAATTGGTGGATTGGCATTTCCAAATTGCCCATAGTAAATGACGCATTGAATGATGAAGTTCCGTGGGATATGCTCCAGGCCCCCGGAATTATTTTATTAAAAACCTTTAAAACTCAAGTGGCACAGATCCATGACTGCAACATTGCAACATAGCATATGTCAATGATGATGATCAAATCAAGCAAAAAAACCTGAAAAACTGTCTTACATATTCTGGGTTTTAGGAGCTATGATCATAAACTGTTTTAAGACTTCATTTGGTCATTTTAAGAGTCATTTGGACTTTTTTTGTTTACCAGTCAGGCATTATAATCTTTGAATCCTGAAAAAGGTACACGCTATCACTTGAGCATTGCACCTTAGTAAGCTGGATATTTGGCCTGTATAATCCTTATATAAGTGTTTTTCAGGGAAAATTTTTAGATATTTGGCACTTTCAGGCACTTTTACGAATACATGGTTTATAATGTACAATTCAAAGCAGAATGTGGAAATCCAGTACAAATTTAGACATAACACGAGATTCAGACATAAGAAAAGAAATACAATGTGGTCCATGGTGTCCAGCTCAGATCTTTTCTCAAATTTGCTTTGGCTCATTGAAAAAACCCGGAAAGGATGAATATGATGGGGAAGCCCAAATGAAAACAATAAAAATATCCCACCAAAGAAAGATAAATCCTCATTTAAAAATAAACACATTCATTCATAGACAGGAAATCATGACCATGAAGTAATTACCCGACAAAACTCCCCTTGTCATCAAAGAGACAAGACTTTTCCTTAAAAGGAAATCTTTTTTTCTTTTTTTTTTTTTACAAATACAACTCTAGTGTATTCTTTTATCAAACACCAAACATAAACCTGGTCATTCCGTTCGAATCTGCAGAGCTCCAAACAGCAGCTCAACTCATTCAACCTCACCAGCCCTTTTCAGGCTTGATATAAATGAGGTTAGTTCCACAGGGTTTGTAAAAGGGACAATTAAAGGGACATCTGGCAGGAACGTGAACCAATGTTGTGTTACCTCTGAGAGTAATCAGTGATAAATTCCAAAATTGAGATTCCAGGTTTAATACCAAAGTAATCGTTTTGGTAATAAAGTAGAACCCAGCAGAGAGCAACTTGTTGGAAAAACTGAGCTTTGTGGAAAAGGGAAGGGGGAGGTGAAGCTTTGAATGGAAAATGGATTAAAGGATGATCAGATGTTCCTTATTTCACAGGCTGAAGATAGTGAAGAGGTCTTCTTGAATGGACATTTTTTCTTCTGGAAGAGAAAATCATGATATAAAAGATTTAATAGACTGAAGTCACACTTGCTTCAGTCTTTCCATCATTCCTGCATATTTTTCTAAAGTGTTAAAGGACAGCTGGATCTTCTGACCCATCTAAACCCCTGACCAAGCTTTCTTTATATAATAAAAGAAAATAACTCTCCCAAAGGATTTATCCTATTACAGTTGACAATCACAGCCTTGAGTCATTTCTACATTTTGCATGTTTAGTCTATGACCCTGATTGAGCACTTGGTGTGAATTACAAGGTCAGGAATGTAATATTAGTCTCCTATCCCCTGACGAAAAACCTCTTTGTTCTGTACACAAAGGCAAGAATTATCCCCAGCACAGAGCAACATGTAATTCATTATTTGAATTAAATTAACTTAAAAAAAGAGAACTGATTGGCACCTTATTTCATCTATCATTTGCTCATATAGAGCCAGTGCACAAGAACAATGGAAAAATAAAGTCACGAGAGGAAAAATTTTGAAAGGCAGAAAAAGCTTTTGAGGAAAATGGCTGCTGATAATCACAAAGATTTCATAACCTATTATTCGGCATGGAGGCAAATCTTCAAAGAACAATTAAAAGGATGAATTGTGTGCCTGTATTTTGTTGAGACTGCCTAAAAAAAAAAAATCTATAGGTAGTAAAAAATAATATAAGTTGTGAGTAACAGGCTCTCATGTTATTTTTGTTAAAGTCTATGTCATTAGTGATTATTTTAATATAAAATTTGAATACATAATATTTACAATAACCTTTTTCAACCTTAAATTGTCAGCCTTGAACTTTTTCGATACTTCAGGTTTCACCATATGGCTTTTCTCTTTGCTAAAATCCTCCACACTGTGCTACTATTCAGGACCCCCTTGTGTGAGGGTCAGCGTGGAACATGCAGAGGGCAGCAGCTCTGCTTGGCCCATAGTAAAAACCCACAGACAGATCCTTGTGTCCTGCCGTGCCTCTTCACTCATGGCATTGAGACACGCTGCGTTTGGATTTCCACTGGGCCCCGTGAGGATGCAGGAATGAAAGTTTCCTGGAGCCGGCGCCTACATCAGCAGCTTCGCGCAGCCAAAAGAGCCTGAGCTCTAAATGCACTCCAAGAGAAATGCCTAGGGATCAACTAAATCATGCAGGGTCTTCGTGGACAACGGCAGACATATGCTATTTGTTATTCCTGTTTTGATCTACGTAATGAGTTTTGATTAGCACTGTCCAGATTGTCCCACTGACTGACAACCTTTGCTGGAATGCTGGTTGCTACTGAACACATGCGCGAGGACTGAAATCAATTCTCTAACAAAAACAGAGCATTCTGCAGAAATAGATACCTGGCACAATCAGCAATGTGTCTTTGTCCTTTGAAACGCAGCTATGCATGGATGCATGGGAGAGGAAAGGAAATATCTAAGTATGCTTGCAAAAATATTTGTAAAATTATTAATAAGTTACATGTGAAAGAAAGCAGTACATTGGGCTAAACCACTGACCGTTTAAACCGATTGAACCTTTGGAAATGCTTTTAGGAATGAATGGAATTTAAGTGCTTTAAGGAATAAATTTGTAGCATGTGCAAGGGTGTGTGGGAATGTGTGAAAAGCACAGATAGACAAGTTAATTGTGTTTGTTTTGCCTCTGTCTGTGGTTAGTCACAGACAGTTAAATAATGCCCTGCAGCAAAAAAGACAAATGATGTCTCATTAAACCTCATTAAGTGTCCTGTTCTTAACAACATCAAAGATTTCAAGGATGTAACAGACCTGGTCTGAGGTTCCTTTGATGCAGCTATTAGATTAAAAATGCAGTATAAACATACGAAAATTCTGTTGTTTTTGCTCATATTAAAGTGTGCAGGTAACCCGAGCCATGCGCACGTAAGCCAGTGGCACCAAACGGAATTTCATCTGCAAAGCACATTAACATCTGGAATCTATCGAAACTGCAGCTACTGTGATATAGTATGTGAGTCTACCACTGAAAAACTGGAAAACGCTGTAAAATATAACACATCACACTGCAGATCTCGTAAAATATGACAGATGGAAAATCAGGCCTTAAGAAACACTTGCAGGCTGTAAGCTTCAGCACCTCCATGGGGTGCAAAATGGTACAGCATTGACAATTTTAAGAACCAACGAGTGAATTCAAATTAAAATTTTATTTCTCACATAAACAGTCATGCACAGTATGATATGAAGTGAAATGCTTATGCAACTGCTGATAAGAAAAATAAGAGTTTTCAAATAAGAATATAAACCACGGGGGAGAAGAATTTCCAATCATGAATTTAGCAAGAAGCTTAAGCAACCTTTTCCCTCCCTCTGGTGTTTTCTTCACTTAGAAAAATATATCTTAATCCTCAATAGTTACTCTATCTGCTCTTCCCTTTTATTCTCTTTGACATGCTTTACCGAATGCCAAGAAGATGATCTACAGTTTACTGGAGCTATTGACATCCTTGGTTCTCAGAAAGCAAACACTACATACTGTGAACATTAGGATAAATATTATTCTCAGTGATTTGAACATTCTCCATGACTGTCAGAGTTTCTTTTTCTCTCCAGAACCCTAGATTTGTTAACACTACCTGCTGCTACACTGGTCTTCTTCTTCTCACAAAAATATGTTTATATATTTACATTGTATTTTCTCTCAGTAAAATAGTTATTCACACCCCAAAGAAATATTTTAAATAAACATCAACTGATTATTAAAAATAAAATATGACCTCTGTGCTCATAAACTTTATTTCCCCTTAAGCAATTTCTGTTTTCCTGGGACATAAATACTGTATGAGGTTGCACTAACATCAACATGCAGCATCTAAAGAGGCACATAATTGTTGACCTGTCATGGATATAAAAATACAAGTTTTTACGAGTTTGCATTTTCTCCTGGGGTTTCCTCCAGGTTCTTTGGTTTCCTCCCACCGTCCAAAGATATGCATATTAGGCTAATTGGCATTCCCAAATTTCCCATAGAGTGTGAAGGACTGTGTATGTGTGTATGCCCTGTGATGGATTGGCACCCTGTCCAGGGTGTACCCTGCCTTGTGCCCTACTGTAAGTCTCCTAAGATAGGCTCCAGGCCCGCCGCGATCCTGTATACAGGATTAAGTGGTATAGATGATATGTGAGTAAAAACCTATGGTTTAAATTTAATTTGGTTGTCCATGTGTTCCAAACTTTAAAAAAGGAGCTTGAATTATTATTTTTTTTTGTTGTTGTTGAAGGCTTGTGTGCTGTTTTTGTTTTTTTGTATTAAAGTCCCAATATGCTCAAGCCTGTTCGAGACAGAGTTCCTCATTGTCCTGAAGAGTGCCAATATTTCTGGGGCTGACTGTGCTCAAAACTAATATAACATGTAATTTACTGTGAGTGGGATATATGTGTAATGTATGATTTAGGAGCTGAGACTGAGTGACATTGGAGTGACTGTGTATGAGTGACTGAGCAGTGTGATGGTAATTGGTTTGAGGAGGTGGTCCATGTGGGTTCTGTGGGGAGAAAGAATTTGCAAATAAATGTACTGTAAGACCTCAGCAAAACACCCAAGAATCATTTACTACAATCAAGTAGGGAAAAAAAAGTTTCCACTAACCAACATTGACAAGTTTTGAGGACAGTTAACATGACAGCAAACTCCAAACACTACTGTACAGCTCAATTCGAAACTGTGAGGCCAAGAATATTCCCAGTACTCGGTTCCCAGTACTGTATTCAGAAGTCTTACACACCGACAATGGTCATTTTATGCCATGCTATTTCTGAAGCCTAGTTTCTTGATTACATTTTAATTTTGTGTGGGCTGTGCAAACCCACACAAATGGGGACATGAAAAAGAAATGACGGGTGCACGTTAAATACACAACTCCCAGAAAATATGCAAACTTTGAATGCTTTTTTCCCCCCCAAACCATGGTACAAAAACTTCCCAAATATAGGAAAATTAATGTTATTTACAGATGCGATTTCAATATCAGGAAATTCCATCCAGCCTATTTCCAGCCAGTAATTTTGGACTTTTTTGTCAACCTACAATTAAGATCTGTGTATATACCCATGCCAAACATAAGCTGAGCAATGAAAATGGTAGCAGATGGACTGGTATCTGGTACCAATGCAAGCTGAAACTAGAGGAATGTCTGCAATTCACTCACAAAATCAGCTTCATAATGATATCATATGGTAGGTCTGGATAGAACTATGTGTTTTTCTATAATATGAATAAAACACACTAACACACCTATTGCCAGTGCACCTAAAATATATTTATTTGAGGTGGAGGAAACTAGAGAACACCCACACAAACACATGCAAAATTTACTGCAGACATTTCTATTCAACTGGAAACTGGAACTGGAGCTCATTATCAAGCTCTTGAGCTTGGGAGGCACACACTATTTGCTCCAACACAAGAAGAAGAAACCTGGACACCTGAAAGGTAATACAAAGCAAAAAATGACTCAAATAAAATGACTTTCATACTATAATTGTAATATGGATTTCCACAGTTCAATCAAGCAATATCACACAAGAGTTCTATTGTACTAAAATATGAGCATGTCTATGATGAGGTCATGGGCACAAGGGTGAAGCTTTTTACAACAGTTCTACAAACAGTATTTATTATCAGTAAATAGTAGATTTTGATTTGTTTGTTTATTTTACCAGCTGTTTTTCTTCGCCAACACACATCCTTCCATGACCGGCAGAACTAGCATTAAGATGGCAACTGAATAAACCATGGAATGGTGGTCCACTTATTCCGCTTTAGAATATCAGCTACCCTCTGGGGTTCTTGGGTTCAAGCCCCAATAGCATAAAGTGTGGCGTAAATTAGATATCCTTGTTCCACACAATAAGTAGTTCCCTTGATCTGGGGTTAGGGAGGGATTTGGGATTCAGCCTTGTGTTAAAAGCTCCCGTTAAATGTGAACATAATTATACGGATGATTAGAAGCCATTACTGAGGGGAAGAACTTATTTACGATAACATAAAGTTGTGAAATCTCTTGCTGAAAGTGCTTCCGTGACTGGGTTTTAAAATGGCAGACGACCTACTTTCAATCCAGCTGTAATTACCAATGTGACGTCCCAGTGCTGTTATGCTCTATTATCACCACTTGTGAAATGACTATAATTCAATCAGATTACTTGGTCAGAACTAACTGTTGTATAACAGGAATAATTACATTCGTAAATAGATTTCTACACAAAGCAGATTAACAATATTTCTAGTTTTACTTCTATTATTATTACTTCTGTATTACTATTTTGTGGGGCAAAGCAGGAACAAAGAGCCTCACCCAAATAACAATAATAAGAATAAAAAAGACAAGATTTTGAGCCAGTTGCAATATATCTATGCAACTGGTTTTCCTTAGAAAAGACTTCATCCTGTTCAGCGTTGCAGTGGACCTGAAACCTTTATACTAAGTGCGAGATATGAGAATTCACTTCCAATGAGAGTCCAGATGGGAAATTTTTAGCAATGCTACTGTACCTGCTTCCTATCTAACTCACTTTCATTAAAAACCTGTAGATGTGATATAAAACAAAATCAACAAAGTCGCAAAGTCTATTATTGTTATTATTCGTATTAGTAGTAGCAGTAGTAGTAAAACTATTCCTAATACTTTCAATACTACGACATTTTTGATAGAAATAATATAAATTATTATATTATATTATATATAAAAAGTCATTGTCTATATTCAGAAAACTTCCTCTTCAAGGACCCTGCTTACTTCCCATATTTAGTCAGTGTTAAATAACGAGGAGGAACTAGAAAAGGGTGTGTGAAGAGTGTGAACTCTTTTTCAGTGTTAAGTCTCAGGAAATAGTTAAAGACAGCTAAAGATGTGTCTGTTCAGTTGAAGTATGAAGAAGATATTACCATATATTGTAAAAAGAGCATTTTCACCCTAAATTTCTATCAAAGATTTTCTGGAAAAAAAGCTATCAGTGATCCTAAAAAGCTTAAAACTCAACTTATGTTCAAACTTTAGTGGTTGTAATTTGACATGGTGAAGAAACATAAGAAGAGCACGAGGAGAGCATGCAAATAAATTTAAAAGGCAAATATTGGCCAACCCAGTGGCTGTGTGAAAAAAAGGGTTTTTCAGATGTGAAGTATATCCTCCTTACGTCTAACTGTAACAATTACAGTAATTTATTATAAGGTTTATTTATGGACTTACATCAACTGTTCAAGGCACTGAATTTAAAAGTATGTATTACTAGCTGGAATATTTTTTTCATATTTTTCCATTTTTAAACTTAAGTAGTAAGATGTCAAGTACAACATTTAAAACTTTCTCTACGAAATTCTCTACTAAAATCTCCCTTTAGAAAGGGAGATTTCTAAAGATTCAATAATAAATTTCACATTGTAACAACTTTTTAAATATCAGGGACCCTTTGGCTGTTCTAAGACACCAACAACATTTTTATAGTGCTAAGCAGTGATATGGCCACAAGTTTATGGACACATGACCATCACAAAATATGTGGTTTTCCACAAACTGTAAAAAGCACAAAATTTTACAGGATGTCTTTGTATGCTGTAGCATTGCAATTGTCCTTTTCAGGAACTAAAAGTTCCAAACTTCCTCCAGCATGACAATGAGTCTGTTCACAAATTGAGCTACATGAACAGGTACTGTATGTGGAGACCTAATCTAATCAAATTTGAACTAATAAATACATGGTGTGCCCAGTTTGGAGAGGAAACACTTAAATGTTAATCAGATAAACTGGAACAAGGACTCCACCCCAGGCTTCATCAAAGCTCTTGTAAATGAATTATTACAAATCACCACAGCCACATGCCAAAATCCGGTTTAAAGCCCTTCTAGAAAAGTGGAGCTTATTGCAAAAGCAAATGATGGACTAAAGAAAAGCACACTTAGGTGGGATAGTGAGGGTCCGCAAACTTTTGGTCATATATTGCATAGTACCTGGCACCCCAGGTTGGGTATTTGTAGCATGTGCAGAGCAACTGGCTGAAGTCTTCACTGACATCTTCAACCTGTCATTGGCTCAGGAAGCTGTCCCCATCTGCTACCATTGTGCCAGTGCCCTTAGCACTCTGCTGCAATGATTTTCATCCTGTTGCACTCACCCCTGTCATCGTGAAGTGCTTTGAAAGGCTGGTCCTCACCCACCTTAAAGCCTGCCTGCCTCCCACTCTGGATTCATACTACTTTGCCTATCGCCCCAATAGGTCAACGGATGATACAATTTAAAAGGTGCTCCATCCCACTCACCTGGACAACCCATCACTTATGTACAATGTTCTTTGTTAATTTTAGCTCAGCTTTTAATGTAGTCAGCCCTTCCAAGCTAATGTTGAAGCTGAAACAGCTTGGCATCAACACACCACTGTGTAACTGTAACATTAACAGCATCTTGACAAACTGCATCTCAGTAAGGTAAGGCAACTTCACCACTTTAGACCGTTAAGACCTTCCGCGGGTGGTGAAAGCCGCCCAAACAAATAATTGGTATTTAAGTAACAAAAATCTCTGTCTCCAGAGGGTGAAAGGCATTATCAAAGACGCCTCTCGACCTATTCATGGACTATTTACCCTTCTCCCATTAGGTAGGTGCTACAGGTGCGCTTTTAGCTTGACTGAAAAATAGCTTGGTTGTTACCAAACTGAATAGCTCATCACGACACAATAACCACTACACTTCACATTGCACTGACTATAATTTATAACGCTCTATATGCACTACTGTATATTCCACCAATAGTTATTCTGTATATACTGTACTATGTACACATATATCTAATCATTCATCTTCTAACCGCTTATTTTGTGTACAGGGTCACAGAGTCACGAGTTCCTGGAGTCTGTCCCAGGAGATGTCCTATAAAGATGTCAGTCGTCTAACCATTGTTAATGGTATCATGTATTTTTTTTTTTATCTTGAAGTGTGTATATATTTTTGGGTCTCTATTATATAGAGAGAGTGTCAGTCAAGTTCTTCTACACTGAACACAAAATCTAATCAAATCAGGTATTTCTAATGTCTTTATAGTCCTTGCTTTGTGCACTGCGGCACAGTCAGCCTTTCCCAAATAAAAGTTGGAAAGCCACAAAGTTGGAAGCATAGCATTGTCCAAGATGTTGGTATGCTGAAGCAGTATGATTGCCCTTCACTGGGGATAAGGGGCCTGATTAACACATTTGAATTCAATAATTAACAGGTTGGGCCAAATACATTTGTCCATATAGTGTACAGTATATCTATTTATTCATCTTTTATACCGCTCATCTTGTGTACAGGGTTACGGGTTCCTGGAGTCTGTCCCAGGAGACTTACAGCACGAAATGTCCTCTAAAGATGCCAGTCGTCGCACCCATTGTTGATGCTATCATGTGACCATCAGATAAAAGGCATATATTCTCTTCATGTTAAAGTGTGTACTGTATGCGTTCTCTCTCTCTCTCTCTCTATATATATATATATATATATATATATATATATACTGTATATATAAGCTATTTAAAATTATAAATTTCTTTTTAATATTGTAATATTGTTATATACATATATCAATTATAAAAAAACATAAATATGTGAGTCAGCCAAAAAAATGGATACACAGTTATATAAATATTTAAATATTGAATCTATTGCTATACGTTATATATATTTTTGTTGTATATAGTATTTAGCTTTTTAAATTTTTTTAATTGAACTTTTTTAAAAACTGCACAGAATGTATTCCAAGTCTTAAATTTCAGTTTTAACGCACTTATTAGGTAAATTATACTGTCTATGGCGTCTGTTGGAAACATTTTCATGCATCATGTGATAATTTCCGGCGTATCCCCCACCCCTTCTACATTTCTACCAGCCGTTAATGTGATATTACAAATAAAATCAGTACAGTGCACTTGTGTTTTCGGATGAGTCTAAAGTAATCAGAGTGAGATGTTTTGTAGTTCCCACAAGATTTAACCTGCCGTTCTGAGTGGTGGAAATCCAACAAGCTACAACACACACTGAAATGTGTGGGAGTGAGGATTTCTGGAAGTAATCTGGAGCTACGGGGAGTTCAACTTTACACACCTTAATTCAACCTTTTTGTTGTTACAAGGCTAAAATCTATCCTTACTCACTTACTCACTCATCGTCTACACCGCTTTATCCGCTTATATACTGTATGAAGCCTATCCCAGGAGACTCAGGGCATGGGGGGGGGTAGAGGGGGTATAGTGCCAATCCATCACAGGGCACACACACACACACACACACAATCACATGCTCATTCACACAATATGGACAAATTGGAAACATCAGACTAATCTGCATGTGTTTGGACTGTGGGAGGAAACCGGAGTACCCGGAGGAAACTCACCATCCACAGGAAAACTCAGACCCTGAGGCGGGGAATCGAACTCAGACCCTGGAGGGGCAAGGCGACAGTGCTAACCACTAAGTCTAAAATCTATCCTGTGTACTATAATTTCACTTTTCTTATTTTGCCTAAAAATGCTAGTTAGAGTCAGTTAGCTGGATTGTAACGTGTTACAGTGACAAAGCGTCTGTGGCTAAACACACCAAGAGTAAATAAAAATGTTTAGCAGACTTAAATAAGATATATATAAGAAGTTTATCCAACGCTACCTACACTCCATCTATCACACTAATGGCTCTCTTTCATCTGTGCTTCTTAGGAAAGGCGATGTAGATAAGGTTGTGTAGAAAAAGGGGTTTTAAAGAAAACATGTGGGTTTTGGAATAGAGCTCATGTGCGCGCGCACACACACACACACACACACACAGAGTGAGCAGCCGGTGGGCGGAGTGTCCCGTATGGTCCCTGAATTTCATTAGCCCATGGGGGTCTTCACGTTGCCATGGCGACGTCTGATTGATCATCAGAGAGTGAAAAGGTAATTACAGAGAAGAAGGAAGGTGCTACAGGCCTGATAACCACACACACACACACACACACTCTCACTCACACTTTTTTTTATAAGAGTAATTTCATAATAGAAGTTATTTCTGTATATTTTACGCTGAATGGTGTGTTAAGTACAGAAAGGAGGTCATGAACGGTTTTCATCATCGTTTTTTTTAATAAACTACAATGACTGGGGGAAAAAAGTGGAAACTGCTATGAAATTTCAGTACATTATTTAGACGAGAGGGTGAAAGTGAACCTGAAAATACATCATTCGTTTTAATATCCTTCTCTAAAACACACACACACACACACATCATTCAATGTTCTACATACGGTAGCCAAGCATTCCCTTCAGTGCTCACACACTGAATTACATATAAATACAGTTCTTATTTCATTCACATTACACAATTTCTGCGCCAACAATGACATTGAAATATGACCAAATAATAACAGAAAGAGAAAATACACTGAAAACTATAAATAAAAAAGAAGCGTAAACAAAAAACTAGGATGTGAAAGAGTAAATGAAGTCAAGCTGCATAAAAAAAATAGTGTTAATTCCCTGATCTTGTGCTTTTACTGAGGAACAGATACCGTACAGTCCGTACAGTGAGCGTCCTCTTCGCTGTTATTCCCTCAACCGCATTCGCCGACCCGGGTGAAGAGATTACGCACACTTAATGTAAGTGATGAAAAGTGAAGGAGGAGGACGGTCAGGTAATTACCTCATTCCCTCCGAACATCCACTTAACCTCTCACAAGTCCTCCGCCATCCCTCACCATAAAGCATCTCCACCTTTAGCTCAGCCTGTTCTCCGCTAAAAAAGATCCAGTGCTGGTCCGGAAAACCAACGCACACTTTAAAGGAACAGATCAGACACTTGTAGTGATGGCGCAAAAAAAAAAAATCTCCACGGCAGCACCAACTTGTAACGCTTCATAGTCTCAAGTCTCAAGTTCAAGCTACAATGATAATTAACAGAAATCTACAATACGATGTAAACGTAATTATTTAAAGGTCCCATATTATACTGTTTCTTTAACAGGTTATTCCAGGCCTTAGAGCTTCTGCCAAGTGTGTGTTAATGCTCCCGCTGTTTGTAATGCCGTCAACTCCCTTTATTTCGCTCCTCTTCCAAGCGCGCCATTTCAGTGTCTATGTAAATGAGCCACTGCTGAGCCACACCCACCAGAGAACAGCAGTTGGGATGAGCAACAAGCTGGGGGAGGGGATCTTCTCATATGAGGTCACATTAGAAGAACCAAACTTCATAACCCCATCTTGGCATTTGGAGATTCCATCAGCAGGACTAAAGCTATACCACTCCAGGCTTGTGCAGGTAATTTAAAAATATTTTTAGGACGTCCTGAAGTTACTAATTTTAGTGCCCAGTCATAAAGGTGTCATGGTGATGAAGTGTTCTTGATTCGAAATCAGCATTTTGATGATAAAACCGGGGTTCAAAAAGCAGGATTCTGGATTCGCACCCATAACAGATATGAGGATCAATAAAAAGGTCGTTACATTGACATGAATTTCTATCCTTCCTCTCCTTCTCTCAGTGGAGAAGAAGCAGTCAATTAGTAAAACTAATGACTGATGTGTTTCAGACTCCAGACGTCCGTCTATCTCAGCGCGATTCCCTCTATCCATCACCGTCTGCCGCAAAAACCACTCGATGAAAAGAAACCGAGATATGAGTCAGCCAGGTGTTTGATAAAGATAGTTATTGAGGTTATTAATATGTTTAAAATGCTTTTGGTTCCTGTTACGCAGTGACGTCTACTTTCTCACCTACTGACTGGATATTTCCCGCTGAAAGCTTTAGAAAATCAATAGAGAGCCTCAGACAGACTGAGAGGAGAGACGTGCAGGCAGGAGAAATGCATTTGATTTGGTGCACATCTTTCTTTTCTTTCTTTTTTTTTTCCTTTTTCATTTATTTTTACCATGAAATGTTGTTTATTCCAGGCTGCCAAGCAACTGCATTTGAGATTTTTGTTCAGTTTTATACAGCATGCCGAGATGTTTGTTTGCTTGAAGGGATGCTGCCAGACATCAAGGCTAACTGAATCCACATCACGGAGAGAGCTGGGAATCCTCAGTAGACAGACGGCCCGATTCGATTTTTGTGCATTACGTGCTTCAATTCAATTCAATAGCATTCATGTTTACTTTCTGATTTGTCTCAAGCATCTATGTGTTATGGCTTTCGAAGTATTAAAAACGACTAAAAGTATTTAATAAGCATTAAGATACTGTGTAACTTGTGCGCAGGACTGGGAATCATTCAAAAATTTTATACCGGTTCCTGCAGGATACATTTTCCGATACCGATATTGTAAGATCACATTACAGATTACGGCACATATCTTCTTTTTTTTTTACGTTTTATTTTTCAACATTCGCATGTTTAAAGCCTTAAAGTCGAAATCAACATCAAATTGAAACATGTTTTCCACTCAAAGCGGATTTATATAATAAAGCTGACAAGTTATTTTGTTTATAAGTTTATAGTCCCAAAAACTATTTTGCTCATGTTATTTCTTTCTTTAATTTTCTCTTTCTTTTTTCATGTGATTCGCTCCATCTCTGACTAATCTGACTAAAAATAGATAGAGAGAAAAAGAGAGGGAGTGATCATCTTTCTTCAGCTCCCAGAATATTAGCAATATTATAAATCTAATGAACAAATCCTTTGCCGCTCACATTTACCCCCTGCATGTTAACTACGCTCACATTCACTTTCTTTTGTTGCAAACTAATCCTATCAGTTCCCCCATTACTAAAAAAAATCAGCATGTGCAATTAACTGTGCTCTTTTTAGCACGCTCCCGCACAACCTAGTCTGTTAATATTAATGAATTAAATGTATAAAATCTTAAACAAAAACTAAAGTCACAAAAATAACGTGCTCGGGTGCTTCCCGTCCTTCAACACGAAGAAAACACAAAGAATTTTACCAGCTGATGCAGGAGGACAGAATGAGTGAAGTTGATCAGTTCGACAATTTGAAAAGTTGGGCCTTTCCATCTCCATTGAAAACAAAACTGAGCACACAAAAGACACAACATGTGAACGGCCCCGAATGCGGGGCGAAATACTCAGCGGCCTAGTCTGAGAAATGGCTGCCTAAACCTTTGTCCCTAGACAGAGACACTGACCTTTTCTTTGGACATTTGGATCATGACATTCTCACCTCATGTATACCGACAGAAGACGCCAGGCGCTCGCTTTTCCATGCCCGCAGGATGTGAAAGCCTGTTAGCCGACAATTGAACTCTGCGGCGTTAAACACCAAACGTTCTCTGGCAATCAACGTTGGGAATCTATTACGTATTTAGTCTTGGTATTATGTTAATCTCCGGGAGGATCACCGTAACATTCCACAAATAGACTATAAACCTATGTATAAGATTTTTTTTTATTTTAAGGGATTTCAATGTGGCACTCTGGCACAACCAAAAAAAGATGGTACTTCTAGTCGGTAACCTAGTGAACCCTTTACTCACGGTCTATACCTCTTTATCCTGTATGCAGGGTCACAGGGGGCCTGAAGCCTACAGTATGTCAGGAGACTTAGGGAATGAGACGGGGTTCGCCCTGGAAGGGGTGCCAATACATCGCAGGGCACACACTCTCATTCACACACTACAGGCACTTTGGGAACAGCAATTATCCTAATCCTGTAAATGTAAGATGTAATGTATTAGTTTGGACATATAACTGAATCAGCCAAAATCAGCCAAAACTCGTACCAGCAGATCAGTAGCACCCAAGAAAATTGCAATCGGTGCATCTCTGTACATAACCGCATAAATAAAAAGATGACAAAAAAAAAAAGGATTTACTCCTTCTCTTGTGTACAACTAACATCGCCCAAATAAGCTTAAGATTTTAACAGCGGAAGATAACACTGCAAACGACGCAGGCCCACTGGGCTTCATTTTATCTTTTGTAAATGCCTGGAATCAGATTTTGTTCCATGAAAGAAAGAAGGAGAGAGAAATACAGTGGGGGTTGGGGGGGGGGCGTGTTGATGGAACAGAGACGGGAGAGGAGGAGTGTGCGGGTGTGATGGTGCATCTCTAAATGTTCCTCAGGGTTGTTGTTGGTTGTTAGGCGACTGCTGGCATTAACGAGTCTACGATACCACACACACACACACACACACACGCACACACACACACACACTGTCTGGCTGTCACTTTGAATTTGAGACTGTATCTCCTGCATGCGTGTGTGTGTGTGTATATGTGTGTGTGTGTGTGTGTATGTGTGTGTGTGTGTGTGGATGCAGTTGGAACATGAACACATGGTGTGCACTGCTGCCAGCTCGTTCAGTCTCTACACTCCGGCTGCTGAAGATAACATGAAGACGTTACTTATCGCAGCCCCAGTCGGCTCACACATGCACCCACCCACTCACTCACATACACACACACACACACTCACACAGACAGCAGATACTCATCTAGGTCTGGCATTGCCTAATATCAAACTATATTACATCCAAATAACACATAAGAAACTAATAAGACAGTTACACCCCGGGCTAATGTGATTCGTTCTAATTGATTACTGTATAAAAATATATCGGCCACCTTGAAGTCTGTTTATTGGATTACGTAAAGGAAGTGAAACAATCACTGCACAGAATATTAAATCCCCAGGAGTATTCCTGAATTGAATCTAATTCCATTGTTATCATAAAGAATTCCATTCTGCGGTCTTTAATACAGCAGGGTTGTACTGAATTATATTATAATAAATTCTATGATTATTTTAGAAGTAAAACCACTATCGATATCGAAATCATAAATATTGATTTTACTATTAAATGCTAAATTATGATGAAATTTTTACTGAATTCTACCAGCGTTATAATTTTTTTTTAATATATATATAAAATGACATTCTTATAAAGAGAATTTCACTGTAACACAAATTGCACTGAATGCTATAATTACTATAATAAATATTGACCTTCAAAGTGTGTGATAATGCATGATATCCATCTCAGAACCTCTGTAGTCCAACTAGGGCCCGTGGAGGCCCATGGTGATTACCACTGTATTCATTCCCATTTTCACAACCGTGGTAGGAACTTTGGTCGACATTCACACACTTCAGGCAATTTGGGAACACCACTTAGCCTAATCTGCGTGTCTCTGGACTGTGGGAACAGAGGAAACCCACGAAACCCACGACAACGGGATCCCAAGGTGGGATTCAAACCACTGTCCCTTATAACCACTAAACCACCAATGCATGATCAGCTCTCAATTTTTTACACCTCGAACACCTCACTCCTTCTCCACATACACTGTTTCAGTGTCTATGTAAGTAAGCTACAGCTAAACCAGTCAGTTCTCGCATTGTCAAACTACACAGGTGAGATAGGGGTATAACAGCAGGAATAAGCGGGGACGGGTTATTGGGGCGGGGCTTGCGGGACGACTTTCACACACACACACACACACACACACACACACACACACACACACACTAATGGATTGGGAATGACTGCTGTCTGGCTCACAGATTGCATAAATTATCTGAATAACCATTTTTGAAAAAGTAACTAAATAACTGAGTACTTAAATGGCGGACTAACGCGTTAGATTACTCGTTACAGCAAAAGAGTAATTCAAGAGCTCTAACGCGTTACAAAGTAAACACAAAGTAAACACAAAGTAAATACAAAGTAGGAAATCTTTAAAGCATGAATTGTGTGGAATCTTCAAAAAAAACAACACAAAAAAAGGACGATTGTGTGTGTGTGTTGAACATATTCTAATAGATGATTATATTGAATTTAAAATAAATAATTATTATTCCACTTACAATAAATTACATAGTCACTAAATGCTGGACTGAACACTTGCAATACACTTTTATGATTTTGCTGCATTGGAAAAAAAAGAAATTGAGCAGGTGTCAGCATTAGACACCTCCAGCTTTTACGGTGGCAAGAAAAAGTATGTAAACCTTTTGGAATGTCATGGTTTTCTGCATTAATTTGTCATAAAATGTGATCTGGCCTTCAGATCAGCATCAGGTCAGATCTACTGTAGCTTTTTTGAGGTCGTTACCTCCAGCATTCACCTACGGTTTACACTCGCACTATGAGCTTTTTATGGTTATTCTCAATAAAAGACATGAAAGATCAGAATATGTTTGTGTTATTATTTTAGGCACATTTTTCACATCTTTCTCTTGCCACTGTAGGTTCACTTATTTGACCTTTTCAGAATCGTTCATTCTACATGAAAGAACCGTGCAGCTGTATTCTTTCCTTATTCGCCATTTTATAAAGTCTGTGAAGCCGAGACTGTAGTCAGGAATCAGCATCAAAACCTTCTTTGAATGTAGATGCTTTACAGCAATTCAGTCTCTCTGAATACATTCACTGGGCTCTTTGTGTGCGTATTCTTCTCGGATCACATGCTCCGACAGTCCATATCAAAGCACTTGTTCCCAAATTCGCAACAGTAACTTCCTCTGTTACACACAAACACACGCAATCTCAGCTAAGCTCAAGTGACTCCACATCCCAACAGCAGCTTCACACAACCCCAAAAGTTAAACTACCACAAACGTTTTGTTCTCTGCTATCTGGGTGTGTTAGGCCAGGAAACACAGTAAATGTGTTTCCTCCAGCAAAAAGCCAGAGAAACCCTTTTTTTCCCCCTGAAAACGTCGAGCAAGTACTTGCGGTGTCACTTTAGGGCAGTTAACTTGAATCTATAATTTTATATTCAGTTCTAGAGTCTACCATATACAATAAGTCACGTTTATTTGTCAGATATGCAGTACATTACAGCACAGTAAAATTCTTTACTTCACATATCTCAGCTTGATAGGAAAATGGGCTCAGAATGCAAGGCCAACTATGATACAGCAACCATGGATAAGAAAGGGTTAAGGGCCTTGCTCAAGGGCCCAATAGTGGCATCTTAGAAGTGCTTGGCATGAACCCTGCACATTTTTCCTCCTGCTCTCCCACACTCACTTCTATTTAGTAAAGGCTGTTAATTAAATCAGTTTAAATTAGCTCAAATTATTAAAATCAGGTGTTCTGGGAGCAGGGAAAACACTAAAATATGCAGAGCAGGGTATCCTCCAGGACCAGAGTACGGAACCACTGATCCAGAGACTTAATTATTTGATCCAGCACTGCCTGCAAAATATCTCGAATCTGTCAGAAGTGGGATTCGAACCCACGCCTCCAGGGGAGACTGCGACCTGAACGCAGCGCCTTAGACCGCTCGGCCATCCTGACAACACTGCGTGAGTGCTCTAATATACAGCACTACAAAACTCCATTCCTGTTTCTTTAGGAACATTGTACAAAGATTTCAATAGGATAATTCTACTGTTTTAAAAGGCTTTCCAAAGTAGTGTGTAATCATAAAATCCTTATGGAATTTTACACGTCATGGATGACAGCTAATTTTGGAATTTCACAAAATTTTAATGATATATCATGAAAAAGACTTGTAGAATTTCATCGAAGACAAAAAAGCAGAGCGCTCAGGTTCAATTCCCAGCCAATGACCAAACCTAGCCACTGGACGCACAGCACCTTAGTGCTCGTCCCAAGTGAATGTGCGAATGCTGTGCCGACCACTTAACAGAAGAACAACATAATAACGACTTTCATGTAATTTTTCAATAGCTAAGTGAGTACACTAGCATTTCTTCAACAACTTCAATTATTAACTGAATAATATTTCGAAAGAACTTATACATAAAAGTAAGTAGAAGTGTTTTAGACTGACACTGACTCTGAGATTGGATAAATAGCCATGGCCTGGCAGTAGCTAAACAATGTTAAAGAGACTTTGTTCAATTCCCAGCTTCATGCTCTAGGACTGGCTCGCAACTCACTCTCAGCGAAGTTTTAACCATTAATAGAGAAGAATAATTTCTTGCAACCAATTCTAACACAGAAAGCAGAACGGGACAGGTTGACAATCATTCTTTTTTATTTGATTTACAGTGAAATATGAACCGATCATCTATTGCATCAACAACACAAAACATTATGCCAAATATTCAGGTAGGTTCTGCTTGTGCCACTCTGGCATTTCTATTCCCTCAGGACATGCTTCCACAAGACCACTGGCCAGATCCTTCAGGCGCTGTGGATTGCTGGGTGAAATATCCATGTATCAGACTTGTTTTGTCTGGTGCATTCCATGGATGCTTGTTCAAATTGGGATCTGGGGAGTCTGGAGGCCAAGTTGGCCGTATTGGGGTCTTAGCCTGCTGGACTCATGCATGACTGGAAGTGGTGACCTGGGTGTTCCGGTGCCTTTCTATCAGGCCAGCATTGACTTTTTTTGGAAATTGTCCAGCTCTCCTGTGGGATTGGACCAGGAGGGGGCCTTTGTTTCTTGCAGGTATGAGAAAGCCTTGGGTGTCCATGATCCCGTCGCCAGCTTACTGGTGTATAACTGATAATCAGTGTTAATATGGTAATGTTATGTGGTGGTAACATTTTGACTGATTGGTGTAGATTTTTAGATTTTTAGAAATTTTCTAGTACAGAGACTTAGATATTCTTTCACTGATTGAGTCAAAGGTCAAGTTTTGCAACATTTTAATGAAAAATGACTTTTTTTCTGTAGAATTCCAAATTTTAAGTTATAAATTTATTCCATAGATACGTGGCTTCGAAGCCTCAATGATGTCAAAGAGATTTTCACAGAATTCCAGTTCATTGTTGTGCCACAATCTAAATTCCACAGAACATTTACACAAGTGAAACACAACTTTCCTTAGTTTCATCACTGTATCTGATTTAACACTGTAATGAATACTGATAGTAGAGCGTAGTTAGCCAACACACCAGACTGTATCTGTCGCATTTCCATGCATATGTATGATGTTGACTAATAACTGTTTTGCTGAGTTGATTAGCGATATTAAGAAAACTATTTTCTATTTTGAACATGTTAAGTTTAGAAACAATAAATGGAACAAAGGAACAATCTGTTGTGTTTAACAGAGAAGCCTTTCCAATAGCAAGAAGACAGTTTGATTAACATGTGAGATTAATATGTGTTAATAAAGCAGACCAAAAAATAAATTTTTAACAAGGGATTTACATGCACTTGGGGAAATCAGAAAACTTTGCCTTACAGATCTATCAGCGTGTACAGTATGTGTGTGTGTGTGTGTGCGCGCATGTGTGTGCGTCATGTACAACGTTTTAGCCCAGTCATCTATATGTCATCTGTACATTATTACAAAACAGAATTAGACATACAGTACAGATTACAAAGGGAAGCTTATGTTCCCAAAACAAAAGAAAAGGGGGAAGGGAGAGAAAGAGAGAGGAAATCCATTTCTAATTTTGCTTTGATTTATGGCGTTTACTGTTGACATTAGCAGGAAGTCCCTGTGGCAGTGTCGCTACAGAATGAACGTTTTTTTCTAGGCCGGCTCATTTCTAGATACTTATCGTCCTTTACAAAATGAAATCAAATAAAAAGGGTTTATTTTCTACACACTTGGGGAGCGGTGTAGGAGAACTGTAATGGAGATGGAGGGAAAACATCTCTAAAACAACCTCTTTGTTTTTAACTTACACCAATAGGATGTGTCTGGATTTTTTTCTTCTTCTCATGTTTCGCAGTAGACGTGAGGAAAACGACACTGCCCCGTGTGAGGCTCGAACTCACGACCTTCAGATTATGAGACTGACGCGCTGCCTACTGCGCCAACGAGGCCTGAGTGCACAGGCTGTAAATAGTCTCTGGTCAACGCTTTAACTCACTGCACACGCAACCGGTGAATAGAGCAACAGGAATGTTGTCTTCGGCAGGGATCAGAGCAAAGCCGAGGTTAAAATTTCTTTTTCTCAAAAGAAAAATTCCTCAGAAGATGACAGCCTTCTGATTACATCAGCTATTTCGACTACAAAGGCCGTAACGCTCGGTGCTAAGGTTCAAAGGTGATATGATACAGATTGGCTAAGCATATCCAATCGAGCGTAATTACCTCAGTCCCTAGAGACCCCCACACTGTGTGTGTGCCTGAGAGTGGGTGTGGGTGTGTGTGTTGGCCCATGAAGGTCAAACAGGCCACAGCTGAGACAAGTCTGCCATGAAATTGTGTGTTAAGTCCATATAAAGACAATGGAGATGGTAACAATCCCTACAGTATAGACAGATGCTTTATTGGACATGAATGCATACTAAAAAATAAATAAATTGAAAAATCTATTTGGTTAAATGATCTTTTCCAACTGCAAAAGTAGCACTAGTACTTCTAAAACTACAAACTAATAGCAGCAGCTAGTTATAAATACAAAATTGCTATTGCTGAACCGGGATTAACCAATAAATCAATTTCAAGAATTACACATTTTACAATTTTTTTTTACCAATAGTTGAAAAATCAATAACCTGTTATTCATTTTCTATACTGCTTTATTCTGTACAGGGTCACAGGAAGCCTGGAGCCAACCCCATGTGGACTTAGGGCACGAGGAGGGGTACACCCTGGACAGGGTGCCAATCCCTCACAGGGTACACACACATACACACTCAATCACACACTTACAGGCTATTTGGGAAGACCAATTAGTTTAATCTGGAAACCGGAGTACCCAGAGGAAACCCACCAAGCACGGGGAGAACATGCAAACTTCACACGCAGACCAGAGGCGGGAATAGAAACCTCGACCTTGGAGGCTACAGTGCTAACCACCAGGCAGCTGTGCCACACAAGAACTAATTAACTGTTGATAATTAATGACACCAGATGTGCATTTTCCCCTCAGTATAAGTTTTATTTAAACAGCTCTAGCGGCGCAATCCAGTGTTTCCCATACTGTCAGAACATCAGCATTGACCGGCAAATAAGGTAAGGATAGCTAAGCTAACGTCACTGGGTTGTCATGGTTAGCACTACATGCGAAACAAACCTTACCTGTTAAATTCATATTGCCAATGAATCATATAACAACTAATCATTAACATCCTCACGCATCTCTTTACATCAAGCCTTTTCCTTAAACACCATTCACAGTAATATTAATGGCTTAAAACCCTGAAATGTTTGTTGCTACAATTGTGGGATTTACTTAAAAGCCTTAACAAAAAGAAAGATTAACAAAGATTTGCAAAAGCACACAATCTTAAAATCTGAGAAAATGTATCCAGTTAATTTTTATGAGAGAAAAGAATATATGTGAAACATTAATGATGAACTGACTGCTCAGACACTTAACCCAATTGTGCTAATGCTAATGCTAGGAAATTGGCAATATTTTGCTGAGGTAACCACTTGGAAAAATGGCTTCTAACATGCTAACGGCTAACATCGGTTTTGGCTGTTATATACATCTACTTACTTCGAATCGGATGTTCTCATGTTTAAATTTAGCTAGCATTACACATCCTGTCTGGCAGCATGTTTAGCATGTTTTGTTTTTATTTTGACTAATAAAATTAGCTCTCTCTTTTTTACCATAAGCTGCAAAGTTAGAAAGTGATCACAAATAGCAAGTTTTCAAATAGTTCCAAATGATAGACCTGAACACTGAATTATGTACGATACTGATTAACCTGAGTGTTTAGAGAAAGAAAAAAAAAGATTTAACAATGCTTGTTCAGAGAAGCAAAACTTAGAAACATCCCCTTAGAATAAATAGACATGGATAGTTCCTGTTTAGGCCGTAAACACTTCCTCAAAACTTTTTTTTACTTCTTCTGCAGCACTGAGTCACTGAAAGGACGTTTGCGCAAATAAACATAACACTCACTCATCGTCTATACCGCTTAATCCTGTATATACTGTAGGGTCGCGAGGGGCCTGTAGCCTACCTATCTAGCCTGAGACTTAGGGCACAAGGCGCCTGGACAGGGTGCCAATCCATCGCAGGGCACACACACACACACACTCAATTTGTCAACGCCAATTAGTCTATGAACTGTGGGAGGAAACAGGAGTACCCGGAGGAAACCCGCCAAGCACGGGGAGAACATGCAAACTCCATGCACACAGAGGCGGGAATCGAACCCACACCCTGGAGGTGCAAGGAGAAAGTGCTAACCACTAAACCGTGGCCACCAAACATATAACACTAATATTTTAAATGCATAATCTACTGGGCATTATTACAGATGGACAGCAGGCTGATGTTTTGCTGCAATTTATACCATTATAGCATATTAGTGCATATAACTTGCACCATATACGTAGTACTATTTCATTAACTTCCAATACAACAATACTTAATAATAATCAGACTTGATTCAAATCTACACATGACATTTTACACATATCTTTCTTACTATCTTGTTATTTACTACATAATCCTCAGAACAGGTATTGAGAGAACAAAACAGCTACAAGTTTCCTTCCATCTGTATTATAACATCATGATTCTGTGTGCAAGCTACAGTGTTTATGCTGTATTTAGTTGATCTCAGAAGTCTCTAAAATTTGGCCCATAATTGTTTGTGCACATAACAAAGATCAGTATCGATTACTTGATACACTGGTTTCTGATTTGTAGCTGACTTCTACCCTTTGATCACTGCGGAGAAAATTTAAAAAGTAGAAACAATTCTTATTTCCTTCCAATTCCTTTCTCCCTAGTTATATTCCTGAGAATATCCTCTCCCATGGAAAACACGTATAGAGAACCTCATCGTTTCAAGGACAGTGCTGAACCGCCAGCTTTGTGGCAGAAACATAATCAGGAACAAATCATGAACTGAAATCCCTTAAATGCTTGGTGAAGTCACATGGTACAAAACAAGATCAACAGTAAAAACCATAGTTATTTTTAATAGTGAAAATAAGAGCATTTTCCCACACACATACACACACTATGTAATGAGAACTCATAGGATTTGAACAGCTAAACAGCACTTGTTAGTGAGGCTCAATTTGCTAGAGAGCATAAAATGGAGCGATGCACCCATCACTATTCCAGAATCATGGGTGCATCGCTTCATGCACTTCCCTTCTTATCCTGATGCACCCATCACTCTGGAATAGGGTCTATCTGTAGTCATTAGATCACATGACCTTTTTCCATTGCTCTATCATACAGATCATGCAAGGTGGCCACTGAACAAGCTTCTGGGGGCAGTTTTAGTTTCAGTTCGGCAAATCTTGGTTTGTCAACATTATATTGCAATAAAACAAAGTCAGCTGATGACCTGAATGTACTGAATCACCAGACTAGCACATCTGCAGTATGAATATGTAAAGAGTGGTTCCCGGTACATGAGGAATCATTTTCACACATGAACTGGCCACCACATCAAAGCTAAAAGTGATTTAATAAAATCTTAAATTGCGCAATTTATTATTATTATTATTTTTTTTGCCCAGGCAGTGTGTAAACTAATACCTTTTGACCACCTTTTGACTCAGATAAAGAAGTATGTGCATGGTATAATACTATCATATAACTACAAGAGTGAAAAAGATTTAAAAGAGTGCTAGACTCACTTAGGTGACTAAAAATCTCTTTATTAAACTGCATTAAATCTTAAGAATAGAGCATGCATGATTAATGTCCACTTTAGAAAGAAATGCAGTTGAACTGTAATGAAAATAGACACACAAATTAAAACAGTGGCATTTTACGATGATTCGCCACTTTGTTTGAGCCACAAGTCTGTTAGGACGCTCTGACAGTTTAATTAATAAGCTCGAGAGCAGCTGTTTAGTGACATAGTGAGGTCAGCTATATGTGCGTTTGCTTACTGATTAGTGGCCAAATACTCTCTCCCACCAGCCAAGAGTACTAAGTAGGTCACTGGGACACACACACATGCACAAACAGTCTAACTACATAGAGACTGGAATGCTCTCCAAACACTTGCAGTAACAAGTACACGAAAAAATAAACACAATTAGAAAGTACACCTCATAAGGTTTTAACCTAAACCAATGCCTTTGTTTTTGTGTGTGTGTGTGTGTGTGCACTGAAAACTCGCAACTGCTGTTGAGTCAGCGTCAGTCTGCTCCTCTCTCATGAAATCACTTCCTCTTCTGGTAGTCTGGCCTACTGAGACATTTATCATCATTTCCTCTAAACTCTCACACACACACACGCTCACACGGCTGCCAGACATCCTTATTATGTTTTGCTAGTTACTGGCAGGTCCTTTACAGCGGCTAAGACCTGATCCAAGGTGTAACGCCGAACAACATAAATTCATGCAGACATCTGACCTTGAGCCTTGATGGAATAAAACACTCTGGGACATGCTGATATAACACAATAATCAACGACGGGATGCTGAGACGGAGCCTGATATGAGACGGAGTTACTGTTACCAGCTATAACATGATTATTTTCCTGTAACAACAGATCCCAAAGTGTTTTATTCCCCTTAACCCACAAGAATTTGTCTTTTTTAAAGAAATTGATTTAAATACTTGTGATTATATCAATTTATTGTTACTGTGCAAAACTAGTTCCTTTTTATTATTCATATTATTAGCAGCTAGAACCCATCACTCCCAACGTCACCAGCCTCTGTCTTTTTCCTCTCTCTACAGAATATGCACAATATGTTACCAAGAAACCATAAAATGCAAAATACTGCTGGAAAACTACGGTCAGAGGTACTGATAGGAAAACTATTCAAAGCCTTCTGACCAATCAGAATTGAAATAAAAAGAGATAAAAAAAAAAAGATAAATACGCTCTGTCCAGAGTTGTTGTACAAACCAAACACACTCAGCATTAATAACATTAATGTTTATATAAACCTATTAACAGCACGCATCACAAGCATAATAATAATAATAATAACCAAGACACACAAATGAAAAGGGCCTATGGGCCTTTAAATACTATTCTTTAAAATTCAGCAATAATAAAAATTTAAGGAAAAGAACATTTTAAATTGCAATGTTTACAGTAGAAGAGAAACCCTACATATCATGATGCACCTTGTATATATATGTGTGTTTGTGTGTGTGTGTGTGATGGAATTAGTCTCAAACCCACTCATTGCACACGCTTACACCAATCTTAAAAGACGCTGCGCGCTAACTACATGCCTGTGTGTTTGCAGCCACTCATACTCACTCAACTCCAGGTCAAGTTGAGTTTGGAGGCGGCGACATATTGCCGTTCCTACAGGTGGCGCACTCTGAACTATTTACACATTTAATATCCTGGGTGTTCGGAGTGAATTGTTTAGTAATAATAGTGTTTAGAATTGTTTAGAAATAATAAATTCGGCAGATGACCGAGATACACATTGTTTAATCAAATGTTAAACTCTTGTATTTGATGTTAGTTTGTATTGTTTAAACGTTGCGCTTGGGTTTTAAGTAAAAAAAAAAATAATGTTATAAGAAACGGGCTACATTTAATTACTTCATTAAACTTTTTTAAAGGTCTAAAATAGGAGCAAAATCAGAGGGAAATGTAATATGGAATCCGGATATTTACAAAATGGTGATACTTATAGAAGTGCAATATTAATCGAATCGGCTCCGAGGTATCGTGATGATATGGTATCAGGAGGTGACTCCCATCTCTAATACAGTCCACTGTATATGTCTATTAACCCGGATTAGGGTCATGCGACAGCGTAGGTCTCATTACAATGCATCACGATGATTCTGATTGCTCACACCCGTGTGTGTGTGTGTGTGTGTGTGTGTGTGTGTGTGAGACGCGTCCGTGCACGGCTTAAAGATAGAGGGGGGGCGCTGATGGCCCGTCGCCTGCCGTTACACAGGCAGCAGCATCTTTTGTCTCCCGTTAGGAAGCGCGCGCGCGGTTCAAGTCCTGCGTTCTATGAGAAACGTGGACGGGAGTGCGTGCGCGCGCGCGCGCTCCACTGCTTCTTCGTTCATGTCCTCGCGCTACATTGTAACCGTAATTCGGAAGCGATGAGAATAATAACGCGCACGATGATGATGATGATGATGATACGGTTTTGAGCCGCAACAGCAGAAACAAGCGGCAACGCGCAACGTTTAAAATCCTTTGATGTTTAAATCCTATACGGTCCGGGATGATGAACCTATTCATCTATATGTTGGCCAGTGAAAAGAGGACAATGATGGATTTCCATCATTCTATTGTGTATAAGCGTGCTAACATGCTAACAAGAGGAAACCAGAAATAAATAAATAAATAAATAAATAAATCAACACACACACACACACACACGCAGTGGGGTGGATCGGGTTCATTTAGATGAGTATGAGGAGGACCGGACCCACCTGCATGCGTGGTGTCCGTGAGATCGTAGCTGAGTCCGGGGTAATCGCGCAGTTTCCTGCCGCTGATGTTCAGCACGCCGGAGCTCGCGGCGTCCTCGAGCGCGCGGTCCAGGCTGCGCGCGGTGTGCGGCGGCTGCGGGTGCGCGGGCGCGCCATTCGCGCTCCAGTGCGGTCCGGCTGGATAGTGATGGCCCTGCAGGACCGTCGCGGGTACCGCTCCTCCCTGACTCGCCGCCATCTTCTTAAAGGAAATAAATGCTCAAGATAATAACGAGGGTGGGTTTTTTTTTTTTTTTTTGAGTGGGAGAAAGAGAGGGAGAGAGAGAGAGAGAGAGAGAGAGCCGCTCCGCCCCGCGTGCGTGAGCCGAGGAGGACGAGGAGGGGGCTGGAGGATGGTGGGGGGGCGGAGAGAGGGATGAGGGAAGGGGGACAGGTGCTGTGCATGGTGATGTGCATGGCATCATAGGCTTGTCTCTTTACACCACCGTTCTACCACAAGCACCATTTGTATGGTTTTTATTTTCCCTTCTGTTATAATTATTATTATCTGATGACACAGTCTTTGATCGTGTTTGAGTGCATGTGGTTGTCATAAACGCTAGGTACATTCCGGTGTGGTTTCCACCGCCCAGCTATTTTAATGACACCTAACTGCAGTGAAGATTGAGCAAAGGCGTTTCATTTCTTTTTATGTGGCTCGCGGTTTCAAAGCCGCACAGGATTTATGGCGACATCTGGTGTCTATACATATCAAAGCAATGACAGTATACAATGTAATTTTACTACTTAATCACTAGAGGCACTGGAGAGCCGTGTTTCTGCAGCGACACATAAAGCAGGGGTCAATGATTAGGGGTCGCTGCAGGGTTTCATTCCGTCCAAACAGCAGCCACACCTTATTTCACTTGTTTAAAATCAGGGTAATTTAGTCTCCTGTCGAATATCAAGTCTGCCTCCAATTTGGTTTTAATTAAAGCAGGCAATTTGTGGAAAGATAGAAGACCCATGACCTATAGAGCCCCTTTTCCAAAAAAGTGAACGGGTTGCTGGTTTAATAGCGACCCTCCTAAAAACTGGCTCTGTTTTTCCATGGGCTAGAGAGTTGTGTCATTACGTCACTGTATATGTCCATGTATGTCTCTACCATCCCAGCAATGGAAGCGCCTATGCTAGCGTTATTGTTAATGGCAAAAAAAAAAAAACATGCTATCAGCACAGCAAGAACAACAAGGGCAAATTTTTATTAGAATCAGAATCAGGTTTTATTCACCAAGTTGACACACACAAGGAATTTGGTTCCAGCTGCAGCACTCAGAGTACAGATTTACATAAAAACACTGTACAAAAACACTATACACAGTAATTACATAACATTCAGTAACTTATAAGGTTGGATTGGGGTATGTGCAGTAAAGTGCACATAAAGTGAGTGTAAGGTAGGGCAAATAGCCCTGTGTGCATCATATATACTATAATAGGTAGTGCAAAATAGCAAGTAGTAGTGATGTGCATGTAGGGAGTTTTTGGAGGCATGTTGGTGCTTTTACACAATATACAATACGATACCGGATGTTTGATTTGTGCAAGCAGCTCTGCTGGTTTTATCATTACTAAAAAGAATTTGATCTGCCCATTGCATATTGAGTGCATTTTTTTAAGATGATGATCACGCCCATAGCCCTTGACGTAAGTGCTTTTTTTTGTTTCTTGGATTTATGTGTGATTATCATTGCAACCAGCAGATGATAGTAAAATTGTTCCAAACAGTATTGAGGTCAGAGAAGGTCAAATACCTGAAACAGTTTTTCTTCAATTGATCCCTTCATGTTTGAAGTTCATTTTAAGCTTATTTCTGGCATGCAAACAAACAAGACAGTTGAGATTCTTGATCCTTGTCAACGCCAGGAGCGATTCTAGGATCAGACCTTTAAGGGGGAGGGGGGCTCAGCCCATATTGTGAATGTAATGAGTATAGGGTCCTGCTATTAATACTTTGTTATTAAGAGTAATTACTATTTTATTATCAATATTATTTGAAGATTTTTCTAGTAAGAAATATTTATTTATAGTTTTGCATACTTTTTTTTAATCTTTATTAACAAAACACAGTGACATTACTCTCTGGAAAAAACAGTTCTTAGGAGTTCCTAAGTTCTTAGGAGGTTCGCTATTGACATGAACTAGCACCTGGTTCACGTCGTTGGAAAAGGGGTAGGCCTATATGTGGCCTTCACAACTGGTTCTTCCTGCTCTATTTCTTACTTTCTGCTGTCTACTTTCTACTCTCTCTCTTTCTTTGTGCTTGTGCTGTCAAAGAAAAGTTAGCAACAAAAAATTATCCATGCAATTGGTACATATCAATTCATAACTTTTTTAGCTGGATATTCGGTTGCTCTGGGCAATGGAGAGAGGTAACATAATTTTTGACCTAAGCTCTCTCGCCTAACCTCCTTCGGGTTGTTTTCTTTAAAAACAAACAAACAAATGAATAAATGTATGAATGAATAAATAAATAAATAAATAAATAACCTTTTGGATATGAATCTATAGAAAATAGAACAAATCTTAAATGAGTCAGGATTTGTTCCAATCAATCAGTTCTCTGTCCTTAGAGCTACTTGTTTGAAAACCATAAAAGTGTCTAAAATCACCTCTGGTCAAAACCATTAGAGATTAGAAAATCACAAACCAACATGATCAAATGTGTTAAATTTATTGTTGAGTTCATATAATTACCCTGTTTGGTTACTTGAACTGAATAGGTTTAATCATGCCCTTAATTTTTAAAACAAGAAGCCTATAAGATAAATAATGCCAGCTTATGTGTCAAAGTGCAGGCAGCAAGGCAGCAATGCCAGTGTCAGTGTCAACACTGGGTGAGTGCTATCTCAGGGGTTACAAGGTGTGTGTCATATGTCACTTTCTAATCAGAAAGTGTGTGTGAGAGGTGATTGACCCTCAGTACCACCAAGATCATTGAGCATTCCACAAGTTAGAATCTTCCACAGAAGAGAAAATATACAGTACTTCTGAATGGAAGACATTAGCAGACAAAGAAAAAAGCTGGCATTGTGGCTGGCACTTTGCACATCTGACATGTGACATGTGCATGTGTTTGTTCGTTGGTTTCTCCACACAGTCCAAAGATGCATTCCAAATTGCCTGTAATGTCTGATCATGTGTGTGCTCCAGAGGTTGGAATTTAGTGTCCTCAGTGACTGCTGGAGGGTCAAAGTCCTAGGACATCACTGTTTAGTGATGAAAGCTTGGTTATTGAGGCTTACAGTGCCATTAAAAAGTATATGCCCCCCTTCATTTTTTTTATGCTTTTAAATTATGATTTCATTCATTAAGGGAAAAATCTTTTGTCTCATCAGTCCACAGAATATTTGCCCAAAAGTCTTGGGGATAATCAAGATGTTTTTTTTTGGCAAGTGTGAGATTAGCTTTTTTTGGTCAGCTGTGAATCTCTCTCATGGATATAATTTTTGCCCAGTCTCTTTCTTATTTTTCTTATTTTCGAATCATGAATACTGATCTTAACTGAGGCATGTGAGACCTGCAGTTCTTTAGATGATGAGCTCTTGGATGAGTCATTGTTGTTCCCTTGGAGTAATTTTGGTAGGCCGGCCACTCCTGGGAAGGATTACCACTTTTCCAAGTTTTCTCCATTTGTTGATAATGGCTCTCACCATGGTCTGCTTAAGTCCCAAAACCTTAGACATGGCTTTGTAACCCTTTCTAGACTGATATGTGTTAGTTTCTCATCTGTTCTTGAATTTCTGTAGATGTTGTTGCTTTTTAAGATCTTTCAGCGTGCTTCATTTTGTCAGTGATTTATTGATTGACAGGTGTGGCATTAATCAGGTCTGGGTGTGTCAAGTAAAATTCATGATTTAGCAAGGGAGCAATTACTTTTTCACTTCATGTTCTATTTACTTGTATTTACTTGGATAATCTTTAGCATGGTAGCTTAATGGTTAGCAGTGTCGCCTTGTACTTCCAGGTCCTGGGTTCGATTCTTTCCTCGGGTCTGTGTGCATGGAGTTTGCATGTTCTCCCCGTGCTTGGTGGGGGTCCAAAGACATGTAGATTAGGCTAATTTGCGTTCCCAAATTGCCTGTAGCATGTGCATTAAGACTCCTTGGATAGACTTCAGGGACCCTGTATAAAGGGATATAGTGAGTAAGTGATCTGAATCATTTAAGTGTGACAAATATGCAAAAAAAAAGGGGAAATGCTTTTTTTTCCACGGCACTGTACATGCTAGAAACCTTAAAGTTTTAAACCTGACTTTAAACAAACATGTTCAATCTAGTGAAAGTTCAGGTTTCAGCAATTAGCAGGCCAAAACACAGTATTGGTGTGAATTTTTTATTAGGTTTTTTTTTGTTATATGTATAATACAGAAAATGTTTGTGCCAAAAAAAAAAAAAAAAAAAACTACTTCTGAAGTTTATGCAACATGGAAGTCACAAATCTTCCTTCCCCAACAATTGCAACACGTTGACCTTAGCCGTTTTGGAGAGATGGACATTTTTCAGCGTTATACTGTTTTACTTTAAACAATAATAATTTAAAATACAAATTATTCATATTTCTTTTTGATACTAAAATTAATTAATTAAGCTTCTAGAAACATATGACCTGTAAAATTTGCTTAAATTAAAAAAGAAAAGATGCTTAAATTGTTTAGTTTTTTTGGTGAAAGCATGATATTATCCTTAACCATGTCAAAATTATGTTGTGATATCTTAACAATGTTGCGTTTTCGAATAATACACTTTTTTTTTTAGGTTTATATCTTTTCATTGGAAATCTAAATTGGCCAAGTTTCATCTGAATGACAGTTAAGATCACTGAAAGATTTGAATTCAAAAAGGTTGACACCACATCAAAGGGCATAAAACTGTAGCAAATGTGTTTCTTTTTTTACCTGATAAAAATATAAATGTGTATACATATTTACAAAAACTAAAGCATGGATAGGGAGATAAGAAGCATTAAGTGTTTTAAAAAACGGTGTTAGGGTGAAAATTCACCTTTTTCACCTAGCGTGGGAGAGTTAACACCTTAAGAACAGATGTAAGAGGAGACGGGAAAGTAGTAAGTAGTAGCGAGGCGGATTTAACACATTAATAAATCCCTTACAGTGGTGCTCAGGAGCAACAACTTCCTGTTAAGAAGCACTTCCCAGTGTCCGAGTCTACATGCAGGGTAAATATAGACACGGTCCCCCTGTGATGGACGCCTCAGCTGTTAGAGCATGCGCTATTTCGGGGGCTCCTGGCGCGCTGGTATGTTAATTCACGCCACATGAGGGCGAAGCATTTCTACAGAAGCGTTTGCTCGACACGTTCACTTTTCAATGACGTGACGTGAGGAGCAGTGAGCTGCACCCTGCGGGAGAACTCTCGGCTTTGACTCGCTCTCTCTCTCGTTTGTGAAAAAACAAAAACAACAACAAAAAAAACCCAGCGACGTTTAACAATCGGGTAAAGTTCGCTAAAACGCGGGTGTCACACACCGGAGCAGGAATATGGGAGACAACGAGTTCTCAGCGGAGCCCATGGACGAGTCTCAGGTCGACAACAGCGCGGACAAAATTGACATGTCGTTAGGTCAGTGTGGAGTTTTGTTTTCGTTCGGTCTGTTCCGCAGAAAGAGCGGCAATAATCAGCTCACGCGCTCTACAGCACAGCACGCGCTACTTCTCTTCTGTTGTTCAGGGTTGTTTGTGTTGTTCGCTTGAATTTTTTGTTTGTTTGTTTGTTTGTTTTAAGTCATTAAGGTTTTTTTTTTTTTTTTGTAGCTGATAAGGAAGACATTCTGACTGGAGAAACGAAATAAAACTAACAAACAAAGAAAACGTTTATAAGAAACCGTGTTTGTTTCTGTTAGCCTGTAGTTTAACAGCACGAGCTCTCATTAAAGCTGAGGGAGGAAATAAAAACAACTTTAACAACAGCTGTGTGTTTAAACATAGACTTTTCAGAACATATCCTGAAACACGCCATTGCGTACTTCCGGTCTGTTCAGCGCGTAGCCAGTACAGACTGCAGCCCACACCTGTCTCAGGTCATTAGAGTCAACAACTAACTGCTTTTGGTGACTCAGCTGTTCAGACCATTTGCTCTGAGACATCATGCCATGTCCCCCTTCACACCGACTGTTTCGATTTACTGTTAAACAGAAACTCAGAAACTGTTTCCTGTCTGCCTGGTGGAAAAGATGTAGCAGTTTAAACCACTCCAGTCTTTTTATTTATTCACTTTTGGCAACTAATAGCTGTTCAGGTGAGGTCATGAGTGGCTCAGTGCTGGGTTTCTTGCTCGCATTGTGGAAGACCTGAGTTCAATTCCCACCCAATGTATACAGTACTGGATGCAGTGCCGGTCTCAAGCCTGGATAAAATGGGAGGGTTATGTCAGGAAGCCATCCAGCGTAAAACCTGTGCCAAGTTGTTGTGCAGATGGGATGGTCGCTGTGGCAACCCCTCGACTGGGAAAGCTGAAAGACTAATAGCTGATCAGACTAAGCTGACTTTTTCACTAAGCTTCTGCCAGAATTTGCGTGTGTTTAAACTGTATCGTTTCATGTGTGTCATAAGGTTATACACAGTATCTACACTTAATTCACTCCCTCCCAGAGGATTTATCTCGCCCGCAACATAACCCACACCTGTCACAGTCAACAACTATCCGTGACTCAGGTCACGACTCCTGAAACAACATTCTGGACAAAGTTCAGCATGTAGAGTATCTCCACAGAAGACATGGTGTTAAAACATTTCAGTGTTAAAAGTTTTTTTTTTTTTTTATTGTTAGGAGTTTGTAAAAGCATTTGGTGCTTTAAGATGATTATCACATTTAACTAACTTTAATTAGGATCTTTATCCTGGGCTAAACACTTCACGTGAAAAAACAAGAACTCGTCTTCAAAAAAACTTGTCAGTAAAGTTTATTTTCTTGCCTGTCCAGATAACATTGCCTTCAGTCTAGGTATTAGAACTCCACTGTTTGAAAGTTTAAAATGTGGTGGTGTATTTTGTTGTTGTTGTTCTTATATTTTAATAATAATTTATAACTTCCTGAGGAAGTTCTGCAATTTGAAACATAAAACTGGTGACATTTTGAGTTGAGACAATGTTATTCATGTTATTCATACACTTCATGTATACTTAAAATAAGGCAGCACAGTGGTGTAGTGGTTAGCTCTGTCGCCTTGCACCTCCAGGGTCTAGGTTCAATTCCTGCCTCGGGCTCTGTATGTGTGTTGGAGTTTGCATGTTCTCCTCCTCCGGGTACTCTGGTTTCCTCCCACAGTCCAAAGACCTGCACATTAGGCTGATTGGTGTTCCCAAATTGCCTGTAGTGTGTGAATGAGCACGTGAATGTTGATCGGAGGTGCCCCCAAAGTTGTAAAATCAGAATAAATGCAGTGGAAATTAGCATTGGTCTTCATGGTCCCTGGTTGGACTACAATAGTACAGTAGGCCCTAGATGGATGGAAACTTAAGATATTATGAACTCAAATTGCTATTGTTAAAAAACTAAAATGTTTTGGAAGGTGTCTTGACATTTGTATGCGCTAATGTTGAATGTTTACCCTCACCTGACTTTTATAATAATGTTTCATTATTCTAGATCTTTCTCACTTTAAGGAGATATCTTACACCACATTTAATTTCAGGCTGTAACGTGGTATTTAATGCAAAATGAGGCAAAGACTGACTGTTTTTTCTTCTTTTATCCCTCCAGATGAGATCATCAAGCTGAATAAAAAGGAGGAGAAAGCGAACAGAGCTGCCAACAGGGCAAGAAGCAGGCGTGTTATGAACAGAAATAATGTCCTGAAGAAGCTTAACCAGACTCCACAGGCACGAAGAGGCCTCAGACGCGGTTCGCTGCAGTATCAGGGTACTGAAACGACATTACTTTGGCTGTGCATCCTTTGTATCTCTGGTGCATTGCTGTTTAAAAATGAAAATGAGAACTTTTTAACCCCAAACCATTTATGATTGTATTGCTTTAAGATGTAAATGTGTGACATACATTGGCAGATCACTTTGATGAAAAAGGAGTACTAATTATTCCCTCTATTACAGGGCCGAGTAGGTCACGTGGGCTGAACAGGAGCAGAGGTTTGGGGAGACAGAGTGGCCTGAGTCCTCTTAACAGACCCGATGCTATGGTTTGTAGAATGCATCACATCATGACCTCAAAAAACAAACAAAAAAAGATTTTGTGTAATATTTGAAAAGCATATACAGTATTAAAGAAATGAGTAGGTGGTATGAATATAATGAACCGAGCAAAGAAAAGGTGTACCAAATATTATTAGCAACAGCATGAAAAGTTAGTGATTTTTTTTTTCTTTTCTTTTTGTTTCTCTCTTTTTGTTCCACAGACCGGAGAGGAGCATACAGGTCAAAGCATAGACTCGGGTAGAGGTAGAGGCTCGTTCCGTGGGCGAGGAAGAGGGAGAGGAAGAGGACGAGGAGGAATGAGCAGGTATATACGACACACATAACACATATATAACTCATTTGCAACCATTTCAAATTTATTTCATATTTATTGTAACATTTTTATAAAATCATTTCATATTTATTTATTGTGTTGTTCATGTTATGTTATAGAGGAGCTTTGGCAGCCAGAGGACAGCGAGGTCCCCAGAGAGGTGGAAGACCGTTTGTCTTAGACAGAGGAGTAAGTTGGTCCATGTTGAGTTATTAATCCTAGTTTTTTCAGACTAATCAAAGCAATTTGATTAGATGGATTGACATACTGTTTTTTTTTTTTTTTTAGTTTGCAGCTATGAGAGGCACTGGAAAATTGGAACAATATCAAAAAATAAGGAGGTATGTACTGTATATTTAGACAAAAGTAAATGTGAAGGACACCAGTGCTTAATTTTTCCATTCATCTTCATATTTTTTTGCCATCTCTTTTCGCTCTGTCACTCTTGCTCTCGCTCTGTGTAAAGTCAGAGGACTACATCTCCCGGGACAACATTAACAGTGTCGCTGCCCAACGCCAAGCCTCCACCTGTGACTCCGTGAGTTCCTCCATCGATTCAAATTTATAAAAAAAAGAACATGTTTGGTTTTGCCACCCTGCAGATCTTGTTCTTCTCACCAAGATAAAGACTAGATTTTTTGTACTATGTACTGTTGATGCAGTCAGTGATTGATTGAGTCCTGTTAGCACTTTCTTTCTGCTTTTAAGAGAGCTTTCTTCTAGCCATTCACTAGGTGGGTGTGTGGTTGGTGATGTGATGCTGGGAAGATGACAAATGTTCTTAAGCGTTCTATGGCGTTGGGTACAGTATGTGATCCAGATGCCAAGCTGATCTTCAACCAACCAGTGTGATTTATGTCAATGGCAGAAGACATGGAGAAATAGTTTGTTCCAAAAACCAAAAAGTAATGTTTCATATCTGGAATATTTAATGTTTCTTGGTCATCATGTCAATCATGTGTTCAGATGACACTCCAGTTTGTTTTATCGTTGTTACTAAAGCAACCAGACATGTACAAGGGGTGTTCAAGTCAAACCAGGACTTTTGGCTCCACAGAATAACAGAACTCAGTTATAAGAGTAAAACCTCCCTTTCTTTCTCTATATAATCCCTTGTTATGCTAATGCACTTATCAGTAGTGCTTGGATATCATTAAATTAGAACGTTTTTTTTCAGTACGTCAGAGCCTGCTTCACGTCGGAGACACTGTCCTGCCAAGAACTCCTTTATTTGTGTGAACATGTGGAAATGGCTTGGAGCGAGATCAGGACTGTACGGGGGATGTGGCAATAACTTCTAGCCAAGTTCCTGTAATATGCAAGTGGTATTGATGAATGATTGTGTATAGATGCACAGACAGATGTGTTGGCGACATTTCATCCATCAGTTATCAAGGATCTGATTCTGAATGACTGCAGTGGGCTCCGAGCCACCTCGGCCAGAATCGTCATTTACGAACGTACAGCCTTCCTTAAAACATTTGCACTATTCAGATGTTTGACTGCGGCTAGGCGTCTCTCGGATGTCTATCTCTTTTACGCCTTCATTCACCAGAAATTTTATTACAAGTCCCGGTTTGTGGTGAATGCACCTCATATTTATGCAAAAAGCAAAAGTGAGGAAAGGGAAGCTGCAGCAAAGGGTTAATATTTCCAACTGTGGTTCCTGCTGATAATATAATTGAATTAAATTTTCACATCATTGCCTTCTCTAAATTAAACTAACAAACAAAAATGAAACATTTTCAACATTTCCTCAGACTTTTTGACACTTCTGATCAGTTTTCCACCACTGGGTAAAATTTCTTTTTATCTGTTTTCTGATCCTGGGTAAAGCTTCTCTTTCCTGCTAGAAATGATAAAATTAGATTTAGCCTACTGTTATCTTGTCTTTGGAAACTGGCTCCACTTTTGTTTTATCTTCTATTAGAATTATTAAAGTAGAAATCGCAAGCAGCTGGTTAGGTTTTCCAGGAGTCTTGTAGATAATACCACAATGGGTTAGGTGGGGTTCCCAATAGTTACTTGCATGCATGTAAACTTGAGAGCCTGGAACATGGGTTAAAAGCTACCTCCCAAATGTATTGTACACAGGGTCACAGAACAGTTCTTGGAAAGATCCTCCTGGTGTTATTATTCCTATTTGACCTTTTCTGATCCTGTGTCATAGAGGAGTAATGTTCTGCTGAATCCAGCAGAATTACTTCATCTCAACTGTTTTCCGTTCTAAAAGATCATTTGTTTATTTTATTTTGTTACAAAATTATTGTACTGTATATCAGTTGCATGGTTAAAATGATTCTAACTCTCGTTTGCTTCGAAGGGTGAGGCCTCAGCGGGGTGGTTCAGTGTTGAGGGGCAGGTCATCTGACGCAGAGAGCAGCAGACCAACACCCAAAGGCATCCCTCTGCACTTCAATTACAAAGCAACCACCAATCAGGTGTGTACACACACACATTTCCAGTTTTTTTTTCATTACCATAATTTCTTCATTACCATCTACCATCATACCAATTAAACCTCATAACCCTAGTCTACACAGCTGGTGCCAGATTTGCATTTGGCATTCACAAATGTGTCATGTTCATTAGCGGATAGAACACTTTGACTTGTGTACAAAGAAAAATGTTATAATTAGTTTGCTTTTTTCTCTTTTTTTTTCCTGAAGACTCAGCTATCCCTAAATGATCGCTTCACTAGTTTGAGGACAAGAGGGCAAGGCCAAAGAATATACACAGAAAGGGGGAGGGGCCAAGGACGGGGACGAGGAAGAGGTAGAGGAAGAGGAGCAATGAGCAGAGGAAGAGGAGCAATGAGCAGAGGAAGAGGAGAAATGAGCAGAGGAAGAGGTGTGATGAAAGAAGGACCGGCTGTGAGAGGAGGAGGAGGAGGAAGAGGAAGAGCGAGAGGTGGAGGAAGAGGATCAGGCCGAACTGTTTTTCTCCAGTGAATCCAGCTGCAAGACCTGAATGCAGTGATATTTTATACACACTATGGATAAAAGGCAGATGCCTAAGTAGGGCGTGTGCATCTTGCCAACCATCGCCTGGAGGATTGCATTATTATAATTGGTATAATTTTTATCATGAGGTTGTGTACAGTGTTTAAAATTGAAACTAATGTATTTTAAAAGTTGCCCTAATTTTCAAAGCTTGTATTTGGATGTTTTAAAAACTGGACATTACACAGCAAGCCTCAAAATTCAAAGTGCCTTAACACTTATTGTAAATACAGTTTTGTTTACATTGTTTATATTTGGGTGTTGCCAATTTTACAGAAGTATTAAATACAGCATAAAAAAAAGTAAATATGATGAGTGGTCAAAAATTATCTTTTCTTTTTGTCCCCATAAGAATTATAGGCTATAGAATTTATTTTAATGAACTTTTAGAAAAGACAAATACATCATTTTCAACATAATCGCTTTGCTTTTTAATACACTTTGTCCATCTGTCAACAAGCTTTCGTATTCGGTCATTAAAAAATGTTTTAGGCTGAGCTGCAAGCCATGAATGCACCGCTGTCTTTTCATCTTCATTCTTAGTCCTCGTAGGGCTGCTTTCAGTGGACCAAACAGGTTTAAGTCCAATGGAGCGAGATCAGGACTATAGGGAGGCTTTAATACCTCAAAACTCATTTTTTTAGAGCGTCGACAGTGTGGGCAGAAGTGTGCGGATGTTTGTCATCAGCCCTGGACGTGGACGAAAGTCCGACTCCTTCTATATGGCTAACTTCTTTGCGACAAAATACCTTTTCCCCGACAAAGCTTTTTATAAATAACGGCACCAGGTACACCCTTAGAAAATTCTAAAAAAGAAAAAAGTGCAGCTCTTCTTCCGTGCAAATGTGTAACAAGTGATTGGGGGGGCATTGTGAGCCGTTTTTTTCTTATAAATAAACTGATGTAACACGTTCACACCTGCACAGCAGTGACTGGGGAGACAGTAGCCTAGAATGGAAAGTGCTGATAAGACAGAGAGGCCAACAGAAATATTAATCTAACCAGAGTGTGGATCATTTTTGACTCACCCTCGTGTGATACCTGGTGTGGTTTAAGATATTTTGAAAATAAATAAGTGTGTTTTGTGATATTTTACACAGAGGAGATACAATCTCTTTATTTAAGAAATCGAAATGCGTAGGATGCTTAAAAATATGACTGTAAATTGACATTAGCTCATGTAATGTTCAGGGCTTCAGACGAACATAAACCCACAATACTTAAACATTTTTGGATCTAAAATTGAAACTTCTTAGTATAACCAGATGAACTCGTACTGATATAAACATGGTTTTTATCTTCATAAGCTGTGATTTGCTAGTGTTACCTGATGAGTTCAGCTGGATGACTATAACTCACCTGAGAACTTTGACTGGTTATGTTGAGGTGGCAGGGTTTGAAAAATTGGATAAATTTTTAATTTGGCCGTTTAGTTTTCTCATCTGCTGTCAATGTTTCTTGACTAATGTTAGCCAAAATTGGATAGCTAGTCAGGTACGCTACGTAACATCGGTTAGCTTCAAAACCTGGACAAGTTTCAAAATCTATCGACAATGAAAAGGGAGGTAAACACTACCAAATTAAGTGTTACATGAATCTTTGTCTGTTTTTTTTGTGATTATCCTCACCAAGTTCATTTACTGGGGACAGCAGCGCACAAAAGCAGGGCTGCGTTCAATGACACAAGTGCTTGCGAAACGTTTGTAAGCATATGACAGTCTGATGGACTTATGCTCATTATGCTTCATTATTTTCATGATTATGCATCATTATGCTCGTCTTATGTTCGCGAGCGCTCTCGTTATTGAATATCGCCTTGTACTATCACGTATTTTCCCATAGCAAGGCGTTTAGAAGCCTAAAATGGCGAGCTCTGGTACTGGTATGTTGTCTTCTTGACAACAGCCATTAGAACTGGACATCATGTTAATCTACACAATTTCTGTTATATTGAACTTTCACCTGCACAACACACATGATGTTATTTCTATCTGTTATCACCCAGATGAGGATG
>JAOVVA010000021.1:11109942-11130171 GCA_028565275.1 Leiocassis micropogon
TGCTGGAGAATATGAGTTCTTCTGGTAACTTTGTCACACTCGCTCCTTTCTATTTTTATGCAAATCCCAGGAGCGTATATTAGGTTTTTTGTTTCCATCTGAAAACTGGTCTGTCTTGTACTATATATATATTTTTTACAGCCATGTTTATATTCTCCTGTAATGTTATGTATTTATCAAGTTTTGAGTTATATACTGAAATACTGAATGATTTTGTACATAATTATGCAGATATGATAAACATATATAACAAAATTGGTTCAGTATATAATATGGTGCCTAAGACCTTTGCACAGTATTGTATATACTGTTAAAAATCAGATAGCTCAGTAGTTAAGGCATTGGGAATGACCCAGGTTCAAATCCCACAACTGCCAAGTTGTCCTGACCGTCTGCTCACTGCTCACGTACTTATAATAAAATACAAATGTAAGTTGTCCTGGATAAGGGCGTCTGCCAAATCTCTAAATGTAAAATTACTTTAATATTAAATATTGTAGATATTTAAATATTGCTTTAAGCGAGAAGTTGCTTTTTTTGATTCGAGGAGTCACAAACACCTCTGGAGTTTTTTATAAAAGAAAATGAATCAACTTTCGTGGCGGGAAAAGTAACTCTGCTTTACATCTGGCCACATCAATTTAGGGCTGGACCAGAATATTCGAATATTCGTTTGGAGGGATGGCATTCGATTTTTCGTTTTGAGATTCGAATATTCGCAAAAAAAAAAAAAAAAAAGATTTAACACGTGACATTCGTGCTTAAATGACTAGCCCTTGCGGCAACGCCAACATCGTGATTTACTTTATCGCAGAGAGAAGACAAAAATGACGAAGACCTCAGTTGTGTGGAAGCACTTTAAATTGACTGAAGACAAAACAAAGGCAGTGTATAATCCATATTACACAAAAATGCGACTTTGCACTCCCTTGTGTCCGCAGCAGTTGGATGAACGGTTCTCGACATAAAAATGCAACAGACAGACACAGAGAGATTCCTGCCTTTATTAGAGATAAGAATATATTCAGGCCCCTCCCACCGAAGCTTCGAATATTTGATGTTGATCACTACCGAATACTCGAAGCTCAAAAAATGGTATTCGGACCAGCCCTATTCAGATCTCAAATAACATAGCTAAGTGTTACCATATAAGGAATCAAGAGGCACAATTAAGTGGTTTGTTTGATCAGAATAGAGGCGTAAGAAAGTTCACAGCATATGACAAAATTTATGCCTGGAATTCATCACACTTGAGTATTGTGTGTACACCCTGACAATCAGAATATTTTTTTATTAATTTAAATATATTATATTACATATAAACACTGGTTAAAAAAAGTTTCTTAATTATGTATAATCCTTTTATGTAACAGAGCTGATATTTCACTTCTTGTGTTTCTCAATATATTTAACTTGCCAAATGATGTTGATGCATCCTTCACTGCTCATATCCGCCACTCTTTGCTTTCAGCTTTATTAATTTTTTATTTCACAACAGGCAATTCACTGTTGATGCAGGATAGTACCAATAAAGCCGATATCTCGATAGACATGGATCTTCGCTCCAGCCAACAGATGCTTCTCCTTAATGAGAAGGTAATTTAAAGTGTCAGTTTATTTATTATAAGGTTGCAAATGTTACTACTTGATAGTTTTCACATAATTAATCTTGTCTTTTTTAAATTTTTATTATTATACATGTGTGTGTGTTCTTAGGACTCTTTTATTCAGGACCGAGCAAACACTATGCAAAACATAGAGACTACTATCGTAGAGCTGGGATCTATTTTCCAGCAGTTGGCCCACATGGTGAAAGAACAGGAAGAGACGGTTCACAGGTAAAATCTGGAAATCAAGAGAAAACCTAGTGACGCATGCAAATCTGGAAGACGGCTAGTCGTTTTGTTCACTTATTTGCATTTTAATTCAGTGTTTTATCCTCCTCGGCACAGGATTGACGCCAATGTGGAAGACACTCAGCTCAACGTCGACCTCGCACATACGGAAATCCTCAAGTACTTTCAGTCCGTCTCCAACAACCGCTGGTTGCTCATCAAAATCTTCCTCATCCTCATTATTTTCTTCTTCATCTTTGTCGTCTTCTTGGCCTGAAATCTGTGGACAGGACTGAGTCACTAAGTAGAAGTATTTCTTCAGGAGGGAACAAGTAGGGAGTTAAAAATGTAAAATAAAGCAAGGATCCTTCAGCTTGGTTCTACTGTAGGGTTTCCTTAAATAATGTGACTTTGCAGAGTCTGCACCTTTGGCTTATGAGCAGTGTTATTTGATAATTCTAAAGTAACTAGCAGAAAGTTATTTTTTTTTGTGGCCAAATGAGTTTGGTTTTAACTGTTGAGTAATTTTATGCACAGAAATATATTCTAATTTCATTCCATTTCTTTAGATTGGAGTACAGGGTAGCTACACCGGTATAGCAGTAAATAACTTGTTTCATTACTCCTTTTAATGATCATTAGGCTTTAAGCATATGATGACTTTTGTGTAACTGGTGCTTGCATTTCAGGCATTTTACGCACTGGGATTCAGTAGCCATGTTTATGCTGAGACCAAAAGATATCTAGATTTGGGCAAACTCCTAAATAGGGCACTGTGCCAGTTGTGCCTCATTTAAATCTAGCTTATTCAGAAGAACATGAGTTCAGATCCTGATGATGCGACTGCCAGGAATCAATAGAGCAAAGTTTGATTGAGTAAATGGTATATTTACTGTCCCATGTGAATCACAGCAACACTAGCCAATCATGGACTTCTGTCTGTATGCAAAATGTACAGGATACCTTCACATGCCTTTTTCTACTTTATGGTTGGAAGCTGTTGTGTGATAAGGGAGATGGTTTGCTAGTGGGTGGGTATTAGCAAGGCCATATTGGGGGTGCAGGCCAAAAGTAATCAAACAGACATCTAGAAGGGAAATGTGTGCATTCGGCCAAAATTGGAAGAAATATTGACTGTCAGTTTAGTTAATTAAAAACTCTAAATTAAGAGGATTTTACATAATATTTGCCTCAGGAATATTCAAGAAATAAGCTCATATTGCAGGACAGCATCAAATAAAACTGTGCTGAGACCATTTGTCTTCATGGACTTAATGAAGATTGTGTTTAGCAAGAGATAGACAGTATGCTAATTCCCATTATCATAAAAACCTATTGCAGTTATTGCATTTTATTGAAGACGGATAAAGCGCCAGCAAAATTCACATCCAATTCATATCATAAAATGCATTTTTAAGGTTTAAAATTTGAGGATGCAACTCACTGTCTTAAACTGTTCAGCTATACTGTGAACCAGGGAATAAAAATCCAGCAGATAAACCAGGTGGCCTGAACAGATAGTTAGTATAACTGTAATCTCTTGTTTTCTATCTGCTCTGCCATGTTAGTCTTCATGTGGAAATGTCCACTTTCTCTACAGCCAATTTCTTCTTAACGGTTGCAGTTGATCACTTTTTGTGATGAGAGTTATAATTTCTCATGTCATAGATTTAGAATTGAAAAAAAAAATTCTGTTTGTTCTTGACCCATCTTATATTCTAACAGTAAATTTGATGTAATAATGATGAATATCTTAAATTATTTATGTGAAAATAAACTTACTGTTGGTCATTGCCTTTTATGTGACTGGACATATGAATTCTAAATTTAAGAATAACTCATTAAAAAAAAGAAGTCATAAGAAAAAGTCATAAGTGTTTATGCTCATATTTGATTAATGCTTTTGTTTTTTGGTACTGAAAACACCCAGATTCTTGTTCAGCGCAATCTTGACCGACAATCTTGACTCATGTTTTATGGTTCCAGTTAGTATAGAGGAAGGCATTTCAATCCCACGCCTTTTGATCAGACCAAGGTAAGTTAACGTCTGATCTATTTAGTAAGCAGTAATGACCAGGAGAACGACTGGCTGGCTGTTTAATGGTGAGATGCATTATGTTAACACTTTGAGCAGGCAACAGTGCTAAACATTGAATTATTATAGCATTTACACAATATAAAGTGTATAATAATACTTCTAGAAGCATCTTAATACCTATTTGGTTCAAACTGTCATTTTAATATGGAAAAAAAGTAGGGTTTAAAACTAGAGCTTGCTTTCTACAATCGTGCTACACTGTGTGTATTCATATTTGAAAATGATTCCTTGTGCTCCCAAAACCACACTTTACCTAATTGAATCCTGGAATATGGAAACAAATATTATAAATCTATATTATATCAGTATGCTAACTCCAATTATCATGAACGTTATATGGCATTTTATTGAATACGGTAATAGCATAGATAAAGTGACGGGATTTTGCACTGCTCTAAAGTCCGATCTTTATGCTACGTAGCAAATTTAAGTGTTTTTTTCTGATTAGTCTCACCATCAAGTGGTTTTCATACATGCTGCATGTGGAAATGTTCTTATTTCCACTATTAAATACAAAGTCATACCTATTAAATGTAGGTATGATTTCTACTGTTAGTTTTTACCATGTATCTTTACAAAGCGTTGAAGTGATCTAAATTCATGATTTTTCTTTGACCAAATTTCTTCTTTACTACCATAAAGCTAAAGTTTCAGTACAGTCCTTACAGCTTAAATTCATTCCAGTAATTTAAAATCTCCTCAGTTGATTTCTTTACTTGATGCAGGTCAATAATTTGACCCTTCTGAAGTGATGACTATTTTTTTTTTGACCTGGCAGTGTATATTTATGCTGGCTATGCCAAGGATATATGGGCAGATATGAATACATCTCCAATACACAATGTTCTTTTGCCTAGTTTGACTTTTTTCTTTTCTTTGTTCAAGTTTCATGTAGGTTCTCAGATTTGTGCCCTCTCCTCTATGGAACTAAAATCAGGCATGCTCTTGACTCTCCGCTGAAGTGGGACCAGCACTCCAAGCTCTTCGTTCTTGGCCCAGGCCTCATCCTCTTCACACAATGTCTCTTTATTCCTCCCTGTTGCTCCTCTGCTCCAGCGGTTTTTGAAGTACTTGTGCTTTGAGAGGCCAATTGAAAAGGCGCTCTTACTACGATGCTGGCTCCACAAGATAGCTCGAGCCTGAAGAGATCTCTCCCTGAAGGTTAAGTCTTCATTCTGCTCATCCAGACAGTCACAGAGGACCAATCGGAAGAGCCGTGGCACCTCGGTCACCTCTGGTTCCAACTCTGTCACTAACTTCCTTAGTCTGTGCAGAACAGAAGAACAGGAAGGTCATGAAATATCAGTATATAGAAAGATTGGGATGACGAGACACTAGATTGTATATACGTTTATGCTTAATACTATTGTGTATTTACCACTTTGGGCTTTCTTTCACAGTTTAAACTACCTGAACTTTTTGGAACTTTTTTTTCTAAAAAAAAAGAACATTTAAATGGATCTTTAAATACATAAGGCATTAAGGTAGCTTTCTTCTAAATGATGACTTTTCTGTACAATTTAACCATATGAACAAATGTTATACTGTGACAGGCTGCAAAGTGCCTAAAGATACGATTATGTAATTGATTGTTTATGTAACAACCTCAGCAGCGACCTCATTTCCCCTCTCGCCAGTTCCAAACACTCAGCATTAATAATATCCGCATATAATAATCACCGGCTTGATCATCTGTTATCATCTGCACCTGTTTCACCTGTTGCACCTGGGGATTAGATTTTTTATGTTTGAGTGATTTATAGATCATTGTGTGATTTAACAAACAAAAATGCAGTCATCTGAAATTGGTCAAGTACAAAGACAGGACTGAAAATAATTCCCCAGAGAACAAAAAGCCTGGCAAACTATTTCTTAGGACTGCATTAAAATACAAGAAAGTCTGACTTTTTGGAAGCAAAATATGAATAAATAAGGGGTGGATAAAACACTATTTGACAGTACTATATATTTTCCCCCAGGAGTTGTCCAATATGAGGATAGAATAGGATTTCTTCCAGTTTTCTCCCCACATTGATCCTTCTGAATCTCATCCGTCAGTATGTTCTCCTGAATCTTACAACAGCATCATTTTGTAATACAGTTAAATTTCCTATAATCATTTTGTGCCATTTAGGGAGAAATCATCACAACTTAAACACATTAGCATATGTATGTTCTTACTATTAAAGTTAAAAAGATTGCATTTCAAGCTTGCATTATTTTGATCATCTTTTTACATCACATCACTATCACAAATCAGCACGCCTGATGCACTACCTGAGAATGACAGGTCCACACTGAGAGGGAGGGATCTTTAAGCAGAGTTCTTGAAGTTCCAGCAGCTCTCCAGGCATGATCTCATAAGAGGGCTTCTGCTGTGTCGCTGCCAGCCAGCTGTAGTCTACACAGGAGCTGCGTCTGCGAATCTCGGCTGCCCTTTCCTGACATAAGCGTTCGGTGCGCTTCAGCAAAGAGCCCAACTCCTGCATGAGTGTATGGGTGACCATCTCTGCAGGCGAGCGCTGACTAGGATGCTGGGGCTCCAGAGAAAATGTTCCAGACCAAGGAAACATCTGAATAGAGCACAGGACATAATATCCTGCAGTTGACTATTAAACACAAAGTAGACTTAAGGGTAGAAACTTTTCTTAACACTTAAAAATGATCTCCTATGATAAAGAAACATTTAGGGCTTATTTAACTTTGATATTTCGGATAGTATAAGAGCACTCCACACATACACTGCCTGGACAAAAAAAGTTGCACATAGTAATGTTTAGTTTGTCTTGATTACAGTGTCCAATATAGTGGCTAATTCATGAGCGAAAAATGATTCCTCATGTTCCCTGAAGAACTTTTTCACAATGTGATTCCTGGAATATGCCTCTGCCATCTGGGAAGTAAAACTGCATTAATGTGATAATCTGGTCATTCAGTACATTCAGGTTGTCCCCTAACTTCATTTTATTGCCACATAACATTGCTAAGTCTAAACATGACAAAATCAAGCAACCCCAGGATTTTACCCTGGGCACTATCGCTTCATGCACTTCCCTTCTTACCCCGATGTGCCCATCGCTCCGGAATAGGGTTCGGTCTGGACTCATCAGACAACCTGACCCTTTCCTGTTGTTCCAAAATTCAAGCTTTATGCTCTTTGAAGGCTTATGATCCTATTCTTCCACAAAGTTTTTAAGCTGGCAGTGTTTAAGCAATCTGTTTCTACAAACTAAGGCAACATTAATAAAGACTGTAATATCTACGATGTACAAATTTCTATTGTAAGACAGTATATTGTGAAGATTAGTAGCTGGATTGTTGAGTGGGTAATGTTTGTAACAAAACTTTAACCAATAGCATAAGTTAATTGTGATAGCCTTTTCAAAAATATATTTTTTTAATGCTGGCCAATAATTTGACCCTTTCTGACACATGACATTTTTGGCCAAGCAGTGTTCTATAACTGCTATGTTTACAGCTTAAAGTATAAGTGTTAGAAAACTAACAATCACTGAATACAGTGACATGCTGTCGAAACTAGAGCTAATACATAACCAGATCTTACCTTAAACCCAGCACAATGTGTAGTAGATACTAGAGTCCCCTCTTGTTGTCATCCAATGCGCCAAACATATTTGTAAGATCCTGGCACCAATCTGTCGTGCATGGCTGGCGAGTGGATTAAAACCTCTTTCCTGTCAACACAAGATAATGGGCTGAGGATAAATGTTAATCCGTTATTACTACAGAGTACTTTTAGACTGGATTTTAATGCTTCAGCACTTTGGGCAGATAAAAACCAATAAAACCAAGCTGTGGCCTTGTTGTTCATGCAGTTTACTAAAGTTATCTCACTGTATTTCAATTCAATTTAGTTTTATTTGTATATGAAGTTTATAGATCTCTTAGGTTATACCTAATGAGCAAACAGGAGGTGATGGTGGCAAGGAAAAACGCCCTTAGATGATATAAGGCAGTAACCTTGGGAGGAACCAGACTCAAGAAGAGAACTCATCCTCATCTGGGTGGTCTGGGATAGTGTGACCATAAATTCATATCTTTGTTAACATGAAGTCCACTTTGTGGAGGGTACCAACTGTTCCCCTATAGAGACTTAGGTACAAAACTCAATTTTAGTCTCAATTTTAATGTATCGGAATGCATAAGCCATCATAGTGGGACTGTTTGTATCAATGCGCTTCAAGGCCATCTTCATGGTTTTAAAATTAAACCATCTTCAGTAGTCTCATGTATCTTCAAGCAGACCATATGGGGCCATTGTTGGCAGAAGTAAGTGATCTCCAAATGATATAAACTCCAACCAGAAGTAGGGCATTTCCAAATCTATAAGCATATATCATTAATATACTCTCAATATCCTTGTGGGTATTGTGTTGTATGAAATTAGATTCTGTGTTTCCTTCTGGTTCTCCCTTTTAGTTATGCTGCCATAGTTAGTCCTGCCGGAGTCCCTGCTTGTAATCTGCACTAAATATACATTCACTTTATACATTGTGACTGTGACCATACCTAACTGTTATCTCTCCTTCTCCTCTGCTCTCTCCTCTTCTCTCTCTTCCCCTCTCGCTCTCTCTCTCTCTGACTCATCCTGGTGTCCCACTTCTGGTCGGAGATCTCGTCGCGTGGATGCCCCGTGTGGTCTGTCTGGGATGCGTGTGGTGACTGGGGACGGTCCACTTTAACATGAAGATGGTCCTGGCCTCGGCTGATGCAGACAACTGTTCTCTGAGGACTTGTGACTGCAGTCGCTCGATAGTTCAGGACTGGAATTTTCTACAGTCTACCTGAGCCTCCAATAACGAACTGGACTCCATATTAACTTAATCAACTGTTATATTGAACTTCTAGCCTCCTAACACAAAGTATGATGCTGATCAATCCCTGCTCTCCATTTCACTCAAATGAGAATGGGTTCCCTGTTGAGTCTGGGTCCTCTCAAGGTTTCTTCCTATTGCCATCTCTGAGGTTTTCCTTGCCATCTTCGGCCTTGGCTCGCTCATCAGGGACAATCTGATCATTTTGATTCTTACACATTCACATTTCATACAAACTTCCATAATTTTGATTGCTGCTTTGTGACAATGACAATTGTTAAAAGCTCTATATAAATAAAATTGAATTGAATTGAAAACATTAATGAACTTTGATTTTTGGAAAGCTGAGTTAAATTTCACTTGTCACACCAAGGTAAGATTACCGCCAGCCCTGTTGAATCAAGAAATCATTTAAATAGAACCTGTCTGACAAAGAAAGACATTCTAAAGGAACTCAAGAAATCAAAATAAGAAGTACTGGGCACGTATCAGTCTGATTTGGGGACCAAGTTATTTCTAAGGCTTTGGGATTCCAGAGAACAACAGTGAGAGCAATTATCTACAAATGGAGAAAATTGGAACAGTGGTGAACATTCCCAGAAGTGGCAAGCCTACAAAAATTACTCCCAAGAACGACGATTCATCCAAGGTCTCATAATAGAACCAAGAACAATATTTAAAGAACTGAAGGCCTCATTTGCCTTAGTTAAGGTCATGAGTCAACAATAAGAAAGAGACTAGGGCAAAAATGGCATCCACGGGAGAGCTCCAAGGCGAAAGCCACTGTTGACCAAAAAGAGCACAAAGACTAGTCTTACATTTGCTAAAAAACAAACTTGAAAATCTCCTAGACTTTTGGGCAAATATTATGTAGACTGATAAGACAAAAGACAAAATATTTTAACATAGCGTTTCATAAAAGGAACACCATACCAACAGTCAAATATGGTGGTGGTTTAATAAATGAAATGATGAAACCATCATTTAAAAACTGTATTTTGTGTTTACTCTGGTTATCTTTGTGTAATATTAAAATTAGTTTGATTATCTCAATCATTTAAGTGTGACAAATATGCAAAACAACTGGTATGGGCCATACATTTCACTGCACTGTATATAAAACTCAAAAGTTTGTGATTGCATAAGTATTCACCCCTCCTTCAGTGAAACCCCTTCTTCAATTTTGGTGCCACCAGTTTCAATCAGAAGTCATACAGTTAGTTTGATTTTAGAGTGGACCTGTGTGCAATTAAACTGCCAGGAGATCTGTTCATGAAATGAGTTTGTTCGAGAACAAACTCAAACAAAAAGTATTCTGAAGACCAAAGAGCTGTCAAAACATTTTGAACATCTTGCAGAGCACCATTAAATATATTCTTTTTTTAATGACAGGGCTATCCAAGATAACCTGTTCCAATTTACAAAAGATTTAATATTAAGTAGACTTTATTCTTCTTTGACGTAGATCACCTCAATGTGATAGAACTATCAAGTCAAAGCCCAGATCCAATTCAAAACCAATTCCAACCAACTCAAACCAATTTAGAAGACTTAAAAATAACTGTTTATCAACAGACTCCATCTAGTCGAACAGGATTTATACGATTTAGTCATGAAGAAGTGGAAAATATCAGGATCGAGATGTGCAAAGCCGATAAAAAGCAGCTTTCATCCAGCTCTGATTTCAGGTGGATCTATGAAGTATTGATCCAGTGATGAAATGCTTTATTTTCAGTTTATTTGCTAAAAAAATTGTCACAATAAAAAAATGTAGACGACACGTTGGCGTAGTAGTTAGCACTGAGGGTTTGATTCCCGCCTTGGGGTCTATGTGCGTTGAGTTTAAATGTTCCCCCCGTGGCTTTAGGCTAATTGTTGTTCCCAAATTGCCCGTTGTGTGTGTGTGTGTGTGTGTGTGCCGACCTTGCAATGAATTAGCACCCTGTCCAAGGTGTCCTAAGTCTCCTGGGATAGGATCTGGGCCCCCACAACCCTGTATACCGACTATAAGGATCAGCGGCTAACATCCTGGGACCAGACACTACAGCACACCACAAGAGGTGCCATGGAACACACCCTAAACGAAATTTTTAGTCAGGACTAAAAAAATGGAACAATTCAGGGGGTTGAATATTTATGCAACGTACTGTATATAGTCTTACAGAAGCAGGACCTAGTTCTATTTTGCCCCAGTGATGACATAATGGTTTGACTTTTGGAATGAAAAATATTTTGCAACTGATGAATGATCGGAAAGATATAAGACTATAAAGCTTTTATTTCATGTGTGTAGAAACTAGATTTAAATGTAAACTTCAGTGCTGGTGATCTTTAACTTCTCACTGTTCTTCCCTCCTCGACAGCTTCCCTTCTCAGTTCTTATGTTAAAAGCCTGCCAGAGCTAGATTAGATTATTAGATTAACGTGTAATGTAAGAGTTCTTCAAATATTGATCAAGTGCAAGAGAGTGCTGCTTCTTTGGAGGTGTCTGCCTGGGCTACTTCCCATCAGGAATGAGGAGAGAAGCTTACCGATGCCCTCATCTATCTGTCACTCATCATGCATTTCACTGTGCATAGAACATGTTGCAAACTTTAAACACTCACTATTGAACATGCTAACTGATACGATTTTTTATAAATACATGCTGTGGGTTAATGGTGTTTTATAGTATTTCACAACACAAAAAAAATCTATTCAAGTGGACGGAAATTGTGTTAGAATTGTGCTTTTGCGAGTTGTCTGGCAGTTCTGCTTTGTCCTGGGTGAAATGGAGTAAAATTGCACACGTTTGCAAACGGATCAATTTGTGGCCCCGGAAGTCCATGCATCATCAAAAAAATTGCACAAAGGGGGCTTAATTGAAGATGCTTGTAAAGTGGGAGATAAACACAGGCATTAGTGTTTAATCAATTCAAAAGTTTAGTCTTTGAACCAAGCTGGTTCTCACATTCGCTCTCCAGCCCATCAGGACGTCTTCATCAGAGCGGAGCATTTTCTCGCTTTTTTTGTATTACGATTTTTGGTTTTGTCCTGGAGCGAATGTGCTTATAAGGTCTGAGGCAAATTGAAGGAAAAGCAAACTGCAACCTGCATCCTGCATCACCAATGAACTGAATGAGTAAGTTTAGCTAATGAATTCATAATTTTGTGCTGTAATAACAATGTCTTGTATACAATGTTGTTTTGGAGGCTAAAAGTAGTATTGTTTTTTTTTTTTGACAGCTGAGATCAAAGAAAATACATAAAATGTAAGATCTTACACTAAAAAAAAATCTTGAATTTAGTCATAATTTAGCATTAAATTATTTTAAGAATGTTTTTTTAAAGAAGCAAATGCTTCATTTTGCTTCTATCTAGAAATATATGTCTGAAATTTAAAATTAGTGGTAATACTATTTCGAGCTTGAAATTAGTAAAACAAATACATTTTACAAATAAATGAAAATAAATTTAGAAATCTTGTTGCGACCTTGTAACAGGAAATACCATCCTAGATACACTCACTGGCCACTTCATTAGGTACACCAGTTTAACTGCTTGTTAATGCAAATATCTAATCAACCAATCACATGGCTTCAAATCAAAGCATTTTGGCATGTAGACATTGTCCAGACAATCTGCTGAATTTCAAACCAAGCATTAGACTGTGGAAGAAAGGTGATTTAAGTGACTCTGAACGTGGCATGGTTGTTGGTGCCAGACGGGCTGGTCTCAGTATTTCCGAAACTGCCCATCTACTGGGATTTTCATTCAGGACCATCTCTAGGGTTTACAAAGAATGGTGTCAGAGGAGAATGGACAGACAGAATAATTGAGTTGAAAGAAAGGCAACAGTTACTCAAATAACATCTTGTTTAAACTGAGGTATAATGAAGGGCATCTCTAAACTCACACCACATCGAACTTTGAAGTAGATGATCTACAGCAGCAGAATACTGCACCCGGTGCCTCTCCTGTCAGCTAAGAACCGGAAACGGAGGTTCAACAAAATTGGACAATAGAAGATTTGAAAGCGTTGCCTCATCTGATGAGTCTTGATTTCTCCTGTGACATTCGGATGGTAGGGCCAGAATTTGGTGTAAACAACATGAAAGCATAGATCCATCCTCCCTTGTATCAACAATTAAGCCTGCTGCTGGTTTAATGGTGTAGGGGATGTTTTATTATAACGCATCATGTCACAAAGCTAAAATTATCTTAAAGTTGTTTTGTTGAACATGACAATAAGTTCACAGTACTCAAATGGCCTCCACAGTTACCAGATCTCCACGCAGTAGAGCACATTTGGTATGTGGTGGAACGGGAGATTCGTGTTGTGGATGTGCAGACGACAAATCCGCAGCAACTGCCTGATGCTATCATCTCAATATGGACCAAAGTCTCTAAGGAATGTTTCCAGCACCTTGTTGAATTTATGCCTTGAAGAATTAAGGCAGGTCTGAAGGCAAAAACGGGATCCAACTCAGTATTAGCAAGGTTTACCTAATGAAGTGGCCGGTGAGTGTATATTTTAATTATAAATATTATCATTTTAATTCACTTACTAAGATGCAATTTTTTACAAGAAAAGTTTCATTTTATGCTAATTTCTTATGTTACACTTTTTTTTAATGTAACAGTTTTTATGGTAAAATCCCTTACAATAAAATACCAACAACTTGACTGCATATTATCAATGAAACAGACTCCGTTGAAAGTTTTTAAGGTTAAAAAGAAAGTCAACATAAACTTAAAGACTTTCAGATATAACAATTTACAGATGTACAGAATTCAGATCAAAAGAAAAGACATATTAATCTCTGTGGAAGGATTTTGCAGGAAGGATGCCTGTCAGTTCTTAATGCATTCTTCAGTCTTTCGGTAATAATTGGAAAATAATCAGCAAGAAGTAAAAGTTTTTTTGTTTACACTGTCCATGTTATGGCAGTGCCTTTGACGTAATCAATCTATGGTGAGAAATATGTGCAATCTGAGAAATAAAGAGAAGGGGTGAAAGAGGAGATGTTAAGGCATCTCATTTTATCTTATTTGGCATGCCTGAGGTTGGAGCAGGATGGGCTCATCATGAGCTGCGTAGTTGTAGTCTAGATTGGCTCAGATCTGGAAAATCTTTAAATCTCTTCTTCAAAGCTCATATATTTGGACTGGAGATCTCTGTCAAGAAAAAAAAACAAGCACAAGAACAAGGGACATTTTTGGTGCTACTGTATGATTTGAGGAATCTCTTACAAAGAACACTGAACAGCAAGTAAGGCTTGCTCATTTCCATCCCCTTTTTGAACACTTTAGCATTGGACAATACATCTCAAAAAGTTGTTGTAAAACTGAAGAGTTGTGTCGTACATGAAGATGTTCTTGAAATTCACTTCTGCTGGAGAAGATGGACTTACACATAAAATAGCTTCTGGATTTACCAGGTTAAATTGTAAAATATTTTCATTGGTGATGGTTGCTCATTGATTATAGTTAACTAGATATTTTAGGAACTTTTTGAAAATCAGATTTTATTTTATTATGCAAAGTGTAATTGGACTGTTTATTTGTTTCTAGGTTTAACATTTTTAAATCCTTTATTAGAACTTCTTTTAGTATCTCTTGTATTGCCACGAAACATTTCTAAACACTTAAGAAACATAGCCAAATGGAAGCCGCTTTGAAAAAAAAATTCTAGGCAAATGTACACACTTTTTTTTTATTCCCACTAGCAGATCATTTTGCTTCTTGCTAGAAATAAATAGAAATAACCCTAGAAATGAAAAAAAAAGGATCTGCCAAAAATATAACATTTTCAAATTTTATATTAGTACTATAGGTTTAATTATCATTTATTTGGTTGAAAACAATAAACGTGTTAGCAATGTTTGAATCCTAGATTTATAATGATTTACATGTTTTTTTTTGCAGTGTAACTATCATATAATCAACCTACACATGTAAAAACTGCATGACTGCAGCATATCAAAACAATATTAACACAATTTCCTAAAATAATAAACTCTGATTTTCTGCTTCATTATCTCCAGATATACAGTATTTCACTGCTTTACACTGGATATCATGGATATTTACGTTCAGTGTGTTCCAAATTATTATGCAACTGACATGTCATTAGGATATCAGTAAATTAAATGCAAAATTAAAGTTTCAGATATTCAAAGAAAGTGTTACGTTAGTTTAATTTCTGATAGTTTAAGACATATTATCAGTAATATTCTCAATAAACTCATTCAAACAAAGTTGTTCCACAATACTGCGCAGTTCTCATGTCAGAAGAAGAAACCATTAAATAGTTTGATGTTTTAAAAGTAATAGTTCAGATATTTGGACTATATATTGGATTTTGCATAATAATTTTCAACAACATAGTTTGCGTTATTTTCAAAATATCAATAAAGTTATTGTGGTTATCAGTTCTTTCACTTGTAATAACAAATACATAGTTGGAAGCAACGATGAGCGGGCCCAAGCACCATGCGTCACCGCCTCCCGGGTGTACCACACAACCTGTGTGTTTTTTGAGCATGTTACGACCTCCAAAAAGCCATCTTCGCCCAGGTGCACCGCACAACTTGCACACTTCACACACTATATAGGGCAGATGTCAGCTTAGGCCCTAAGTATTTGTTGAGTGCGTTAGTGTGTTTGTTTGTGTTTGTTTGTGTGTGGTGTGTGGGTCTGTGTTTTAACATTTGTGATGAATGTGTCTGTGTGTGTGAGAGAGAGAGAGAGAGAGAGAGAGATGTGAGTATGTAAGTGTGTACAATAAGGGGAATTTTATGTTAAGACCTACAAAAAGCCGGCGTGTGTGTGTGTGTGTGTGTGTGTGAGATGTGTGGGTGTGTCAGTCTGTGCGTGACGAGTGAATGTGTTTTTGCGTCTTTGTGTGTAGTATGTGAGTCTGGAACACAGTGTATTCTTTTTCATTTTAAAGATACAAAAAGCATCAAGTATTGTTTATTGATTTTTTTTTCTCAAACATGAAATTACAATGTGTTAGATCAAATCCACTTTGACAGAAAAGAAAGACATCATTCTCAACTTTGATGTGAAGAATTCCTGCTCTGGCCAAAACCTCAAGTAGATCTAATTATAGACGTCCCGAGTGATCTTTCATATTGGGATATAATGACACTTGTTAAAGGAGCAGATGACATATCCTTGCATTTCCACTATGCACTTGTACCCGTGTCGATTTCAGCGCTCGGCCCTGCAATGTCCATGCTAATGCATTGGCTGATATTTGGGAAGCGCATGAGGTCATCTTGCAGAGGTTGTCTGATTGATGTCCGAGCGCATATTGTTATTGGTCCTTCAGTGGCAGGTGATGTTTATTCGTGCTGTTGGTCCACTGACAGGATGCATATAGGCCAGGTACATAGCGCTGGGGGATCGATTGCCAAAGTAAATTGCAACTTCAAGTTTTATTTCATTGAACGACACCTCAGCGCTCATGCTTTGATCCACATGGTTCCACAGACTGCCAGTACAGTTCCATGTCCAGTCTATAGACCAAGCATATTTTTTCTAGCATATCATATTTCCATTCCTCATTCAAAACTACTTTTGCTATCTCACTCTTCCTACATGAGCAAATCATCACGTTCTACCACTGATCAATTTTTATAGTTTTTACATTTAGGCGACCTGTGAATCAGCTCGCGAGACAACAGTGATTTACCGCTGTCTCCCCTGTGAGTAATAAGACTCCTGTTTAACAGCTGTTGAATCACATCTAAAGCCTGGAAGAGAAGAGAGCTAGAGACTCTCACACAAATTGCATTGAAAGAGCAAAGTGGGCATAAAAGTTCACAACAAACTGAATCAAGCTGCAAATGGAAGTTGTGCGGAACACTTCAGGAGCTGTCAGGATGCAAGCAGATACTGTACATACAATCACTGATTTCAGTTTCGAACATGCATGACTCATTTATTTGGACTGAACTTCATGACTTTTTTTTTAGATTCTACAGTAGATCTACCTTAGATGGTATATGATTGATGAATGACATTGCTGAGTAGTGTCAGGGCAATTTCCATTTCCATCTTTTTTTACAGACAGCAACAATACCTTTGGGATATTTAGCGAACAACTGAAGCACCTTAGTAAAACGACCAGGCACTTCGCATATTTCATTTTTACTGAAAATGGCACAGAGCCCAGTATAAGGAGCATGGCAATACATCAGTTAATTACAAACCCGGTTGGTCAAATAAAGTGGCACAATACAATACATTTAATCAGTCTATCACCATTGTACATAACCAGCACAAACAGAAAGGATGAGTCTTTTATATGTGCCCAGAAAGCATGTGACCACTTTCCAGTTGGTTAAAATAGACAGAGGCAACTGTTGTTGTTTACTTTCATTTATGGAAAGATAAGATGCTGTGGTTACAGTCAAACCCTCTCAGGAGTATTACTGTAGACCATTCGTCCATCATCTCCAACTGGTTTACTCTCTATTACAAGAGGATTTGTATCCCCAGTAGCGGTTAAGATTGTCCCAGGACAGCTGTCCCCACTTCAAGGTGAGCTATTTAAACAGCGGGGGAAAGATGATTGTACTATGTAAAGAAGATCACAAGTACAGAAAGTAGATGATGCAGTAATTTTTGTAGTCATGGAAGTGTAGTGGTACAGTACATCATCATGAATAATAGAGCATCACTGATGTACTCACGGTTTTGAAGTGTAATTGCTGGAAGGCTGCCGACTGGTATTGATTGTTTTATTACATCTGTTTCATTTACTTTCATTTTTTGTTATAAAAACGTATTTAACAAAAATAATTGATTTTGATTGATGAATGTGATTTTTTTTTTTTAAGTCGTACATCTGAATCAGAATGTATTATTTCCAAAGTACAAGACACACTGTATACTATGTTAATACTGCCAGTGGTAAAAAAAAAAATTATACAAATGATGCAATTGCTATTATTACTACTAAGTGTTGAATAATAACAAAAATTATGCATCCATCCATCCATCCATCTAGGAACGTCTGTCGTCCAATGTGGAGGCCAAGGGTGATTACCATTGTATTTATTCCTATTTTTACGACCATGGTAGGACTTCCGGCCAATAACAAAAATAGTGCAATTTAATCACTTATATTGATAAAGAAGAAAATGTTCTGGTCTGAGAAGTCGTTGTTTTGTGTAGTTACATGTTGCACATTACATTAGAGAGGAGGGATGTGGAAATGGTTCGAGTTTCATAGGATTGCCGCCTTGGGAAAGAAGCTGGGGTAGGACTTCCACCAGTGAAATGCTGGATTAGAGTGTGGGTGTTCTTCAATGTTTTTACCTCCTACTTTCCTACTTGCTTTGGACAATGTGATGTAGCTTTTGCCTCATTTGTGAAACTGCTGAGTTGAACCAGACAGAGATGTTCTTGAACCAAGATCCCTTAATATGGTTACAATACAGTACACAATGTTACAACAGTATTCAATTTAATCTATCAGTGTCCTTATTGCGTGACGTCCCTCTCTCCCATTGCCGAGTTATCAAAAAAATTTCTAAGAACATTGCCTCTAGATGCCTTAGATGACTTCCATATAGGACAGTTATTGTGTCACTAAACGTTTACATTCACTGGTCACTTTAACAGGAAGGGATGTAAACCTGGTCATTCATGTAGTTATGCATTTAGCCTTAAATCATACAGATACAGTTCAGGTACATGTTAAATTAATTGAACATAAGAATTTGGGGAATGTGATCTACGAGACTTTGATCATTATGGGAATGACTGTTGGTACCAGATAGGCTAGTTTAATTATTTTAGAAATTGGTGCTCTCTTAGGAGGGTGGGATGGTGGCTTAGTGGTTAACACTGTCGCCTTGCACCTCCTGGGTCCGGGTTCGATTCCATCTCTTTGATTGGTGTTCTCAAAATTGCGCATAGAGTGTGTATGTGTGTGCCCTTCAATGGACTGGCAGCCTGTCCAGGGTGTACCCTAAGTCTAAGGGATACTGTAGGCTTCAGGCCCCCTGTGACCCTGTATACAGGATAAAAGCGGTATAGGCGATGAGTGAGTGAGTGAGTGAGTGAGTGAGTGATCTCTTAGGTTTTCATGCACAACAGTTTATAAGGTTTACACAGATTGTGGTGAGGAAAAACATCCAGTAAGCAGCAGTTCTGACAGGATGGCTACTGTAACTCAAATAAACACTCTTCACACCCAGGATGAGCAGATAAGCATCTCTGAATGCAGAACATGTCAAACCTTGAGATTATAACAGCAAAAAACAACATCTGGCACATCATGTCAACAAAGAAAAACAATCAGAGAGCACAATGCACACAGTAGAAACAGTATCTCAACTCTCGACTATTGTCCAGAAAATCATTTAATTCCTGAAACACTCAAAGCAGGCCATTTGTTCAAATTACAGAAACATTGACCAAATCAAACTGCATATATGCAAATGAATATACTAGTATGCCAGTACTCTTAATTGACCAGGCTCATGATAACATCAGAACTGCAGTTCATAGCTTTATTGGCTTGATGCGAAGGCTTTCATTCCAACCACGCCTGTTTAATTCTTGGCTTTCAGTAGAGTATCAGGTGTAGTTTCTGCTTGGTTGGAATGAACCTCACACGGTCATTTCTTGATCCAGTTTGACACCCCTGCTCTACAAGGTTGCTGGAGGTCTGAAGCATATCCCAGGGGACTCGGGTTACTTGTTGGGTAGAGTACATGCTCACATAGGACGGGAAATCTGGAAACACTAATTAGGCTAATCTTCATGTCTTTGGACTGAGGGTGGACCCCAGAGTATCTAGAGAAACTCCACACAGACAGCCTCGAAGGTGGGACTCTGGAGGTGCAAGGCCAAAGTGCCAATCATTCTGCCACCATGCCACCTTGGGATTAAGGTAAATAAACCACAGTAAATAATCATCATGGATTAGATGATTAGATCAATCTTCTAAAGATTAGATCAATTCAAAGGTGCACAAAGATGACATTTAGGGCAGCAAATGATTAAAAGAAATGATGTTTCAAAAATAATAAGGTGAACTTGAACAAGGAACTACATGAAGATGTCACATTTACTTATTTGTGGTGAACTTGTGGCTATTTTAGCATGCTGGAGAACGAGTCAATTAAAATATAAAATGTGCTTTGAAATGTGAGGCTTGCTTGAGACAACATCAGTCTGTCAACCCAGGAACAACAGTGATTAGAAGGTCTGCAGGGAGGTTGTGACACAAGCTACCAGATGGCTTTTAAATCAGATGGCTAATGCTGGTATGCTCAGATCAGTATGTAGCAGATTGCAATATGACTCCAGGTTTAAGGATTTATGTCTGGCATGACAGAAGCATGTCTGGCACAAAAAAAGTTACCACAGGTATGCTGAGTTGAAAGTAACACTGCTACACACACATAAACTGTAAAAAATTAAATTGAATTGGTTTATCATATCCATCTATCTGTCT
>JAOVVA010000021.1:11130271-11153745 GCA_028565275.1 Leiocassis micropogon
ATATATAGTCTAAATATACGTTAAATACAGAGAAAGGCATAGTGAGAGAACAGGGATAAAGAGACTATGCAGTGATGTGAAGGTGCCAGCGTAAAGTGTAAAATTTAGGATTAATGTTATTCATAAAGTAAGATTATTTCTAAAATATAGTTGTTTGTGTAACTGATTTTATTAAATGTAGACAACTATATGCTCTTACAAAAAAGTCTAGAGCCATAAAGATATTAGATTTTTTTTTTTAATTTAGATTTCATTATTGAGTGTTTAAATAAGTAATCATTTATTATTATTATTAATAATAATAATAATAATAATAATAATAATTATTATTATTATTATTATTATTATTTTGAACATTATTTTAAACCAAACATCACAATGTTACATATAATTATTAATATTAGAAAACAGTGTAAAAATGTGTAAAAGAATAAAAAAAACAGACTTAGACATTACATGAAATGATAAACCATCATTAATTCTTAATTTATTGTATATGTATTTTCTCTTTATATTTTTTTCCATTACACTAAAACCACCCATCTTATCCTCTGTTTATATTGATGTGCATTTTAAATATTCCGGTTTGTTTTTCATTTATACATTTTAACTTTTTGAAACTGTAACCAATCAACTTACAGTACTGTGCAAAAGTTTTACATTAATTAAAATTATGCGGATTAAAATTAATAAATTGGAACAAGTGTTTTACCGCGACAGGCTGCAAATTGCCTAAAGATGCGTTTTTAAAATCGGTTGTTTATGTAACAAACTCAGCAGCAACCTCATTTCCCCTCTCGTCTGTTCCAACCACTCAGCATTTAGCATCACCAGTGATTGTACTAATCACCAGCCTGATCATCTCTCATCACCTGCACCTATTTCTCATACTCAGTGCTTAAATGATTCATAGGTCACTGTGTGGCTTAACAAACAAAACAGAAACAGAAAGCCTGGAGAACTATTCCTTAAGACTACATTAATAAAAAATACAAGAACGTCTGGATCTTTAGAAGCAAAATATGAAGAAATAAGGGGTGGCTCAAGACTTTTGTACAGTACTGTATATCAGTGTATCATGTTATCTTCATTTGAAATACTGTTTTTATATAAAATAATCCATATGCGCATACAGAACACACATCAGGGACAATCTGATCATTTTGATTTTTACATATTTTCCCACATATTTAATGCTCATTTTCCTAATTTTTGATTTTTGATTCTATAATCAAGATTGTTTTGTGACAATGACTATTGTTAAAAGTGCTATATAAAGAAAATTGAATTGAACATATCCCATATTTAACGGATAAGTGAGACTCTAAATCACAACTCAATTGCGTGTGCTTCGACAGAGTGGAGGTTTTACAGATGGTAAGAGGGATGACTGGTCCCTGTTTCTATCTCGGTAAATATTTCATAGAATGTCTCCAAAAACAGCCCTGCCCACGTCCACTGGAGGAGCAGTGAAATACCAGAAGAAGAAAAAAAGCAAGACAGAAACACAGCTAGCTCGGTCAGCCTGAGAATATCTGCATCGACCCCTCCCTTTATTTCTCTCCTGCTCGCTCGCTCTTTGTATCTCTCTATTTTACCCTCACGGTAGCACCTACTCATTTCTCCCCTCTCTAGTTCCCTGTCTGGCCCACCCTTTTCCACGGAGACACACCCGGTGCACCACTCTCTTAAAACTTGAAGGCAATTTGATTGAGTATCTTTTTATTTCTTGGGCACTCAGCAAAGTCTCTCTCAGACACACACACACACACACACACACACACACACACACACAGCCAGCGACGCGCACTGTCTATCTGGATAGAGTCCTACAGTTTGTGGTTGCCTCTTTGAATTCCATGGACCATTTACTCTGAGGTAGGAGATGGACACAGACGTGAGCATCACGGCGTGAGTTTTCTATGTGCATGATTGTATCCTGGTTTCGGAGTACGATAGCCGTGGAGGTTGTAGTAGTCATGTTCATGTATAAGATTTGCTTGTAACTGTGCATGTTGCATACTTTAGATCACTTTTTATGCTGTGCATTAGAACATGTGCAACTGTACATGTGCAAGCTTGCGTACACCACTTAATAACGAATGGGCATAGATATAAACTTGTGAGTAAACCCATCGGTATAGCTCTCGAACATGCGCCGATGCCATTCCATAGAGATAGTGTAATACCCCTTGGGGTAATGGGATATGTGCAATAAAATGATGTGTACAGCGCAGTTCGGGTTTTTATGTTGATCTTGCAGCTGTAGAGTCAGCAGCAACTCCTGCTATCTGAATTAGGTTTAGCCTATTAAACTGTCACACAAATGTGTTTCTCCACCTCTGGCATCTAGACCGTCACACACACATAAAGCTAAAACAGACCACTACACACCATTCCCATATCATTTATCGGGTGTAGGCTTACCACTTAAATCTTTGCCCCTCTGTGAAATCTGATTACAACGTGTGGGTTGTCAGATCATTTATTTGTGCAACATTAGTAACATCAACATCATCGCTCAAGTGAGATACTCCATGTCCCAGTGACAGACCATCACATTAACCCCAAGCTTATTCCTTTATGGACCTCCAGAGTTGTTAATCTGTTAAAATGCTATTCCCATTCTTCGAGTTTTGGGTAATTATTTATGCAGAGCTGACGTGACTTTTCCGTCACTACCCTGTACATGATCGATTAACTTTGCGTGCCTCTTCTGACTCTCTCCATAGCTGCTGAAATGCTTTTATTCTAAAGAATGGTTAACCTTTCTCATTGGATTCTGCTGAATGACATATGGTTTATACACCTCACAACTTATCACAGGTGCATCTACGGTTGTTCCTGCACAATGAATGCTGTTCCAAAACATGACTCTCTAAAGAGGTGTCAAGCACGCCGTGTACAACGGTCTCAGAGACGCCTGACAACGAATTCAAAAAAACAAAAATACACAGCTTTATTGCCACCCATGCATGGGGTGGGATACAGGGTAGGATTATTGTGTAAATAGTTTCCAATGTATTTCATGAAAAGGTGTTACAACCCACACAAAGTTGTTTTTTTTTCCTCTCCATATAACTTACAGATCTATCAACACATGCTTTTATTTTATGATGTGTTTTTATTTCTTTGTCATTAGTGTCTCCCCGGTCTGATTGCGAGGATTTCCCTGTCAATTACGGCTCTCGGGATTCCATCCTCAGCCACAAAACCAGCTGGAGAAAGCAGAAAAGAAAACATAGGTAAATGCAATATTTCCAGCCTTTTCAGTGTCATCTTTATTGAGTGCAGATGAAATGTATGTATCTATGTATCTATGTATGGATGGATGATTAACAGAATACTGCTTATCCTGTGCAGGGTCGTGGGGGGGCTGGAGCCTATCCCAGGGAACTTAGGGTCACAAGGCGGGGTACACTCTGGATGGGGCACAAGCACATACACAAACTCACAATGATATGTTGGCAATTTAGAAACACCAAACAGTCAGCGAGCATACCTTTGGACTGTACACGGAAACCGGAATACCCTGAGGAAACCCAACTAACATGTGGAGAGCATGCAAACACCACACGCACAAACCGGAGGCGAGATTCATACCAGGATCCAAGGAGGTGCAAAGTGATTGTGCTAACCACTAACCTACCATGTCAGCATGGAGGAAAATCGTCTTTTTAAATCCATTTCTAAAAACTAAGGGGAAAATCCATATCTACAACATTAACAGATTATTAAAGGCACTGGTATCATATGTCAACGTCTTCCCAAAGCTATTATTATGTGGTTTTAGCCACCCTTCCAGCAATGGAGTAATTATATAGTTACATGTAATTTCCAAGTGCTCTCACAGTATATCACTAAGCGGGTACTTCACCTGCCATGCAGAAGGCATGAATTCCCAGACAATGCCCCAAACCCAGCCACTGGTTGCAGAACATCCTTAAAGCTGGTCCCAAGGCAAAATTAAAAAAGAGAGATTAGTTTCAGAAAGGGAAAAAACCTGTGCCACGTTTAGTTCTTATTCCATTTACTGACTTGCATAAATCCTTGTTAACATTAGTGAAACCTATCAGCAAGACTTACCTCAGCATGCTTTTTCAACTTCCTGTAGATGCTGTAGTTGCTTTCTAAGTAAAAAGGAGATTTATACAAGCATTTAATTACTTCAGCATCTTCATCCTCAGGTTTAGGACTTACTCCTAGTTATAGCTCTAACTACACTTAGTAGTATGAGCAGAGGTGGGTAAAGTAGAGAAATCCTGTACTTAAGTAAAAGTAGAGATACTCTAGGTCAGATGTTACTCAGATGAAAATAGACATTCTCTATTTATGTCAATTTGAGTAAAAGTACAAAAGTATTTGCCTCAAAATTTACTTGAGTATGAAACGTTCTGAACTTGTATTAGCTCACAGTTATAGTAAAAGTCTCTCTCTCTCTCTCTCTCTCTCTCTCTCTCTCTTTGTCTCCAACCATCTCTACACCTATAACATTATTAAGAATCAGCAGTTGGCAAATTTCCTGCTTCAAATACTATACAATAGGTAGGTAGGTAATGCAATGCCATGCAAATTTGTAGTGAAGTAAAATTACAGGTATTCGTTATATGATGTAGCTCCAATTTGGTTAAATTCCACCATCTCCTCAAATTTAGTTAAATTCCACCTCTGATCATGTGAAGGTAACCAAAGATGATAATTCTTTCTGCACTGATGAGCTTCATCAGATGTTTTAAATTAAAAAAGTAAATGAAATGAGAAGGATCCACCTAAAATACTGTATAAGCATACAGTTATTGACTGGATGAGAGAAGAGACTAGGGGTGGGAATCACCAGTCACCACCAACTTCACCCGATATGATTCAATTAATATTGAGATTTTGTATCACAATTTTATTGAGATTGTGTATTACAATTTTATAAATTCTCAATTCAATAACATTTTTTGTTAAAATTTAAAGACCTTGAACCTTAAAAAAACAACAAAAAAAAATGCCATAACTCAAAAGTTTTTTTTTACCTAAGCTTTATTCCTCAGCTTCACAACTGAATTGAACGTGAGTAAGTAAATGTAGCCCATTCTTTATAATAGTTTTTTCACTTAAAAAACAAGTGCAGCATTTAAATAATATCAAATTTGTTAAAATACAAGAATTTTACATTTAACTTGATTTTAAATTAAACAAAAAAAAACTGCAATTCTACTAAGCAGCGCATATTTGCTGTAATTATTATTTCTAAACAAACATAGCTAATACTGTACTTCACTTCTAAAAACGTGTTTCTGTTGCGCCATTTGGAAGCTCGTTCACTCAGCACTGAATCTGTTATATGAAAGGATGATCGTCATGACTGATCAAGCTGACAACTAGCTAGTTATGATCACTGGCTGGTTGACCAGAGCATCTCTATTATAAATGTAAAATCTAAAAAAAAATCTAACAAAATACTAAACAAAAGAATCTGAATTGAATTTTTCTCCCATCTCTAGAAGAGACCTTTACGGCCTGTAACAAGTACTTTAAAGGGCTGCCATGCATACCATGATAAATCGGCAACAAAATATGTGATAACAATAATTTTAAAAAAGTAACATTTCCAAAAGGCGTACTTAGTCACAGGACTAGGACTCATTATAATATCTGTGGATGAAACATGGCTGATACAGAGCTAAAAAGAAAAATATGCAAGTAAGTAACAGATTCTGCAAAGAAAAAACATGAAGTGGCACAAAACATTTTTCATTTAAAGTACAGATCACATAGGACAGCAGTTTGAAAGAGGGTAATGACGTGACTATTACACACTCCACATACATTTGTGTAGCTTAATCTCCTGTAATACTCTGATAGTCATTTTTGTACATAGTACCAAAAACAATTTGTATTTATTGTGTAATTTATTTCATGTATATGCAAAAAAAGTTAAATACATATTTAAATATAGTAACAAAGTACAAATATTCAAGTATTAAACATGCATGTATAGACATTAGACTAATGGTAAATCTATAATAAAATTAATGCCAATGAATAGACACTATAGAAATCTATTGTTAAGACTGCAAATAGACATTACACATGGACAGCCTCATTTCTTTCTTTAGTCTGTACAATTTCAGGGAAAGATTTAGGCAGATTGGCGTATGAAGTGACAAAAGGAACAAGAGAAAAATGCGATTTTGTCTGATCCATGATCGATCTTCGTGTGTCGATGTAATAATCAAATGACTTGTCGACTCTGCTCTCCTTCTGTGAATAATAAAAAAAAAACACTGGGTAAAAGATAGAATCCATTAGTAAGCTAATTGGACTATCAGTCATTATTGACTAACTAAGCTGATGATATAACTAAAAAAAGGCAAAGTTTTGGATTTGTTTTTGAGTGTTTTGTTGATTCTTGCTCAGGCCTGGTATAGACAGGAGCAGCACTGGCAGCAGGGGTAGGAGGCAGGTGCCCTCTGGCCTGAACGGAAGAACAGCCATGCGCTGCTCCACGCTAATATGCATCCTGACATCTGTGCTGGCCTACCTGGTCATGGGAGCGCTGGTGTTCCACTACCTAGAGGCCCCGTATGAGGAAGGAATCCACATCAAGCTTCTGGACACACGACGGGAATTCCTTGAGAATTATACCTGCGTGAGCCCTGATACACTCCAAGCACTGATAGAGGTACAGGAAACAGAAAAGCAGTTATTCTCATTAAATTAAGTGTGTCTAAGTGTGATGTAAGTGTTTAGGTTGTCTTTTTATGTCTAAATGGAATACTAAATGTTTGCAGATGTAAAGTACATTGTCAAATGCTTGGTTTTAGTGATATCTACATTGCTGTTCCATATGATGGTGTTCAAGTCAAACCTGGATTTTTATTACATTAACCCACTTATCCCAGTGTTTTACTAGTGATGGGATACTATCAAAGTAGAAAGTCATCTCAGTACGCCGGAGCCATGATCAGACTGCCTGCTTCGTGTCTGAAATGCTGGCCTTTAATGGTCCAAACATGTGGCTTGGACTGAAGTCAAGACTGTGCAGGAGATGTGGCGAAAAATCCCAGACTTAAAGATTAAAGTTCCTGTAATGTGCAAGTGGTGTTGGTGGTGTGTATAGTTCCCACAGACAGATGGGTTTCTTCTGCAAGTTGGCGAAAAGTTTTCCGACGATTTTCAAAGATCAGTAATTCCACTCAATTATTGTTTAATGGAATAATTTCAGTGGGGTCAGAGCCACCTCGGGCCGGATTGTCATTCACTATTGCACGGCCTTCTTTAAAACGTTTACATCATACAAATGTTTTAATAAAACTAATAGTTCCATCATCATACTGTGCTCGAAGCCTTCTGTTTTAGACCTTCATTCACCTGAAATTCATCACAAGTCCCAGTTTGACTTGAACGCTCCTTGTACCACTTAAAACATGAACCTGCATCAATTTTCACAAGACAATTAATTTTTTTTTTCACAATGCAAATGAAATAGAAATGCAATAAATCTTTCAAATGTCACAGCTCAGCAATCAATGTTGTTTTATCTTAAAAATATTCATACAGTAGATTACCTGTAAAATGTATAAAATTTTTCTGATCATTTAATGGTCTGCTTTAGTACCGAATCACATCTGCATAGACGTTGTCTTGTCCCATCGTGCGTAATGAAAGAATATAAGGGTATATTTTCAGTGACCAATTTGCTCATCTTAATTCCCAAAAACCAAGAGCATTTCATTAAAGAAAAACACTTTGAGCGGCAACTGTCCAAATCCAGAACCAGCCAGAATGCCAGTCTAAAAATGCCAACACGTGAAAATGTAATAAAATAACGGCTGACTCTAAACAACAAATACTCTAAGAAAATAATCAAATAAATACAAATCTAGTTTATGGTGAAAACATTTTGACGTCTGCACCAGAAATGTTTGTTCCAACAGTATGTGAGAGGAAGTTAAATAGCAGCCCCCATTTATCCTGTTTCTCTTTGAAGAGAGACCACCATAACGCACCATTGACCACATTTTATTTTTTATCAGGTGCTCCGGTGTTGTGATTTTACTTTTTTTTTACTCCACCATACAGAATATATCAGGTCTACCTAATAAAATGGCCAGTATACACAGATGCAAGGTGACTGTACATACAGTGTACAGAGTGAAAGGAATCACCTGCTGTTAGGTTTATTTTAAATTGGCAGCCAGTTCTCATTGTTACATCCATGACATTTGTCCTAAGCTAAATAGAACAAAGTAAAAGTAAACTGATGAGTGGAGATATTTTCATAGCCACGATTTCAGCATGCGGTTAAAGGATGACGCCTTTTACACGGTAATCTCATCGAGTGGAAAGAATGCCAGCCTGATGTGTACTTGGTTGCTGTCTAAACATACCAACCGTCTAAACTATTATTCTTTATGCCTCCGCAGAAGGTTACAGATGCCATTGGGGCGGGTATCGATCCAAAGAACAACGACACGTTCAGCAGCAGCTGGGACCTTGCGAGTGCTTTCTTCTTCTCTGGCACGATCATCACCACCATTGGTATGGCATTTCCACAATGTTGCATGAGCCCTGCTCCTGTGTAACTCAGAGGCATTGGCCTGTATCATGCATTGTGTGGATTGTTCACCCTGTAAGTGCTCTATAAATATCAGGGCCTTAAATCACACAGTGTTTTCCTGTGGGCTCCAGGTTATGGGAACATCTCTCCAAAGACAGAGTGGGGACAACTGTTCTGTATCTGCTATGCTCTGCTGGGGATCCCCATGTTTGGGTTCCTGCTAGCTGGAGTAGGGGACCATTTAGGAACTGGGCTGAGAAATGCTGTTACTAAGATAGAGATGCTCTTCCTGGTGAGAGACTGAGAATATGATGATAATGATGATAAAAAGCATTGCTGACTAATTAAACCTTTACTCTGGTATATACTTTCTTACACACCTTGTCTGAATTTTATGGATATTTAAAGAAATCCTTGATGTCTGTAACTTTTACATTTTTTGTATGTTCTGATGCTGACAGAGGTGGAAAGTGAGTCCAACTATTGTTCGGGTCATCTCTGCTGTGCTGTCCATCCTGCTGGGATGCGTACTCTTCGTCTTTGTGCCCACACTGGTCTTCCAGGAGGTGGAGAAATGGTCTTTGCTGGAATCCGCCTACTTTGTGGTCATCACTCTCACCACTGTGGGCTTTGGGGATTACGTAGCAGGTATACATCAAAGCCTCATTTTCGTCTATTATACGTAATATTACACATATGATATGAGAAGCTGCTATAAACTTCAATATATAATAATATAACAATATAACACTCTATTTTTATCCATTTCAGGGTTAAAATACCCATACTTGCATATTTTTGTTTATTTAAATTTTCTACTTAAAGTTTATTCTCTTGAAAAATTATTTATAATGATACAGCTAATGTTATTATATTGTTATTTTAAGTGGGATAAATTAGTGAGGTGGAAGTAACCAATGTTTATTTTAAAGCAGTACTTCTGTCGTTCTGGCAGCAGACAGGACAGTTAATCTGGGCATTGGTTTCAAAACATTCAGCAGCTTCAAAGATCTTGCTATTATCAGAGTGGTGACAAATGCATGTATGAAAATGATTTCTCATGCTCCCAGAACCACTCTTTCACAATAAGACACCTGGAATATGTCCGTGCCATCAAGAAACAAAAATCCATTCATGGTATAACCTGGTAATTTATCTACATTAATCCTACAATGAATCCATCACACTGTGGGCGCTAAACATGATGTGTACATCGCTTTGTGCGCTTTTCTTCTTGTCCTGACGCACCCACTCTCCTCACTCTGGAAAACTGTCAATCTGGACTCATCAGCCCACACAACTTTTTTCCATTGCACCTAAGTCCAATCATTATGCTCAATAGCAAACTGAAACCTTTTTTTAATTCTACTCACTAGCAAGTGGTTTTCTCCTTTTGTATGTGTATGTGGAATCGCTCACTATTAACCAAACTATGGTTTTTACTGTTGATTTTCTACCAAGCATTTAAAGAGATCATGTGGTCATTAATTATTAATGGTCATTAATTATGGTCATTGATTATTTTTTACTGATCACATTACTTCCACAAAGTTCTTCAGTCTGGAGAATGGTTCATTTCTCTCCTTGCAGGTTTTAAAAATGTATTGGACAATTCTTAACTTAATTCCATGTAGATCCTTCTGTGTATTTCCAATATATATCCCCAAATAAATTTAAAGTGTTAATACCGACACTGTAATATCTATAATGTACACATTTCTATTCTATTCTATTTCTAAGGCACTGTGTATTGCAATGATTGGCCATGGGAAAGTGTGGAAGTGTGGAATGAATAATGCCTGCTTAGACATTAGCCTATAGTATATGTTAATTGTGATAGCCTTTCAAAATATTTTTCTTGACGTTATTTTTTTTTTTTTATCATTTTGCTTTAAAATGTATAGTCACAAGCCATATCTGGTTGTCAGATTTCGCTCGATTTAGCATATTTAGCCTAGTGTAAGTCATTTAATTGCTTTTATACTTTTTGCTTAGGTGACGGAGGGGCTAACGGCACAGACCACTGGTATAAACCTCTGGTATGGTTCTGGATCCTACTTGGATTGGCCTACTTTGCCTCTATCCTTACCATGATTGGGAATTGGCTACGAGTCCTATCGAGAAAAACCCGTGCTGAGGTACTTTACAGACAGAATGTTGTGCACTCATATCTCAATACTTCCTTTTACAACACCAATTCCCAAAACGTTGGGACGGTATCGAAATTGGCAATAAAACCAAAAGAGAGTAATCTGTAAAGTCTCCTCACCTTTTGCTATATGGAAAACTCTATATCAATTTATAATTTCTTGATTTACCTTGTGAATTTTATTGTTTCTTGAGAATATGCACTCCTTTTAAATCTGTTTCAAAAAAGTTCGAAGAGTTGACTGTTTACCAATGTGTAACATCACCATTTATTTTAATAACACTTTTTAAGCATTTGGGGACTGAACACACCAGTTGGTGAAGTTGAGCTAGTGGGAGTTTCCCAAATTCTTCCATTACGTGGGTCTTCAGCTGTGCAATTGCACCACACATTTTCAATTGGATCAGGCAAGGCAGTCTATCACCTGTACTCTGTGTTTAGCAGACAAGCATGTGTAATCCAAGCAGAATGCAGGTGCTGTTCCAAAACGATATATTTTTTGCATTAACTGTGCTCTCACAGATATGCAATTTACCCATGCCACAGGCACTGGCACATCCTCATACCATGACTGATGGTGGCTTTTGGACCTGATGCTGACAACAGCTTGGATGGTCATTTTTTCTTTGACCCAGGGAACATGACAGCTGTTGTTTTTCAAAAACTATTCGAAATGTGACTCATCAGACCACAAAACATGTTTCCAGAGTGCCACTGTCTAACTCAAATGATACAGAGCCTAAAGAAGTAGTTAACACCTCTGGACAGTATCACTTATTTCTTAAGCCTTGGGTTGCATTTGTAAATGCTGATACAAATGATGTTAATGGATAAAGGTTTACCAAAGCCCACATCATGATATCCCCTACAGAGGAATGACGGATCGGAGATTTCTTTGAAACTCCTTGTATACTATAACATAACTGATAAGAGCACTTGTTTCTCGTGACAATATTTTCAACAAATAATTAAATTCACATGGTAAATCATCAAATAATGAGTTATTGTAGAGTTTTCAATAGTACAAGGTGAAGAGATTTTACAGATTAATCCATTTTTTGTTTTTACTGCCAATTTCTATACTATCCCACCTTTTTTGGAATTGGGGTTGTAGATATTGTGTTATTCATTACTTTAATAAAAATGGTAAATTATGGTATATTGAAACAAATGGAATTCTATCACAGTTCAAAGCTCTTCAGGGTTTACCTGCAAAACATACAGAAATGTTAAAGGAATTGAATACTTATTCAAGGCAGTGTATGTACCTTGAATAAGTATTCACCCCTTTTACATTTCTGTATGTTTTGCTTCACATATGGATTAGTCCATCATATTAAAAGGATGATAAAATTATACAAACCTACTTCCTTTATTTTTATTTTGTGATATATTTAAAAGGTGCGATTGCATACGAATTTAATCTCTGTTTCTGTGAATGAATTCACTGAGTAATCCTCCCTTTGTGGTTGCATAATAGTATATATTTTTATCAACGGATTTATGATGTTCCATACGACGTTCAGAATTTGAGATATCATTTATAACCAAACCCCGTACTGATTCTTTGTCCTAGACTTGCTTTGATAGCTCCATAGATTTCATGATGCTGTGTACTCGTATTGAGAACATTTGACATTTTAACTGCCCTCTGATGGACTTCGTTCAACTAATTATGTGACTTTTAAGGGTATCTGGTTGCGCCAGAATTAGTTTAGGGCCTTTATTTCATTAGGGATAAATACTTCTAAATACAATATGGATATAATGATTTTACTGTTTATTTCTTAAAGTTTGTTTGGGTTTTTTCCTTTCTTTTGTGGGGTTCGATTTACACAGCCACTAAATTATGGTCAATTTTGTGTAAATTCATATGAATCATATTTAATCATATTTAAATAATGATTAGTGGTTAGTAGTGTCTCCTTGCCCCTCCAGTGTCTGGGTTCAATTCCCACCTCAGGTCTGTGTGCATGGAGTTTGCATGTCCTACTCATGCTTGATGGGTTTCCTCTGGGTGCTCCGTTTTTTTCCCACAGTCCAAAGACCTGCAGATTAGGCTGATTGATGTTCCTAAATTGCCCGTAGTGTGTAAATGAGAGTGTGTGTATGTATGTGTGTGTGTGTGCCTTGCGATGGATTGGCACTCCATCCAGGGTGTACCCTGCTTTGTCCCCCATGCAAACCCTGTATACAGGATAAAGCGGTATAGACGATGAGTGAGTGAGTAAATGATGATAAATATTATTAATCCTAAATTATATTTAATCAAAATTAAGTCCATTTCAATCCCAGGTTGTAACAATACAACATTTTGAAAAATATTTAATAGAGGGTTAATACTTATGAAAAGCACTATATAAATCTGTCAACATAGATTTCTATATAAAAGTATAGAACTATATAACATATTTAAAGTATAGTAATATAAAGATATTTGTTACTTGCTAAAAGATAATATATAATTAAATGCAAACAAATTACATTTATTTTCACTCACTGGCAGCCTACAACTTTCCTCTTATGGTACCTATGGTAAATGATTGATCGTATGCCAGTATGTACCTCAGATGGAATTTACCACTCACTTTGGACTGCTTCCAGATCAATCTGACCAGACCTCATCCTGAATGGTGATAAATTTTCTACATAAAATAAATCATCATAGAATATAAACATCTGCAAATATGTTCCCCTTTCTTAGATGGAAGGGCTCAGAGCACACGCCACTGACTGGACCCAGAACATTCAGAACATGTCCGTGGACTTCCGCATCTCTGGCAAACTAGACGATCCATTTAAGCGGCGACGCAGAAAACGACGCCACGGTCACAGAAGTCATGGAACCAGCCAAAGTGGTCCAGGTAATGGCGGTCGAGGAGAAGGTAGGAGACGAGAGGATGGATATTATGATGACCAATCTGAATCTGGATCCTCCTCATACTCATACACATCCAATGAATCAGACTCGGAATCTGAGACGGGCTCAGAGGCAACCCAGACGGAGCAGGTGCCAGACATGGTCGGAAACAAGAAAGAAAAAACAGACCCCACATTCTCACAACCACTGGATTACTTTGGAGAAAACCTAGCCTATATTGATGAGTCCTCAGATGCTGTTAGCGGCAAGCTTCACCTGGATCCACTCCTGGACAGGCCTGAATTGCAAAAGGCTGCACTGCGCAAAGCTAAGAGGAGACGTCAGCGGAGAACAGAAAGGAAAACACCCAAAACTAGCCCCACAAAGCAGCAGCACACAGCACCCAATGGAGGAATTCTTCTAACACCACCTAATACCACTCCACCCACATCACCACAGCCTTAACTAGCAGGCACCTAATGGGAGAGAACGGTACTCCCTCAAAAGTGCATTAAAAAAAATGACTGGAAAAACTTCACTAGTTTACACTTCCCCTGTCAGTGACTGTTAATGTCTCAGCATGTGAGAAAGACCGATGACACAGGGTGGGAGATCAGACCTCACACGTGCATACAGACACCAAAGCAATGCTTGTAGCTCCATCTCCTGCCTGTTCTTGGAGCTGCAGCTGGATTGCCTGTGTGGTAAGTTTGGGCATTCAGCTCTTGTTATAGTGGCCTTCAGCCTGCTTTGTTGCTCTTTACGACAATTTCTTAATTAAACCAACCTCAGTGTACTACAAACCCAAAGATTTCCTGCCATTACATAAACGTTATTGACCCAAAGTTTTGCCCTTTTTGACATTTTGTGTAACACACTTTTCTTTACCCCTCAAATCATTTAAAATGGACACAGAGAATATGACTACTATTATCAGTGATTACATTTTTGGAAATTGTTATAAAATAGATTTAAATATTTAATATCTGATTGGCGGCATGGTCAGCATTGTGGCCCTGCGCCTCCGTGGTCGGGGATTCGATTCCGGCCTCGAGTCTGCAGGCTCCTGCGTGGAGTTTGCATGTTCTCCCCATGCTTGGTGGGTTTCCTCCCACAGTCCAAAGACATGCATATTAGGCATTCCCAAGTTGCCCATAGTGAGTGTGTGTGCCCTGCGATTTTTCACCCCAGCTAGGGTGTACCCCGCCTTATGCCTGAAGTCTCCTGGTATAGGGCCCAGGCTTTCTGCGACCCAGAACAGAATAAGCTGTATAGAGAATATATTAATGTCTAGCTGAGAGAGTCTATTTGTTTAATTATGAAAGTTAATAAGATTAATGATTTATTAGTATTTTGCTTTAACCCATAAACTCAGGGTTTCTGCTTTTACTGTCTACTGATTGCAAATAATATGCTTATTGTAACTTTTGCCCACTGAAATTGTTTGTATTTAGGAATAGAAAGCTCATATATGGTGATCTATAAACATCCCAACAATCAGTAAGATCAGATTACATTAAAAGGTTTACATTATCAGGTCTTATTGATGAAGAAGTATGTGAGCCTCCACAATAATGGGTAACAAGATCTGATGTAGAATTACTGATTGCAGGTGTGTGGTTGACCAGCCTTGCCAAAAAAAAATTGTATAGGATGTCAGAGGAAACATGGTTAAAGCTTTCAAAAGGACTTCCTGTGCTTCCATCAGCCCACAAACAATACCGGCGGAAAGAAAATACTAAGCTTGAGTTTTTTTCGAAACTCCTTCTGTAGAAGAATAACTGTTGGATCCTTCGGAGTATGTACACAAAGTGTTGCTTGTACAAAACAAACAGCGAATGTCATACCAACAGAAAACCCTCATCTGAGCACGGCGGAGGCGCTGAGCCATGGCCGACCCTGTGCACTGACTGCGTCTAGGAAATGCAAAGACAAAATAGTTGACTGTATAAATACTGTATGTAAGTGTGTCTTTCTTCCTGAACAACCAATATTTCAATTCTACTGAAAAGCTGTGCAGTCTACAGAAGGCCAGTCAAGATGCAAGAATGCTCAAAAATATGCAATGTGGTTTATCTGGAATACAGCACTGTTCGGTCAGTAAGTGCTAAATAGTTTTTACAAATCACAGGTTTACATTAAAACACTCATTCTAATATGCTATAATTTCTATAGTAATAACTTATACAAGGGCTTCTGTGATGGGTGATTGACATAACTGGATTTAAAATGGGTTTAACGGCTGTTATGGTTTTTCTGAGGAAATCTATCTAGCATTTTTTGAAGATTTGATAAAGTTAACCCCCCAAAAACTTTAAGTTATATTCTCTGTGACGGGATGAGCTGCGTTTTTTTTTTTTTTTCAGTAATTGAACGACGTTATATGTTGTAAAATAATGTTCCACAAAACTATACAACATGCAATATGTCGTTCATATAACGACAAAAAATAAATCTAATGTTGTTAGTGCTGACAAATTCTGGTTGTATAAGAGGAATAAATTATCCTGTTTTAGGAAAATGTCCCAGGGTGGTAATGCATCACACCAACCTGTCATTGATTGTTTTTCTATAACAGCATGATTTATTGTGTTTTATTACCTTATACTTGACTTACACTTATGACAGGAACCATAAGATCACTTTAGGAGCAATATATGGTGAAATCTATATAAGTCAATGTTGCAAAAGTATTTGGCCAAACCTGGTAATTATTGAATTCATGTGTTTCAATCGCCCAGTGAAGGGCGATCTTAATGCTTCAGCATACCAAGAAATCTTGGACAATGCTATGATTTTAACTTTGTGGCAACAGTTTGGGAAGGCCCATTCCTATTCCAACATGACTGTGCCCCAGTGCCCAAAGCAAGGACGATAAAGACATGGTTTTATGAGTTTGGTGTGGAAGAACTTGACTGGCCCTAACACAGAGCCCTGTGACCACAACCCCATCGAGAGCACCTTTGGGATGAACTGGAACTGAAATTGTGAGCCTTCTCGTCCAACATCAGTGCCTGACCTCATAACTGCTCTACAGAATGAATGGGCGAATTCCCACAGAAACACTCCAAAATCTTGTGGGCACCCCTCCAAGAAGAGTGAAAGCTGTTATAGCTGCAAAAGGGGGACCAACTCCATATTGAAGAATATGTATATGAAAACAACGATGCAGGACTGGCCGAATACTTTTGTCCATATGGTGCAATTCCGAGAGCTATTGCTATTAAACAATTCAAATTTACATTTGTGAAAAGTGAAAGCTTACCATTTGGGAAATATTAGTCAATTAGTATAGTACAGTCCATCCATAAGCCTATACTGTTGTGCCTCTTTTCTGATTATCATACACACATTAGAATCGTTTACTTTAATTGTTGATTTCATTAATGTAATTTAACTCAGTGATTTTTTTATTTTTTTTTTGCGATACAGATCATGTTTGTTTATCTTCTGATTGTTGACTTATTTCATATCAGTACTGATGAGTCAGGAACTGTAATGCTTTTCTGGTCAGTAAAGGTAGTTTAAACAGAGGATCCTGTACCAGGCTACTGGTTTAAAGAAGAATGCACTTTATCTTTATCTTTAAGAAGCATGGTTTTCTATGGGAAAGAAATAAACAAGTTTACATTTTAAACTGTCCATAATGCATGACAGAACTATAAGTTTTGGATATTCATATTCAGGTTATTGGTATCCTACTTTCTGAAGTTAGTGTTTCTGAAAAACTAAAACTAACTAACTAAATAAATAAATACATAACAGCAGAATTTTTTTATCAGACTCCTAACACCTGCTAAGTGATCATATTTCCTTTAATAAAATGTTTGCTCTGAACACAACTTTTTGTTTGTAGTGGTCATCTTTTGGGCAACTGGTGCAGACATAGTGGTAGCTCTAGCTGGGTGCTCGCATGTGTGTGTGTGTGTGTGTGTGTGTATGTGTGTGTGTACCAAGCATGCAGAAGCTTAGTTCGAATGGTTTTGTGATAAACACAGCCTGACACATCCAGAAACACCTGCTGTTTTCCTCAGCTTCTGCCTAACTCAGACCAGCGCTTACTTATGATGCTCATTCTGCTTTGAAACACTGAGTCTCTTCTTTATTGCACCTGGATATGACTCATTTTTCTCCCTCTCATTGTTGGTCTGAGTGGTCGGTGGCATAAAGCAAGCAAGTCCTCGACAATTCGCTTCTGTCTGCAACAAATAAGTGCCACCTACAGTGTCAAGTATCATCTTGTGCTTCCTTTCTTCTTCAGAGCAGTATTTTACAGCAGCAAGTATGTTGTCACCATGCAGACATTATGCTGAAATTGGACTTTATCTACAAACAGCCCTTCTGCTTCAAAACAAAAATGTTTGACATAGTTTTAATCTAGGCTTTATGTATTATCAGTATAGAACGTATTAATACCGTAAATATTAGTTCCTCATAGTATCAAATAGCCAACTGGATGCTAAAATCTATATTGGTATTTCCTTTCATTTGACCTCATTTTACTTCCTATATTACGAAAATAAAAAAAACAATAAAAGCATTCCTATTTACAACATTTTATGTGACATATACCTATATATTATGATGCATAATGTAGATATAATGTGAACTGAAGCATAAATAAATTTCTGTAATATGGAGTATATGAACAAATGACCAAAACTAGCCAGCAATAATGTTTGCCATTCAAACATTTTTCAGTAGGAATCGAGAGCCTAATGTGGGCCAAGAGAACTTTTCCCACACCATCACACTACCACTATTCGCTTTACAACAAACAGGTTGAGTGCATGAATCTAAGGCATACTCACTTGTGCCAAAATCTTAAGACGAGTATGGAATTTTCCAATCAGGCAACTTTTTTGTACTCCTTAAAGGTGGGATGGGAGGGTTCTGTGCTCATCTAAAAGAAAACAATTGCTTTTAATTCTTATATAACAAATATATAAGAAATATATATCGTATTTTTTTAATTTAAATTATTAAAAGAATTGACAAAAAATAATGAAGTAAGTGTGAATAAAAAAGAAGAAAAGCAGAGAGAAAAGGGGAAACGATGATTGGGCCCCAAGTCTTAATACTTAACAAGTTTGAAATCCTTCTGTTTGGTCAGTAAGTACTGATTAATTTCCACAAATAACAGGTTTACATAAATCCACTCATTCTAATATGCTATAATTCCTATAATAATATCTATTATATATTATTAGAAATGGGTATAACTGCTGATAATTTATCTAATATTTTTTGGAAAATTGGTAAAGCTAACCCCTAAAAAACTAAAAGGGATTTGATTCTCTGTGACAGGATGAGTTGCATTTTATTTTTGTTTTGTTTAATTAACTTCATAAAAGAAAAGAATAACAGTCTCTGTTAAAAGAACGACAGTTTATAGTGACAGTTATAATGTATGTTCTAAATGCGTTCCAAAGCATATGCAACTATAAATGGATAAAATGTGTCAGGAGAATTTTTCCCACTACATCACACTACCACTACTGGCTTTACAACAAACAGGTTGATTCCGTGTATCTAAGCCATTTTCACTTTGGCCAAATTCTGATGCAAGAAGAGTGTGGAATTTTCGAACCCGGCAACTTTCTTGTTCTCTTTAAAGGTTCAGATTGGAGGGTTCTGTTCTCATCCAAGGAAAAGTTTGCTTTTAATATTTTAACCCATCACACGCCTCTTTTTGAAGAAATATGGACTGTATGTATTTGATTGTTATATAACAAATCTGTAATAAATTTGTTTAATTGTTTTATAACTATTAAAAGGATGGAAGGAAAATAGAGAAGATGGAAGAAAAAAGAATAAAAGAAGAGAAAAAGGGAAAGCAATGATTGAGCCCCAAGTTCCAATAATTTGAAATCCAGAAGTGACCGTAACTTTACAGCGGGAGGGTGGATTTTACACTCAGGAAGGGCTTTTCTTAGTTTCTTTTTATGGCACCCTGTGATGACATGTGAGCAGCAGTTTCAAACCCTGGCTGCCTGCATGTGTTTGGAACAAAACATGTGTTAGCTGTCACTCTCCCTGGCTGTTGTGTGGGAGGAAAAGTGCCAGGAAATTTGGAAATAATTTACAAAACAATATAAATACATATTTTTTTATATAGGTTAGACATGTATCTAATTAAGTGGCAACTCATGGTATAACAGATTTGGTATAATCATAGGAAAACATAAGGTCAGCAAAACATAAGGTCATACAAGGGCATGTTTATGGGCAAGCTGATGATGATTTACACCACACAGAAAAGACTATCATACGATGAAGGATATATGAACTTGAAAAACTAAACTTCTTTCGTCATCTGCAACTCTGAGGCCAGAGAGAGCACCAGCAGGCAGACAGGATCACACCATCAGCCGGTATCTGCAATGTGGAGTACAGATGATGTAACTGTACCATGGTTTGCATCAGATCCTGATCTTACATAATACCACCCAAAAGTGGGTTTGTGACAGAGGTCATATTAAGGTGGCAAGTCTGTCCTGAAATGTTTTTGTCCTCACATAAGCTGTGTATAAAATAAAACTAAACAATTTAATGTATCATTTGGACAGTATGTATAGAAAATTTCTTAAAATGTTCCAGCTAAATTCTCGAGCTTAGCTGAATTAGCTTTAAATGTGTTGCATTATGTATTTCTATGCACAAGGGCTTGTTTTGCCTCCTGGGGGCACACTTAGGCTTTACGAAGGACGTTTCTCCAACTCTGCTGTCACATCTGACCTCTACTAATCATTACACGGAGAAACATGGCCAACATTGTGCTCCACTCTGCCTGTATGCTCTCTCTCTTTCTCTCTCTCTCTCTCGGCACTCTGCTGGGGCAAGCTGCCAAGCTATACGTAATGTAAAAGAATTTGAAATATGAGTATTGGTTTCATATATCTGCCAATAATATGTGTATGTGTCTGTATGTCAGTCTTGGTGTGTGTCTGCACGTTCTTGAATTTTTAAACTTGAGCCGGTTCAGGACTTCTAAAAAATGTGTTTGTGTTTGACATCCTCAATCTCACTAGGATTTCAAAAGTTTACAATTCTGTCCAGAATACATCATTTTTATATACGTGTGTGTGTGTGTGTGTGGAGATAGATAGATAGATAGATAGATAGATAGATAGATAGATAGATAGATAGATAGATAGAAGTTATACCTGTGCAATGTGTGGATTGAAAGGAAAACTCACGGGATGTATGGGATGAATTTCCACTAAAATTAGGTAATGTTTAAGTTGATTCATTCTTAATTAGTTAAAATGATTACAATTTCTATGGAAGCATGTGATGACTGCCCATCCCAGCCCAATTCTCTGCTCATTATAATGTCGGTGTTGCTTGTTGTTTCTGTTTAAAATGAAAATCACAAGATATTTATAATACTTATGATATTTATTATATTAGAGCTCGAGACGTTATGCATTCAAACAGAACCAGCCCACGTGCATTAATGTCTCCTCAGCTGTCTCAGCCTCTCAAACGTGTGTGACCTTGAGCTGAAGGACGCTGGGCGATGACGTCATCGTTCGCCGACGTCAGGGTGATCCCTCGACCACTAGATGGCGCCTAGATTATATACAGTACTGCGCTTCTGTATTCTTCTCTTTACCTTCAAGTCTATTTATAGCGCGGGAATTATTGATGACTGGCGCGATTTGCTGACGACTGTATAACAAAGGAGACGTAACAAGGACGAAAACATCGCCTAAAGTGCGGTTTAAAAAAAAAAAATCTGTTTTGAGTTATAGTAGCTCTATAGCACAGAGTTATGAATAGTTGGAATAGTAAGTGTGTTAATCCTAAACACACTTATTCACACCTTAATTTATAACTATATATATTGTATAGTTATTGTACAACTATATATATTGAAGTTATTCAGGCATGCAGGGACGCCACTGTGATTTGTTTTAAAGCATGCATGCATGCATGCCTGCATTATAGACTATGGCTGTTATATTAGGCTACAGGAGACAAATAGGAAACTGGATAGTGTGGCCATGTTGTATAGACCATGTGTAGGCTGGAGTTGCACCTGTCTTGGGGGTCATGACCCCAAACCTCAGTCAGGACTCATGCTTGAATGACCCTCCTTAGAGGGACACAATATTTCCACCCTATATTGTGTTAATTTGTGTTAAACCGTTCAACTGCACAAAGCAGATGTTTTTTTTCCATAAAAAAAATAAAAGGCATGTCTTGTCGTGACATGGTTCCTAATTCTCTGTGTGGACATAATGCAGCACTTGAGCAGAGCACTTCTGCTGAAATGCTGTGTGTGTGTGTGTGTGTGTGTGTGTGTAGTGTTATGCAGCGTCTGGGAATGAATGACCTTGAATTCAAGGTCGCCTGCAGATTCTCAATGACACCAGGAACACTGCGTTCCTCCCCTGTAGGCTATATAAGGCACTTTTATTACAGGATCCATGTATACCCAGAGATGACTCATGAGCAATCGGTTTAATGTGTATGATTCAAGAGAGTACTGGTAGATCTTTTTTATATATATATATATATATATATATATACTGTATATATCAAAACCCGCATGATCACCGAGGTCACTGGACAGCACGCGCCTGTGTTTCCGGTTCGAGTTACTGGTAGCACTGGGGCCTTTAATGCTCTTTGTTCATGCTCATTCTGTGCGGAGTGGAGCGTGTGAGCTGCTCGTGCTCAAGTCGAGCCAGCTGACCGGGGGAAGGCCGCAGAGCTGGGTCAGTGTCACGAGACTGAGAATTTTCCATGCCATCTAAAGCCATGCGGGATTTACACCAGGCCCAAACGCATTATCCGGCATTACAACACCACCTACATACAAACCCCTACAGACATCCAGAACATAAAATAGACTTTTTATACTATTTGTCTAATTTAACAGCGTTTGTCATGACTGTTGCATCAAATGTGACTAAGACATGACAAGACATTTTTTTTTTTTTACACAAGCATGTTGTAACAGTAACCTGAAGCCTAAATACTGAAAGTGATAATTGACATTTTGTAACTCAAATCTTCCACACACACATCTGGAGAGTCCACACACATTATATCCACTATAATCAAATAAAATGTGCTACTAAATATCCAACCTAACTACTAGATCCCATCAATAAAAAAAAAAATACAAAAAACAACTTTGTTTAAAAGCCTGAAAATAGAAACATGCCAGTTAAGCAACAAGGGGGGGAAAAGCTGCAGGATCAAAAGCATGTTAACTCGTGAGTCAGAACGACTTGAGTGTAGATCCAGAGTCGATCCCTACGCACGCGCACTAGGCAGGCTGTCTAATAATATCTTCTGCAGCCTAGCTAGTGCACTTAATGTCCAAAAGGGACTCATTTGAGGATCTCTCCGGCGTTGCGGCGTTGATGACGAAGGAGCAAGCGGCATGGAAAAGGACGTAACGGAGAAAGAAGGGGAGGAGAATGAGAGAGAGAGAGAGAAAGAGAGAGAGAAAGAGAGAGAGGACGGACGTAATCAGGATCAGCGGAAGACAGGATTCAGGCTTCCAGTGGCAACCGAATGCGCTTTATGAGAAAGCACCTCAGGAAGCCTTCCAGCAGACAAGCACTGGATTAAAACCCATGTCCTCCTGGTTGCACTGAAGCTCTCGAGGTTGCATGTGAGATTTGTCTCGTGCAAGCTGCTGTGAGATCAAAGTTGATCGAAACCAGGAGCCGCGTACAAGAAGATACATTTCTATCAGTGTGTGTAAGAGTGTGTGCGTGTGTGTGTGGTGGCGACGATGTTGTGAGATTTGCACCTTTCACCTAATTACGACTTCAGCAATATTCATCTACAAATGCAGGTAAGTAGATGTAGTTCTAAAACATTAATAAACATCTTACACACTCCACTGCACCTATCTTGTCTATCCATTCTAATCATCTTAGCTTTATATA
>JAOVVA010000021.1:11153881-11201638 GCA_028565275.1 Leiocassis micropogon
GATTTATTTCAGCATATATAACCCTTTTAACAGACATATCAGAAAGTCTATCTACTGTGCCAGATGTTTTGTTGTTGTTGTTGTGTTTGTTTTTTCCTCCTTCCAGTGGTTGTGTAGCAGGGGCACAGTGTGTATAAAAGTAAAGAAGAAAGTCCGCATAGAGCTCGAGCGGTGTGTTGATGAGTGCTGACCTTGATCATGTTGTCCTAATCCTTAGTCCGTAATAATGTGTACACTTCCTTCCCACTACACCGGTCATTTCCCATCGGCCTTAGGGTTTGGAGTCCGAAAATAAACCCAGACCCACGTCAGAGCCGCCTTGTGAGGTGACCTGACATTCAGCCCAAAGTGTAGCATTGGTGTATAGAAATCACATGATTCTGTTCAATGACAGTTTTAATTCGTTTACAGGACACTCCGTAGTGACACATGGTCCACTCACTACTTTATTAAACTAAAGTAAACTCATTGGTTAGGAAGCCTTTAAATAATAATAAGAATAATAAAACTGATCTGTACAATTCACGTCTGTCATTTATACAAAACTCACGTGTGCATAAACTTTTGAGTGCATTTTATATTACGTGTAAAAAAAGAAAAAGCTCAGAACTTTACATGGCGGTTCAGGCCACGGGACTGAGATTGATTGACATGAGAAACCTTGTTAAAAAGTAGTAATCCAATTTTAGAAATTAACGTTTTTGTCACTCACTTTGCAGTGTCACCTTTCGAGGTCTGCCTTGGCGATCTGTGCTGTATACCTTCGTTGCCCAAAAAACAAGAAACCCAGTAACTCTTGTTTCATATCTCTGGCGAGAATTGGTTTGACACGCTGGCCTTCGGATAAGGCAATCAGTCGATCTGTGACTTCACTTCATGTGTGAGAAGTTTTACAGCACATTTATGCGGTTGCTGAGAATATCTCAGTCTGATGGCTCGTACGTCTCCTTCACCTTGGGCACAGTGCCACTTTTTTTTTTCTTTACCCTCTTGATAATGTTAGTGGGCTGTATTTCTCTGCGGTGTTCATTTCTTATGAAAGCAATATACAGAACCAAACTGCCTTTAGGAAACTAATCTCTTTGTCTCCGTCTCTGGGCATCACATGGCATAATCAAGGAAAGGCTCGCCTTTATTATAAACCAGTGGCTTGATATTTTATATATCATATTTTAAATAATTAATTGACATTTAGTTCTATAGTTTAAGGCTGTTAATAGTAGGGTAAAGGCAACCTTATTATCTGATATTTGGTAGATAATAAATCTGTTTAACCTTTGTATCTACTAAATATTTTTTAATAACATTACATTAGTTGCTTATCAAGAAAAAAGAAAGAATGAAAGAATAATCAGTCATTTATTTTTAAAAAAAAATCACAATGGTTGTTGCAGGTCTTAAAACAGTTTGCCGTTCACACCTCTCCTGAGATTCCTCACCGGGTCGTTACTCTAAATTCACAAAGTTGAGCACTTTTGCGTCTCACTGGAGTGCTTAAGCTCCTTGATCTTCAGATTGTTTGCAAGTGTTAAATGCATGAATTTCATTTGCCTTGGTAGAACAGATCTTTCGAGACTCTTCCATAGTCACACTGAGTAATCTTACTTTTGAATTGAATTCTGTCTTAACATGTAAGATTTTTTTTTAGATTCTTTTATTAGCAAAAAAAAACTGCACCAAATGATAGCGTCTTAATTTCCCTATTAAGGAAATGTTTAACAAGTAGAAATATGTGCAGATATTTGTGCCCATATGTTATTGTTCCTCTTTTAACTCACTTTGTGTTGTCAGCGTCTGTAATCTCTCTCTTTATATCTCTTAAAGCTTAGTAAATTATCACCCAGGTGGAACTGTGTTTTTCTGCATGCGCATGCAGTGCGATAGAGTGAGTTGCCTTGTCTGTCCTTCAAACCCTCATGTGACTTTGACCTTTGGAATGTGTCGGAGAAGGGGAGGGGGGATATTATGAGCAGAAATGGTGTGTGTGTGTATGATAGAGAGAGCGAGAGAGAGAGTATGTCCCCTTGACATGAGCGAAGAGTGTGTGAATGACAGTAAGCAAGGGCAGCAAATGTTTGCCTTTGAGAAAGATGAAGAAATAACCTACTTTCCCCATTCGTCAGCATTTTCTGTCTAATGGTGTTAATGCAGTGCGATACACAGACAGACGGTCTGTTAAAGGCTGCAAATCGAATTCTGCCCTGTATGACGTATAAAGGTGCATACTGAATATATCCTATGAAGTAGTCATCTTTTTAAGTGATATATATATATATATATATATATAACACTGACTGAGAACTTTACATTATACAGAGTCTGACATTTAAGTGTCATCTCGTCAACTGCTTTAGTCATTTTTTTCCGTAGTATTTGCATGACCAGGTTTTGTAACTCGTTTATTGCTGTTCCTATTTTACAGTGTTCCTGATGGCTGAAGAAATCTGACCCATCATCACACATCTGAAGACAAAGGGAAGTGAGAGGACATTGTTCATAGCCCACGTGGGGCTAAACATAAAAGCAAAAAAAAAAAGGTAGGGCGCATCTCATTCAAATAAACTGTAATCCATTAGACTCTTTGATCTCCATTAATGTATGATCTAAATCATAAGAATTAGTTAAAGGGATGTTACACACAAAGGAAATTTGTCCTAGTGAGTTTAAATGGAACAGACGAAATAGTTACGCGGACTGCATGGGACTATTTTTACAGCCATGGCACTCCAAGGGGGAACCTGAGGGTCTAAAATAAAATCTTAGTATACAATCTTAGTATTAAATCAAATATGTCAAGTAAAATCTAATGAAATAATTCTAATAAATCTAGGAGAAGTGCTGTTTCAAATCTACATTGATAGCTAGGTTTTTGGATTGTAAATGGAAAAAACCTTAATAGATAGATATGTTGGTACTTGTTACCTACTGTAGTATTCCATGACGGCGGTATGATTAAATGGGGGATTGCAGTGGTATAGTAGGTCACATTGCTGACTTACGGCTCTAGGGCTCCTGGATCGGTCCTGAGTTTTGGTTAAGGTTATAGTTATTCATCCCTTCACCCTTTCCATCATCTTGTCATTGGCTACACTGAATTGATCCTAATTGTAAAAGAACATGTGATGGACTTGTATGGACTTCCATTCAGATAAAACAGCTACTGAGGATGAAAGAATGGTTAAAATAAACTTTAATAGAATGGTGCGTAAGTCTGAAGATTTAATAATTTAGCCACGAAGTCACTGATGTCCGAGGAGAAGGTCTGGGGTGCAGTTGGCATTCCAGTTCATTCTCCAGTTCAAAAGTGGATTAGATCAGGGCTCTGTACAGGACAGTCAGGTTTTTCTTCATTAGCCTTGGCTTCATGGATCTTTTTTTGCGCACAGGGGCCCTGGCACGAGGTACTTTATTTCCAGAGATTTCAATGCTACAACATCCAAATCAATTCTAGACAACTATGTGCTTCCAACTTTGTTGCTGTATTGTTTGAAGGCCAGGTGTCCACAAACTTTTGATCATAAACAGTGCTAGCACACGTGTTAAGACAACATGTTCCATGTAATATAGCTCTCCTCATGAATAAAACAGGTGTCTTCACTAATTTGTCTGAGTCTGGTGGAAAAGTTGCACTAATTAGAGCCAGCTGGTTTAGTATAATTGATGGAACAAATAGGTGGTAGGACTTTTACGTTTTGAAGCCAAGGTGTCCACCTCTGCACAAAAAATCTCTAAAACTTGGGAACTCTCAAGTGAATTGCGAACGCCTGTGGCAAATTTCTGCATTACATGATCTTCAGGAAGCAATCAGGCAGGCTTTGGATTGCGCAAGTGGCACCAGAATATCTTAGACATCTATTTATTTGACTCTACGCCCAGCTGGATCCAGCAGGTTTTGAAGAACAAAGGACATCATACTAAATTGATTGTTGTATAGCAGTTTTATTGCATAAAATAACAAATTATTCACCGTTATTTAAAAAAATTAACTTTCATTTAAACATTTAAATTTCACTTTTGTTACTATTTTGTTTTTGTTTCTATTTAACCCAATATATCTCGTCATAATGCGTCATAGTGCCGTAGTGGTTAGCACTGTGGCCTCGCATCTCCAGGGTTGAGGGTTCATTCGTGCCTGTGGTCTGGGTGTGTGTGAAGTTTGCACGTTCTCCCTGCACTTGGTGGTCTTTTGATTTTGAATCTTATAGCACTGATTTAATATTAGACAACACCACAGAATTTTTTACAGTATGATTTCAATTCTTATGACAACGATTCGAAGTTTGATGCTACCACTAAATCTAATACTTAAAGCACTGTTTCGTTATTTGACGATACCATTGAATCTGTTACGATCTGTGACGATACAATTTCAATTCTTAGTTGGCGTTCTTGTAATTGCCTGTAGTGTGTCTGTGTGTGTGTCTGTGTGTCCTTAGATGGACCCAAAGTCTCCTGTGATAAGCTGTACAGGCGATCCTGTACATGATGAGCGGTATAAAAGATGAATGAATTAATGAATGAATACCTGGTCATGTATACACTAATCAGCCATAACAGTAACCTAATATTGACTTGGTCCTGCCTTTGCCACCAAAACAGTAATGCACTGTGTGTTCTGATACCTTATTATTGGAACCAGACACATCAACTTCATGCAAAAAAGGTTCACTCACTGCCAAATATCTCTCACCCAATTCCAAACGCCAATGAAATGATATATTGAAAATGTAGTTACTGTGAGAAGGGCTTAATTGTGATGGCTAGACGACTGGGTCAGAGAAACTCCAAAACTGCAGTTCTTGTGGGACGTTCTTGGTCTGCAGTGGTCAGAACATACGAAAAAGTGAACCAAGGAAGGAAAACCCAGGTAAATGGCAACCGGGTTATGGGTGGCCAAGGCTCGCTGATGCACATGGGGAGCGAAGGCTGGCTTGCGGCGTCGGATCCAATAGAAGTGCTAGTGTAGCTCAAATTTAATTTAATACTGGTTCTGATAGAAAGGTGTCGGAACACACAGTGCATCAGTGTTATGGAGCAAAAGGGGTACCTACTCAATATTAAGCATGTGTTCATAATGTTATGGCTGATCAGTGTATAAATCTTGGTGTTTTTGGTGCATTTTCTTTTCTTTTTCTTTAAGCTGCTTTTCTTTACACCTTGGCGATTATTTAAGTTAGCCTTCCTCAGCTCAGGTATAATTTTGGATATATATTTTTATCCATACTTTTTTCAGACTTGTTCAGGTCATGTATGTGCTTGTAATTACTGTATAAAAAAAGAGGGCCCTTCAATCACTATGACGTCACATAGCTTCTGTCATAGTGCTTGGGCCAAACATAATAATAATAATAATAATAATAATATTAATATAATGTGTTTGAGCTGCTCCTCCTCTCCTTCCTGGAGAATACCCAATGAGTACATCCCATGTGAGGGGAAGTGAAGTTTACAATGCTGTTAACTCGTATAGTAGATTTATGCGTCCTAAAGTTGGATTTTTGATGCTAACATTACAAATAACCGACGCATTTTCTGTCAGACATCACGACGGCTAGAGTAAAGAAATCTGGCACGCTTTGCCGCTTGCAGCAAGCTCCAGGAGGTGAGTTAGCAACCACACCGTGTAGGCTAAGCTAACTTTAAAGCTAACATGGGTCTAACGTGCTAACGATATTAGCTCGTGTGAACATGCTAGCATGTTAGCACTTCCAGGTTGGTTGTGTTGGATTAAAACGCCGACGTGCTAACTACAGTCGAAGCTGTGATGTGGTGTGTGGTGTTTCACTAATATCACATAAATGCTAATTTGCTAACCTAGCCCCGGTTTATGACTTAGACTTGGGCATGTTAGCAGCCATATGTTAACTGTTAACCGGGTTGGTGGAAGTGACACTTCTGTGATGGTCGTTGGGGTTATTCAGTCGAAACCTGGCGCACTGAGACACACACACACGTTTCATTTGCATCAGGTCGTTTTTGAGATTTTGGTCATGCACCATTTGATCAACCGACGGTTAGTGCGTCGTGAACATGTGCTGTGATCCACTGTGAGATCCCCTGTGTGATCCCCTGATCCTTCCTATGGCCACGTTTTTATCATGGGACACTGTGGTTTTACTTCAGCTCAAGATCAAAGATTAAACACACTCCACATGCATGTGTCCTCATTAGATGTGTTTATCAGAAAGAGATATAAGATTTTATTGCTGATCTAACGTTCTAAAGAACCCAATGTGAAAAACTAGATTTAGGGTCTAAATCCAACTGCTGCATGAGATCTGTAGGTTCTAATCTGGGAACCAGAATAAAAAATGATTTTACGATTTTACTTCTTAAGTGAACGATTCTATGTTTGACACTGCCTCTGGATATAGTCTGATGCGATTCGATTTGATTTTAATACTTGATGTCGACATGAAACAATAAAACAAACAAAATAAAAAGCAAAAACGAATATGTTCGAAAAGGAGTAGGAAGAAGTATAAACTTATTTAATCCTACCTCTTTTAACTACTTAACAATTTCACAGGCAATTTATACCACACGTAATACACATATTATATATGTAACACACATATAATACACATATATATATATATATTATACACATATAATTTATTATTTATAGATTTAGATTCTTACGCAGTGATTCGAAGTTTGACGCTACTGATTTAGATCTGCTGTGATACGGTTTTCATTCTTAATGCACGGTTTTGATGTTTGACGATTTAGATTCTTATGACAATGATTTGAGGGTTCATGCTACCACTAAACTTGCTGCTATATGATTTAGATACTTATAGTAACGATTTAATATTAGACCACACCACAGAATTTTGTACAATATTCAATAATTTCTTGAAATTAAAGCAATGTTTTGATGTTTGACAATATGGTGGTACCTCTGTATATACGAAAGCCCCACCTCACAAATTTTCGCCTTAAGAACTGAAAGTTTGCAAGAAATTTGCCTTGGCATACAAAGCATTTTCGACATATAAGCAAACAAACCAAGCCGAACTGAACGCTGGCTTAGTTGCACGTACATCTGGGAGCCGTTTAAAACCTGTCTGCGTGAGTGGAAAGCCAAGGAAAGCATGTTTACATTTTTGTCTTTGTGGGTTTTTTTTTTTTGCATTTTGTGCAAGATTTAGTGAAGACATAGCATCATGGATCCCAAGTATGTTAGCAAGGCTGGTAGCAAGAAGAAAAGGGCGCCACTTTCTGTTTAGTTTTTAAAGCAGCCGATGCCAAGAGGAATCATAAATTCAGGTTAATAAGTGAGGTTTAACATCTATTTATTTCATATTTTACTTTATTTACATATCTTTTCTAAATGTTTTGATTGTTTTAATACTGTATGCGAAAATATGATTATAGTGTTGAAAATTGGTAATATTTTGGGGGTCTGGAACGGATTATCTGCGTTTACATTATTTCGTATGGGAAAATGCATGTGGCAGTACGAATTGAAACGGATTATATTCGTATGCCGAAGTACCACTTTATCGTAGAATCTGGTATGATATGATTTAGATTCTTATGGCAACGATTTAAAGGGTAACGCTACCACTAAATCTGCTGTGATATGATTTAGATTCTTACAGCAACAATTTAATATTGAACATCACCACTGAATTTTGTTAAATACGATTTCTATTCTTGGTGGCAACAATTCCATATTTGACAATACCATAGACTCTGGTATAATATGCCTTCGATTCCTATGGCAACAGTTAGAAGTTTGATGCTCCCAGTAAATCTGTTACGATGCAGTAAAAAAAATTTCAGGGTTTTTAAAATGTTTTTTATTAGGAAAGCATTGTACAATCACATTGTAAAATTGTAAAATCCGAACTATGTACTATAACTCTTCTACCAAAACCAACCTTGGCAAATCTAATACAAAAAAAATAAATAACATGATGCTATAACTTTTCCATATGGTTTTAATTCTTAAAGCAATGATACCACTTAAGTTTTTATGCATTACTTTGAAGTTTGGCGCTACCACTATGATATGGTTTAAATTCCTAAAGCAGTGATTTAATATTGAATCTGGCATGATACAACTATGATTATTACAGCAACGATTCAAAATTTGACACTACGATATGATACTTGATACAGTACATGAAATTTGGCATGATGCGATTTCGAATTTTGCAGCAAACAATTTGATATTTGACAATACCATCGGATGCGCCAACGATTCAAAGTTTGATGCTACTACTAAATCTGATGCGATACAATTTTTTATTTTTAAAGGAATGTCTATAAAATACCATCAAATCTGGTATATGATTTCGATTTTCAAGACAATGATTTAAAGTTGCACACTACTGCTGAATCTGCTACATTACAATTTCCATTCTTAAATCAACTATTGGAAATTTGCCCACTGAATATCACCTGAATGTAGCATATAATGTTGGGATATAACCAATGTTGTGAAGAATTTAGGGTAGCTTTCTTGATTACATAGAAAGACTGATTTACATAGAGTTACGAAGAAATCATCTTTCTATTTATCAGACAGTTTAAAACCATGCAACATAGGTTTTTTTTTATTTATTATCAGTAACAGTTGATCTGTAATTTCTTCTAATTGTTGGCTTGAAGTATTTTACTTGCTGATGATATTTAAATAAACACATCAATCCACGGCATCCAGTGGTTACACCCATATCTTTAATTAGAACAAGAACTCCACAGACTTGCTCAGCACATATTTATTTAACACAATACTCAAACAATAGTTTCATTATCATTCAAGCAATTTTTAAATGTCTTTCGTACTACGCGATCGAGGCATTATGTTTTGCCCACCCGCCGATCCCAATCTGAAGAACGAGTTGTCGTATGTTTATCGGACTTGTATGTAACCAAGAGATGAACTGATTCGATTTTGGAATTGATCCAAACAAGATCAAGGTTAGAGCAAAGTCAGTTGTCTGAAATATTTTTTTTCTTTAATAACCTCCCTCTTGTTTGTCATACAAAGATGCTATTATTAAATGGAAATCATTTTCTGGCTGTTAAAGATTTTTTCATTAGTCCATTAGCTCAGTGAGGACTATTTAGCTTGTGTCTGTTTTATTTGTCATTCAAGTGGAATGTAAATTTAGGATTTGTATGGAATTTCTTTTCCCTCCACCAGATTAATTGATTAATTACATACAGGCATTTATTCGAACATGGTCAAGACGTATTTTAAAGGCATACAAACAGGTGACAAGAAGGATTAGACTTCCGAGGTGCTGAATATTAGGCAGTGGATCAAAGTGAATTTTGACAGAAAAGACTCTGCTCCTCATCATTCGTTGTGAAATTCTTGCTTATATGTTCAGAGATGGTCGATTGACTGTCTCTGTGTTTGTGCATCCACATCCCCTATGCAATGGGCTGCTTTGCTTGTGGTCTCCTTCCAAGCACGCTGCGGGCACCTCCCCCACCCCCACAGACAGGGGTCATTATTTTTCAGTGACTTTTACTTTACTTACTTTATTCTCATACACTTATAAGCATTCTTTGTGACTTGTACCTAACCGTGTTCAGTTTTGAACAATCTGATCTTATTACACAGTTCCTCCCTCCCATTTTATCCCTGGTGCTGGAGTAAAACATCAAGCTTTACTTGTTATTCCAGAACCTTCCATTAGCAGAACAGGTCCAAGTAGCTTAGTTAAAATGAATGAATGGATGAATTTTGAGGTCACTCGATCATAATGTCCAGCCTAACTACTAGTGGCCAATAGGACAAAAATATTATATCAAGATGCCAGATATTTCTTATATACTGTAGTTGATGTGTGTAAAAATAAACTGCTAAAAACATCTATAAAAATAAGTTATTTAACAGAATAGGAAATTCTGTAAAGTTTTTAACTGTATTATTATTAACATCAAATCAGCTGCTTACAGTCAGACTTTGTTATAATTATAATAATACCGGCAATACATACAATACATTGGAGATGAGAATCATCAGGGGCCACCCAATACGATATTATCATAATAGCCGGGTGGCAATTCGATTTGTATTGCGATTCTGTTAGTATCACAGTTTTATTTTATTTTTATATTTTGCTGCAATTCAAATTTAATCCGCTCCTGCCACACAGAACCCTGTCTTGCCTGCCCATGTGTGAATAGTTTAGAGTGTGCCATCTGCAGGATTATAGCGGAACTGCAGCATTGAAAAAATAGATTTTTATAATTTGATTTTGGAGTCAGTGCAGCGATACACGGATGTAACAAGTCCTTGCTTGTGGTGTATAATTAAATTGTTGATACATATTACAGAAGGAAGTCCTGAATGTGTTTGTGCTTGTATCCTTTATTACAATCAGAAAGCAAGTCATGCTTGTGTAGAGATTTGTGGAGGGGTGAAAGGGTATAATGTCAAAGTTCGTCAGGTTGCGCAAGTGCTGAAACAGAGATTGGGAACATTGGGCCATAATTACACTCTGTACACTCCTGTCTCGCACTGTGACTCGTGTACTCATGGACCACAGTTTACACTGGAGACACCTTTTGTCAGTTTTTTTCTTTTTTCTTTTGTTAAAGTTGTACAAATAAAATAAAATGTGAAATAAGTGTCAGAAGCACAATTAGCTGTTAGTACACCAATGTTACAGCCATCATTTGCTGCTTGTTCTTCTATATAGACTTTTCAAGATCCCAACTGTATCCAAAAGCATAGTGGTGAATATTTTTCTGCTTCTGAAATCCCAAAATGCATTGCAGTAGGTTAGTGTTAAAACAATGAACTCTGGCTTCAGAGTGGCGCAAAAGTCCTGATCTCTATTTCGAATCATGATGATGCCATCTGTGGCCAGGAGCCAGGGAGCAAACTTGGCTGTACAGGTCAACCACAGCGACTCTTTTCTCACAGTGCTTTTGTTGTCCTGTGACGTGTCCTGAGCGAGAGTTTCTTCCCTGGTTGATAGCTGTCATATATGATGTAGGAAAAGCTATCTACTAGTTGACCAAAATGAGTACAGCTACAGAATACCCATAATGCACCTTACAGGTTTGAAGGAAATAGGAATAGGGCATCGAGTGAGATTTACACGGCCTTAGCAGTTCTAAGCTATTTTTTCAGAAACTAGGCAAACCTGTTAACTTAAAACAGCACAGTCATGATTTTTGGCCGTTACGAACGTCAGCCTAGCAAGTTCTTCAGCTAAAAGTTTCCAGGTGCTAGTTAATCCCTTCTTTTGAATTTGCATGTCAAAAGACACACTGGCACAGCGGGTAGTTTTGCCAAGTCACAGCTCCAGGGTGATGAGCTTGGGTTGATATATATATATATTTTTTTTTCCTTCGTTTTTTTACTTGTTTTTCCGTAGGTTCCTTTTGGGTTCTTTGTGTTTCCTTCTACTGTACTTGTATGCAGACTGCTTCTAGGTGTGACTAATTGTGTGAACGTGCGCCCGTGGTTTCCGTGGTGTCCTCACATCCATTCCAGGGGGAATCCATGCACCTCGCGCTCAGTGTTCCATGTATAGGCTGTGGATGCAACACGACCCTGATTAGGATAAAGCCGGATAAAACTGGAGGTGATGTAATGAATGAAATCTGCATATGGAGACCATGTTTGGTACAAAGCAGTCAGCTCTAATTTGTGACATTACTGTTTTGACTGTTGCCATGCTTGCTGTTGCTGTATGAAACATTGAGTGGCATTTTTTTTTCTTTCCCTTTAAAACAACCCATATCGTATATTTGTCTATATTCCTTTTGAGTGTCGTGTTTTATCAGTCATTATGTCCAACTTTATGAGCGGTATCGGTGAGACAGGAGGTAAGACGACACACTGATGCACTCCAACACCTAGACTAGCCCGAGTTTCCCAGCAACACACTGTAATTAAGATTAACCACGGTGTTGTCTGACATCGCTGGAGTGGTTTTATATACGATTTACACCACCGCTTGTCCTCGGAAGGAGGCCTGCTTTTTCATTTTCATCGTGTTGACACCAAAACAAGCGAGATCGGTTTCCTATAAACGCAGTGGCTGTCGTGGTTTACACCAACGATGATATGTATTATTAAATCTCTTGAAGTGGTTAAGAGCCCTCATCCTGCTCGGGCTCTGGAAACGCTGTGGCTAACAGCCTAATCCCACAGCCACAAGGAAGCCTCCAAATCTACTTCTGCCAATTTACTCTAGCTGCTGTTGTCATTAAGAGCCACTATCAGAGCTATATTTCCTATTTGGCAATCGGATCGTCTTGTGTAATATCGTCTTTAGTAAGGCCTTACTTAGCAGTTTTGAAAGATCAGCAGTTTCTGGGAAAAGGGGGCAGTGAGTCAGAGGTTTCTGAGGAAGGACAAGCTGTGGAGCCGCTAGAGTGCCCGGGAGACCGCCTGTCTCTGTCTGCCTTCTGTAGGATTGTATCTCGTCCTCACTAGATTAATGACCCTAATCTGTTGTAGGCCACAGTGTTGGATTATCAACCTACGTTTAATGGAGGATTCACTCTGTTCTGCATGTACATGTGTAGCTTTTTAGATTCCTGGCATGACATCTGTTTTATTATACTGCTGGATATTTGAGTGTATCCGCAGGCTTTAATTTATGTACAAAATATGCATTGTTGTGAAATTTTACCGTAAGCCGTACCATAATGTGACTGGACTTCAGCAAGATCATCAGTTAAAAGTTTTTGTTGCCCCTTTTTTATTTATCTTTACTTGGTTATTTTTGTTTAAAAAAAACATGGGACCTTTTCCGCTATATATTAAGGCCTTTGCATCACCCTAGCTTTTAAAGAGAATTTTTTGGGCGGATGTGAAGATTAATATTTGCCATGATTCTTGCTTTTTATTGTTTTTTTTTTTGTCATCATGTACTGTAGGATAAAAACATCTTGTCTCCTAGTTTGTGTTAACTTCTGTTCACATACAGTATAAGCTTTTTCTAGTAATTTCCCAGGAATCATAGAAGCCTTGACAATATGCAGCATCTGCATACGAATTTATACGAAATTCATCCCATCTTGCTGTCTTTTTTTGTGCTATTTGTCTCCACACAGGTGTCATGTCTTCCAGAGAGCGCCGCTCAGAGCTGCACATAAAGGCCGAGCCCAGCAGTCCGGAGGGTGGAGGCGGGGGCGGCGGCGGGAGGACGAGTCCCGGAGGCGTCTCTTCTGATTCCTCTCAGAGCGGTGGCGGAGGCATACGTGGGGAAGGACCCGCACGTTACTCCTCACCTGTATACAGTCCGGCGCTGCGCTGCCACTTTAAGGAGGACGGAGCGGACGGTGCGGACGAGGGCTCTACGGGCAGCAGCGGGGGACGATGCAAATACGCCCTGAGCACTCTTCCGAAGAGGCTTTGCCTTGTATGTGGAGACGTGGCCTCTGGCTACCACTATGGCGTGGCCTCCTGCGAGGCCTGCAAGGCGTTCTTTAAAAGAACCATCCAAGGTGAGTCCACCTGCCTGTCCGAATTAGAGGAGAGAATAATAGTAAGGCTGTATTCACACCAAGCTTTTCTGTACAGAATTTTTATTGCATGTACAGTATGTGTATATACACACTACATTTTAATCAGCTAAAACAAATTATACACACTTCAGGAAAAGAAAAACTTGTATAAAAATTTTCATATAAAATGTATTGCTATATGTTATAATATTATGATAATAATATGATAATGTTATTAATATTATGTAAATATAATATACATCACACTATTTTTCTTTTCCAGAGGTGTGTATAAATTTTTTTGTACAGTATGTATGGGAGGGAAAAAATCAGTTATGAATTGTGATCCCTTTGTATGGAAATTCATGTATCATCATACTGAATCCAAAATCTATTTTTTAAAACTTATTACATTTATAATAGAGATGAACCGGTCGATCAGCCAGTGACCAGAATTGGCTGATTTTCGGTTTAATTGGCCGTGACTGGTGATGTGCCGATTCTGTACCGAGTGGAGAAGCTTCTGAGTGGCGCAACAGATCCGCGTTTTTATGGTGTTGCATTATCAAAAATCGCACGTGTTAAAAGCCTCCGATCTGCCCTTTTCTTCAAACTCGATGAGCAAATTAGTCTCAAATCCACTCATTACAAACGCCTACACCAGTGTCAAAACACCACGAGCACTAATTAATCAAAAATGACATGCGTTAGAAGCCCTGTGTGCTCGCATGCTCACTTTTGAGTTTTGAGACTTTAGAGGCATTTGAGGAGGTAAAACATCACCGTTTCTTTATAATTCTACAGAAAAACTATTTACACATTTTGCATCCCTTTTGGTAGGAGTAAATTATTTGCCAAGTTTGTTTAGAAATAATAATTATGGCGGTTGACGAAGATGCTCAGTTAAATGCTAAACTCTTGTATTTGTAGTTGTTTTGTATTATTTAAATGCTGCGTGTTGCTTTTAAGTGAGAAAATTAATGTTATAAGGAACGGGATACATTTCATTACTCATTAAACGTTTTTCAAAGGTTTTAAAATTATAATAAAATTGGGTGAAAATGTAATATCACATTGAGATATTTATAAAATTACAATACTTCACAATAAATCGCAATTTTTATCGTTTTGGCACCTAAGAATCGTGATATCGTATTGTGAAGTGATTGGGGCAGGTCATATGTGCACATTGTACTAAAGCTACTATGCATGTCTTTGTTGTATCCGATTGTACAAGTTACCTTAGGGCATTTTCACATGAGGCACGAATGATTTGTCCCGCCACATTGTTTTTTGTGCTCCATTCTCGGGTACGATTGCATATTTCCAGTCTCCTATACAGCAGGTGGCAGTATGCACCTACTTGTGCATGTGGCTGTCTTTAAACACGTAAGAAGAAGAGAACAATGAAGTTAACATTCGCACTATACCTAATAATATTGAGATTTTAGGGAAAATGTCAAGAGCAACGCTCTCGAATGCTTTCCTACCGTATTAGCTATGGCTGTGTAGGTCAGAGGATAAAGATTAAACGGATTAAATGGATGATGTCACATCTAAACAGCGATCTATTTCCCATCTCAGGCACGATTGGCTTCCATCTCTGATCCAATCCGTCCCTGAGACTACCTCTTCAAGCGGACTCGGGCCCGGTTCCCGAGCACGGAACGATTGTGTTCTCCCTGATCAATATGAACCAGACTTGCTCAGAAACGATCGCAGGACCATAATGTGAAAACACACTTAAAATAGCTTAGCTACCGAACTTAATTTTTAGCTTTACCATTATGCAAATAGCCAAAACCAGCACTCAACATTATATAAGCATGAGTTTCATTTGCTTTCTGAACTTAATTCAATCCACCCCTTTTTGAAGCACTTTGTTTTAAAAAAATACTCCTCGTGACCTTTACTGCTTTGGCGATTAAGAAGAAAAGACATCTAGTATGCCTGTACGTTCTATTTATTCATTTTTATATCCTTCCCCCTTTTCATGTCCTACACAGGTAACATTGAGTACAGCTGTCCAGCCTCCAACGTGTGTGAGATCACCAAGAGACGCAGGAAGGCCTGCCAGGCATGTCGCTTTACAAAGTGCCTCAAAGTGGGCATGCTCAAAGAGGGTAAGAGAATGAACATAACACAAAGCGGATGCTCTGTTGTATTTTACTTTGCTATTCCAGTTAACTGGAGTCGACCGCTAGACGTTTTCACGCAACTTTTTTTTTCGTGTATGACGTGTGTGCGTTGCAGGAGTTCGTCTGGACCGGGTGAGAGGAGGGAGACAGAAGTATAAGAGGCGGCCAGAAGTGGAGAACGCTATGTACCAGAGTACGCCAATACCTGTAAAGAAAGAAGGGGAAAGAGGTAAATAATTAGAGTTATTGAATATAAGGCGTATGTTCAAGACTAAACATGGCTCGTTATTAGATTATTAGATTGTATGAAAATATTAATTAAGGTATGCTATTACTAGTGTGTTCGGATTTATAATTTCTTGTTCTGTGTGTGTGTGTGTGTGTGTGTGTGTGTGTGTGTGTGTGTGTTTTCCAGGCTCTCCCAGCATCATTGTATCCCATCTGCTGGTTGCCGAGCCCGAGAAGCTGTTCGCCATGCCGGATCCGCTGCAGCCCGACACCGCTCAGCGCACCCTCACCACGCTGTGTGACCTGGCTGACCGCGAGCTCGTCGTCATCATCGGCTGGGCCAAACATGTCCCCGGTGAGAAATGAGAAAGCAGACCAAGAGGGGGAGATAAATCAGAGAAAGAGCGGTTTAGGGTTTGAAGGCGCTGATAATAGGCTGGCATTTCCTGAGGCCGTTAAAAGACCAGCAGTGTAGCGGTAGAGAACCTGTCAGCCTGTGGTTTCGATTGCCGTCCCTGTGGAGAGAACGAGAACGTCTCGAGCACTAGAGAGTGCTGAGTAATCACACACCTCGCTGTGGAGAAACAGGTGCCTGGAGAAACGAGACTTATAATTGAGAGAGGAGCTGGAGGTGGGGATGCAGTGTGTGTGTGTGTGTGGGAGGTTTTTCACCTAATTGCCATCTAGCCCACAGCAAGCTTTCCAGGCTTTTTTTCCCTGCCAGACATGAACAAACCCCGGCTTTTGTTAGTGCTGCAATGTTTTAAAGAGTGCTCTAAATTACAGTGTACAGTTCAGAATTCCAGGTTACATTTGTTTGCTTTCAAAACAATAAAACCATGCACAACAGTTATGCTTATTCTCTCTTTCTCTCTCTCTCTCTCTCTTGATGCTGAGCAGGTTTCCTTTCTCTGTCCCTGGCTGACCAGATGTCTGTACTGCAATCTGTATGGCTGGAGGTGCTGGTGCTAGGGGTGGCGTATCGCTCTCTCGGCTGCGAGGACGAAGTGGTGTTTGCTGAAGACTTCGTGCTGGACGAGGAAATGTCACGTGTGGCTGGTTTGACCGAGCTCAATGCTGCCATCTGCCAGCTAGCGCGCCGCTTTAGGGCCCTGCAGCTGGAGCGCGAGGAGTTTGTCATGCTAAAGGCCATCGCTCTGACCAACTCAGGTTAGCAACTTTATCAATTTATCAAAGTCTTTACTGCGATAACGACGATTCGCATTTTCTGTACAATAATGTAATGCATTGGATGTGTTGGTATTTTATTTTCATGCAGGCAGGAACAAGCGGTCATTAACATGGGAACATATTCGGCAAACCACATCTGGTGTAAAATAAATCTAATTCATTCATTCATCTTCAGTAACGATCATACCTGGGCCTGGATTTGAATGCCTGCGACCTCAAAATCTGTTTTGTTTGGTTAGTGTGGACACTGTGTACCGTAACCAGGTATGAATTAATGACATGTGCCCGGATCCACCTAGAAACGTGGTCTTAAATACAATTCATTTCGTACCTGGATATGGTTCAGGTTAGGTGTGGAAGCTAAGAGGCACAAGGGTTGTTTAGGTAGCTTAGTGGTTTAAGTGTTGGCATACCAATTGGAAGTTCCTAGGTTTAAACCCCAACACCACCAAGTAGCCAGTTTTGGGTCCTTGAGCAAAGCCTTTAACTCTCAATGAGATAAAAAAAAAATGTAAGTCGCTCTGGATAAGGGTGTCTATGTAAATGAATACCCTTATCCAGAGCGATGTGAGGTTCTTAACAAAATATCAATAATAGTAGGAAGTAGGGGTGGAAATCACCAGGAACCAGGCGATAAGATATTATCACGATACCCAGGTCCTGATTTGTATTGTGATTCTGTAGGTATTATGATTTTATAAATATCTTCATTCTTTTTTTTCAGATTTTTTCATTAAAATTCTAAATAAACTCAATTAATTCACTCCCACCACACAGGATGCTGTGCTTCCTGTCAATACATTAATAATTTACAGTGCACCACCTATAGGGTTATAGAGGAACGGTGATTTTTTTTACGACCTCAAATGCAAACATGTAAATAAAAAAATTTAAAAAACGATTTTGAAGTCAGTGTGGTGTTACATGAATCACCATACAAAGAATTTTGATATGTTGGTGAATTGATCTCTACTAGGCATAGTGCAAAGGTCGACTTCAAAGGTACGGGCTTGTGATCCTGTGAATGCCGTGTTTTTCCACACTGGACTGACAACATAAATAAATGCTGCCGTTGATGGATGATCGCAAACTAAGTGCATACCGCCACCTAGTGTATGGGAGTGTGTCGATACACCAGATGTTCTACAGTATTTTATACTCAGGCAGGGTATGAAGCAATACTTAAGTTAAGCCTTTATTTGTCACATATACATTACTGCACAGTGAAATTCTTTCTTCGCATATCTCAGCATGGCTGGGGTCAGAGCGCAGGGTCAGCCACAAGACAGCACCCCTGTAGCAGATAGGGTCGAGGGCCTTGTTCAAGGTATTTGCTACAGTATTGTTATTAATCTTTATATCAAGAATATTTTTTTAATATACCCAGAAATAAACACAATATTTTATAACAAAGTTTATTAAATCTATTAGTGATAACTACACGTAGTAAACACTATTTCTGCGTCTGTTTAATGACGGGGAACAATTAATTCAAATACGATATAAAAGCCCCAGTTGAATGAATATAGGGATGACAGTACTTGTATGTTAGTGGGAATGGAATGTATATAAGGTTTATGTTATATTACAGTGTGAAACCTACTGAAAATCAAATCTGTTTAGTGTCATTATGCGAAGAGCTTGTAGTAAATATTAAGCCGGTGTAGCTTAAGGAGTCACACAATGCATCTGTGATTTTCATGACTTAAACAAAACACGTTGTTGTGATTTATGGATGGCAAAGTTCTAACATGCAGGTCACTTCGTTATATGAGCTAGCCTTGCTATCTCTCTCTCTCTCTCTCTCTCTCTATATATATATATATATATATCATCTTACTGCCTGGAAAATATGGTAATTGTTACTTGTGCATTAGGGTAAATACCATAATTTATCCGGCTGTTATTTCCCCAAAAAATGTCAATGATAGTCCGCCATGTTCTTTTATGTCCATTTTGTTTTATATCCACTACAATCCTGTTTTGTAATTGTTTTGTAAAGAAAAAAAAACCTTCCCACTGGTTATTTTGCCACCAGCAGGTGACCTGCACGCCATCGGTTACTGTAAACAGTCAGCTTAATCCCCCCCCCCAACACACGCACACACACACACTCCCAAAACCTCTCTATTTGCTATGCAAATAATACAAGTCACGTGTGACGGCCATCGATTTCAAAAGCACACCTCGGAGCTCTCACCACCGGATGTGTTGGCACACGTATTCTCCATCGCCTATTGTCCAAGTCTGGTTTGGTTAGTAGCTCATGCCTATCTTGTTCTTTCCTTCTCTCTCTCTCTCTCTTTTTCAGACTCGGTCTACATAGAAGACATTGAGGCTGTTCAGAAACTGAGGGATCTCCTGCATCAAGCTCTGTTAGAGCTGGTGATGCAGCAGCGTCCAGAAGACCCTCAGCGCGCCGGCCGCCTTCTCCTCACGCTGCCCCTGCTCCGGCAGACCGCCAACCGCGCACTCACCACTTTTTACAGTATCAAGACTCGCGGAGGTGTGCCAATGCATAAACTCTTCCTGGAGATGCTGGAAGCCATGATGGACTCCCCCTAGCGTCGAGATACAGAACTAGGTGCACAACGGGTCAGCGAAAGAAGACAAGATTTTTGTTTCTTTTTTTTTTTTCTTTTGTAAGATTTATTTTTTATTATTATTATTATTATTTGTTAAAAGTGCAGCAACTGAAAGGCAAGTCAGAGGTCCCTGCAAATATCATTCACGTGTTGTAAAAGCTTTGATATCGAGCACCTAGTCAAGGTTCTTGGAAGTTCTCATTCGTTTGATTTTGATTGGACTTATTTCTCAAATCAGAATATTCACTCGATGGTTGGAATAATTCACTCAAAAGTTACCAGGATATCAAAGTTAGTTAGTGACCATGACAACTTTTTTTCTTTTTTTGAATAGATTGCTTTAACAGATGGGAACTTTTGGGATCAGTGGAAAGATTTAGGGGCTTCAGCGTTTCCAGGATTTAAATGTTTGGTTACTGCTATTACCCCTTGTGAAACTATAGCTAAGCCATACAAAGAAAACACAGCTCAAAATACATACAGTAAATGTTAGGTGACCTCCTAAAGAGCCATGTTTAACCTTCTTGCAGTCCCACTTGAGTGTGTATATGTGTGTGTATGTGTGTGTGTGTGTTTGTGTAGACCATTTTATGGACAAGTACTTGCTGTTATATGTAAGTACTCTCGTGACTGATTTACCCAGATCGTTTTGTGGTTCGAACTGAAATATGCAAGACATATACAGGAACGTTAGACCTACAGGGTGAACAGGGGATGAAGTAATTTAGGAGTTACACATGACCGGAGCAGAACTCTAGTACATACTAGAACATGCAATATATATATTTAAAGCAATACATACCTGTAGAACAAGTGCAAGAAGTCGTTCGAGCATTTTATTTATTTATTTTTTCCGTACAGAGGGGGGCGCTGTTGACTCGAGGCTTTTGTTTCGTTTAAGCTCTGTAATGTCGTGGTACACAAAGGCGATGCTGTCGAATAGGCCAGCACTCTTCTTCTTCACGCAGGTTCCACAGAGAACTTTGTACATGCATTTGTGTGTATGTGTGTGTGTGTGTGTGTGTGCAGTGTGTGAGAGCACTGACGCAATGGTGCATTTAGATCAGGGTTAAAAGAGCCACCTCGGGCCCTGTAGGCCAGCTGGCTGTGTACATGGAGTCTGCTGCTGTGCTGTGGAAAGACGTTGTTTTATAATCCACCTGCAAGGACTGAGCTCGAAGCTAAAACTGAAGGCTTCATTCTTCATGTGAACAATACGATAATATACACTGGGAGGCCAGACAGGAGACATGTAAGCCCCGAGCACGAGACTGATAACAAAGCTGTTATGCCTCTCTCGCTCTGAAAGCCTGACAAGGATCTGATCCAGGATCAACTTGAATCCTCATGATGGACGTGTAAGCGGCGCGCGGCCCTCGTCGGTCGCACACTATATGACTTTCATGACTGTATGAGAGCGTCACTTGGTACAACATGAAGAGCCTCACAATGGGAAAAAAATAACACAAAAAAAAACAATGTCTCACCTCACAGCCCATGACCATTCTTGTAATGTTTCCTCGACATCGTGTTGGTTTTCCGAGCCGTTTTTTTTGTCTGTTTGTTTGTTTGTTTTGCAGACGTTTGTCTGGTATTATATGCAATCATTTTCAGAGCCCTACAACTCTGCTACCTTCTTATTTAATTTTTTTTTAAACTCAAAAGTAGGAAGAAAAGCCAACTGCTGTCCAGGCCAAGGCAGGAAAATACATACATATACATATATATAATAAAATCAAACCACTAATCAACAGTTTCAGACCTCTGAGATTGCAGTGTGTTTCAGGGTGTTTTGCTTTTCACTGTATGTTTATGTGTACGAGGTACGCTCGCATCCTGTACGCAATTAATTCCCAGTTCTAAGCTGTGATTGAAATCTTTCTTAGATAATTTCCAACGAATATAAGCTCATCTCTTCTTGTAGGAATCCCCCCCCAGCCCCGAAGTGCCATGGGAGTTTCTGATCCTCGAGTACGAACTTCGGTTCACCTTTTGTGGTTCGTCAGAGTTTGGTTGACTTGAAACGTAGACTTCGAGCGTATTACTCGACTATTACGTGTCCTCGAGCTTGGTACGGAAATAAAGCAATCTGGGTGAATGTTGTAAAATATGACTTTTATTGATTTTTGCCTCTCTTTAAACGCTTTGGTTTTGTCATCGAGTGCTGACAACTGAAGAATAACGAAAGCCAGGGAAAGATGTGTTAACGTGTTTTTAATGTGACCTAATACTAATAATAATAATAATAGCGTTGCAGATTTCGGGCAATCAAATACGTGGTCTTGAACACTGATCTACTTCCTCCATCTCTTTCTAGCAAATTTCAGTCCTGTACTGTTTTCTCTGTTTAATCTTTCTTGACCTACTTAACACTAAAATACATTTGGGATAGTTACCTGTATATTTTATTTTATTTTTTTTAATTTCTTGTCCTGTTTTATATACAGAGATGAACATGTCTCTGTGTTCCTGTTCACGGCGCAGAATGTGTACAAAACTATAGATGTCCATAGGGTCCATTCGAAGGAAGATGTAAACAATGTCAATGTTTGTGTGAATAATTCTAATAATAATAATTATAATAATTATAATAATAATAATAGCAATTATAATTCTAATACATTAGTGTTTTCATCCACTATCAACATTGTATGATGCCATTTTGTAATCGTCGACGTTAGAGGAGATTTTGCGACAGCCATCATTTAGAAAAGGAAAAAAAAAATCACTTAAAGTCACGGGTAGCTGTTAGTGTGTCTGTGTATATTTATGTAAATGAGCAATACCAGAATTTACCAAAACTCTGTTTTGACCTTTCTCTGTATAGTGACCTACTTGTAAATCAAACCTTAGCAGTAATAACAGTGTTAAAAATCCACAGAAATGATACAGCTTATAAAGTAAAGAACAAATCAATGTTTGTATTTAAAAAAATATTGTATTTAAAAGATTAAATTCTATTTTTTACTCAATTTGCTGATGTTTATTAATATTATTTGGTGGTTTTTATTTTCTGTGGGTTTTAGTATAATTGTTGATGTCTCTGTGTGCTATTTTTTTCTTTCTTTTTTCTTTTTTCATATAAAGCTAAATGTTTCTGCAGTAGTGACTCTTTCAGCAGTTTGTTCATATTGAATCACTGTGATTAAAAGGCAAACACTAAAACACCACAGGAATTTAAGGGTATTTTAAGATGTTATCGGTGTCATGTGTTTTGTAATAAATTAACACCCGTCAGAATCTTGCCTTTAGTCTGTCCTTTGTCATGAGCATGCTTGTTTTATGTGAAAATGTTGTGTGGGTTTTTTTTTTTAATGTGCTCTAGGTATATGGGAATGTAGGGACATGCAGTACTCTCATTGTTTAAGTTATAGGAACATCATCGAGGTATGGACACCCAGTGAACTAATGATATTTTAAAACTCATGATAGTTCATGAAAATGAACAATGTAATAAAGGCACGATTATTGTGTAAACAGAAGAAAACTACCAGAAAAAGCAGGGTTTTTCTCCGAAGATATCGCCTTTATGGACGATCAGGTTTAGCACATTTAATTTTATGGTGATTTCAAGAAAACGATATCACACTTCAGAATTTTAAACAAACGCAACTGATACGAAAACTTCTACGATTAGTGTCAAGGGTGGTCCTGAGTTAGAGGTTTTCATAAAAACCTGAATGAATAAAAAGTCAACGGGCTCTAAGTAGACGGCTAAATACCTGCAGTCTTACACAAAACTAAAGCTTTTTGGATCCATTAAAAAAAACAGAATAATTAACTTATAGACAACTCGCATCAATGCTTGCTGATATATAAAAGCTACCAGGGCTGTTCAAGTCAAACCAGGACTTGTGATGACATTTTTCATGAACTAAGGTCTAAAATCGATTTCAAGCACAGTATGGTGATGGGACTCTTAGCCGCAGTAAAAACGATTGAATGGCGCAAACGAAGAATGAAGAGTGTCTGTGAATGATCCCGGCCAAGCTGGCTAGTAGCCCACTGCAGTAGAACACCATGTCCTTAAAAACCGACTTGTCACCGACTTGCAGAAGAGATGCATGTGTCTGTGGGAACTGTACACACAATCATTCACGAACACCACTTCCACACCACTTTCCTCATATTTGGGCCATTTAAGGAGTTCCTGGGAGGCCAGCGTTTCATCTGCCAAGCAGTCAGTCCGACCATAGACGCGGTATACTAAGAAAATTTCCTCCGCTGATGGTATCCGAGCACGAGTGAAAGGCTGAGATAAGTGCATTAATGTAGCAGGAGATTATAGAGAAATAAAGGTAGTTTTTAACTCTCATAACTGTGTTGTCATTCTGTACAATCAAAAGTCTTGGTTTGACTTGAACGTCAGTTGTATTGCAAATTGAGTAAGAGACTGTCTTAACAACTTTATTATTCATGTCAGTTTTGATGAACCAAAAAATATACAACTGTGGTTGTCGGGCTACAGTTAAAGTTCTCATTATGATGATTGATGTAAGCATTAAGTAAAGCTCATGACCCGTATCTGTAAGATTTTATGGGAATTAGGTTAAGGAAATGAAGAAAAACAAAGGAGGAAAGAAAGAAATTATACTCCACCTTACTTTCTCTTAACTTTTTTTCCCCGTTCATCACAGTTCCACAATTTCTTAAAATTAAATGCTGTGTGTCAGTGCAGCTATAGAAATCTCGGTGGCTAATGGAACTACAGACATTTGGTGAGCAAACAAAAAAATAAACAGATCAGCGCTTGACTGTTAACTTCTTAATCCTCCTTATCATGTGTTGGACATCAGGCTTTGACAAGCGCTCTCCACCTACCTGTCTTGTGCTGTCCCTGGTATTCACCACATATAAAACTCATCTCTTTTAGCTCTACCGCCACAGTCCTCCTCCTCCCAGGCTGTTATCAGCTGATCTTTCTTCCTCTTTCCTGGTGGAGCAATCTTCCTTATTCGTTGCAGGTCCATCCCAAGTACATGTCCTGGCCCAAGGATTCTCCTGCACTTTATTTACCTCCAGCATAACCACACAGCATAAATTGTGTCCAAAAGGATTTTTTGGCAAACACCTTCTGAGTAAATCTTATAAGAGGATCTTACAAGGATGTACTCACAGTGTAGTTGGGAGGAGATGTTCTCATATGACATTGGCATCCAATCTTCTCCAGAAAGGACCTGTGTGTGTGTGTGTGTGTGTGTGTGTGTGCAGGTCTTTCTTCCAACCAGGCAGAGGCCACATCTGATAGTCACCGAAAGCCAAAACCAACTAATTAAAAAGGTGTGGCTTCTGTTTGGCCAGAATGAAAACCTATGTGCAGATGTGAACATGTTACATCAGGTTATTGTGGTGTGATCAAAAATGGATGTCCCACTTGTGGTTTGAACAAATAAAGAGGTGCGTGCAGTGATTGATCAAAAGTCAATCGTCAGCTGAAAAATTCATCAATGCTTACAGTTTTCTGGGCCAGTATTGGAACATTATCAGGAAAAAGGTTCAACAATCAACAACGCTCGATGCTTATTTAAGAGCTGAAGCCTAAACTTCGGATTAAACACAGACGACTGCTATCCAAGGGTCGTGATCTTGCATGCACACACTTAATCATCTCGCTCCATCACTTGTCTGGTTGCCTGAAATCAGCCCTGTGAGGATGAAGATTCACCTCTGATGAAGAAGTGAAGACAGTGGTGCATTTATGACTTGCAGCTCAGCGTAAAACAGTTTTTAATGAGGGATATGAAAGCTTGTTGTATTAAAAAGCAAAGAGATTGTGCTTTATTTGTCTTTTCTAAAATGAATTCAAATAAATTCTACAGCCAGGGTTGGGTAAATCACTGTGTGTGTGTGTGTGTGTGTGTGTGTGTGTGTGAAGGGGCGGGGCCTCTGCTTCCTCTTATATAAAACCCATCTCAGGTTCAGAAAAGTTATTCTCCTTTTAGACTCCACCATTTCACACCAACGCCTCAGCAAACATGCCCATTAAGGTGAGAAGTTCATACATCCGTGATATTGTTGTTGTTATTGCTTAACTTACAATCATTTCCGGTTTATTTACAGTAATTTCCGTTCCAGCGCGCGCTGACTGTAGCTCTCGCTTTCTTTACATTTCTCATATAACTCCTTATTCGTGATTCATTCTGAGTGTTTCCGTGACAGTGCTAAACTTTATTTAGTCCAACTTTGTTATCTGACTTGACCAGGTACATTTTCCCGTCAAAAGTCTTAATATTATATTTATCTCGCGAACTCATTATCTGCGTATGTTTTTTCCTGTTTTTCTGCCCAAAATAAAGACTGCGCATGCGCGTTGTCAGTAGCAACGCATGTGTTGTCTGTAACAGCTGATCCCCGGAGGTCCTTCTCCACGTGACCCGTCAGGTTATCATAAGGAAATAAACAACTAATGCAGAATTAATTAAAGGGTTAAAAATAAGATGGTCATGGTTTAATGTAATCAGTGTTACAATTATAATTTCAGGTTGAAGCCCATGTGTACAAATCTAACTGCAACAAAGATTTTTTTAAACTGTTATTTCACAATTATTTTTTTGGTGTGACAACATTATATGGTATTGGTTTCCACTGGATTGGTGGCTAAATATTAGGAAATTGTACAAAATTGACCTAGTGCTCGGCAAGATTTAGAATCCACTGTCATTTCATCTTATTACAGTTAATGGGAAAAAGAGGATATGGTCACAAAGTATGTGGTCACCAAACACTCCCTGTTTGGTAATCGGAGAGTAAATCACAGATGAGAAATAAAAAAAAAGTTGAACAGATAAAGGGGCGGCACAGTCGCTTAGTGGTTAGCACTGTCGCCTTGCACTTCCAGGGTCTGGGTTCGATTCCCGTCTCCGTGTGCATGGAATTTGCATGCTTCCTTGGTGGGTTTCCTCAAGGTACAACGGTTTTCTCCCACAGTCCCAAGATATGCAGATTAGGCTAATTGGCGTTTCCAAATTGTGTATGGGTGTGTGCCTCCTTCTGGTATAGGCTCCAGGCCCTCCGCAGCCCTGAATACAGAATAAAACGGTATAGATGATGAATGAGTGAGTGAGATCAGATAAAGGAAACCAACCAAGCGCACACACAGACCTGAGCCGGGAATCGAACCATCATCAGTTCTGATTAAGAAATGTCTTTGTATTCAGTGTATTCACAAGTCAGAGGCAGTAAATTTAATAATTTCCATTAAATTATACTTAAAATTATTATTTTTTTGTCTATGGAGTCAGACTTTCGCAGCATCCCATGTAGAATGGAAGGAAATGTAAATATTAAAGCTCACTCTCATCATATTAAACCTAAATATTGATTTGGATCGTGTGTGCTAGACCAAAAAAAAAACTATTCTAAAATTGACAGGGCATTAAAGAATATCCTTCTTCCCTAGGTTGGAGATAGTCTGCCAGCTGTGGAGGTCCAGGAAGGCGAGCCAGGAAACAAAATTTCCATCTCCCAACTCTTCAAAGGGAAAAAGGGTGTATTGTTTGCAGTGCCAGGGGCTTTTACACCTGGATGCTCCAAGGTAGCTTACACACACACACACACACACATATCGTGCACGCATGATACACCATCCAGAACAATACAAATAATTGAGTTGATCTAATTACTTGGTTAACTACAGTCCACCTGCTGCTCAAAGCACTAGCACTGTTAAGCATTGTGTTGTAATTCATGGATTGTAAAGTGTAATATATTCAGCATGCGCACACACTTATGGGGCTGTTTTTGTGTGACTCAGACGCATCTCCCGAGCTTTGTGGCTGATGCTGAGAAGCTGAGAAGCAAAGGTGTGCAGGAGGTGGCCTGCGTGTCGGTGAACGACGTGTTCGTCATGGCCGCGTGGGGAAAGGAACATGGCGCAGATGGCAAGGTGATCAGTGAACTCTTAGTGAATTACTACAACCGCCATTACAAGTCTGGATCCTTTTAACGCTGGTTTCTTCCTTAGGGACTATTGGTTTGTTTCCCCCTGATTCTAAATCTGTATCAAGGTTTCTATAAAACTGCATCATGGCAACGTTTATTGTTAAAAGCGCTCTGGAGATCAAATCACACAATTGAGTTTTGCTGCATCAGTCGCTGAGCACCATTGAGGCTGTAATTAGACGTCCCGTCCCGAGACGCCGTTTATCAGAACACTTTGATGCTTTGATCGGAATTGGACGGTGTCAGAAATGTGATCTTTAACCACCATCAAAGATGCTGAACTGGTTGTTCTGCGTATTGTTCCATAGAAAATGGTTGAACAATACAACGAGTCATCAACCGTAAGTTTTTGGAAACTGACTTCCTTATGAATTCCCTCAGCCAGCCCTGTGATTAGAAGCAGGTTAAGAATAGGATATAAGGAAGTCACAAGGCCATGTGTACGTTTAACAGGTTTGCCAGGATACGGTTTAATCAAGCATCATTGTTTTGTTGGGTCGTTTTATAGCTGTTTTTTTAGAAATTTTACTTCCTTGTAAATTTCCGTTTCTGAGCATTCAACAGGATATAGATCTCATTTAACCATTTCGAGGTAGTACGCAAGGTCAGCAGTGAAAATGAAGCAATTGGAACTTTACAGTAAATTTTTCCAAATCGAAGGCATTTGAACAACAGCATGATTTGAAAAGACGTTGCAGTGTTGAAAGTGGAAGAGCTGAAGATGCTGCCATTTCAGGACTAGAAATGAGTATATTAGAGGGACAGGGCAAGTAGGACGGTTTGGGGACAACGTTAGAGTGGCCAGATTAAGGTGGTTTGGACATGTGCAGAGGAGACATGAGGGGTATATCGGGAGGAGAACGTTAGAGATGGAGCTGCCAGGCAGGAGGAGAAGAAGAAGGCCCAAGAGGTTTATGGATGTGGTGGAGGAGGATGTGCAGGAAGTTGGAATAACAAAGAAAGATGTGGTAGACAGAGTTAGATGGAGACAAATGGTCCGCTGTGGCCACCCCTTTAAAGGGAGCAGCCGAAAGAAGAAGATTGAACAGCGAGGGGCGATCAACACTTTCTCACCTCCCTTTTTCTAATCTACACCTGGATGTATCTCTGGAATCGTGAAGTGCTTGGACGTTAGCGCTGTGTACTGTATGTGGAAGCCATGAGGATGGTAACACTAAGGGAAAGATGAAAAGTAACACCACTAACACCTCATGGGAGTAAACGTACGTAAAGGCTATTCATTGATCAGTAGTGAGGTTTCCTCTCTTAGTCAGCACAAAGGTAACTCGATGCACGTGGACCGCTTCAACAGAGCTCATTAAATATTAAGTGTTGTAATTTGTTTAGCGCCACGCCGATACCTGAAACCTTTCCGTTTCATTCTAGGTGCGAATGCTGGCCGATCCCACAGGAGCCTTCACCGCGGTAAGGTTTGTTTTGTTTTTGATAAACCTACCATTTTCATTAACAATGCAGGCGACAGGAAATTGTATGGAAATCTCCATGCAAACGTGTCTCGCCGCTACCTGTCTGAGCCGTCGACCAGGGTTTGCAACGTCCACGCCGCCCCTGCTTCCTGCTTTGATGTGTGAACATGATGTAAGTACAGATGTCTTTTTTTTTTTTTTTTTTCAGGCAGTGGATCTCTTTCTGGACAATGATGAACTTTTAAAGGTGCTCGGTAACAAGAGATCCAAGAGGTAAGAGTTATTTTTTGGGGGGATATTTCTGCTTGTCTAATTGTCCAATTATAAATTGTTACCAGGCAACAGTTAAGCCCTTTTAAGCTGCTAAATAATTCAGAAGGGAATAGTTGTTTAATTCTTTATGCAAAGTGGGCAAATAGGGAATCGGCACAGCTTAAAGGTTCATGGGTAGGTAAAAAGTTCGCAGAAACCCTAAAAAAATCTTCTATACTCACAGCTTACACCAGAACATAAGGCTGTGTTCACATTACCAACCTGAATGACTCGAAATCCGATTATTTTACCCTAATGTGACACAAATCACTTTTTTTTTTTTTTTTAACGGCTGTCTGAACATACAAATCTGATGTTTTTCAGATCGGATCCGATTCACTTCCGTATGTGGTCCTAGATAAGATATATATCTGTTACACGGTCACGTGACTTGAATGAGAACGGTCAGATTGGAAGTCATGTGACATTTCATAGCAGTAGCTGCACGAACGTGAACCGTCATGATATGTCAACCAATATGTCTGAAAAAATATATATGAATTGTGCGATGTGGCTTGTATATAGAAGCAGAATAGTTTCAGTAATAATTCACACAAAAGACACGAATTGGGATACGCATGTGTGCATCGTGTCTTGTGTAAATTATTGAGACTATTTTGCTTCCATACTTGTAATGTGTACGCAGCCCAAATGTCTCATGTGGGACTCAAACATACAGCCTTTAAACAGGAACTTTGAGACTAGAATTCGAATTTACTCTAGCACAGAGCCGAAAAATATGTTTTGCAACACTGAATCAGAGCCAAAATAGGGCTAAATGATCTAAAAGAAATGAGCTGGGGTTAAAACCCAATATCTCCTGTTTGCTAGGCAATCGTTGTAATAGCTTTGCCTAGACTACGTTTAGAATTCATAACGATGCTTCTCAAATGGTCTGTTTCTTGCACTGGGGAGTCTTATTTTTTTTTTTTTTTTAAGAGGGAAATATTGCGAGTGCACAGACTGCAAAACAGTAACTATCTGATTTGCTTCTTTCTATTAAATCGTATGGGCAAATCTGAGTATTAGACACGACATCATTACTGAACATAAAAGCTCATCAGGGTTCCATGTGCAAACCCAGGGGAAACTTTGTAGGGGTGGAGGCATAAATTTTGGAGCATTTAATTAAGTGTAAGATTCCACATTATAAAATGTAATTTTGACCATGCTCTCCATGCCATGTTCAGAACTGTTAGATGATAATGATTCCAGTAAAACTTGCATGTATTGTGTAGATATGTGATGGTCGTTGAGGACGGCGTGGTGAAGAAGCTCAGCGTGGAGCCTGATGGTACCGGTCTCACCTGCAGCTTAGCCTCCAACGTCCTTTCTGGCCTGCTCTAAAAGCACCAACTTCTATACTTCAACAGTCATGGGGATGAGGACTACTCCCTCATTATTTGGACTGTCTAAACTCTGGTCACAGATCAATATTTTCAGCTCTTGCATCAATAAAATTAAAATGCAACCTCAGCAAGAATGCAACAAAGAAAGAAAGCACAGTGGTACTGTATTAGAGGATGTTATATGGTTCAGTTAGATATATACGCACAATGTGACCCTTGTACGCACATTAATCTGAAATGCTGTACTGCACAATACCGTTTGTTACCTTTATCATGAATTTGTTAAAAATAAACAAACTTGCAGTCTGGTGAATGTTTTCTCAGCTTCATTATGAACCCAATAATGCAACTAACATCAGGATTGACTTCAAAAATATTTAATCAAAACAACATTCAGAAAGAAAGTATACAACAGGAGAAAAGATGCATAGTCTACATTTTTGTACAGAATAGGTAGCTGGTAAATATTGTAGTGAATCGACATCAATAACCATGTAACTGAGCATTTAAATCAACAATAATTACAACAGCTACAAACACAAATCTAAGCCTTGTTCTGGTGCTCAGACAAAACATTGTTTAAAAAAAAAAGAAAAGAAAAAAAAAGTTCACTTTATGAAAGCGACATCTGGGATCTTTCCTTGGGCCTGAAAACAGAAGCAATGATTAGTGAATATCATGAACGATTAATTATTGTACTGTAATATTTGCACATTTGTCTATTTTAGAAATAAACAAATATATAACATGACATGATTACCTTAAGGTCTGTGAAAATCTGCCCGGCCCGCTCAAAATTCCAGTCGTTGTCTTGCAGGCACCTGCAAAAAAAAAAAAAAGATATACCCATGTTACAAATGTACGTGTGTTTTGTTGAAATTAACAAAATCAGTACAAATCGGTAAAAAAAAGAAATGTAAAAAAAAAGGCCTTTTCTGATTTCCTAAATTAGGATACAATTCCTACAGGATAATATCTGTAGGCCAGAAAAGAAAGGAGCACATTATGTAAAAGACGAGTCTTCAGACAAAACAAAAAAAAATTTTTTTTTTTAAAGACAACTACATTATATTTTTCACATTCATAGGGAGCAGAAACACTTTGAGCATGTACAAAAAGTTATTCTGTTTAAGTGCATTGAGCATAAAAATGCACATCTAATCGGATCAGAGTCGAATGATTTCATTCAAAGTAAACAGTTAATGTCTAACATGGTTTAAGAAATAGTTACAGGTGGATCTTGGACTGCTCCTCCATGCACAACACTCTCATCACTCACTCATCTTCTATACCGATTTATTCAGGGTCGCCGGGACCTGGAGCCTATTCCAGGAGGCTTAGTGCACGAGACAGGGTGCCAATCCATTGCGGGACACACACATACTCTCACACCCAAGGCGACAGTGCTAACCACTACACCACCGTGCCGCCCCATGCAGAACAATATCCTGATATTGTGTTGCGGGTTAAATCTTCTAAAATCTTACTTCTGAGACCACTCCAGATTCATGCCTGACTGCTGGGAAAAAGCAGACAGCATTTCCTGTTGGGTGGCAGACAGCGTGGGCACAGGGCTGCTGGAGGGTGTCGGGGCGGGAGCTACAAACGCTCGCCGAATCTCCTCCGTTGTGGCGTTTCGGATAAACATCTCATCGTTCACGATGCACATCCTGCGGGTCCAGGAAAAAAAGAAAAAAAAAAAAAACATCAGCAATGGTATACGGTAGCTGTGTTCTGTAGATCATTTAAACGTTTTGAGAGAAGGGCCTTACGTTCCATTTCCAGGGGACACGGCGATGAACACCCGAGAGAAAGCTCTGAACAAGTCACGAGAGCTGCCATCCGCTGGAGGAAACATGACAAAATAAAATCAGGTTGTAACAGAATTGCCTGTGATACTTCAGGATTTTTAATGAATTTCTAAATTATGTAAGGAATTCATACCTTCTTTAAACACTCCACTGATCGTAAAAGACAGCAACGTGCTCTGGGAAAAAAAAGTAGAAAAGCAAGTTAAACAGCTGCTAAGTGAAGTGAGGCTATCTGTGGTACTGTGGAGTTCACTCACTGTGTATGTGTTGACGTCGACATTAAACGAGGCGATGTCATGCTGGGTTTTGGGAAGCTCGTTCAGAAATGCAACGACGTTCAAACGGGTGTGCTTCAGCAAGCGAAACCTTGTAGCTGGCAGACCAAAACAATAAAGTATTACCTTATAATGGATTAAGAGCAAGTTAAAGGTCACAGGTTAAAGGCTGATTGGGCTTCTCCTTCAAGTCAAGTACAGTCCATCTACCCCACAGAAAAGCACGCGCACCTCCCCAGAAACGTAACTACAGATTGCGGCGACGCAGACTCCAGGCTTATTATTCGGTTTAAATTGAGGGCACGGTTACTCAATTCATGCCCTCACGCAGATCTCTGATTTAATATGGGTTTATTTTGAACAGTAGTTCATTTTGAACTGAGACATGTGGATATGCATTTGGGTTTTGACTGTTAAACAAAACCTTGTCTTAATCTTTCAGATGCTTTCAATGTGTCAAATAATTAAAGTTTCGTATGCCAGAAAAAGACGGACTTGACACTTATTCAAATTTTCTAGATGTAATGTAAAAACCTAATATTATGACTTTTTTTAATGGCAGTTGAAAAGTACAAAAATACTTGTTTATTGCAGTTTGGTTTGAGAGAATATAGTCTGGTAAAGTTCAGCATGTCTGCATTTCAAAATAACCTCACCAGAGTGTGGCTCAGCACAGTGGCATAAAACCACCTAGTGGTTTGGCGGTGTAATTACAGAGCGACACTAATGCAGAAGTATAACCCACTTGAGTAAGTTCCGTGTTGACTTGACGCTGAAGCATAAATCAGACTCCATTTAAAATTTGCCATGCAACAATAATAATCCAATATTCTTACTGGCATCCTTCACTCGCTTGATGTTACGACTGTCCTTCTGGTACTCTCCCAAACCGCTTCTACAAGAGCAATAAAACAATTATAATCTTCAGTACAACAGAACGAGTAGTTTTAGATATTAATACAAAAAATATTTACACAAATGCCAGATAACTGAACCCTTTTCCTCACAGTTGGTGTAGAAAAGACAGCACGTAATTGCACTAGTGTATAAACACAAAGCCAGATAGGAAACTGATATTTTACCTGGAAGGATTCTGTGTGGAGGACGGGATAATGAGGGAGAATGTTGCTCCATCGTGATAAGCGTCAAGCAGAGGTTGTCTGTCCGCCGAGTCGTAAATAGCGTAATACCTTAGACAAAAGAAAGTCACTTAGCTCCAGTCATGCTTCATATTTATAAATTTAAACTTAAAAGTTGCTGTAGAAACGTACTGTTGCAGGAAGCACATGATGAGGCCCTTCAGTTCTTCTGAGCCAAAGTAACTGGGCTGGATTGAAAAGGACTCTAGTTAGCTCACATTTTAAACAATGTACATGCTAACAGAGATGTTGAATAAATGGTTCACAGGCTGGTAAAAGTTCTAAATCCTGGCCACCAATTACATTTCAAAATCCATGTCGTAAATTAAACAAACTCATTAACATACTTTGATGTTAAAATTGGCACATTTTTCAACACTTAAAAATGCTGAAGGTTCACAGAAGGGGTGAATACTTATTACTTACATGAGCCATATTTATTGTATTTGATATTATTTTGAAGAAATACTAAAGATAACAAATGACACCCTAAAATGAGCCTGACACCCCTGTGTTTAAAAAAAAAAAAAACTCAGACAAACATAACATTATTAACAGGGTTACCTTGCAGGGAGGAAGCACGGCAGGAGCAACCTCAAGGTCAAAGCCTATGGGAGGAGGAAGATCGTGTCCATCCTGTGGCAGAGAGACGAAACAGTAAAAAAAAAAGTGACACCTTCGGCCTACATTTAGATGGTCATGAAACATTGAAGTGAATTACAAAAATGAGACATGTCGAGGTCTAATCTTAGGAGGTGCATTTTCACTGAAATTCAGGAACCTTTTGAGGAACCAGGGGAGTCTGGAACTGTCCAGAATGAAGCCTAACTGATGCACAAGATACCAAACTTTAACATATCATTGCTGTTTAACAGTTTTGCACAAGGATGAGTTACATATGATGTGCACGCGCAAATTCAGTCTTTCTACTTTTTGGGAGACAAGGCCCATATGCAAATTAGGCATTAGTTGACCCACTGCTTGCATTTGAAACATTCCACTGTGTCAGTTGAGCTTCAATGCTTCTAATACAAAACACACCTGTGCTCCATTTGACTTAAACGTACAACCTCCTACCTGGGAAAAACCAAATCAGAACAGCCACTTTTACAGCACTTCTTTACTTCTGAAGCTACCTGCTTTAGACCAGCTAACATGCCGACTTATTACCTTGTTAAATCTGGAACAATGACTACATATTTAATTTCTGAGCAGGTAAAGATAAATCAATCACTCATATTAGTTCTGCATTCAACTTGGTTGTAAATTTGGAATTGCCAGCCCCTCAATTAAAATTCATACATGACAGAGAGCACAGGATAATCGAGCAACCAAAGTCATTTTACATTCATTTACTGCACAGCAGCGTGCAAATGAAAATTCACTAAAGGTTGATTAAAGATTGATGTTTGTATTCCATACAAATACAAGGAAATATACACGGCCATTAAAGCTCAAACTGTCCACAAGTTTAATGAAGTTACTGAAAATTATCAATAAATATTATTAAAATGCTATGGAAATCTGTTAAAGTTTGCTTTTTATAGACTTACAATAACTTAATATATAGAGAGATCTAAATCCTAACAAAAACATGAAATTCAGACCACAGTTCGGAAAAAAATTTATTGACCGTATCTTACATTTTTATTTAGTATCTGCCCGGCATACATCACCACAGAAACAAATTAGCACTTTATTCGCGTTAGAATGTAAATGCCTCTATGTATATTTAATATAGACCAACCAAAAGACAGACAGATAGGGTCACTTTATAAAAATTTACCACTGACTATACTGTTCACTGTTTGAGGAATGAGAAAATATACATGACTATGACAGTTAGCTAGCGTTCATGATTTGTTTGACTTTGTAGAGTGCACAGATATCAAAACTGTCCCATCTTTAAATGAACACTTAGGAGGTGAGTCAAATGCAGCATTAGAGCCATTAATTATTTATGCATATAGGTCACAAATGAGATAAAAAGAAAAAATTGACAGATTTTAAAATGCTAAGTAAGTTGATGTGAAGCTTGCATTTGGCCAATCTGTACATAAACAAGTTTCATAAAGCAGATAGGTTCCATGAACCAGTTCCTAAAAAGGTACCTGTGGCGGAAATGCACCCAAGGTTTTTACCACTGATACACCTGACTAAAGCAGTAGTGTGCAGAGCCTACCAGTTTGAGCAGCCTGGGGAACCTCTCCCGTACGGCACTGTCCAACAACCACAAAGACAGAAGACAAGAGAAAGTCACCGTTATTGAATGAAAAAACAAACAAACAAACAAACAAAAAAACTAAACAACAACAATAAAAACTAAACAGGAGATATTTCCTCCAGCTGGCTGCATACACCACTGGCACAGTCACGCTGAAGACTCGAAGCGGGACCATTTCATCACTGAGCGTACAAAATCAAATAAAGGTTTATTTACTTTACATAAGACACATAAAAGACTTTATGCATGACTTACACCTGAGGTGAGATGCTTACTTATGCAATCTGTTTTCTGCTAGATATATTTACCGCAAACAAACACTCTGCAAATAATTGTAAATGTCTTGTTACGGTCTGGGCATCAGTCACGAAGACATAGCAAAGCTCTAAGCCACAGGTCAATAGTAATAACAGTATTCATAGTGCTGGTATGTTCCCCCACCCCAACAGGAATGTAGTACTTACCCCTCCTCAATACTCACCATCAGCCCCCTACGCGCCGGAACACACTGACAAGCAGGCTCTGAGGGGTGGGGGTGAGGGAAGGGGAGTGTGTGGGGTAGAGGTGGTGGACACGATCAGTACTTTCAGGCACATAGCGAGTGGACTGAGGTCTCTCGGGGGCCGTGGTGAGTTCAGGTCAACATGTCACTACTACATAAGCGTTTTGAGTTAAATGTGAACCAGCTGCATGTAGGACAACGGTGCTTAATACGTTAGTCACTGTGAAGTGACTAACATATTTGGGGGGGGGGGGGGGGGGGGGGTCTATGATTTACCAATATACATAGCTGCAAGAACTACTGTGAGTGTTTTCTTTTTAATTAATATTTCTGCAATCAGATTTATAAGCAGACTGCCTTTAAGCAGGTCTTAAATCATTTAAGATTTAATATAATTTTTTTATTTAATATTTTAATAATACTTATATCTTAAAATTATTCCTAAGGAGCACACTATCATGGTTGATGGATGCCATTTGAAACAAGCTGAGAGAAAAAGTGACTTGAAGAGAAGAAATTTTATGGGACAAAAAACAAATATAACAGTACGGAAAGTATAAAAAAAATAACAGCAATGAAGTTGAACTCTGAGCCTTTATAGGGAGTACTGCTATTGCTCACAATTCTGGCGCGGCAAACTACAAAAAGACAATATTTTGGCCTAAATCGTATATCCTAACATTTTTGGACCCAACCACATCATTTAAAAATGGCTGGGTTCTCTTTCAAGAACAAAAGAATTGGAGCTAAATTTTGAACGCCCTAGTCAGTTACGTCTAATTTTTATCATACTGTGTCTTCACAATATGTTATTCATTATAAACATGATGCTTGGTCGAAACTTGATGAGAATATACGGCCACAAAACCCACATTCCAGTGTTCCTCATTTTTGTAACAGCCAAGAGAGCATTTGATTTGTTTAATTGTCCACGTTACTGTCCGTGCACCATAGACGTGGAATTCCAGTTTTGAGCCTCAAACCCCTCATTGGAGTTTTAAGGGTCCCAGCATTGCTGAGAAACACTTGGCTTGAAGGCTTTTCTTAAACCCCCCCACTCTCTTTCCTCCTCCACCCAAAAGCTTTCCTCAGTGCAGTTTTTGCAACCCAAATCTCTATCTTCTTCTCTCCTAGGGATCTTCATCGTTTTTATGTTGGTTTCTGTGGCCAGCTTTGCGACTGTGCCTGCCTTAGGTTGTCCCGAGTTTATGGTGGGATCTTACCCGTCTTTGGCTAACCAGCCTTCGTCACTGGCCACACTCAGCAATCTTGGGTCGAGACCTAAGCTCGACCCCTATATGAAGGGTGGAGGGGATGGAGGTGGCACCATTACGGAGTAGTTGAGAAATCAAGCGCACTTCATCGTGCATAAAACTTTCCGCACATGCATTTTTTCCCCCTTCTCTTAGGGTTAGGTCGGCTTAGGGCCCGATGCTCCCGCAGGGTTAAGAGGCATTGGGCGTCGAGTGGTTGGATGGCTCTGCTTTCCAAATGAGCTAAAAATAAGCAAAATTAAAGCTTTACATCTTATTTCTAATGTCTTGCTCTAAACTGTCTACTTCTACTAATAATATAAATGTTACAGCATAAGCAGTAACCTATAAAGTCCAACACAGTCAACTGCACTGTAGGAAAGATAAAGAAAAATATAGTACGGAGAACTGAAATGGCAAACAGGCTGAGAGCATATGAAGAAAGGATAACAGATAAGCAAGAAGCTTTTATCCTTTATATTTTACAACATACGTCTACAAATAATTTATAATATGTTGTACTACTCTAAACCTGCAGTAAATTCCTGGATTTGGTGTTCTGACAGCTTGGTTTTAGATTTCATGACGGAAAATGGTTAAAACCAGGTCATGAGTGCAAGTTCTGTTTTCAAGCGATATGATGATTGTTCTTGCATTAATGATGGGCGAGTGAACAAAAACAACCCTTACCCATAGACATGTTCAGGATAGACTGTGTGCATTTCGTTGCCTTAGTTTACTTTTTAAAGATTTGCTAAGAACACAATGAATTGACAATTGTAATACACAAGGTATAGTAGGAACAGGCAACAGTATTGGCATAATGGGCGAACACCCAGTCAGCTGCTTGTTACTCTAAACAGACTGGCTTTTTTGTCAGTGTATTGTTCATCAATAACAAAATCCACCAAATGTCCAAAAGGCAGCATATCACCTTATACCACAGCACTGTCGAATTCTTGAATCTTATTCATTTTCTATAGAGAGCTTATATATATGTGGCACTATATACTTTGTACCACAGTTGGGTTTTTTTTTGTTTTTTTAATGAGAATGAAGAGAAAAAAACTGGAAAGAGTACCACTGGTTACAGCTGCTATAAGGGTGAGGAATAACAGAAACTAACTTGCCTTCCCGAATATTAAGTGTAACATTAAACTGATAGTATCACACAACATTCTTTAGTAAATGATATATAAAATCATATATGAAAGCGTTATAACAAAAAAATTAATACTAACAGTGTGTCTTGTTAAAGGAACATTTTCGAACATAGGAATTAAGCGGACAAAGATAACCTCAGTGTTATCCTTTGCTCCTATAAAAGCACACCATGTCATGTTTTATTTCTTACACAGCTTACAGAATAAAGAGAACATATTTTGTCATATTCCCCATTGCTCCCCCACACATGGTGCACTAATCTTCCATAAGCCAGCCCTACTGAAAATGATGGACATGGCATATTTCCTCCATTTCCTCCACTGGATGTCTACACGAGCCTTCTTTGCTTCCGTTTGGCTCAGCCTGAAAGGGTTCGTTGACCTCCAGGGAGAAGATGTGTATGACGTACACACACATGCACATACACAGACACACGAGGATGGCCACTCATCTAAAATACGCTCATTCAACCTTTCCCACGTCTCTCATCACTACAGGTGAGAAGAAGAACTGACCTAATGTAGTCGGCCTGGTCGCTAAAGTGATCGCAGAGGGGGTTCCGCTGTAGCGACAACTCCACCAGTCTCAGCCCCTTAAGCTTGTCCAACTCTCTCTCCGATCTTATCTGCAATACACAGAGGAATAACTATTTGAAGAAGGAAAAAACAAAACAAAAAAAAACAAAAAACATAGCTACTCTTAATGCAATAATAATAAGCAGAAGGACCCCTGTACCTCGTTGTGCGAGAGATTGAGAATCTTCAGATTTGGCACTTTGCCGATGAGGTCAGCCAGATCATCGAGCCTGTACAGTCTGTTGTTGCTTAGGTTTAAACACACCAGCTGCGAAGAGAATGAAGGACAACAGTAAAGATTTTTCCATCTGATCGTTGTCTTCCATTTCCTGCTACGAATGCAAGATCCTTCTCTGTACCTCAGGGATGTTTTCCTCGATGATCTTGATGACTGCCTGCATGGAGTTTTTCCTGCCGAGAGCCACCTCAATGTTCAAGGAAACCAAATCTGTGACAGACAGAACAACAACGTAACATTAGATAAATACATTTCCTACTATTTCAACTACAATATTTAACAGCTAGATATTTCAGAAAAACTAGTCTGGGTTTTTCTTCATAGGGAGATTTCACACTTGGCTTGAGCCTTGAATACTTAATTTTGCACTCAAGACTGATACTTGGCTCATGCGTTTGCTTTCACGCATCACTTGCACTCAGGTTCATCTCAGTTATGACTGAGGTTTATCTGTCAACACTCAAACACTGAGAAACAGTATTGAAACACTGTCTTGATGTGTGGAATGACAACAGTAGTAACAATGAAATTTTATCATACAAGATAAAGTATTTTTCATATGCTGCTCTCAGATTAGGCACATGAACCACAAATGTGAGCCAATTATAGTGCTCGACTTCATTCATCTTCCTGTACAGGGTCGTGGGGGCTTGAAGCCTATCCCAGGAGAAATTGGAGACAAGCCGAGATACACCCTGGACAGGGTGCCAATCCACTGAAGGGCGCACACACACACACCGGGCAATTTGGGAACACCAATTAGCCTAGTCTGTAAGGCCTTGGACTGTGGGAGAAAAGGTGCGAGGGGACAGTGCTAATCGCGACACCATCATGCCACCTGCTCCAGTCGGTTAAGCTGTCTTTGACAGTTAAGCTGTCTTCACATAATCCTATAGGTTTGAGAGTTTAATTATTACATGAATGACGACGTGTTAAAAATAAACTTACCTGGGTCAACTCTAATGTTGTTCAAATCAAGGGCCTGTTGAGAACCGTCAAATCGCTTGGACATGCATTGCTGTAATAAATGAATGATAAAAAAGTGGGAAGAGTTTGTCAAAACACATCAACACTCTTCACTACTACATCACAGTTACGGTAAGACACTAAAGAATTGTGTTAAAGTGGCTGCACCTCTCAAGTGTCGCTCACCTTCAAATGCTCAAGATCCTCTAGCTTCAGGTCCTGTTGGGGTAAGCTTGGAGCCTGGCACTGATTCAGCAACACTGCCACCTGTCAGACCCAAAGCAAAAACACAATTATAATGAAGGTGGGGTGAATAAACAAGTAAAACAATGTGGTAAATAAACCTTGCAGGTATTTGAGAGCATGCATGTGTTTTACAACACTGAACCTTAAATCCATCCTTGTCTGTGATTCTTCTGGACACTTTGGACAAAGCATACGCTGTAGTAGAATCATCAATGTAGAACTGTGCTCGGTTTCCTTCTGTGTGGTACTGCAAAGATGAAAAAATGTTTAGTCTAACTCACACAAACATTCACCGTTATATGACACCTTCTGGACAATGATAATTTAACAATACTTTGGCTCAATTATTTATTAATTTCATGTACACTTGCCTGTATGGCACAGAACGGCATTGTGCAGATGTTCCGTAAAGATGACAGAAGCCACTGCTTTTCATATTTTTTCCCATGGGGAATCTAAGGAGACAACACAAACGATTAGATTAGCACAGTGGCAAGAAAAAGTATCTGAACCTTTTGGAGTTTCATGGTTTTCTGCATAAAATGTGATCTGATCTTCATCTCAAGTCAAGGGTATCGATAAATACAATGTGCCTAAAATAATACAAAATTTAACCGTTCATGTCTTTGAGTGAGAACAACCATAAAAAAGCCTCATAGTTCTGGTGAAAAAGTTACGTAAATCCTTGAGTTAATGACCTAAAAAAAAAAAAGCTAACTGGAGTGAGGTGTTGGCGTTCCTGGAGTCTTGTGAAGAAAATTAGTTGGGAGGTGTGAACCAAAGCTACTTCATCTAAAAACCACTCAAACATTCTGAGCCATACCACTGAAAAAAAGTCAAAAAAAAGTTTTCAAGTCATGCTCTTTATGATAAAAGGAGCTCATAAAACACTCACTGTAATCTTGAACCAATTCTTGCGACCTCCGACTGTGTCAGCGGTGTCTGTGCCGGCGCTGCTTCCTCCACCTCTATTCCCTCGGCCTCCCTGGTTGCCTCCATCACCTCTTGTATCTTTTCCTCCTCTTCGACCGTTACGTCGATTTTGGGGACGCCCGTAAGGATTACTGCACAAGTACAAAAACAATTGTAATCTGGATGCAACACTTGTTATAAAGGAATAACACAAGCCTTTGAACAAGATCTGCACTCTTACAATCTCCGCTGCAATCCCCCATCGTGAACGTCATCCGTCATTGTGACATCACCGTCATCGTCATCAAACCTCGATCTGGGACCAGCCCCCCCGCCTCCACCTCCACCTCCACCACCTCCTCCATGGCCTCCACGATGTCTCTGCTTTGACATCTGCTCGCTGTAGAGAGGCGCTCTGAAAGGTCCCCTGCCCTTCCTGCGACGCCTGGGTCCGACACGATCATCATGTTCTGAAAGACAAAAACAAAAATCTCACAACACGGTCATTCCCAATAACCAGTCTCTGATCTACATCATTCCTAGATTCAACTGTGCTACTTTAACAGCAAGTGAATTTGAGGGGGGAAAACACATCATCCCCTGGAAAAATGAAGACAGACATGTAGACACTGGGGTCGAGCTCTCTGTGTCTACAGGTCTTTCTTCATTTTCCCAGAGGATGAAATCTGGAGTAGAAAAAGGAAAAGAGGATTTAGTGAAAGAAAGAGGATGGAGATCAAGGCCAGAAGGTGGCAGTAATGCAACATAGTGGGTGCCAACCGCCAGTAAACACCAAGAAGACAAGACGGCTAATGCATTAGTATTAAAATCAAATGTTTTCCACTGGTATCCCATTAACTGCTGGCATTACAATAACAGTTACCACTGTGACAAAGGCATCACATTTCATAAGTGAGTAAAATTAGTGAAAAGGTCACCAGTAGATAGCCATTAGTCAGTCTGTAGTACAGATTTGCAGACCAAAAAAAAAAAAAAAAAAAAAAAAAAAACCTTTCCAGGAACACATTGGACAGAATGGGTAAAAATATTCAGCTGGCAGCCCTTTGCGGTTGTAATTTTGTACCTTTAATTGTTAGATCTCAGGGCTATGATAGTGCCTGAACATCTGCTTTACATAATCAGTTATGTTACTTATAACAGTATAACATTATGTGAAACTTAAAGTTGTTCAGTAAAGCTCTAACCAAACATAGTTGAGACCAAAGTAAGCATAACACAGAAGGCTGCTTGCTTGTATATACTATTCTGAAATGATCCCAAATCTGTCAAGTGTAATGTGAAACACTTCCATATTTTAAATGTGTTTCAAATAAATTAAACACCGCTGACTGGTCTCAAACTTTGGTGGCCCCGGCGATCGCATAAATTCCCTAGGAGGAGCCAGTCAAATTCTGTTGGCTGCGTTTTGCAAACCACCCAAAATAACTGACTTCTTTTTGAGTAGAGCTCATAATGAGCAGGTCTAAGCACCTGGCACCATAAAGTCAGTGGGCACTCATGCACTTAAAGGGGACATACTAATACCATTATGATATAATTTTAGAATGGAAGAATTTTATGTCAAGACACTCAAAAAGCCCCAGATGCTGCGGAAAAAAAAGAAGCAGCACACTATGATGTCACTCAATGTGACATCACTGAACGTGATCTTTCAATATATTAGTTATTAACCACTTTTAAGTTACTGGACAACGGGAACAGGTCAGCTGTGACAATGCCTTAAACTTTTGAAATCTTAATTTTGAATCATTTTGAAAATTGTTCTAAAATGTAGAAAATAAATCACTAAAAAGTTGAATAAGAAAGTGCGTCTAAACCTTTGACTAGTGCTGTGTATTTATTTGCGTGTGTGTGTATATAGACATGCATCTGCACCAGGGATGCCAATATTTATGGAGCTGACTGTATATGATGGTTTATTTGTTCTGATTGTCTTCATCTGCAGGCAATGATGGGAGACACAACACTGAAAGAACCTAAAATAAGCCATTCCATTGCAGTGAGATACATAATTAATATTTCAGTGAGTGATTAACTGTGCGTTTTAGTTTTAGACCTTCAATGCATTCATGGATGATCAGTGAGTGTAATCATCCATCATGCAAACATTTAAATTTAGTTATATTGTGTGAGAAGTAGGTCACACCCTCTAAACTGGAACCTGAGTAGTGTTAAAAAACAGGATACCAGTATAATGATATAAATCAGTAAACAGGGTGGTACCCTTTTGTGGTTAACGTTTGTACCAAGTCAAGTGTTTATTTTTTTTCCCCTTCATCTTTGCCAGATATGAAGTATGTAGTTGTAAATTACCTAATGTCATGTGTTATTTTATAATTTTGACATAATAAACATAAAAGAAATATATGCAGTATTGTTCCAGTAGAAAATAAACCCAAACTTGTCTCAAATCTTTTGGCTGGTACTATACCTAGTGGTGATAGACAGACATATTTACTGATCCAGAAAAAAAATTCTAAATATTGGATTAAAATTTAAGATGGTTCGGTCAATAAAATGTTCTGCGAGTCGAGGTCTAAATTCATGTTTAATTTAAATTTTATATAGCATTTCAATGATATTTGTTAATCTTAAGTAACTACCTTAAACACATGACAGTCTGAACTTTGATGGCTTTGTACATTTCCTTGAAATTCTGTAATACTCTGTAAAACTGGTCTTTCGGTTTGGGTATTTTACATGCCCTCACCTCGAACAATTGCATATATGTTTACTCTTACAAAAAAAAAAATTATCTTATAGTGGTGATTCATCTCACTGTTTTCAATTAGCGCGTTTCCATGGTTTCAGAATGTACGAGACAAACTGGTCAAATTCCTGCTGGAATAATAAACATATATTAGTCTGTCCATATTTGAAGGTTCAGTTTTCATGGTCTACTCCCTTTCTTGGAGTAAGCCATGCTCTGACGCGTTTTCATTCATGCTTCTTCGGCACACTGCCCATACAGTAAACTATTACGCTGATTGATGCTGTTGAGTATATTACAGGTATATTAATTATTCTCATTTATCAAAAAAAAAAAAAAGCATCAGTGTCTGGATTAAATTGACACTGTCCAATTTGGACTGCGGTCTGCCATTTAGTGATGCTCGCTCTAAAGCATGGCAACATAACTTTCAACATAATTATAATTTTAAATGAATAAATTGTTGGTAGTCTTTCGGCTGCTCCCGTCAAAGGGTCGCCACAGCAGACCCACCTGATCCGCACACAACTTCACGCAACACCCCTATTGTATCCAGGCTTGGGACCAGCACTGCATCCAGTGGCTGGGGTTTGGGCATTGAACGAGAAACCTACCATGACAAATTAAAAAGTATAAAGGCTAAATATGTATACACGCAATAAAGAAAAACAATGTAACAAGATGTTACTGTAGAATTTCAATGCAAGTGCTTTTCAAGGCTTGAAGTTCCGCATAGCGCAAGTGACGTCATAGTAAAATCCGGATAAAGATTTGAGCGGATAAATAGAAAACAAAGATATAAAGGTATATAGATAGATCTTCGTTGTTATTGCAGAGTCTCAGGTACTTGGCAAAACGAAATGCAGCTTTGTCTGATGCCCCCTTAAGCCCCTTATCAAAAAAGAAGTTGGCAACACTGGATTTGCGCAGTCGTCTGTCGTGATTTTGATTCTAATAATCCTGAACATTTTATTTTATTGCTTAGGGTATATGAAAGCAATCTAATTCCAACCTGAATATGCAAAAAGATATAAATAAATCGGATTTGGGCTGACAGTATGAACCAGGCCTTACTGAACTTCTGATGAAGTCACTGGTTTAACAAATGTCCTTGTATCATGTTTTAAAATAATAACTTGGAGAATATGTCAAAGTACGAAAAAAAAGACAATACAATGCTGCACATTTGGCTGATTTACCAAGAAATCAGTCGAATGCACATTATTTGCGCAGTCCGTCGTCAGTAGCGATAACAATGTTAAACAAGGCGGATTGTTTTTGTTTAAAAAAACACACAAAAGACGTTAGCTAAATAACTAGCTGAAAATTATTAATTCGGATAACCACAATCTAATCACATCAAAATATCAACGTTATAAACATGGCGGTTATTATTTAGCTCGTTAGGCGCGTGTGCATTGACTGACCATCGCGTGCAGCTAACAATCAGGTCACGCTTTAATGCTAACAGCCTTAGCTTAGATAAACACACAGATAGCCTAATAATTGTAGCTTGGGGACCATTATAAAGCAGGAATTTGTTTAAAAAAATAATAATAAAAAGACCCCCATACAGCGCCCCTTTTTCCGAGAAAGAGAGAGTTGTGTAACACACAGGCGATGCTAGGCTAATTAGCACTGAGAAGCTCGCACTCTTCACTCACCACTGTAGAATCGGGAGTCGTCCGTTGTCGCCATTTTGCGTTTCCTTTCCAACCCAAATCAGCAAACAGCTGCCTTGTGACTTTTACGTTTTCAGTGTTCAAATGTGATCTCAACAGATAACAGAATTAAAAGGTTAAACCTTGTATAAGGTTAGCTACAGAAATAAACACGGGTCGCTGCGCTGTTTTCTACTATTTCCTTTTCAACGCAACTGTAGTTGTGCTGCGCATGCGCAGGTTTAATGCTTCTACAGGTTACTAATGGTAGTTAATGCAAACACATGGTTAGCGCCCTCTGCTGATAGAATAGGCACACTGCGACACAATTATTAGCAACATTATTTATTATTCGTTCGCTCACTCACTCACTCATCTTCTATACCGCTTTATCCAGTATTCAGGGTCGCAGGGACCTGGGGCCTATCCCTAGGGCACACCTATACCGATAATTATTTTAAAAAATACAATATAAAAAAATATTTTTAATTTATATAAATATTGTATTATTTTGGTGTGTAAACATATGACTGTGGCTGTAATATTTTTAAAATCATGCTGTCAGTTTAAAATAAAGTAATCATAATAAAAAAGTTAATTACGATGAAGTTAAACAGTAAATGTTTTCTGCTATCTCTGTCTACATGTATGTACTAAAACCTTACTTAATAGGTTAAGTCATGAATCGAATTTTTATATATATATATATATATATATATAAATATATATATATACAGTCATGTGAAAAAATTAGGACACCCTTTGAAAGCATGTGGTTTTTTGTAACATTTTTAATAAATGGTTATTTCATCTCCGTTTCAACAATACAGATAGATTAAAGTAATCCAACTAAACAAAGAAAACTGAAGAAAAGTCTTTTCAAGATCTTCTGTAAATGTCATTCTACAAAAATGCCTATTCTAACTGAGGAAAAAGATAGGACACCCTTGCCCCTAATAGCGAGTGTTACCTCCTTTGGCTGAAATAACTGCAGTGAGACGGTTCTTGTAGCCATCTACCAGTCTTCGACATCGGTCTGAGGAAATTTTACCCCACTCCTCAATGCAGAACTTTTTCAGCTGTGAGATGTTTGAGGGGTTTCTTGCGCGTACAGCCCTTTTCAAGTCACCCCACAGCATCTCAATGGGATTCAAATCTGGACTTTGACTTGGCCATTCCAGGACTCTCCATTTCTTCTTTTTCAGCCAATCTTTGGTTGATTTACTAGTATGTTTTGGGTCATTGTCATGTTGCATGGTCCAGTTCCGCTTCAGCTTTAATTTTCTAACTGATGGTCTCACATGTTCTTCAAGCACCTTCTGATACACAGTAGAATTCATCGTGGATTCTATGATGGTGAGCTGACCAGGTCCTGCTGCAGCAAAGCAGCCCCAAACCATGACACTTCCACCTCCATGCTTCACAGTTGGTATGAGGTTCTTTTCTTGGAAT
>JAOVVA010000021.1:11201738-11213305 GCA_028565275.1 Leiocassis micropogon
GATCTGTTTGTTGACCATAGGTTTGCATCGTTTGAACAGCTTTCTGAAAGGTTTAACCTACCCAATTCTCATTTTTTCAGATATCTGTAAGTAAGACACATCATTGGCTCTTCAATACCAAATTTCCCCGAGGCTCCTGATGCAAATATTACAGATAATCTCCTCTGTCTGTCCCCGCTGTGTCCTAATATCCACTATTTATGGTGGATTGATGAGTTTGAGTCACACCTCTGAGTAAAATCAAAACTGCTTGGGAAAAAGACCTAAATTTGACACTGTCAGATGATACTTGCAATTCAATTCTTAAACTTGTCAACTCAACCTCCTTATGTGCCCGCCACTCTTTATTACAGGTAAAGGTTGTACACAGGGCTCATTTCTCCAAACGTAAACTTTCTCGTTTCTACCCAGACGTCGATCCTTATTGTGATAAATGTAAAAGCAGAGAGGCGTCTCTTATTCATATGTACTGGACATGCCCGATTTTGGAAAAATTCTGGAAACCTTGTCATGCATATTGAAATGCAACCTTGAACCAGACCTTCTGATCGCTCTTTTTGGTATCACTGGAGAGGAAGATAGGTGTCTAACTCCAGCTGAACAGCGTTTATTGTCTTTTGCAACACTTCTGGCCAGTTATAAAATTTATATTGAAACATTACATTGAAACATTACATGTTTACCCTATTATATCCCTGTTTAAAATCAATACAAATATTGTTGAAAAAAAAAACAACAACAGTAGACACCAGAGCTATGTTTAATAGTGAAAGTAAGAGCATTTTCATACACACACAATATGATAAGAACTCACAGGACTGGGACAAAACAGCTGTGTGGCCCTAAGAAAACCGATTGTTAGTGAGATTAGTCAGAAAACAAAGCTTCAATTTGTTAGGGAGCATAAAGATTGGACTTTGGAGTAATGAAAAAGGTCATGTGGTCTGATAAGTCCAGACTGATCCTATTACAGAGTGATGCGCATTAGGGTAAGAAGTGAAGTGCATGAAGCGAAGCACCCATCATGCATAGAGGCCACTGTACAAGCCTATGGAGGCAGTCTTATAATCTGGGGTTGCTTCAGTTGATCAGGTCTAGACTCAGCAACGTTATGTCGCAATAAAATGAAATCAGCTGACGACCTTTCAATGTACTGAATGACCAGGTTATTGCATCAGTGGAGTTTTTCTTCCCTCATGGCAAAGGCATATTCCAGGAACATGACACACAAACATTCCATAACACACAAACTACACACCACATTGCACGCTATAATCAAAGTTAAAAGTGACTGAATGAAATCTTAGAATGTGTGACTTTTTTTGGGGGGGTGCCAGAAGGTGTATATTGCACTGTTGGTTAGTTGATAGTGGCATGAATAAACAGTTTTTCAGATTACAGTTTCCTATGAATGTATAATGTAAAATGCATTTTGATTTTGTCATTTAGATGAATGCAGAGGCAATAACTTATACAAACTAAACAAAAACTGTGAAGTTTGTAAGACTGTTATAAAGGCTGCCTCTTGTAATTGTTACTAGACATAAATTAAAAGGGAGGTGGCAAGGGAAGTCTGAAAGAACCCAAAGGAAAAGGGAGGTGGAGATGTCCCAAACTTAAAAGTGTGTCACTGCGACACACACACTCAGTAGTGCTATGACTGGAGGTGGATTTCGGACACATATTAGAAGTTAGAAGTGTCTCGGCCTGAATCATCTACTGTATAGCGCAGCGTAACGATGTATAAAGGCAACTATAAAGGCGGCTATTCAGACTCCAAACTGGTATGGTCAGCCAAGAAAATGCACAAACCAGAGGAAAAAGGTTGTGGTTACTACATGAAGATAATCTTCTTCTTTTCCTCACTGATCCAGTCGCTCATCATTGTCAGCCTGGTGCTTTTTCTGGTTTACGGACAGCCCGAGCAGACGGCAGAGGAGAAGAGGGTGCTGGAATTAGAGCAAAGTTTTAATAAGCTAAGGATGGAGAAAGCAGCTCTTCAAGAGAAAGAGAAGAACCTCACCAAGGAACTGAATATCACCATGACCGCAAAGAAGGCTGTTGAAAAAGATATGCACACGTTACGAGAACTGGCGAAAAATTCAAGCATGAGTATAACTTTCTTGCAAATGAGATGGGTGAGAATTTATCACTTAATCACACGTCGTTAAATACTGTAATATTTATTCTCCAATTTTTATCTCTCATGACAAATTACAACAGGGAATGTAATAGTTATTTCATTTATAATGTATTATTTTAAATTTAAACTTAAATATTATGAACTAATATTTAGGCAAAGCATAGTTTTCTGTGTATTGAATTATATGCCTAAATGTATTGTTTAAATGCTTTGTTATATGTAAAATATTGTTTGCATAGTAATTATCACTGTATATGTGTTTAAATTTGCAGCGATCCTGTGAGACAGAAAAAAGGTCAGTTCCTCCTCCAGTTTGTCCTCAGAACCCATATACAGACAGTAAGCCATTTTCATTCTTCATGAATATTTTGTAAATCAATTTTTTTAAAAGAATGACTTGCATCTAAACAGCACAAAGTGAGAAAAAGCATGGTTTATCTGGATACACAGATGCAATCTAGATTCCGAATGTTTTTTTTTATTTTTTTTTATCTTAGCCCGAGGCTGTATGTATGCGCTTCAGAAATCGGATGAAATGCTAAAACTTGTCAACGCGAACTTCACCGAACAAATGGCTACGATGAGAATGAACTTGGAAAACGGCAACAAGGACAAACTGCAGTATCACCTGCAAGCGATTGAGCTGCGGCGAAGCAAAGCCTTCCTCGAAGAAAGGATTCAAAAGTATGAGAAATCGTGTAAGGAGGATTTCGTTATGTCCTTACAGGGAATCCCTAATGTCACCAGGGAGTTTCTTAAAAAAGTCGACGATCTCTTCACGAAGCACGAATCCTTCCAGCTAACGTGCGAGAAACAAAGCACGAAACTCGAAGACATTCGAGCCAACTGCAGCAGCTTGTCGAGAGAGGTGGAGAACAAGCTTCAGCTCTATCTGGACAAAGTAGGGAGTCAGGTCTCGTCCATTCTAGGAGCGAATGCCAAATATGAAACTGAAAACAAGCGGCTGACGGTGGATGCAGCTTGGTGCAAGGGGAACCTCAGTGCCACTGTGGAGCAGAACCAACTGGCTGTCAAGCAAGGCCAGCTTAAGTATGACCAAGAAACGGAGAAGCTCCTGCTGCAGGTCCGACAGTTGACTGAAAACGGCAAACTAAAAGAAAAGCTATTGTCCGTGAAAGAAATTGATATTAAAATCCTCACCGAGAATATTAAGGCCATCAATGCATCATTGACCCTTTGTAAGGTGGGTTTTTACAAAAAAAAGAAAGAAAAAAAAGAAAGAAATATCTTCATAAATCTAAAGAAAACTAATGAATTATTTTTAATTGTTCATTGTTTTCTTACAGGTAACACAAAAACCATTAGGACCAATTCCACCTGTAAGGTCTTTCCCGTGGTCAGGTTCTCTCGGGCCACAAATCCCTGGATTAAGTAGCACTGGGCATGGAATGACAGGGCTGGGCAACGGCGCATCAAACGGTATAAGTGTACTGAGTCGAACAGGCGGCAGTTTATCAACAGGGTTAAATTCTGCAGGGTCAAGTAGTACGTCTTTGGTCAAGCCACTTGGAACAGGATCCATTGTGTCCGACCAACAGGTGTCAGGTAAGAAAGAATGGACCAACTGCACACCTTTTGTTGTAATAACCGGTGTGGTGAAAATATCACATTCATAATGCTTCTGTTTTGTTTTTTGTCCGCAGCACAAATCACTCAGCACTTGCGAGAGCTTCAGCGGTTTACCAAATAAAGGGAGCAGACCACAGTGCGAAGATCAACCTTGTATATAGAATATATGTATTATAATAGTTTTTGTTTTGCTATTGACGTCTCCAATCTGATCAGTCAGAAAGTGATGGTTACTTTTCTATAACAGGATAATTCCATTATATTATTCACTAAATAACTGAAAAACCATATTCTCTTCTATAAAAGGAATGAAACACTTTTGGAAAGTGCCTGTCGTGTTTTATTCCTTATCTACAGTACAGTCGCACTATTATTCTTATGATGTTAATAAACTGTATTTTGCTTGCATGACAGGACCCATGGAATTGTTTATTATGAGGTTATAAAAATCTAATAAAGACTATCAGACCACTTGCGATCTTGCATTTCTTTGGCGGAGTCATCAAGTACTACCTGAAAACACATCGATAATAAAAGGCACAAATGAAAACATGTTTTTTTTCCCCTGTGTCATGAAAAGCATGGATGTTTAGATCTGTTATTGTGAGAAACACATTCACAGAGAGCACATGGCAAGAATCCAACTTGTGTAGGTCAAAGAAATGTGGCAGTAAACAACAGTGCTTGGTTTAGGAGCTTTGACTACTCCAACATGATGGTCCACCCCAGTAGGAATGATTGTTCGCCTGTCAGACTGTTTATGGCCCCGAATAGGAAGGGTGGATAAAACAATGACTCACCCATGCTCCAAAAGTCAGGTGCATGCTATCAGTATTATTAAAGGGTTACTCATCTCTTAACACCCCTTAAATAACTCTGGCCGACCATAGCCTATTGTGATGAGGGTTTTTTTTTTTTTTGCGTCAATGGGAAGGATGAAAAAGTAAAAAATATCTCCAATCATCGGAAATCTATGTCATTTGAAGCCAAAGTTGACCTATCATTCAGCCCCGATGACAGGATAGTAAAAAAAAAAAAAAGACCAAACACTTGTCAATACGTTTGCATGGATGCACAGCTTCTAAAAAAAAACCCAAAAAACTATGAAAACAGGTAGAGAATAAAGGATAAAACAAACACACCTTAAACATCCAGGATATACCCACTAAGAGGACACATTGTCTTTCCTAAAGCCAATGTCCACAGAGACAAATTGGCACTGATAAGCAAAACTGCATGTGCAGAATGTAAAACAATTAGAACACAGTTTCCCATGCTGACTTGCTTCCTGTAAGATGCAATGCCAGAAGTATTGAGGAAAAAAAAAAAAAAAGAGAGAGAAGCTTAAGCAGAGCAGAAACAAGGCGCCAATTAATAAATAATGCAGTTGCATAATGGAAGCCGCAGTTCTGCTTAAAAGGATATCCTTTGTTTAGCATAAGTGACTTCCAGGTAGGCCTGCTTGGTCCGAGAGGCGCTCTTAACATTAGCATCGGTGACATCCAAACAATAAGTCCTTTGACAAAATGTTGTGTTTATTTACTGCCGTTAAAGATTTCAGGAATCGGGAAATGTGCTGCCGTTGTCAAGATTGCGATCAAGCACGAAGATGTAGCACAAGCGCTTGTTGTTGAGAGGGAATACATTTTATATTATATTTTATACATATATGCATTATGCCATATAGGAAGCTTAAACAAAGCCTGAGAGCACAAGGCCTGAAAAAAAGGTAATTGTTGTAAAATATCTTCGCAGCCTTTTACAGGAAGGGATGGGTGCTTATTATTTAAAACCTCCTTCCTTGTCTAATTGGTTACGAAACACTGAGCACTGTTATTCATACTCTAGCTCCTCTGTACGCTAATTGCACTTCCTACATTGTTGGACCATTAGGACCCTATGGTAAAGCCATTAAAAGGTCGAAACCTTTTGTTCATCTCCCAAAATAAAGTCAGCCAAGACTTTATAAATAAACGTATCTCCGTGCCTCATAAATAATCTTTTACACCACTAGAATGAAGCTGCTGCTGCTACTTCTGTTTCTACTACAACTACTCTCGTCGGGTTTTTAACCCATAAATGAACCGACGCTAATAAACCAACATTGTGCGGTTGGTTTATTAGCTCTGCATCTACAGTAAGTTAAGGCTGACCAAGTCAGCTGCACATCTAAGGATGTTTCTAATAAATTTCCCATTCAGCTTGAGCTTGAATTTTGTGTAAATCCCTTACGGAAACATGTGGTAAGGGGGTGGCAGCAATAAACACTAATTATACCACAGTTAGGTCAGACCGAGTAACCTGATTGGACGGAAGCCAATCCATGAGTGATGATAACAGACAATAACAGCACTTGGACGTTTAACTATATGTACAGTATCATTCCATGTCACAAGTGTTCTAATAACCTTTAGTCAGTTGCAGCATGGGTAAAAGTAGGCCAGGACCAAGGATAGAGCAACTGTAACCTGAAAAAAAACTATATTCCAAACCAGTCACGGAAGAACGTTTAGCAAGAAAACACATCTGATAATGTTGTGTCATCTTAAACAGCACTTTCTCTCCTTAGTAATTGCTTCTACCACAAGGTTACATCCTAAATCCCGCTCTAACCCCTGATCACGGACACTACTTGTTGTGTAGAACAAGGGATTGTGGTCCCTACATAGTGCACTAGCTTTTCATTTAACACTATTTGGGATTTAACCCCAGAACCCAGAAGTTACCAGAGCTGAATAAGTGGAAACTTATTCAAGAATTACAAAGATTTACAAAAGTAACCTTCATGGTTTATTCTTCTCCCCTTTTGGCTCTATAGTACCAGGAAGAATTTGGGCCGCTTACTGCAAAATAACTGGTTAAATGAACAAACAAATTGTAATCTGTTGATATTAAATGGTGTTTGTGGAATCGTACGGTGCATCTGGAGAGTATTCTCAGCGATTCACTTTTTAAAAATTTTATGTCACAGCCTTATTCCAAAATGTATTAAATTCCTTATTTTCCTTAAAATTCTACAAACAATACACCATAATGACAATGTGAAAGAAGTTTGTTTGAAATCTTTTTATTTATAATCTTATTATATTTATTAAAAAATAAAAAAGGGAAAGAAATCACATGTACATCCTTTTGTCATGACACTGAAAATTGAGCTCAGGTGCATCCTCTTTCCACTGATCATCCTTGAGATGTTTCTAAAACTTGATTGGAGTCCACCTGTGGTAAATTCAGTTGATTGGACATGATTGGGAAAGGCACACACCTGTCTATATAAGGTCCGACATTTAACAGCGCATGTCAAAGCACAAACCAAGCCATGAAATCCAAGGAATTGTCTGTAGACCTCCGAGACAAGATTGTACTGAGGCACAGATCTGTGAAAGGGTACAGACAAAATTCTGCAGTACTGAAGGTCCCAATGAGCACTGAGGCCTTCATCATTTAGTAAATGGAAGAAGTTTGGAACCACTAGGACATTTCCTAGTTCGGGTTGCCCGGCCAACCTGACCGATCCCTTAGTCAGGGAGGTGACCAAGAATCCGATGGTCACTTTGAAAAAGCTCCAGCGATTCTCTGTGGAGAGAGAAAAACCTTCCAGAAGAAAAACCATCTTGTAGCATCGTACTCAAAAAGACTTGAGGCTGTAAATGGTGCCAAAGGTGCTTCAACAAAAAAAAAAGTTTCTCATGGTCTGAGAGTCCTCCAGGTGCCTTTTGGCAAACTCCAGACGGGGTGTCATGTGACTTTTACTGAGGAGTGGCTTCCATCTGGCCACTCTACCATACAGGCCTGATTGGTGGAATGCTGCAGAGATGGTAGTTCTTTTGGAAAGTTCTCCTCTCTCCACAGAGAAACACTGGAGCTTTTTCAAAGTGACCATGGTTCTTGGTCACCTCTCTGACTAAGGCCCTTCTCCCCCGATCGCTCAGTTCGGCTCAAACTTCTTCCATTTATGTATGATCAAGGCCATTGTGCTCATTGAGATCTTCAATGCTGAAACAGAAACTTCTGCATCTTTCCCCTGCATCTTTCCCTCATACAATCATGTCTAGGAGGCCTACAGACAATTCCTTGGATTTCATGGCTTAGTTTGTGCTCTGACATGCACTCTTAACTGTGGGACCTTTATATAGACAGGTGTCTTTCCAAATCATGTCCAATCAACTGAATTTACCACAGTTGTAGAAACACCTCAAAGTGTTTATGTACATGTGATTTTTTTTTCTTCATTTTTTATTAGATTTAATTAAAAAAAAGTATTTATTTATTTATTAGATTTCAAACAAACTTAATTCACCTTGTCATGGTATGGGGTATTGTTTGTAGTATTTTGAGGAAAATAATAAGGCTATAACTGTAAGGAATAAGGCTGTAACTGAATACTTTCTGGATGCACTGTATAAAAGCAATATCACAATATGAGAAAGTATTGTGCTGGCTGTGAATAACCTCATTACAGGCATGCTGATATACAGCACAACAGCATTCGCTTTCGTGTGATATTGCTTAATAGACGTTCATAAAAGTCAAAGAGAAAATCAGATTCATACTAAAACTTATGGAATTCACTGTCCAAACTTTTAAAATCCAAAGCAGTACTCGAAGTATAGAAACTCACTTAACCCCTGTATTCACCTGTGTAATGATCTACAATCATGTGTCAGGATCTCAATGCATACAATTCTGGAAGTTTTCGGTAAGTTGGGGCACACCTGCCTCAAGGGTCAACGTTGTGTTATCCAGAGTCACAGAAGCTTTCTTTTTAGCTCCAACCTGTCTGTACCCATCTCCTCTGACCTCTATTATCAACAACCATTTCCGCCTGTTGAAGTGCCTCTTACTGGATATTTTTTTTCATTCTGGGTAAACTCTAGAGACTGCTGTGCTTAAAAATTCCAGGAAATCAGCCTGTCTGGCTCCAACCGCCATGCCACAGTCAAAGTTTTGGAGATTGCATTATTCTCCTGGTATGATGTTTGTGAACATTAAATGAAGCACTTCATGTCATGTAAATGATTTGACGATGATAATATACTGTGTAGCCTAATCCAAGTGAACACTGTGAGCCAGCCAAGTCCACATTAGTCAGAGTAACGAAATTAAAAGCAATAAGTCAAAGATTGCTTTGCGTCTTTAGCTATATGCATATACTTTATAATATAGAGTAGAAGAATAAAATACACAAGAAGTGTAAAAAAAACAGTTAAAGTAGGTGAAAAGAGCACTGATGTGTACTAAAGTTAAGGTTTAGGACGCTGGTATGCATCTAAACTGGTCTTCTGCCAAGCAGTCCCTTAGCCAACGCCTGGTCAGTGCTAAAAATGATGCATCGATGAAAGAGGTGAAAGGAGACTGACACAATATGCGGAAATGAACAGACAGCCAACACCAGTGCCAAAAGATCAACAGAAAAAAGGAAAACATTATAACACTTTGACATGAATGAGTCTTTGGTAGCAGACAGCCTAACAAAGGTTTGTTTTTGTTTATTCAGCCAAAAAGACAAAAAGAAATGGATATCGAATAATACAAATAAATGGCTGTTTAACAGACAGCACTACATAGACAAATGTAACTTTTTTTTATTTGTGTTTAAAAATGTTATGTCTCCAAGGACATCATCTAATTATACTAATACCTAAATATAATTTTAGAATTTTACACAAATTGCATTTTGGAGACAGGAAGTCCCCTGAAGGTTGCTTCCACGGCTGCCTGTGAGGGCGGATCTTCTCAACAACCTCCGAAAGGAAAAAGCCATAATCATCATTCTCATGAGGCAAAAACAGACGGAAAGAGTGGAAAAAGGAAAAATACAGCCGCGACACCTTCTTGAACAATATCAGTGACAGAAATAAAAATTGCAAACGTCATAAGGAAATGAGACTTGCATTTGTTTTTGGTGGTTTTGTCTTATTTTTAAAAAATAATGGGCAATTATTTTTGGCCCACCAATATAACCTATGAGCTTGCCAAGTGCTCATAAAGCTTCATTTCCTCCAGACAAAACATCACTTTTATGTTAAACATCTTTGGAAATTTTAAACAGACTACATGTCAGAGATGCTGGGAAACATCGCGTATAAGAGCTAGACTGGGAGCTGTCAGGAAGATGCTGAATAAATGTTGCGTTATGACTTATATTATAAAAACTGTAGTACAAAAAAAAATTTTTTTGTCTCTCTTAGACCACTATAACAGCACGCAGATTTGAATATAATCGCTAAAACATTACAAAAAAAAGTTTAATGTGCATTGTTTTTCCATTTTACTTCCCAACACCACGCATCTAACCTGTTATCTATGAAATATTTGGAATATTCCCCAAGTCACATGTTCAACAGGACGTTGCATCAGCCAAATTTCGTGATCACAAGAAGAAAAATATTCATTACTTCGTCCATGATAAAGTCACTTTGTATTAGGTGTCTTTGCTTTTTTTTTTTTTTTTTTAACTCAACACTCTTTGATTGATCGATCGATATATATTTTATTGATCCTAAAGGAAATTTCAGACATCCAGCAGCAATAGAGACAGTAACACAAGACAGGTTTTAGAGGTGATTGCACACAGAATATTTTATACATAGTCAATATACAAAGGGTAATGTGAGAATGTGAAATGTTGAGTTACTAGTGCAATGCTAAGTACGGAAAAACTACAAGATATACAAGAAGCATATAAATAAAGCATACAGTATAAATCACAACTAGGAACTAATAAGTGAAATAAAGCTAATTGCAGCGCAATCTTGATGTGAAGTTGTATTTGTGGCAAAGTGACAACAGGCAAAGAACTCAGGAAAAGTAACTGAGCAGATTCTGAAGCCAACAGAGAGTTATTTAGGTAGCACAGTGATGTATATACGTAGCATATATGTAGCAGAAGAGCCTTTAGTCTAGATCTCCCAGTCCACTTTCTCATGCCCCTGTAGAGCTGAATGGCTCTGGGGACAAAGGATTCCCTTAGTCTGTCATTCGAGCACCTTTAGCCTAACAGTTAAATTTCTGAAAAGATGCGAGATTGTTGCTAGACAATACAGTTAATACTGTAATGGTTAAACACAAGCTTTCTTAAATTCAGCATGGAACAATTATGAGGGTAAGTAAAAAATGATCATATTAAAACTTGACTTATCAGCGCCTATATTTTAAGGCTCCTGTCTCCCCAGTCACTGCAGTGCAGGTGTAAACATGTGTAGTTAATTTCTAACTGCAGTGCAAGCAAAAATGAAGAAGAACTGAAGCCTAAACTTCGGATTAATCATGGAGGACTGCTATTCAAGGGCGTTGACAATGCACATCCGCACATTTCTCCGCAGACTTTGTTTTGAGGTGTTAAAGCACCTCCGTATAGTCCTGACCTTGCATTCACATGATTAGTCCCCTGAAAGCAGCCAGAAGAGGATGAAAATTCACTTCTGATGAAAGAGTGAAAACAGTGGTGCATTCATGGTTCACAGCTCAGCCTTAATTTTTCTAATGAGGGATTATGAAAGGTTGTTGACAGATGGATTGAAAAATTTAAAAGCAAGGAGATTATGTCGAAAAATTATGTATTGATCTTTTCTAAAAGATATTTAAAACAAATTGTACAGCCACAACGCAGATCATTTTTGACTTTCCCCTCATATTATAAACCCTACTGACTAAAAAAATGAAAAAACATAAGGGTATAATAATTTTTTTTTATTTCTAACATTATTGTAGTTGTTTTTTTCCTTGAAAATTGTCACCTTATGATAATATTTATGTTACATATATACTCAGCAAAAAAAGAAACGCCCCTTTTTCAGGACTGTGTATTTCAACAATAATGTTGTAAAAATCC
>JAOVVA010000021.1:11219114-11234189 GCA_028565275.1 Leiocassis micropogon
ATTTGAAAGACATCACAAAGAGCATGCAGGACAATGAAACAATATTTTATTAAATAAATAAAATAAAAACAAAATACAATAAAAACAAAATACTATACATGTCAACACTTGTTTCACACCAAGCCAATAAAATTTACTACAATATAAAATAAGTCATGTGATATAAAACTGAATACAGACCATGGTCATGTTTTTCCAGGTCACCACATACACTGCCCAGCCAAAGAAAAAATAAATTGCACACTTCAAGATGTCATTGAGTGCCTTTAGCTTTAAGTATGATGGAAAAAAGTTTGAAAAAAATGCTGTTGGTTCGGAGGAAACACAATAGTCTTCGTCCCTCCCTGATTGGTAGTAGTAATAGTCTTGATGTGGGAGCCAACTAGTGATGGGTGGGAATTGAATGCGACTAAATTAGGGAGAAAATCTGGGAAAAATGTAAAAAAAAAAAAAGCAAATTAAGTGTTGCACCCATCACACCTAGTGGCCACTGTACAAGCCTTTAGAGGCAGTGTAATGATCTGAGGTTGCTTCAGATGGTCAGGTCTAGGCTCAGCAATAAACTAAAGTCAGCTAACGACATGAATGACCAGGTTATTACATTTGTGGTTAAACCAGTTCCAGTAATATCAAATTACTTAAGTTGTTTTCTTTGCTTGATGCAGCTCAATAATTTGATAATTCTGAAATGGCAACTTTTTTTGGGCCAGGCAGTGTACATTTCTAACATTCTTGAACACTTGATACACTTGTCATAGCATAGCGTTCTTTAAGTGTTTTATAGACTACCTAAATCATGTATTATGTTGTTAAGAAAAACTTATTACCCACAGTACCGAATGGTCCATGGTGTCAACAGTAACATTTCACTAACAGTTTTTTGTTTTTTTAAGTTGGTTGTCTTTTTTTTTAAATATATCTTTATTTGATAAATCTGAAATGTATAATAAATTATATAATATATATAATCTGAAATCTGTATTTCTTTTCTAGCAGTGGTGTTGCATGCGCACACAGAATACATTAATTTTGACCTTTGACCAGCTGTCACTTTAACAAAATAAAGTAAAACCAATAACCTAAAGCTATAAAAGCAAAGCATAATGTAACACAAGACTCTGTTTAATCCTGACCTTAAAGCAGAATTTAAAGTCTATAAAAACAATTTGTGAGTAGAATCTGCAGTTAAAACTTTCATTACAAGTGAAATAAATGCACATAGGAGCAAAGGAGTGTACTTAAAGCAGCGTGTCCATGAACAACAATAAGCGATGGCTAAAAATAAATACATCTGAGGTTTGCATTAACATTACTGTGAAAGGCTACTCAGAGTGTGAGCATCAGGCACAGCTGGAGAGCTGAGGGGAATGAGAAAGCTCAGTGAGGTAACCTGTACAACAAGCGTACAACAGTGACACACGCACTGGTGCACACATTAAATCTGTCGTGATCCGAAAATGTTTTCCTAAAATGGGACTCACAGGCGCATCCAGGGCCCGTGTCTCTGCCGTAAGCTTGTGTCCTCCGTAGTTCTCGTTTCAAGCTCCGTGTCGTCACTCGTGTTGATCTCTGGGGGATGTGGAACATTAAGATCTGGTGCAGCAAGACAGGATGCATAAGATTACCAACCTTGGCATGGTATGCACATGTGAATGTTTTATGTTTTAAACTTTTTATGTTTTAAACTTACCATTCTCTTCTTTTAGTGTAGGTTCACCAAGAAAATTAATCGCACCGAGTGTGTCTAGATCACCTGCAAAAAAAAAAAAAAGGGATAAAATAATGTGTTTTAGAGTGTTTTTCCAACTTCAGCGTCTACTCTAATTTGGCTACAATACATGCACAAGCAGGGTCGCAAACTGTACCACAGCCAGCCACTAGAGGGCCTCAGAGACATTTCAGCTTCACTAATGCAAATACGCACACAGTACATTCACTGATTCTGCGGCACTCACCTTTAGTTTGCTCAGCCTCTGCTGGTTGGTCTGAAGATGCACCCTGGTCCTTCTCATACTTCAGATCTACCAAACATATACATAAATCTATGAACTAAACAACACTGACTCAGTATAAACATTAACCACAGAAGGGGCCCACCCTGTGTACTGATTTATATCATTATACTGATATCCTGTTATTTAACTGTAATCGCCAGTCCCAGTGTAGAGGGTGTGACTTCCCACTCACGTAATATAACTGAATTTAAATGTTCGCATGATAGTGGATCACACTGTGTTCCAAGGATCAAACCACGCCCACTGTTCAACCATGAATGCACTGAATGTTTTAACACCAAAACTTGCGTTTAATTACTCACTGTACTTTGATCATGTATCGCACTGCAATGTAAATACTAGAAGAAGGTACTTAGGGTACTTCAGGTTCTTACTCGGTGCACTAGCTGTGGTGTGCATTCGTCTCCTGGCTTCATCTTTTCTCTTTTGTAGACGTGTTGTGTCTCCCATCATCACCTGCACATGAATAATAAAAATCTGAACAAATAAACCATATACAGTCGGCTCCAGAAATATTGGCACCCCTGATACAGACACAAAATAATCAATAAACAGTACCGGTCAAAAAGTTTGGACACACCTAATTCTAATTCAGTGTTTTCTACCTTCTATAACAGTCCTGGAGATTTTAAAACCGTGAAATAACCCATCTGGAATTAGGAAAATAGGTAATAACAACAAGGTCAGCTTTTCTGGGAAATGTTCTTGCAAGAACAGTGTTGCCAAATGCATTTGCAAAACCCATCAAGCACCATGATGAACCTGGCTCTCATGAGGACCTTTCCAGGAAAGAAAGGCCAAAACTTAGTTATCAAAATTTGCCAGCCCCGAAAATCACCAATTAACAAACAGCACCTCAGATTAGAGTTGTTATGAAGGCTTTGTAGATGCCTTCAGCATTGTTTTTCAAAGTAGAAAGAAATAAAAATCAGAAAAGAAAATTTAATTAGAAGGTTTGTCCACACTTTTGACTGGTATTGTCTGTGTAATGTGGCTAAGATTTATTGGCAACCCTGCTTTTAATGACTTTCCTCTGCTAGTATAACAATGAGTCTTTTACTATAATGCTTAAAGGCAAGCAATCTGAGAGTTTTACAGAATTGCTGAAGATCTGACAAGGTCTCAGGTCCTTTCATCTAATTTCTTCTAATTTGAGAGAAAAACATAATCTTTTACATTCTATGGCTTAACATTTATATTCTTAATTTGAGTTTTACTTAATTAATTGCAAAACATTTTTAATAACCTTTTCAGTCAACTTCAATAAGCCTTGTACACTCTGAGGCAATAACATCTGGATCGGTGGGGTATTTGTAGAAAAGTGTGCATGTTGTACCTTGACTCTAACCTGCTCTGGGGGCCACAATCCTCCCCAGATAAACTGCAGGTAACTGAAGAGCACAATCACGCTGAGGAACGTGAAGTTACTGGCAACTCCTAGGACTGCAGAGGTTAGTGGGAAATTATACAAGAGGTATCTGTGAACAGAGAGAACAGTGTTATTAGCCAAGACTAGTAACATTTAGACATAGTATAATATAACCTGCAAAGACTAATATTATTATTTAATATATATATATATATTTTTTTATAGGTTAAATTTTAAAAGAATTATGCTTTATATTATATTCTGCCCTCCACAAATGACTACTTAATTTCAGTTAGACAGAAAGTACAGTATATGGTAAACAGTGTAGTTACACCAAGTAGAAGTAGAAGTCCTCCATTTACTGAAATAAAAGTACAGAAGCGCTCAAACATCAAATTTATTTATGTATGACAAGTACAGGTCTTGTGTTAGCTTAAAGTAGCGTTTTCCACAGTAAAAATCTCTCTCTCTCTCTATGAAGGAGGTGAAATTCCTACTTCAAATGCTATACATCACTGTGGTTAAGTAACGCAATGCCATGTGGAAATGTAGTGATGTAAAAGTACAGACATTTGCTGCACTTTTGAGCAGAGTAAAAGTAAAAGGTATCTACTAATAAAACTACTCAAGTAAAGTATAGATATGGGAAATGTGTACTCAAGAACAGTAACGAAGTACATGTACTCAGTTACCTCCCACCTGGTCAAGGTAAAAGAGTGACGGTTTAAACAGTAGCTGGATCTGTGAAAGCTGGTCGTGGTACACACCTGATCCCAGTGAAGTGGGCGTGGATCCTAAGCTGGGCAGAGTAGATCTGCACAAGCCGAGACTGAATCTCTATTACAGCCCCAATGGTGGGCTGATACTTTAAAGCAAAAGAGAAAACAATAAATAATCATAAGGCTCAACAGATTTGACCACTTAAAACAAACAAAATCAAACAGGTTTGGCATGCTCTGCCACCATTAGGTGAATTTATCAATGATAATGTCGCACATTATAGCTGTGTCTCTGTATTTCTTAAATTTTTATTGTACTCACAGAGTCCGACTTATAGTCTGAGAAGAGCTCCACCTCTATAAGCTGCTTCTGCTCTGACAGACCTGTGAGCAGCACTGGGGAGAACACCAAGGTGCTGAGGGTCTGCAGGAGACTGGAACGATAATGCAGCATGGCCTGATGGGAAAACACACAGTCGCATTTATAATCCTGATTCCAGGGTTCAAATAGCAAGCGTTGGCAAATTCATGCAAGAGAAGAAGTGTTTAATGGCCATGATATGCTTTATATAATAGAAGGACTGTTGTAGGAATATATGAAGAGTCTGGACAATATATGCAGAGTCTGTGTTATTTTTCTTATCTGACTCTATTAAGTTGATGCATTATGAGGTAGGCTTGGTAAAAAAAATTATTGCATGTTAAATTAGTATTATATTTATGGTAGAAGGAAATGTGTATGAGTTTATGAGATAAATTTTTTAAATTGATTTTCCCTTTATTTCACTTCCATAAATCTTTGCTAATATTACATCCGTCAAGGCTTGGGGCCTTTAATGAGATCAAAGTGCTGCATAACGCCATCCTGCTACTATATTCATAAAACCGGTACCCATTTTGAGACTGAAAAACCCATCAGAAATGCTGCAGTGGTTATATTTTCAGAGTAATCTACTCACAAATCTAAAAATTTGTGTACACTAAAGTAAAAGGCGCCCTCTTGTGGGCATCATCAGGTTATTATTTTGATTCCTTTATACTGTATGTGTATATGTTCCTTATTTCATGACCCAAATATGCCACAAGTTTTAAACACCTGCCACAACGTCTACTAGTTCACAGAAGAATAGAACTCAGCGGAAAACAAAACACGTCAACATGAGCTTAAGCTCTTGACTCACAGAGCGTGTCACGGTGGACATGGTTTTTCCTTCTTTGGTGTAGCAGGACATTTTGACCAAGAACATGCCGAGCTTCTCGTTGACAGGCGATTCCGGCATCTCCAGCTCGAGTGATACCCGATAAGGCTGACCGTACATCAGCACCTACAGACAGCAGAGACAGAATTTCTTGACACTTTTTGAACTGAATTGTCTTTCAAGAAATATTTGTGTTCTGGACATGTGTGGGATCTACATAATTTCATGTAATGCACTAAGTAAACGTAGGTACAAAGATTATGTCAACATATCATTTCTATGAGCAAGAATAATCAGGAAAGATGTGAGGATCTTACCTGCTCTTTGCCATTTTTTAGGAGAGAGACATTCGCCACTGGGAAGGAACAGAGAACAGAGCTGGCAGACTCACAATCGCTTCTGAAACAAAATGTATAGATATACTTCACAAGATATACTACACTGTATATAAAACATAAATTACAGTATATGATATATTTTACATGATCAATACATATACACAGTCCCCTCCAAAAGTATTGGAACATCAAACCCACCATTCTTTTTTTGGATGGAATATTTGGGTACATTTCTCTGTACCAAAAAGTCAGTTTTCATTTCCTGATTTTTTTTTTTCTAGATGTGTTAAACAACTTTGTATCAATGTTTATGTAAGCAAAAGTATTGGAACACAGTCAGATATACTTGAAATAATTACTTGACATCACAGAACTGTGAATGTCTTTCTGGGCTCGTAGTGCAGCTTCTTTCCGTTGCTGATCGCCTTCCATGCTCTATTTCAGGAGGTGAAACACATGTTTGATCAGGTTAAGGTCGGGTGATTTACTTGGCCAGTCTAAAAAACCCTACTGATATGAAGGAGCCTCATCATGCAGCAAGACAATGATCTAGAACACACTGGCAAGAAAACAAAGGAGATCTCTTAATGAGAAAAACTCCTTTGTTGTCTTGCCAGTGTGTTCTAGATCTCTGTCTTGCTGCATGATGAGACTCCTTCATATCAGATTGTCTGCATTTCTCCGTAAACTGGTAGTCCTGAATTAATTCAGCTGCTACCATCATGAGTTACATCAACAGGAAATATTAGCAAGAAAGTTCCAGAAGCAGCCATGCATGCTCAAGCAAATGCCACAACCTTTATTGTCCTGAACCAATGAGCTCATATGTTTTGGATCATGGGTCGATTTATTAATTCTAAACACTTTGGCCTTTCCGTCACCCTGATAAACAAATCTCAACTTCAAAATTTCTGGCTCATATCTGTATTTTTTGCAAATTCCCATCTTGCCTTTTGATTCTTACTGCTGATGATGAGCTGTTTGCATCTTGTAGTATGTCCCTTACATTTATGCTCTGTAAGTGTTCTTTAAATGAAGGATTGTAAAACCTTTACCACTGGCTGGGTACTTGTAATATCACTGGGTAATATTTTTAGGGTTTTCGTCACCGCTCTCACAATCTTTCCGCCATCAAATGCTGTTGTTTTTCTTGGTCAACCTGTTTGATGTTTAAGTTTATGGTTTATTTCTTTTTCAGGACTTTCAACAAATCATGTTGGTCTATTAAAACCTACAGCTCAAACTTAAGATAGACATTCATAGCTATTAATTGTTTAAAAACAGTCACACCTGTCAGTCTAGTGTTCCAATATTTTTGACCACTTCAAAAATAAGTATTTAAACAAGTATATAAACAAAATTTCTTAATATAAGGTTGCTGTTATGAATAAAAAAGAATTGCACAACAGCTAATATATATATTAAAGACCTAAAACAAACAATAAAGCAGGGCAAAACTCCAATTTATATAACCCTCTAGTTATAACCTCAAGACACAGTGCAACATCAGTACCTGTAGTGGTAATTCACGGGTGTGGAAAAGCTCACGGTGGGCATGTAGGAGTAGTAGAAGCTGCCATACAAAAAGATTGACACCCAAAGCAGAAGCACTAACACACAGAAGAAGATGGCAGCCCGCAAGAGAGTACGCTGAGCCCTCAACAGAGTCACGGCTGCCACGTCCTGGAGCCAGACCAAAACAGGACCCATCATCGAAGCTATCCGATTTAGTCCTCAGCCGTCTAATAAGCATTCAGGTCCCCCTGTCTGAATGTCCTAAACTTCGCATACAAACCCAGCCACAAACATCCAGACTTTTTTGCTTTCTGATTGTTGTCTTCAGCAGAAAGTCAGCAGTTTTAAATTTTAAATGCAAAATCTAAATGAGGACTCATTTTGAGTGTAAGACAGCTAACCGGTGTCTTCTTATCTGAATTCTGATTGATGTCATCACTGAGGACCTGAGGAGAGAGAAAAATAAACATAAATATTAACATAAAATACCCAACACCAAAAGAAATACTATTTACAGAAATACTATCTACAAGGGAAGGATACACTTGTCCTGAATGGGGTCAGGGGTGAAGGGTAGTTCAGTGATTAAGGACTACAGTTCGGAATGTCCCAGGTTCAAATCCCATGACCACCAAGTTGTCTCTGTTGGGCCCTTGAGGAAGAGTAGGGTAAGCTCACTTCTCTCAGAGCAAGAGAGATCAGTCTGAACATGCCACTAAAATCCGAATGGAAAACAGGTTCAACCACTCTTTTCAGTTAGACCTTAAAGATAGTCAGATGTAAGATCAGTAGTCAGTCAATTCCAGTGCTTGGGAGCTGCCACTGAGAAAGCACGGTCTTGCATGTCTTTGCATCTGTGGGAGGAAACCAGATTACTCCACACACACACACACACACACACACACACACACACAAAGACCTGAGGCAGGAATCATACCGTCCTCCACCATGCCGCCCTATTATTAGCTATATGAACTATTCAATTTAAGGCTATGTATAATGTCAAATTTTAATTATTCTTAAGTTAATAATACAGCATCACAGTGGTGTAGTGGTGTGAACGTTCGATTCCCACCTGGGTTTTGTTTGTGTGTGGAGTATGAATGTTCTAACCTATGCTTATTCGGTTTTCTCCGGGTACTCTGGTATCCTCACACGGTCCAAAGACATGCAGACAAGGCTGATTGGCGTTCCCAAATTACACAGTGTATACGTGTGCTCTGTAAAGGATTGGCACCCTGTCCATGGTGTACCCCCCACCTCATACCCAAAGTCTCCTGGGATAGGATCCAGGCCACAATGACTCTGTATCAGGATAAGCGTTATAGATGACGAATGAATGAATTAATAATTTTGTGATCTGTCGCAGTTTCCCTAGTGTAGTGATTATCACGTTCGCCTCAGACGTGAAAGATCCCTGGTTCGAAACCGGCCGGAAACAATCACTTTGGAGGGCAGTGGTGACTCAAATGGTTTATTGATTAGAAGGTTGGGAGGTCAAGCCCCTGCACCACCAAGCTGTTGAGCCCTTGAGTCAGGCCCTTAACCCCTTTCTGCTCCAGAGATGTACATGTGACAAGTAATTGAACATTATTACTATTGCTATTATTATTAATTTCTAAATGAGTGAGAATGTGAAGCAGCAAGTGTAAGTGTGTACCTACAGTGTGCTCATGTGTGTATAAGGACATGACAGGTGTGTCACCTCAATAAACACTGACAGTTAAAACACTGAGGTAGGCACACATGGGCGGGTACACAGCGTTCTCCTCATGAGAGAAATCAAACCACAACACAACAATTTTACCACAAAATATTAAACATTAATTACACCCATTTAACACTTTTTATGTAAGGTTTCACACCATCATCTGGATGGGAACTAGCTAACGTTTCTGGAATTCTCGTTAGCTACCTAGCTTCTTCACTAATGCTAATTAATGAATGAATAAATAAATTATTTATCCGAAACACGACAGGGTACGAATGCTGACTAAAAAATACAGTCATACATACCTTGTGTAACACTTAGCATCACTCAGCGCTGAAGAGGAAGAGACAGTGATGGATAACAAAACTGCTAGCATTGCGGCTAAACTTCACATACGGAAAGTGTGGAGGGACAAAAAGTACCGGCGCGCGCCGTATTTCAGCTACCACTGAAATGAGATTGACAGGAAAAGATATAGGATAAGAGAAAAAGATTGAACTGAAAAAGAAAAATAGCTAATAAATAAGTAAATGAATATCCTGTGAGACAGTTTATTACTACACATACTGATCAGCCATAACATTATGACCATCCGCCTAATATTGAGTAGGTTCGGCCTGTGCCACCATAACAGTGATGCACTGTGTGTTCTGACACCTTTCTATCACAACCAGCATTAATCTTTTCCTCAATTTGAGCTACAGTAGTGCTTGCATTGGATCTGACTACACGGACCAGCTTTTACTCCCCATGTGCATCAGTGAGCCTTGGCCACCCATGACCCTGTCGCCGGTTCCCCGGTTTTCCTTTCTTATATCACTTTTCGTAGGTCCTGACCACTGCAGAACAGAAACGTCCCACAAGACCTGCTGTTGCGGATTTGCTCTGACCTAGTCGTCTAGCCATCACAATTTGGCACACAATTTCTTACAGTAGCTACATTTTCAATATCTCATTACAGTGGTGGCTGGAAGTGGGTGGGATATATTAGGCAGCAAGTGAACCTTTTTTCCTGAAGTTGATGTGTTGGAAGGAGAAAAAATGGGCAAGAATAAGGATTTGAGTGACTCTGACAAGGGCCAGATTGTGATATCTAGACGACTGGGTCAGAGCAACTCCAAAACTACAGCTCTTGTGGGATGCTCCCAGGCTGCAGTGGTCAGGACCTGCAAAAAGTAATCCAAGGAATGAAAATGAGAACTGGTGACAGGGTCATGGGTGGGTAAATTAGTCATGACTCTTATTTGGTGGTGGGTAAAATCCCAAGTCCAACCAGGTTGTGTTTTTGTCTCTGGAGTAGTCCACCATCAGATCAATATGACCTCTTCGAGAATTATATTTTTTTTGTAAATCTTTTTCAATCTGAACAGAAGGAAACAAATAGTAGACATAATAATGGCAAAAAAAAATTTGTGCATATATTTTATCATACAACTGTTGGGGTCTGTTTGCTTCTTGTATGTCTGTGCATATCTTTTCCGTTTACATATTTATTACACTTCATTCATATTATATTTATTTTAATGTAGTTTAATCATTTGTTAAAACTCTCTAAATCATTTCTCAATGCTTGACATACCGTGCGAATTAAATGAAAAATGTATACGGGTATGCTAGTAAAGAATCTTCCCAAAACCAATACAGAATTTCCCAGAATTTCATTTATATTTCCTATAAACCAGTATTAAAAAATAAATAAAAATAAACTTTTTAAATTTGTTTTAAATATAGCTTTTTTTTCTTTTTATGTGATAATGTATTAATAATTTTAAATGGATGTATTGTTTTCAGGCGGCACAGTGGTGTAGTGGTTAGCACTGTCGCCTTGCACCATACATGTTCTCCCTGTGCTTGGTGGGTTTCCTCCCACAGTCCAAAGACAGGCAGAGTAGTCTAATCAGCATTCCCAAATTGCCCGCAGTGTGTGATTGAGTGTGTGAATGAGTGTGTGCCCTGCGATGGATTGGCACCCAGTCCAGGGTCAACCCTGCCTTGTGCCCCAAGTCTACTGGCATCGGCTCCAGGCCCCTCACGATCCTGAATACAGGATAAAGCGGTATAGACAATAAGTGATTGAGTGAGAGTGTATTGTTACATGCTTTTATTGATATTATATTTCAGACATGCTTTCATGGAGATTTTCCTTGTCACTCTCGCCTCTAGCTTGCTCAGTAGAAATCTAAATATGAATCTAGTTCTGGATTTCTGTAGAGCTGCTTTGTTACAGTGTCTGTTGTTAAAAATGGATGATACTCAGTGGAGAATTTTTTTTTCAGGTGTGAATAAGGTGGAGAAACAATGATTATAAAATAGACAAACTTGACCTAATTAAACATATAGGAAGGTTTTATGTAAAATAAATATACACAAATATCAGCATATTTATTTTACAATTGCATTTATATGGGTTTAACAATTGATATTAATTAACCTATCAATTCATAAGTATAATTAATAATAAGATTTCATATATCAACTTTAGAACTGTAAACCTTCTAAAAATAAAAAAACATTGTAAACATATATACAGTATATTAATACAATTGGAATATATTTCATTAATAATTATTAATATATAAAAATACAAAGAAACTAAATTAAACAATATTTCAAATAGCAAAACTGCAAGTAAAAGTGTGTGCTGGATAAAATCAGGAATTAATTATAGCCAAAGCTAAAGTCAAAGTAAAAAAGCTAGGTATTATTTACTGCGAATTATATATGATGATAAAAATGTGAACAAGTTGTTAATAAATTCTAAATAATTAATTTGCTAATCTTTGTTAATAATATGCATTAATGAGTCCTTTCGCTTTTATAGTTCATAAAGCTATAACATTCTCTGTATAAGCAGTGAATTATAGTGCAGCTTGTCATTTGCCTGTGAGCTTGGAGGCATTTCCACTTACACAGTCTCAGCATAAAGTAGTGTTCATAAATGTAACATGAGCTGGAATGGATGATGGGAGGGAGGAGAATAGGCAGGGATGTTAATGTGACCATATGGAGATGGAGCGAGCTGTAGTATCTGTATCTGAGTGGGAGAGACCACTGAGGCAAAATGGAGCCACAGATTCACACAAAGAGGCTGAGACTGCAGCAGTTCCCATGGTAACAGCAACCACGAGATGTTGGATTAACTGGCGCACAGAAATACACACCCCAAACACTGGCGCTCTTAAAGCACTTTGGTTTCATGCCAAATATAACATGCCTATTTTTTATACAGTTTGTCTTCGTTCTGTGTGTTCATCCAAACACACATCTCCTCCCCCTCATTCTACCTAATTGGAGCAGAAATGGTACAGACCATCCTGCAGAATAGTAAAGCCCCCCCAGGCTCTCACTGGCTTGTTCCACTCACTGCAGAGGGGCGTTTTTTTATGCATCTATCAGGAGCAGCTTGGTGCTCAGTGTAGCAGAATTGCAGTGCACTTGACTGGACAGGACCGGGAAGCATCCATACTGTCAGTGAGGGTGGGGTCCGGCTGCACCGAGAGGCAAAACACACACGGAGGGAAAAAGGAATAAGCAGAGAAGAGGAGGGCAAGCACCAGAAGAGGAACACAACAAGGGTAGGATAGAGAAGAAAAATGGGGAAATGGGTAAAAATAAGAAGGCCTTACACTGGGGGAAACACACCTCAAGTGGTCTTTTTTCCCTCCATTTCTGCCTCCATCTCTCATCCATGCTTATTTTGGTCTGCATCTGCTTCTGAAATCAGAAAGATGCTCACTATTTTCATACTACAATATGCTTTTAATGTAATGTTTGATGTTGGGTTCGGTTCGGTTTACATTCAGGTAATTTATTAAATCAGATTTGGAATTAGAATCAGTTGATAATGGACGACCGGCCGTTTTTGCCATGTACTCGTCTGGCCCAGATCCTTACCTGATGCCAGTCTGTAATATATGGACTGGAAAGAAAGCTGTTGATTGTATTTGTTGGGAGATTACTGAAAAATATCCTGCACAAATATGATGATGTAATTGTTTATTAGTCTATAAACATTATAAGCCAGCATTCTGATGGGGATTAACAAAACTTACTGCATATTTCGAGAAAATATTACATGCCCGATTTGTTTCCTGCATTAAAAAAAGCAGTCAAAATTATTTTAGCTGTAAATATAAAATATAAATATAAATAATTGCAAATTAAAAAATTGGCTCTGAATGTACGGTTTATGGTGATCGGAATAAATTTGGCTCTTCTCCACTACCCTGTGATCTTCTGTGTTCAGATTGTCATTTCTCAAGGTGAGGTTTAGGTTTTCCAGGGCAGGCTGGCAGTTTTAGAAAGGAAGCAGTAATTGATGTCAGAGGGGTTGAGTCTCTTGAGAAAAGGACAAGTGAAAAAAGACATGAGAGATGTACTGTCATGAAGCTTTATGAGATGCTGGCCTTCCATTTGCATCTAAACATTAACACTGGGTATAATAATTAATGAAGCAATAGGGATTCGCTGAAGCGTGTCCCTGTGGCAATTAAGATTCATACAAGTCATGTATAACAGTTATTCTTATCTTATGCTGGTTGCTTGGTTATTCGTCTTATACTAGCGCTGTTTTTTCCAATGCATGGATTTGTGTATACGGCAGGATGAAAGGTGACACCCCTGTGAACAGCACCATGAGTGTCGGTCAGGCAAGGAAGCTGGTGGAACAGCTGAAGATCGAAGCGAGTTTCTGTCGGATCAAGGTGAGAGAAGGAGATTGTTTTTAAACCTGTTCTCCACTCAGACATGCAGACTATTTAGGACTTACAAATTTGGAATTAGGTTAATAAGTATGGCCTAATTCTAACATCCCTTCTGACTAAGCAGGTCACACAGTCATTTTAAAAGTAAGAACCCCTCAAAAAACGAAAATGTGAATAAATATACACAACAGTTTATATATTCAATTTGTTCGTTTTGGGGTTATAAGGCATGGGGTGCTTCCTTCCATAGTGGACAGCATTTACACAACCATAGACAGGAGGTGAGATTCAAATCCAAACCCTAGATGTGCAAGGCAAAAGTGCTAACCACTAAGCTAACATACTGCCCCAGTGTGAGATAAAAAATCTAAATAAAACTTTTATGTTTAAAGGAATACCCTTAATATTTATTACTGATATAATATTTCTAATAGCAATGGCCAAGTCTTTATAAAAATCTAATTTACTCTATGACTCTTTAATTCCACAGTCGTACTGTATCTTGTTCAGCAAGTGACCTGGAAATAGATTGAAGTGCTCCATTTATATTCTTAGGAATTCCGATTCTTAGGAATTCTTAAGGAATTCTTAGAAATCATGGAGAGAGGAGATGCAAGATATTTAGAGCAAGGATTCACAGGTTTTCTATGCTCAAGGTTGTTGTTTTTTTGTGCATGTAGAAAATTACAATAAATGAATAAATAAAATAAAAGTACCACATATATAAAATTTATTAATCCATTCAAGTTCAATAACTTTATCTTCTTGAGGGTCATTGCAAACCCAGAGACTATTGAAACGTCACGAACAAGTGAACACAAAATACAAAAGAAACTCAATTAATATGTCAATATTATTATTTTTTGCAATAAAAAAGTAAAATGAGGATTAGAATCTTATTAACTGTGCAATAATGTTTTCATTAAAGATAATGTAGAGTGTTCTGTATATGCAGAGCCCTTAAACAGCTTATCCTGCTGGGAAACATCAGTGAGTAAACTTTAAAGTGACACGTCAGTCATTGATCACATGATCATCTGTTTCATTTAGTATGCACACCTGGAAGATTAAAGGTAACACCCGCTAGATGGAAAGTATTGTTCTGATAGAAACCTCACTGTCCATCAGGTTTCCATGTACTGTGCTTGTAAAGTGTAAAATTTTCTGCCATGGTTATTTCTGTGTCACTAAATATAAATGATATATGTGCTTCTGTTTAAAACATTCTTCTGTCATTGTGATTGTTGTAATGAGCTGTGTTTCAAATGGAAAAGCATGCTCAAACGTATTTAGGTCACTTGTTTGATTTAGATTCGTAAGCAAGTCAGATTTTCAGTAAGTTAGTATTCTCCATGTGCGGGATTTACACTGAACAAAAATATAAACGCAACACTTTTATTTTTGCTCCCATTTTTCATGAGATAAACTCAAAGATCTGTAACATTTTCTACATACACAAAAGACCCATTACTCTCAAATATTGTTTACAAATCTGTCTAAATTTGT
>JAOVVA010000021.1:11241048-11262652 GCA_028565275.1 Leiocassis micropogon
ATAGTGCAGATAGTTTATGTTCACATACAGCTACATGACACACTGCATGAAAGATAATATTTGAAAAAGCATAATAGCGGCACTTTAACATGCCCTCATGTTTTATTAGTGCCATAATTTCTGAACATATGAGTCAGAATGATTTTAAACTTCCCACAGGAAGAATAAATGTATTTTGATATGTCCAATTATTTTTGAAGGTTCAGTTCTCAGTCTACTTTCCCTTTCTTGGAGTAAGCCATGCTGTGTCGCACTTTCGTTTCCGTTTCGCACACTTCGACTATAGATGGTAAACAATCACGTTGATTGGCTCTGTTAAAAAATGAGTGATGCATATATCCACACCCACCTCGAGTGGAAAAGTGCTAGATTACATGTATATTAAGTATTCTCATTTATTATAATGGGATCAGAGTCCGGATAGAACCATCACTCGGCCCCAAAACACTCCAAGTTTCTGGCAATATTATCTGTAATAAATCGAAGCCTTTTAAGTACATATTGTTTTTTATTTTTACGCAATTAATTGTGCAGCACGGGAAAACTATTCTCGTCTTTTCTAATAGATAAAATAAAAAAAATTTCGTTACATTTTTAAGATTGTCCCGTTGTATGCGCCGTCACGGAAGACGAACTACAGTCCTATCCGGGGCTTCGTAGATATGATCTTGGCCTGATGAATGTTTTTCGCCGTGAGGTTTACCAGTGACTCTGCCTGATGCAGAGCAGATCCATGGTTTCATTCACTTGTCATATATGCCGTCGCTGCAGATGCTCTGTCGACTGATCTGGGGTTTCAGTAACTATGGGCTCAGCCTGACGTACACATTTTCGCCACAAGGTTTACCCAGACCCCCGGCTGTGTGCGGATCCTGACGGCTTTGTGCGCTACCATTACCTGCGAATCGAGTGTGTGGTCAACTCACTTCTGCTCCTCACACTGCTCCAATATATCGTCCGTCACATGCTCACAGTTTGACAAAAATGGTTGATGATGCTACACATTATAATTGACTGACATGCCCACAGTATGAATTAAAAGCTGATAATCGCAAACACCACCCTATATAGGAGATAAAGGTCCCAAGTCTGGATAAAACAAGAGGGTTGCGTCAGCCGTAAGACCTGTGCCAATGTGTGTTCGGCTCAGATGGTCTGGTACCCTCAACATTAGCAACCAAATGACCAACAAAAAACAACATGTATAGAAGACAATAAGCAAGTAGTTTTACATTCTTAAAACATTCATGTTTTGGGGCATTTAATGCATGTTTATGCAATAGGGACTTAAGATATACAGAATCTAATATTAAATCTGTTACCGCTTTTCTCGGGTCTCTTTCTCTATTATAACGATCCTTTGTCACGTGACTATAAGCGCCATTCGGCAACCTTCGGAAACGCTCGTTAAATATTTGCATTTTTAAAAGATTTCCAGTTTAACGATTTTAACGAACTTATTTTGGGGCACCTGTTCACGTACACACTGTTTTTACTAAATACACATTTTAATCACGATTTAGAATTATTCTACCATTAAATCATAATTTGTGGTTAAAATATACACGGAATAAATCTTTAACTAAAACGAAACCTCATGAGAAAAATGAAAGCTAACTAACTTGGTAGCTAATGACCAAGCTAACCCAGTGAGTGATAGAACAGTTTTAAACGCTAAATATAAACCTGAAATATAACGTAGTAAATAATAAGGTAGAACTTAACATGTACTAGAGTATAATATTAATAGACTTGTGTTTAATACAGCAATCAGTTTCGATACAGCTAGCGGCATGTTAACGCTAACTGTATTAGCACACCTGCAGAGTAAGTCTACATCACCAGCTCAGATTTATAACCTTGTAAAGTAATTATTCGCCTAGTTCGAGGAATTAGACAAATTTAAAAACTATATTTTCTTCATTGTTTCAATTCTTTAAATAAAAAAAGGAAATAAATGTGTTAATCACCTAGCGAATGAAAGTTGTTGCCGCTGTAGCCCAGTGACTGAAATACCCCGAGCCGAAGCTAGCTGGCGTTCAAAACTAAACTTCCTGATCCCGCCTTTAACAAGCATCTACATCCGTTTGCAGTCCTGAATATCCGGCTTGTCTTCGGATAGACTGCCCTCTGGTGGCCAGCGGCAGAATTTCACTATAGTAAGTTTAATAGAAGCTTGCATCAGCTCACATTGGACACACCTTCTTCTCCTCTTTCAGTGTTTTGTCTTTATTTTTATTTTTATCATTTTCAGCATTATAACATTAATACTGAAGTTATGCAAACTATAAAAGAACACGTATGAAATTATGTAGTAAACAAAAAAGTCTTAAACAACACAAAATTCATTCATCTTCTATACCGCTTATCATGTATACAGGGTCCGTGGGGGGCCTGGAGCCTATCCCAGGAAACTTGGGGGCCAGGTACACCCTGGACAGGGTGCTAATCCATCACAGGACACTCTCACACACACTACGGGCAATTCGGAACTACCAGTTAACCTATTCTGCATGACTTTGGACTGTGGGAGGAAATCAAAGTACCCAGAGAAAATCAAGCACGCGGAGAACTTGCAAACTCCAGACGCGAGACAGAAATCGAATACTCGACCCTGGAGGCACGAGGCCACATTGCTAAACACTACACCACCGTGCCACCAATATCCCAGAATAGGTTCTATATTTTAGATTTTTCTTGTTCTTCTTTGTTGTTAATAGTGATTGGAATCTAGTAGGTTGGTTACATTATCGCCAACTGTAGGACTCATTCTCCCTCATCTTACTAGCTGCTTAAAGCCGATTTTTCAGCCCAGCTTTCCTTAAAAAGTCTAATGCATCCTTCCCTGATCTTGTTCTGTGTCTTGAACTCCTTGCCTGCTTTATCCGGTACTCCTTCTTCTAGATTGTCCTAAGTAGCTTGGCACACTCATGACTCTCGTGAGATTCATGAGGTAATCCCCTGGAATGGTTTTCAATGTACAGACGTGCCTTTGCATGTCAAGAATTCAACTGTGACATTTCTTGCCTACTTTAAGTGCTTTAGACTGTCAGTTGTCATGTGCAGAAGAAGGGTGGGTACAGTGTCAATAGTCCTATTAGTGCTACTACAACTACTAAGGCCAAAAACATTCATTAAAATAAAGAGAAAAAGACAATCCATCATTACTTTAAGCAAATGAAGGTCAGTCAATATGAAAAATCTGAACGCACTCATTAAAACTATCAAACGCTATGATAAAACTGGATCGTCCCAGGAAAGAAAAAAGAAGAGCTTCCTCAAAAAAATGGATTTACAGCACCCTATAAAGGCTTCTCAGAGTTCAAGCGGCAGACATATTTCAACATCTGCTGTTTAGATGACACTGCGTGAGTCAGCCGTTTGTGGTCAAATTGCACCAAAGAAACCCTTACAACAAGCAGAAGAGACTTGCTTAGACCAATAAACACAAAATTCTATTTTTTTTCCTATGTCTTCTTTATTAATATACAGTACAATGTTGAAAAAAAATATATAGAAAAGCCATTGAATAAAAAGATCTGTCCACACTTTTGACTGGGTCTGTGTATGAGTACACAAGACTACAGCAATGAACGACAATATTTATTGCATAAATTGCCAACCCGTCAAATAACAAATTATTGCAATAAATAATTAATGTATACATGATGAAATGATCAATATAACTGTAATTAACCCATATCTAATAATGGGTTTGAACATTGAACGATTTAAGTTGGGTGGCACTATTGCCTTGCACCTCCAGGGTTTGGGTTCGATTCCTACTTTGGGTCTGTGTGCATTGGTTTCTTCAGGATGCTCTGGTTTCCTCCAAAGGTCCAAAGACATGCAGATTAGGTTATTTGCCCATAGTGTGTGAATAGATGTGTGTGTATTCCCAGCGATGGATTGGAACCCATCCCAGATATAATTCTCCTGGCCTCTCTGTGAGCGTGTACACAGGATAAAGCAGTATAGACAATGATGAGTGAGTGATTTAGAGCTCTTCAGAGAGGCTCTTACAAGAGACCATTCACATACGTTACACATTTATTAAGTTAAGTACAGAATTTATTTGTCACATATAAATTACCGCACAGTGAAATTCTTTATTCTTTGCATATCTCAGCTTTTTATTAGTAGGGTCTTGCTCAAGGTAGAACAAGGGCAATCTGGCAGAGCTGGGGCTCATACTGCTGACCTTCCGATTGGTAACACAGAGCCTTAACACACTGAGCCACAACACACTGAGCCATCACTTATTCACGCTTAAGGGTGATTTAAAGTAGCCATCAGGAAGGCTGGCTAGAGCTTGGAGGTTGCAACAATTCCCATTGCAACATCGCGTGACTCGTCCTATTCACGTTTAGCAGCCATATATATATTTTTTTTAATTAAAAATGTAATCTTTTTTTTTTTAAACTAAGTAAGGCTGCACTGCTAAATGATATCCTTACTTTTAATGGTAGGGGGCATGGTGGCTTAGTAGTTAGCACAGTCACCTTGCACCTCCAGGGTTTGGGTTCGATTCCCGTCTCTGTGTGCATGGAGTTTGCATGTTCGCCGTTTGGTGGGTTTCCTCCGGTTTGCTCCCTCAGCCCAAAGACATGCAGATTAGGCTCATTGGCGTTCCCAAATTGCCCGTAGTGTGTAAATGTGTACTCCGCCTCGTGCCCTAAGTTTCCTGGGATAGGTTCCATTCCCCCCACGATCTTGAATACAGGGTTAAGCAGTATAGACGATGAGTGGGTGGGAGTGAGTGACTTTTAATCATTGGCAAAGGGTGTTCAAGTCAAACTGGGACTTGTGAATGGAAGTTATTGCCACATCTCCTTTATAGTCCTGACCTCACTTCAAGCCATTTTCATATGTTTGGGCCATTAAAGGAGTTCCTGGGAGGCCAGTGTTTCAGACATCCTGCTCCTGGGTACGGAGAAAACTTTCTAACTTGATGGTATCCAAGTGAAACGCTGGGATAAGTGCATTAGTGTAGTTTTTTTAATAAAATTGTATTTTAAATTAAGCGCCATCACTTGCTTAGATGTAGTGTAAATAACTCATAATCTTTAAACTAATCTGGGCTGGATTTGTTAACCTTCTCTCCGTCTTTCACTTTATCTTAGTGAAATCTGACCAACAAAGCAAACTCAAGGTCTCAACAGACTAGACCACAAGTTTGCAACTCTTCAATAGTACTCTATGCCCTCAGAGTTTTTCCTGCCTCTAACATGCCTGGTCCAAGTAATTAGATAACTAAAATGTTCAGGACAGACAAGGGGATCCAGAATCAGTATTTGGAAACACTGATAGTCACATTGGACTAGGATCTGTTTCCGAAAAGTAGGTTACCAAAGCCATCCCAAACTTATTTAAATGATATATGATATTCACATCAGTTAAATCTAGTGTGAGTACTATATTTAGCTGCATGTAGAAAGTAATCCAGGACCAGGGCTAGGAGACTGTTGAGCTGAGTGGACTGAAAATGTTTCAAAGCTCTAACAAAAAATGTGTTTAGTTACAGGAAAAAGGCATAAAAACTAATCAAATCTGTTGTCAAACCTACTTAAATAATTGTGATGATTCCCAGGATCCTGATATTTAATCAAATTGAACCAGAGCACAGTGCTGACAAAGAAAAATCAATAATTAAACAGAGGAGTTGAACTACACCTTAGCAATCAATGTGCTTTGTTGGAAGGCTGTGATTTAATCAGATCTGGTCCATAGTGACTGACCGCACTATTTTAGACATCTAATTTCCGTTGTGAGATAACATTGAAGAAGCAAGGCAGGTAGAACAAACCAACAGCTTGGCTTTAATCAAAAGCAACAGAATAATGCTTCAAACATGTTCGAGTGTTTCAGAAAAAAAGTCAGAGAGAAGTACTGAAGCATGTGGTCCATTCTGTCTTGATTTTTTTTTTCATGTGACAAAATTCTTTAGTAATTGTTACTATACTTAAGTAAGGATTTATACTTTATTATAAATTCAATATTACCGAAATTAATTGATTATTTGTACTATTACTCAATTACTAATGAATCTTCAAGGCAAATTTTTTTAACCATTACAAAACTTTATAAATCTTACATGCTTATGCAATATTTCTGTTTCTAATTTTCCTATTGTCTTTCCTAAGCAGGTCTTTTGCAACATTTATTTCCCTCCCATGCAAAAATCAAATGTCAACCTTTAAAATTTATTATGAATGCTTAGAAAGTATGTTGAGTTAACTTAGCTTAAATGTTGGTAAGATCTCTTGTGAGGTTTTCTAATTAATCTGCTTAGATCTGCTAACTATTTTATATGTTTTAATTATCATGGTAAAATTAACCAGCTAGACAAGAGCTGCTTTCATGTCTTTCATGTGCAAATAAACCAAAAGCGTCTGGTTTTGCACTGGTAAGCAGAATAATTTCCTTATGAATGAACATTTGGCAAACTAACTAGTTGAGTAGGATTCTTCCACCCTAACACCATTCTTCATACCCTTGCACTGTTGCATTCTTGTATGACAGTACAAAGATTCCAAAATAATGGCTTTCCAAATCTTGAGGAATTATCATGAACTAAGTAAGGCTGCACTGCTAAATGATATCCTTACTTTTAATGGTAGGGGGCATGGTGGCTTAGTAGTTAGCACAGTCACCTTGCACCTCCAGGGTTTGGGTTCGATTCCCGTCTCTGTGTGCATGGAGTTTGCATGTTCGCCGTTTGGTGGGTTTCCTCCGGTTTGCTCCCTCAGCCCAAAGACATGCAGATTAGGCTCATTGGCGTTCCCAAATTGCCCGTAGTGTGTAAATGTGTACTCCGCCTCGTGCCCTAAGTTTCCTGGGATAGGTTCCATTCCCCCCACGATCTTGAATACAGGGTTAAGCAGTATAGACGATGAGTGGGTGGGAGTGAGTGACTTTTAATCATTGGCAAAGGGTGTTCAAGTCAAACTGGGACTTGTGAATGGAAGTTATTGCCACATCTCCTTTATAGTCCTGACCTCACTTCAAGCCATTTTCATATGTTTGGGCCATTAAAGGAGTTCCTGGGAGGCCAGTGTTTCAGACATCCTGCTCCTGGGTACGGAGAAAACTTTCTAACTTGATGGTATCCAAGTGAAACGCTGGGATAAGTGCATTAGTGTAGTCGGGGATTATATCGAGAAACAAATACTTTTTTTTTTTCATAATCACCATAATGTTTTGTTATTTTGCTAAATTAAAGGTCCCAGTTTGACTTGAACACACTTCATAGTAAGAGTGGATAGGTCATAGGTTCAACGCTCCATTATTTTAATCAGTTTGTCATCCTGTTTTTCCCTGCTGAGTAAAGATTGCACATGGATTTTCCTGTGGGGTTTCCTCACTAAAGAGACACTTAAAGCAACATGCCAGTGTTTTTCAATGTAATCTCCATCTATCATATCTGAACGTAAGCACAGTGACAGCACATAGAAATTTCACAATGTGTCCCGTACTGATAGCAAAAAATAGTTGCTTTGATATTTAAAGGAGCTTAAGTGTAGTTTTAAAATTTTAAACTGCAAGCTTACACCGTAACAATAAAGCGATTTGGTTGTATGTTCAAGCAAAGCTTTTTTAATAACTAAAAATTAAAATTTAAAGAAATTCCAGTCACTAAAAAAAGCATGAAAGTATTCTAAAATTAAAAATTCATTCTTCTTCAAGAGCCTGCTTTACCTTGATCAGGGGATTTTAGAGACTATCCCAGGAATATTAGCTGTAAACTGGGAATACATCTGAAGTGGAAAGCCGGTCTATCACATCGTACATTGTACACACATTCATATACATTCTCAGAATTTCCACAAACCCAGCATGTTTCTGGGAAATCTAAAAACCCTGGAGGAAACCAACATCAACATAAGGAAACCATGAAAGTGTCCGCACAGCAGAATTTGGGATCAAACTAGGACCCTGGAACCATACCGTGGCCCTGTCCTGGCAAATGCCCTAAGACCTAGAATATAAATGGAAAAGTGATTTGTGGCAATCCTGCAACTACTTGTAAAATAGATAGAGTCTAGACTGCAAAAGCCTGGAGTATGTCTTGAAACTGGTATAGTAAATGAAAAGCTTGACACCTTCACTGCATTTGTTCTCGTGAACATTCACAGAGGATCGCCTGTTCTTTGAAAATCAAAGTCGCGAACTTGCGGAAGAGATGCATCTGTCTGTGGGAACTATACACGCAATCATTCACCAACACCACTTGTACATTACAGGAACTCATCTGGGAGTTATTACCCCATACCCCGTACGGTCCTGACCTCGATGCAAGCCATTTACACATGTTTGGGCCATTAAGGAGTTCCTGAGAGACCAGTGTTTCAGGCATGAATCGGGGAGTCTGATCAAGCCTCCAGTATACTGAAAAAACTTCCTATGTTGATGGTATCCAAGCACTATTGAAATACTTGGATGAATGCATTAGTGTAGCAAGGGATTATATAGAGAAATAAGTTTTTACTCTCATAACTGTGTTCTTGTTATTCTGCACAATCACAAGTCCCAGCTTGTTTTGAATGACCCTTGATTTATTTATTTATCTGAAAGTCTATCTGAAAGTGGTTTTGACCATTCAGACTGATTTCATCAGCACATCCTTGTCACTGGGATCATTAGAAAGAATTGCTTCATTAAAACCTCATGTGATGAGTTGGTTCTCATGTACTGTGGCATGCCTTGCCACTACAGTATGTGTTCTGTGTAAGAACTGCTCAGTACCACATGACAGCTTCATTTCTGGGTGTTTACATGACATCTGATCCTTTTTCCTGCCTCCACTCCGAGGGAGGAGTATACAACATGAACTAGAGTGACCTTGTGTTTTGTCTAACTTTTAGAAATAAGGTACAAAAATAGAAGTCTGAACTATTTCTTGGCAAATTATAAGATTAAAGATGAAAAATTATTCCACAGACTTCTTAGTTTCAAAGTGTACCACAGCTAATCCACATGTCCTCTAAATGTCACTGCTGGATCTGATTACAGGTTCAGATTCCTGGAAGAATGGCTTAATTCCAGCAGCTCAGAGGACAAGATGTTAGTGCAGGCCTTTTTTTAAGGCAGTCTTTGTTTTGTTAAGGAAGGAGAACATGCTGTACAGTACTTGTAAAACTCTTTCTGTCTCTTCTGCCAAGGTAATCAGTAAGATGCAGAACTTTTTTCATACTCATTTTCATACATGATCAGCCAAGAAGAAGAATTAAACTCACACCCACCCTTTCAGAATTAACGTCACATTGATTTGCATACAAAAACAATATAGCTGCTTGCCTAGTCCTTTCTTGATTAGATTACTTCGTCTGTTGATTAAAAGGAAAAATGCTTTCAGCACCAAGACCATGGTGAAGAAGAAATCAGTTTCACAGCTTGCAAATTGTATTTGCAATCACATGTTTAACAGAGTTCTTAAATAGCAGGTCAGCTGTGTATACTGCTTAAACTGATCCTACGACTACAGGGTCAAAAATCTCCACCATTAGGGCAAAATATAACTTTTTTCCAACACAATTACCATAGTAGAATTTATATAAATTATATTATTTATTTTTTTCCCCCATTGTATTTATTCTCATTTATTCCACGTGGTAGGACCTCCAGTCAACATTCACACACTATGGGCAATTTGGAAACTCCAGTTAGCCTCTGCATGTTTTGGACTGTTGGAGGAAACCAGAGCACCCAGAGGAAATCCAACAAACACAGAGACAACATGCAAACTCTATGCACATACCGAGGCAAGAATTGAACCTGGACCCTGGCTGGGGGTGCAAGGCGGCCACAGTGTTAACCACTAAGCCAATGTGCCATTCTATTTAAAAAGGCCATGGTTATGATTTAGAATAATCCATTCGCTGATATTTATTTTTACATTAATGGATTTTTTTCTGGCGTTTACAATAAGTTGTCTTCGGTTTGACACCATACACAAAGATCATTGAAAGGATTGCAGATTACAACAGATGTATTAACATTAGTTCATCACAGGGGTAGGAGATACTGTATGTGTGTGTGTGTGTGTGTGTGTGCAGATAATGTTGAACGTCATATTTGGATGGAAAAAAAGGGTAATCTTCATGCATGGACACTTTTGGGACAACAAGGATGTAAACACGTTACTTCAGTTACACTTATTTTGGCTGCTGAATTAAATGGGAATTAGAAGGCGAGCTGTAAAACTAGACTGTTATCCAGTTCACCTATTTAAAATCTAGAGTTGTTTACCACTGACTCTCCAAGAAAGACATTCAATGCCTAACAGCCTGGGACTTGTTTGGCCCAATGTGCACACAACAACATGACTGGGGAGGATCCTGGGAAAAAAAAAAAGAGATGCTTTTAAGGTGGACTTGATTTTCTTGCAAGTTTTTAAGAATTATCATTATTTTAAGTCTTGGAAGATGGAAAAAATATACATTTTGTAATTGTTCAAGGTTTAAATTGAGAGTAAGGCATAATGATCATTAGAATGGTAATTTCTGTTATTTTAATAGTATATCTGAAGCCCATCAAGGACTTCAGGAACAATCTAAAAAAAAAAAATCAAAAACATTTTGGTTAAAATTTTTTACTCACAGAGTAGATTGTGTAACAGTAAGGATCCGATATAGCAGGTATAAATTTAAAAAGTGTCACAAATGACACAAAATCTAACTATAGAACTACTGTAGCCTACTATACTCAAAAGTAATCATGCACCCTGGCATAACAGTGGCTCCACCTTAAATATGGGCGGGGTTTAGCCGGCGTAACGCTTGAATAAAACCATGAGCATCACTGTGCCAGGAAGCCAAAAGTGACACGAGGCAGCGTCTCAACGCCCTTCAGGAACGAATTTAATTATCATCCTTCTATTTCTTCTTCTTTAATATATCGACGGTAAATATTCTTATTCTTAGTTGTATTTTAATGTTAACTAAAATATATGCGTATTTCTACAAATTCATATTTTAACTCAATGGCTTTATATACATATTTCTCCCTGAACGTTAAATGAGACGGGTTTGACATGGTTCGTGGTATTTCTTGATTATTTCACCCTAATGGAATTGTTTAGAAGCACAGTGTTTGCGATTGTGATTCAGTAAGGTCGAGCTGGTCTGATCCGGTTTTCCAGCTTAATGTGCCGCGCGCGCCTTCCTCAGGAATAATTCCGTGTTATAGAAACAGTATTTTTGTCAGTGTCGGAAAAGATTTGCATGGAATTTTGCTTTAATATAAAATGTTTCACTTATTTCGATCTATCGTTGGAACCCGGTTCGTGTGATGGCTGATGTCACATTGCCGGGTAAAATGATGCAACATTACTTCCGGCTTTCACGCGACTCCACCTCATAATGCAGCCGCAGTGTAGCTACTAGTATCAAACATCAAAGAAATCCGCAACATCCTTTCGGTCCTTTTGATCCGGACGGGGGAAATTATTTTAACAGGTTTTTCGTCGCATTGCTCCTCCAGGGTCGAGGGTTCGATTATCACCCTTGTGTACCATGCGATGTATTGGCACCCTGTCCAAGGTGTACTAGTGCCCAAAGTCTCATAGTTCAGCCTTAATTTATTACAGAGTGAAATTCTTTATCCTTTGCATATTCCAGCTTTGTTAGTAGGTGTCAGAGCACAGGGCAAGCCATTTTTACAGTTAGAGTCTTGCTCAGGGGTCCAACAGCGGCGACCTAGCAGAGCCAGCCCTCCCTCCGATCAGTAACTCTGAGCCTTAACACACTGAGCCACCACTGCCCTAGCATAGGATTCAGGGCTCCCCGTAGCCCTGTACAGAATACGTGGTATAGAAGATGAATAAAATGTTTTTTCTTTGTAGATTGTAATCAAAGAAAGCAGTGAAGATGTCCAACCATGCTGAGGTCGACATGAAGGACGCGGAGCCGAATGAGGTGGACCCGGAAAAGCAGCCCATGAACGCCGAAAACGGTGATGCCAACTCTGGTGTGGCCATAAAAAATGGCATCGTGAAGGTTAAGATTGCTGACGAGCAGGAATCCAAATTCACTGGACTCTCCAAAGAGGAGCTGTTGAAAGTTGCTGGAACTCCTGGGTATGACTGCTATAAGTGTTTTTCTCTTTTATAATACGTTCACTTAAAACATTTTTTTTAAGTTTTGCGTTTATACATGTAATTTGAACTGTTTCCTGTCCAGGTGGGTGCGAGCCAGATGGATACTCCTCATTCTGTTCTGGATCGGTTGGATTGGAATGCTCGCTGGTTCCATCGTCATCATTGTCCAAGCTCCCAGGTGCAAGCCACTTCCTGAGATGAACTGGTGGGACTTTGGGCCACTGTATCAGATTGGAGATGTTAATGCATTTACAGGCAATGAGGGCCTTAAAGGTAAGAGAATGTCCAGAATAAAAACCAGAAATGTCAGGGTATTATTTCACAGAATTTCATTCAGCTACACTAATATGTGGGAGGCAGTACTCATAAGCATGTGATAATGTGGACGTTTCCTGTTTTTGTAACCCAAATGCAGCCCCCCGCTCCCCCCACTCCCAGAGCTCTTGAACACACTGCCCTAGGTCTGCATTTCTCAAAACGTTTGATGTTAATAACAATAAATAAATAAAAAAAATTATAAACTTGATTAGTTTGTGTCAGGGAAAATTCTGTCACATGCAGTCTTTGTTCAGGCTTGTTTTTGTGTTCATGATCATGTGTGAACAGCAAAGTTTCTGGTTGACTTTTTTTGAAAGATCCATTTGAGTGGCTGCTCAGCTCGTAATTTCCACTTAGGAAAAACAAGAAAAACCAGTAATGGTGCCATTTTAGTTCTTTTAGATCTTGTTCTATTGAAATTTGCTGCATATTTAGTGATGCTTTGAATGGCAATGTTGATTCCCTTTCTGCTTGATTTTGGTGGTATTATAGTTGAGCACTAGCCAAACAACTCAAATGTAATTTTTGTAAAGGTATTCATGTCTTAATTTTATTTTTTTATTTTAATTTAATTGTGTGATGTGAAGGAATTGGAAAAGGTTTTCTGTTGTGAACTGTTGTTTTCTCCCAGGAGTAGCATTACCAATAAGAAGTACAATAGAAATTTACATGTATCCTGGAATAGCATATTTGTAAATATTTTTTTTTTTTTATGATTTGAGCTGTGTTGTGTGGTGTAAAGCAGTATGTTTCGTGCACTTTAAGAAATACTTAAACAAGACTTGACTTAATTTCTGCAACCCTGTTTTTCAGGTTTGGAGGCGAAGGTTAGTGCTTTGGGACAACTGAAGGTGAAGGGATTGATTATAGGTCCCATTCATGAGTCTAGTCCTGATCATCCTGGTGCCCTGAATTTAAAGGAGATCAGCCCTTCTGTGGGCAATCTGAGTGACCTCGAGGCGCTTATTGGGGCAGCACGCAAAAAGAGTGAGTTTATATTTGTGCATTGTTAAATAATGCTAATGTTGAATGTCATGATTTTTTTAAATTATTATTATATTTCTTTAATGCTCATTTTCCTTTGCTTAGGTATCTCCGTGGTTTTGGATCTCACCCCAAACTACAAAGGGTCTGAGCCATGGTTCTCCAACACGTCAGTGACTAAAGTGGCTGAACAAGTCCAGGTATGAATGATATTAGTATTTGTTCCAGAAGCATGATGTTGCTCAGAATTGTAATGGTTATTAATTATGCTGATTTTATAATTTTTTTTTCTTTTTTGGCTTTCAGGCTGCCGCTGATCACTGGATGAAAAAAGGTGTTGATGGTATCCTATTATATGGCGTCGACCGTGTCGCCAAGGTTGTACCATCAGTTTGGGCGAGCATTAGGGAGACTGTCAGTAATCACACAAAAGAAGAGAGGAAGAAGTAAGCATAAATCCTCACATTCTATCACTGTTGCTTTTGAAAAGGTGTTTTTGTCTGCATTTTATTTTCCACGATTATTTATTTATTTATTTTTATTATTAGGAAGAGCTGATCTTGTTCCTTTCTGACATTGGTTTGGTTCTTCTATTTAAAGGGTATTAATCGGAGTTACCCAGGGCACGTCTCCTGCTGAGCTGAACAAGCTGTTGAATGAAACCCATGTGGATTTGCTCATTTCTGATGTCCTGAGACACAAAAAAGGTGTAGAGATCGGTGAGGTTGTGCAGGATTTGTATTCCCAGAATGGATTTCATCTGGCTTGGAGCTTGGGTCACCGTGTCAAGGGACACCTGGCCAGCATGGTCGAGCCTGCAACTATCAAGTTGCATCAGCTGCTGCTGCTTACCTTGCCTGGAACTCCCATTTTTAACTATGGTGATGAAATTGGACTAAAGGATGAGGTAAGATTATGTGAGCTGTATGATTTTTTTTTTTTTTTTTTTTTTTTTTTTTCCCCCTCTTAAAATAGTGGTCAGGATTAAAAGGTATATCTGGTTTTGTTCACTAACTTTATTTCCTTCTAATTTATTAGGATTCTGTGTATCCAGCGATGTTGGATTCGTCAAATGAGACTGAAAAGGTAATGAAAATGATGTTTTCAATTTGCAGATTTACTTGGGTGCAATATATAATGGAAATTAATTCAGTCCATGGGTGGACAGAATTAAAATGAGTTGGCTAGCTCACTGGGCAAGTAAACACTTGGATATGTTCCTCTGTATGTGTGGTTTGTCCACCCCTGCTGTTGAGCTTGTCATCTTTCTCAAAAGAAATTAAACATGGCAAGCTCTGACTCATCCTTATTTTTCCCCCCATCTTACAGGCTGGTGTAGAGGACAGAAAATCTCTACGCATGTTCTTCAGGGATGCGAGTGACCTCAGAGGAAAAGAGCGCTCCCTTCAGCATGGAGATTATGTTCCTCTGCACAACAACGCCAGTGTTCTTGCATACTTGCGCTCATGGGACCAGAGTGAACGCTACATAGTTGCATTAAACTGGGGCACAGGGCAAGCAAATCTGTCGTTGACCAATGAATTGCTTCCTAAGGAAGCCAAGGTCGTAGTTAGTACTGATGAAACCCTGAAACCTGATGATTTTGTTAACTTGACCCCATTAAAGCTGGAGCCACAACAGGCTGTTCTGCTTAAATTCCCTTATGTTGCGTAAATGGGGGCTCTTCTGCATGTGTGTAGATAAAAACATACAAGTGGTTGTTGGGTAATGTTACATGTTATGAAATATTGTTACTGTCATTGTGCATAAATGGATGGTAAAATAGAAATACAGTAATAGTCTGTATACAACTGTGCAAAATTAAAGGTCAGGACCAATTGTTTTCTGAAGCCTCCCACCCCACCCCATATATTTTTATATATAATTTTTTTTTTTTTATCCTTATTTTAAAAAAACATTCCTGGTTTCAGCCTATTTAAAATGTTGTGGTTGTAATGCGGTTTTGTGATTGTGTAAAATGTCAGAGTTTGATCTGTTCTTGGCAAACCCCTGTGCAAAAGAAGTATCATTTGAAAATAAAAATGGAAGTCTGTTTATTATGTGTTCTATTTCTTTGTCATTTATTTTTACGCTCTTGTAAGAAGTTAAACGTTTGATTTATAAATATTTCATCAGGAATACATTGTCCAAATGATTAAAAATAAAACATCTGAGCCCGTATTCACAAAGCTTCTAAGAATTCTCTCAGAGGGCTCCTATCTTAGCCTAAAAAGTCCTAGTTGGGAGTCTTGTACTAAAAGTGATTTAAAAAATCTTCTCAGAGCAACTCTGATTAAGGAAAGTACAAAAACCTTTATCTTAGTGAGGAGGTGTGGTTGACCCCGTTGGTAGGGATGATGCAGCATTCAAGATGACTGATTGGTTGATTAAAAAAAAGATGAATGTATGAAGATATTGTCTAATCATGATTCATGACTACAGGCTACTTTATGCAAAGTTTCTGTTGTGGGCTAAATATCTTAAAGATAATCAGCCAAATGTTGAGATACTCTTAAAGCAACCAATTTCCACACAGTAGTTACTATATTTAAGTTCTTACAGTTATTTATTACACTGATTTTATTACTTGTGATACATTTTAGATTGATGGAAGCAAAATGGCTCAGCTTTTACCAATTTACATGATTGCAGGACAAGGTTTAAGTTGCACTTTTGGATGGTATATAGTCAACAATCCAAGAGAGATGGAAGGAAATAAAAGAACAAGAAAACCAAATTGGACAAAAGATCAGTGTTTATTTTTACATTTAGTGTTCGGAGAATATTTCATCTTTTCACCATTTTATCCTCTGCTTTAGAAACTCTTAAGCCTCTTAAAAGTCCTCCTCTCTACTCTTAGTAATTTTTACCTTAGGAGCTGTTTTTAGGACTAAGATGTTTTGTGAATAATTCTTATTTTTACTAAGATTTAGTTCTAAATTTAAGGTGAAATTCTAAGAAAATGTTACGCATGTTAAGAATTTTCTAAGAATTTTATCACTAGGAGCAAATTTTAGGCTTAAGACGCTTTGTGAATATGGGCCCTGGATCCTTATTTAAAACAATTTATTATGCATGGGGGAGAGCTCCATTTCGCCTGGCTATTTTAACACTAATTAAAATAATGATAATCAGCCCAATGCCACAGTCCTGGTTAAAGTGTGTATTGGTTACACAGTGGAACATAATGGACTAAGTGTAATTACATGAATTAAGATGATCTGGTTAACGAAAAAGGAAATCTTATTTGCCATTAAGCCTATTCTCTAGTATCCATGTGCTCTTTGACTTTTATGGTAACTGCTGCATCAACTGGGAGAGATTACGATGCTTGTTTAAAAAGGATGATAAAGGAGGAATTATAATGCTATTATAGGGCACGAAAACACTTTACGTAATTGGAGGCTTCAGTATATTTTAAATTATGTAATGTGTCGGAGCAATGTGTTGGGTGCTCCGGTTCCTCCCACTATCCAAAGAAATGCAGGTTAGGCTCACTGGTGTTCCCAAATTGCCTGATTTTTTTGAATGAGCACATGAGTATGTGTCCTGTGATGGATTGGCATCCCATCCGGTGTACCCCGCTTAATGCCCTAAGTCTACTGAGATAGGCTTCAGGCACCCCCACAACCCTGTACACAGGACAAAGTAGTATAGATGAGGAGTGAGTGATAGGAGGCCATCGAAAATTGCCTGTATTGTGTGTGCACACCCTGTCCAAGATGTATCCCTCCTTGTGCCCCAAGTCTTCAGGTCCCTGAGCCCTGTACACAGGATAAAAATGATTGATTGAATGAAATAAGCATTCAATCAATCATCAAGGGTGACCCTTGCTTTGTCCCTTCCCTGGGATAGACTCCAGGCTCTCCATGATCGTGTCCAACATAAGCAGTATGAAAAATAAGCGAATAAATTTTATATTATCAAGGATCCCATGGGCATCACCCTGGTGAATACCCTGGTGGTCCAGGGTTAGGGTTATAAAATGAAAATGCTCTGTGGTAACATGTTTTATGAAGAACAGTGCTACACTATGTGGACAATAGCATTTGCCCAAACTTGTAACGACTTGGACCCAAAAACATATACCTTAATATGGAGTTGGTCCACCTTTTGCAGCTACTGTATAACAGCTTCCACTCTTCTTGGAAGGCTGTCCACAAGATTTTGCAGAATTCATGCCCATTCATTTTATTTTTTATGATGCCAATTATGAGGTCAGGCACTGATGTTGGACGAGAAGGCCTGGCTCACAATTTCAGTTCCAGTTCATCCCAAAGGTGCTCAATGGGGTTGAGGTCACAGGGCTCTGTGCGGGCCAGTCAAGTTCTTCATAAAACCATGTCTTTATAGTGCTTGCTTTGTGCACTGGGGCACAGTCATGTTGAAATATAAAAGGGTCTTCACCAAACTGTTGCCACAAAGTTGGAAGGATGCAGTGCATTGTAGGTATGCTGAAGCATTAAGAATGTCCTTCACTGGGGATAAGGGGCCTGATTAAAACTCGGGAATTCAATAATTAACAGGTTTGGACAAATACTTTTGTCCATATAGTGTATTTGTCGTCACCATCCCTAAGGTGTACCGCAAAGGATGGGCTTGTCTCTTTAAGAATCCTGCGCATCCCCTCCTCCTCTCAGTGACTCCCTGACGCATTGCAGGTGGACGGGAACCAATCAAATCTTTTCTTTCTGGTCAGCTGATACGCACCAACCGCCTTCTATATATATAAATCCGCTCATAGCGCTCTTCAAACTTTCAGCGCAGTGTGTAGATAATTAGCTGTAAGCTATTTTAATAAAAACAAAACAACAACAAAAATAAATATTAAAAGCAATATTTTTAGGTATACTTAAAGCGTTTAAGTATTAGCAGGTCGGCTTGGTTGAATTTACGTGTTGCGGTATCGCGCAGGCGCACCATAGCGACGGCTTGGTTGCTAAGGGGTGCGGCGGCGCGCTTTCGACCCAAGAACGGAGGCGGAGTGATCGTCAAATTCGGGCGCACAGAAGCGGCTAGCTGCGGGGAGGAAAGCGGAACACGGGCGAGAATTCTGCTGCGTAATTTAACCTCCGCGAAGAGCGAAACAACCGTCTGAATAGCGAACAGTAACAATGGTGAGTAGATCATCTTTTACTTTGAACCGAATTAAAAATAAATACGCGTTAAAACACAAAGCTGGTGTTTGGCTAACCTTTAAAGCTAGCTAACAATTGAATCGACTGCTGCAGTGCATTAGCCAGGCGGCTAGCTCACCTCACCTCAGAGCAGCGCAGCATGCTAAGCTTTCCGCTCTTCCGTATCGTATTTACGTCAGTCCAAATCTATATACTTATTACATAATCTTTTAATTATTTTGAAAGATATTAACGTCATTAATCCAGAAAGCTAACACAAGTTCACGCAAGCATTACCCTCGAAAGCTAACAGAGCTAAGCAGAATGTATGCGTATTTAATATTGCGATAGTAGCTAAGCTACGCAGCACACATCTCGCATCAAATCTAACTATTATGATCATATAGACAATAATGAAGTGTATGATTTCATTTTAGATCTTCAAACTGAAGCAAACCAGAATAGAAAGGGATGGAGACAACACACACACTCTCAAATGAGACGTAATGGTTCCCCATTTTCTCATCAGCATGATTTCTGTTGCTTCATTCATTCTTGAGGTTAGCTTTATGATGCCATTAATTGGATTCTGGATGGTTTGTCCTAATGGACTCTCTGTCTCTGCCTCATGGAGGCTCTACACCAGTTCTTTGGTAGATGGATAGATGGATGTTTTATTGATTCTGAAGATTTCCCAGTGTTCCTGTGTAGATGCAGATAATTTCAAGTTCATTAGAACCATTGAGGAACCATTAAACCAAAGTTTGTTAATCCAAGGTGACCGCAAGTGTCCTGTAATTTGTAGTGCTCTGAATTTCGTCAGAAAGTGAAAGGCATGTGCATTGGTGGTTCAGTAATAGGTTTCTCGCCTGCCTCGGTGGAAGGCCTCTGTGCAAGGCCTCGGTGCAATTTCCACCCAACGGCTTACATCATTATCCCGAGGTCAAACGTAGAAACGTCCCGTTAATCACGAGGACCCTTCGGATATTTGTTACTTTTAACCTGTTATTGAGCCCCCCCAAACTACTGTGTATAACTTTTGGTTGCTCTGTTTACAGGCTGATCAGCTTACCGAAGAGCAGATTGCTGGTAATCAAACATGTTTTTAGGCATTTTAATTAACATGCGCATGTATATATTTTCTTTTTCTATAATGATTCCTGACCAATCAGTCATTCATTCTTTGTATTTGTCTAGAATTTAAGGAGGCCTTCTCACTATTCGATAAAGACGGTGATGGCACCATTACCACCAAAGAGCTGGGCACAGTTATGCGCTCTCTTGGGCAGAACCCTACCGAGGCCGAGCTCCAGGACATGATCAACGAGGTTGATGCTGACGGTGAGAGGGTGAATCGATCCACACGGTTGGGGGTGAATGTCCACAATTGGGTATTTACTAGCGACTAATCAGGTCTGTAACACAGGTAACGGAACAATTGACTTTCCTGAGTTTCTCACCATGATGGCAAGGAAGATGAAGGACACCGATAGTGAGGAGGAAATCAGAGAAGCGTTCCGGGTTTTTGACAAGGTATAATGACAGATGGCAAGTGCTCAGTGTATGTAACAGGGTAAATGTTTTCCAAATATTTTTTATATTGGGTTTGAATATTTGCTCCTGGTTAGGATGGAAATGGCTACATTAGCGCCGCAGAGCTGCGTCATGTCATGACAAACCTAGGAGAAAAGCTGACTGATGAAGAGGTAGACGAGATGATCCGGGAGGCAGATATCGATGGGGACGGCCAGGTCAACTATGAAGGTTGGTATTACTTATTTTTATTTATTTATTTATTAAAGGATCATTATTGTAGTTTTGATTAAAAGGAGATCTATTTTACATTGAACAAACCTAAAAGTTGTATGTTGAGCTTCAATCTTTCTTTTTAATGAGAATTTTCTAATTTTAAACCAAGCAGGTTTAATAATGGTGGTGTTAAAATGTATTTTGACATGAATTTTGAACACCCATACTCATTGCTATGAGAGAAACCATCCTCCTTGAATGTTTAAACCTCTGTATTAACACACAAAATATGGGTTTATTTTGGCTTTGATATGATGCACAAAGTCTTCCAAACATGGATGTTCTATAGTAGCGTTGGTTTTGCTGGAAGTTTCTTTTGAAACCCTCCATGAACTTAGAAGCTTCCTGTCCCTTGCAGAGTTCGTCCAGATGATGACTGCGAAGTAAAATTGGAAACCCAAAGGACTACAGCAGACCAAACAGTGGGCAGCACACTCACTGTCGACCTTCAACAAGCATTCACACCGTCCTCCTACCGCTTTCTATGAATTAGTTCACACTCCCTTTTTCCTCTTTCCTTCAGTTTAAACTCTTCCGTCCTCTGCTCTGCCTGTTTTCCCTTGTCTTCCCTCTCTCCCCTTTTCCCAAACTTTTCTTTGACCTTTACCTTATTATTATTCCATAAAAATCAAAGAACTGTTTACATATAATCTAAGATGAGGAAGAAAAAAAAAAACCTTAAATATATGATGTAATACATGTATCCATATTTTAAAACTTATATAACATATACTATGGCGAACAGCAAAATGCATGCTTTATTTGGTTTTGGCATGTTTCTGTGCTTCTCTGCTTGCCTTGATTTTTCGAAACTTGCTCGCTCTCCTTTAACTCTGCATGTTTCTCATGCAACCTCTGCTCAGTGGTCTTAGAACTGTATGGTGACCAACCATTCATGGATATCAGGGGCTTTTATTGATAAGTTGTCCAAAAATGCACACGTAGTGTTCGTTGAATAGCTGCAGTTTAGCGTAATCGAGTCAGTAGTAACTACATAGACTAGATACTGAGAATCTTTTAGGGTGGAAAGGGGAGAAAAAAGAAAAAAAGAAAAAGGAGAGGGTGTGGAAGGGGGGGGGGTGATTCGGCCGAGGGTAGCCCAGGCATGATTAGGGCAGCAATATTTTGTAATTCTACTACTTCTGCGTACCTTTTAGAAAAGGACAAAGGCAGACACTAAGCGACAGGGTTTTATTCTTAAACACACAAACCTGTTCGGGGGGGGGGGGGGGCTCTATTGTTTCTTTTCCAAGTAAACACCATGATGTGTTTTAGGGCC
>JAOVVA010000021.1:11262752-11303123 GCA_028565275.1 Leiocassis micropogon
ACCTGTTCGGGGGGGGGGGGGGGGCTCTATTGTTCCTGTTCCAAGTAAACACCATGATGTGTTCTAGGCACGAGAGGTCTGATGGCTCATGTCGGAGGATTTCCCAGCTGTTCAACACGATTTTGTTTTTTATAGGCTGAATTTAGTTGTTTTGAGCGGTTGCTGTGTGTAAGTTTTCGTATTGACGATGTAAAATAACTTCCACGTGAACGTATGGTCTTTAGATTTCTATGCTGCACTGTGTCCAATCCATCAATACATTCATGTCCTGTAGCTTATTCAGTGGACCATTTCTGGGTTGGGAATAAACGCACTTAAGCTGTGTACAGCATTCTTCCTGCAAGGTATTGGGAAGTGTATGTGTAGAAAGCACACTATCATGGGAACCTAGACCCTAAGCAGGATAACGTTTAAAGGCAGGATTGGATTGAATTGTTCAATAAACAGTTATTCAGTGTGCATCATTTAAAGGTTTTCAGTCATTGTAGCACCTGCTTAACTCTCGTCCAGTTCATGAATAAGCTAAAGATAAATCTTGGGTGACTCTGGAGACCAGTGCATGGACGAAACGCGCAGGAAGAGTTCTGTATCATGCTTAAAATGTTGCATCCTCTATAGCGACAATCTGTCTTTTCTACTGTTATGAATGTATTTTTTTAAATGTCATTTTAACTGTTTATTCTAAGGGCTGGTTTCCCAGAATAAGCCTAACCTTGGACTAAAAAGGAGTTTCAATGTAGGCTTAGGCTAAGATTGGGTTTAACACCTGGACAAAACACCCTTCCTTCTTTCCTGCTCATAACATCATCTAGGGAACATTTTGAAGTTATGCGTTCCATTGCAGAACTGTTATTCTTGCTAAATAAACTGGGACTTGTGTTTCTATACATGAACTCTTGTGTTTTTATCACAAAATTTCCACTCAGAAAAGAGCTTGATTGTATTGTCATAGTTAGCTTGTTCTCTAATAGGTAAACCTTTAATACCTTTTAATTTACAATATGTACTCTAATTAGGTATCAACACCATTGAGAGGTGAAGAGTGTAATGTATGTCATGTTTTAAAGCGGTTCGATGTAAAGCATCAACAATCATTTAGTTCTTAAAGTTGAGGTTTTTGCGAGCAGAAAAACTAGGCAGGCACAACATCCGAGTGACTTCAAGGACCAAACTATGATCGCGAGACATCTGGGTCAGAGCATCTCCAAAATGGCAGGTCTTGCCGGTATGAGGTGCTTAGTACCTAGCAAAAGTGGCCCAGCGAAGGACAACCCATGAACCGGCAACAAGGTCATGGATTCCGAAGACTAGTTGATGGGATTGGGGAGCGAAAAATAGACTGTCTGGTCCGAGTAGTCATGCTGACCCTTGAAAATGACCAAAATTATGGAGATATGAGCATCAAACCTGGATCATTGAAGAAGGTAGACTAGTTTGACAAATCATGTTTTCTTTCATGTCACATGAACTCCTGGGTGAGTGTGCATCATTTAGGTAGGGAAGACATTAGGCCCAGAATGCACTATGGTGATCAAGCAAATTGGCAGAAGGCACGTGATACTCTGGGCAATATTTTGTTGTGAAAACTTGGATTCTACAGTAGCATTCATATGAACGCTAATCTAACAGCTAACTCACTACCTGTCAAATGTATGCAACTTTTTTTTTTAAAGATACTGTACATTCAATGTTCTGGAGGGTTTTCAACTGGACCATCCTTCATGTCTTACAGTGATGATGAACTGTTGCTTGCCTTCAAGATTTGTGAAAAAATATGCATATTGTTTTTTGGCTTTTCAAAACTATAGACAAGCAATGGAAATGAACTGTGTCCAATCAAGATTGTCCTTACATTGAACTCTTAAAGCAACTGCCAGATTGAAGTCTTCTTTGTAGGCCCACCATGTCATTTGGTTTGCTTTCCAAATTTTTTATTCCTCATTTTGCATAGTGTAATATGCATCTTATAGCATCTAGTTTAGCAGTGCGCAAACTGCATCCCTGCATTCAAACTTGCTTTAACCTGCATAACAAATAGTTTTGCTTTTGTCCTTAAATCAGTGGCCCTTAGTTCGTCAGCACACCTGAACTAATCACCTAATTAACAGCAGTTTCTAAACTGAAGTGGGTGTGATAGAGCACTAAAAGTGAAGCAGGAAAAGGAGACCTCAGGACCAGAGTTGGGAACCACTGGCTCAAATTATTCTTGCATGGAATTTGGATGTCATGATGATGATGATGATGGTGGATTATAAATTGATTATTATTGTAAAAATAAGATGTGGGCATGACCGCTCAGTGTTAGATGTTAAAAACAGAAAGATTTTTGTTTGTTTCACAGTGGAATGTGCTTAATTGTGTGGTCAAAGAAAATGTTCTGTTATAGCACATTATTAAAACAAAAACATAACATTAATACAAAGGGAAAGGCAAAGTTGACAGGGTCTCCGATCAAGGTCGGATTATGCCAAAGAATATATAGAAAGTATTATATACACACCTTTTATCCTGGAGATCTTTTAACAGTGCCTGGCCACCCATAGTTGATTGTTTTAGTTTCACTACCAGGGACTGAAATGCTTTAGTCTGAGTTAATCAAGGTGACCACAGCCTATCACAGTTGAAAGTCAAATGGCTTTGTGTGCCACTGAGAAGGCAATTAGCCTTACCTGAGATTGAGCGTCACTCAATTTTTTATAATGTTGGCATTTTTTGTTTTCACTTTGATGTTAAAAGTTGCAGAGTATAAATACATTTGGATGAAACAAAAACTGTCTATCCTGACTCTGGAGACCAGTGCATGGACGAAACGCGCAGGAAGAGTTCTGTATCATGCTTAAAATGTTGCATCCTCTATAGCGACAATCTGTCTTTTCTACTGTTATGAATGTATTTTTTTAAATGTCATTTTAACTGTTTATTCTAAGGGCTGGTTTCCCAGAATAAGCCTAACCTTGGACTAAAAAGGAGTTTCAATGTAGGCTTAGGCTAAGATTGGGTTTAACACCTGGACAAAACACCCTTCCTTCTTTCCTGCTCATAACATCATCTAGGGAACATTTTGAAGTTATGCGTTCCATTGCAGAACTGTTATTCTTGCTAAATAAACTGGGACTTGTGTTTCTATACATGAACTCTTGTGTTTTTATCACAAAATTTCCACTCAGAAAAGAGCTTGATTGTATTGTCATAGTTAGCTTGTTCTCTAATAGGTAAACCTTTAATACCTTTTAATTTACAATATGTACTCTAATTAGGTATCAACACCATTGAGAGGTGAAGAGTGTAATGTATGTCATGTTTTAAAGCGGTTCGATGTAAGGCATTGTCTTCATTTCAGGCTGCAAAGCAACAACATGTGATTATTTTAAATGAGTGATTTTTTTCTATTCCCACTGTACATATTATACATTATGTAATTTTTGATTAAATGATAAATCCCTTCATAAAAGGACGAACACTTTGCAAGACATGTGCCTGCATCACAGTAGTGGGGTTATTTAAACTATGTAAAAATAATAGATGTATTATACAGTAGAATGATGAATATTTATGACGTTCCTACAGTCGATAAAACGTGCGCCCCCTGCAGTACATAAATCATAGATTTTAAACCATGTCTAGGAAGTTATAGAAATAAAAATGCTGATATTTCTATTAAAAATGATTAGTAAGTATATAGATTTTATATTTAATATAAAAGAGTGTCACAATATTATATATTATGACTTTGCATCATTATTAATCAGTGTAAACCTCAGGCAATTTAAATCCTAAGTAGTACACTCATACTAAGACTAAGCAGCAATAAACTAAGGCGCAATGCAGGGTTTATATAAACTTATACAAGTTGAGACAGACAAGTAAAGTGATCTGATACTTAAAGAAAACTATAAATCGAATCAAATGCGAGTTTAAAAGCTCATAAAAGACATAAAGAAGCAGGGCGTCATGTGTAACCCTACGCGCTTAATCCCGCCTATATAGGAAGATTGGAGTAAGATGTCCAATCACAAGCGTACGCTTTGAGTGACAGCAGCTCCGACGAATGGCATGCCATCAATCCATGAACCAGCCAATAAGATAAATGACAAGTGGATATAAGAAAGAATTCCGGGTGCGTGCGGTAACCAATGGTCGTGCGCGCGATGTCGTTTGCGTCATGATCAGTAGAAGTGCATGGCTGCACGCGATAAAACGGTGCTGAAACCGAACGATTTGGACTCATTCTAGCGTCCAGAAAGTTCAGTCATCCAATTTGCTGGTTACCTCCGGTCCACATCGAGTGACAAATAATAATAAAGACAGTACTGAGTCCAGTGTTTACACGCTGTCCTCGGTAATAAACATTCACGTGCGGTTTGTGTAACCCTCGCGCGCAGGTTTTTATTCAATGTGCATTTGAGCAGGGTGCGTAGGGTTGATATTCACAAAGTTGCGCTGGATCTGGGCTTGAGACTCGGCGCATAGTTGTCATCGGTGCAAAAAATATATATAGAAGGTAAGAGTGCATCCAGCCAGCCAACCATACATACATGCACGCATTCATTCATTCATTAATAGGAATGTGTGTTGATCAATGCATTATTCCCACATTTTAGTAAAGACATATTGTTTCTTAAGGCTGACAGTCGGTTAAAAGACCAAGCTGTTTCTGGTAGCTTTTTGGCTTACAAATTAAATTGCACTGGTTAGTTTTCGAGCCTGTTTATTCTATTTGTTTGTGTCCTGAGGGCTGACTCTTTCTAACTATACTTGCAACTATAACGTCAGCAAGTGTTTAATGTGTTCTATCACATTTCATTTTTATTGATTTATTAAGAAATGTTTATAAAATTGACCTGTCTTTTATATGCTTACATTTATTTTCCTGCTTATGTAATAGTTCTTGGTAAAAGTTTGCCTGTAGTCGAGTTATAAGTAACTTGGTAAGCTTTGGTATGACAACTGTGTTGAATTAATAGCACCAAGCATCCAGCAAAGGTTGGAGTCTCTCCTGAGTGAAATCATAAGTGGTGCATTTGATTTGGAGAAATTCTAGAACTGGAATTTTTAGTTTGCAAAAGTGAACAGTTCTGAGGGCAGTTCTAGAATCCAGGCATATTTGACTGAACTGGGTCTGCAATTCTAGAACAGTTCACTTTTGCAAACTACAAATTCCAGTTCCAGAGTTTCTCCAAACCAAATGCACCTCCAGTGATTTCACAGTTCTGAGAACAAATTAAATTGCGCAAGCTAGTTTCAAATTTTTTTTATTTACGTTTGCTTTTGTCCTGAGCGTTGACTCTTTCTACATTTAATTGCAAATGTTGCATTATATGTAATTCCCATTCATTTATTGAGAACGTTTATAAAATGACCTGTTTTTTTAATGCATGAACTTATTTTCCTACTTTTATAATAGATCCAAGTAAAAAGATTACTAGTCAACTCTGCTGCATGCATCTTGGTAAGCTTTGGTGTGAGGACTGTTTTGAATTAATAGCACCAAGCATCCAGCAGGAAGTTGGAGTCTCTCCTGAGTTTCCCACAGCAGCTGTCTATGTATTCTGTAAATAAAGTATCTCTGAACAAGTCATTTTAAGCAGTGAAAATGAATCCATGGAGGATTTCTGCATGCTATTTAAGTTCATGTCCATGAAAGTACAGTAGTAAACTAACCTCAGCCCTGATTCAGAAGTCATTGAGATATGGGTATGCATGCATTTTGTCAATTAGAAATTTCCTTGTTCTTCCACAAATGCAACAACATTTAGATGATTGACTTTAGGTTGATTTGATCCAAATGAATTGAGGCATGGCGTTTCACACAGTTCTAAAAATTCGAGAACGGGAATTTGTAATTTGTAAATGAAAGCAGTTCTGAGAACAGTTCTAAAACATGGGCCTGTTCGAGTGAACTAGTTCCGGAATTCTAGATCTTTTCTAGAAATTCAAAAACTTTTTGTGCCTGTACGTGGTCCAGTTCCAGAGTTTCTTCAATCGAATAAGCATGACATTTAAATATGAATTATAAGCTGTGTGACTTGTTAGACTTTTGCAACTTCGAGGCCATGTTAATTAATGCCTGTTTGGCCAATCAGAATTCAGAAGTTAAAAGTGCAGCGTTTAATAGATTATAACTTTTTATATGGTACCGTTAGAATTATCACAATATGCATATATATATATAAATATAAATTCTTCAAGGTCTTACTTGCTCAGTCTATATTTACTTTAAATTTCCTAGTAATTTAGTTGTGATATGATACAATTTATGTGAAAACGTAATTGCCCCTTAAACCCAAAAAACACTCTTTGTGGCAACAACTGCAATCCAGTGTTTGCAATTAACTGGTAATGAGTCTTTTACACGCTGTGGAGAGATTTTAGCCCACTCTAATTGTTCAAGTAATTAATAATTAGCTTTTCCACATAGGTCCACATAGGCAGGGTTGAACAGCTTTTTTTACTCCCTTAATAAAAGAAATAATCATTTTACAACTGTTTTGTATGTTATCTTAATCTACCATTAGTTGTCTCTAAATGAGTCAATGTGAATGAGCACTTACTATAGAAATAAGCTATTTAAATGATTAATATAAGTGTGATTTGAATAATTGCCATTACTGTGCTGTTAGATAACCTTTTGTCGCATTCTTGCAATATGTAATGGATGTAATTTAAACGTTCAGCTAGAATGATCCGCATTTACACTTTCAACAGTCTGTATTTACCCGTCAACCAGACTTGTTACAATTTACTCCAAGCGCTACTGCATGCTTCATTTACCACACTCGCATTACGCAAATTTCTAATACAGGCCTGTGCACATGTTTGAATTTTAATGCAATTTCTGCATGCGAGGTTTTAAATGCTAATAATGAAAATCTGTATAGAATCTCCATATGTTGCCTGTAGTTCTACCCGCGTTTTAAATTAGATTATAGAAATGGGTTGAAGGAAATGATCTAGTGACCACCAGGCATGTATAATGCAAAACAAATACATACAGTCTGTACTTGCCTGAATCTTGTGTTTTAGACAAGATGCAGCATCGTGCCAGATGTTGCAGGCCTGTTCTTAGAGCATTGTTCTAATCCTTTTTTTTTTTTTTTTTTGGATTAACAGTTTATGGTAAGAATGTTTTATCCATATATTTGCTGGACATTTTTTTAGATTGTGATGGGTATGTGAAGATCATGTACAAAGTGCTCTGACACACTCGCACGTTCTGTTATAGCTTCAGGGATTCTTGATGTGTGATGAAAGGAGAAGAAAAATAAATCAACTGACTACATAGGTTTGCTTAGTCAGTACTTCACCTCGGAGTGATATCCTCTGAAGGCCAGCAGGTGCCGGTTAATACGATCCCGTGCCGGTGTATCAGGAAATCCGATGCCTCTCGTTGAATCATGCTGAGTGCAGCTGATGGAAGAATTTTTAGTAGAATTTTTTAACTTTTTATACTTTAGTTAAGGCTAGTGTTTGTAATACAGCTGTGTTGATTTAGAACATCACACATTGGGATGATTTTGACATGGGTTTAAATCGTTAATGCAGTAAGACGAGCAATAGTATTAAAATGGGAAGATTCATGGTATTCATGAAAACATCAAACGTCGATATAGAGGTTGGTGCGAGTAAACCTCGGAGCTTTGGGACATAATGCAATTAGTTCAGTGAAAAACGGTGTGGTCTATACAGCTTTTATTGACTGTGAAAGAAGCATTGCTTGTTTGTCCGTCGCTCCTAGTGAACGTTTGGCCTGTGTATCTGCCATTCACGGTGAAGGTGTGGCTGCTGTGCCATGAAAAGACCTGTGGTGTATGTAGAAGTCGATGCCAATTTCAGGATGCTAGGTGTAGACACGTTTATAGTGTGTGTGAAGGATTCACCTAACAGGTAGACGTGCCCTCGGGCAGGGGATGGGCTGTCGCAGAAACGCTAGAATTATTCACCGGTTTTCGAAGCAGCTCTGCATGCCACGTGTTTACCCATCAGGCATGACACACGAGTGTTAATGCAGAAGTAGTGAATGAGGTGTGGTCCGTGTAGTGGTCAGCTGGAAGGAAGTATGGAATGGTTGGTAAAGCCATGAGTTCCACTTCAGAGGGCGTAGCTTCTGTGCTTCAGTTCTACAAAGCTTTCTGTATTTCATTAAAGATCGGTGGATCAGTGGTTGGGTTCTCGTTTGCCATGGCTAATTCTCGGGGTCAGTTCTCACCCAATGCCCAAACCCCAGCCACTGGATATGGTGCATGTCAAAATCTTAGTAAAAAATGGTAGGGTTGCGTCAGGAAGTGCACCTGGCGTTAAAACCCGTGCTGAGTTGTGTGTGGCTCGGCTGGTGTGCTGCGGCGACCCCTCAACCAGAGCAGCTGAAGGAACGTAATGGACCAGAAATAAACTGTTTTTCCAGTGCTAAGAACATTTTAGAAAGCTTTAATGTGTACAGTATTTAATTTTAAATTATTTATAAGTAACTTATAAAGCTGACATTAGTGATTAATCTAATGTTGATTGTCGTGTTCTCAATACATGTTCAGTGTAATAGATTTATAGTTGAGCACTGTCTGTATATATTAACTGCTCCAAGGCAAACACTGCGATAAACTTGTTTAAAAGAAGAGAAAATGTCCGATGTAAGTGAATTAAAATTTTAAGTTGAGTGGGCAATTTTTTTAAATTTTTTTTTAAACCAATTGTAGGAATGTAATTACAAGTTACAAACCACCTGGCCTCAAACTCCTGATGGATGTCAAGAGCACGATCTACATACAGTGTGTATAGAGTCTCACCCAGAAGCACTTGATACCCAATCCTAGGTGTTGTGGTCCGGTTGAGGTGTGTCAAGTCTTTCCTTAAATATCTTGGTGAAACCTGGCTAACCAGTTTACTGCTTGCATAAGTTTGCCGTTTTTCAGTCTTTCTATGGTGCCCCCCCCCACACACACACACACAAGTTGAGGCACCATAGTCGGCGCATTGTTAGTCTGCAGTGGAATGCGATCCTTAAGCAGGGGCAGGACAAAACCGAGAAGTAGGTCATTCTGAGACAGCAGATTTACAAGAGTGGTGAAAACACATTTACATGTAGCACCATCATTTAAATAGTACGCTTGTAGAATGAATGGTGAAGTAAAGGGTCATGTTTTGGAGTATTGTAGTACTTATTCTTAAAACCTTTTTAAATAGGGTGTAAATCCAGTTGGTTTGAGTTTTGGTGCATTAATTAATTCCTAGTTCTGAGACCAATACAAACTTTAAACTCGATTTACACCTTTATTTCTAATCTACACTTTGAACACTTGCACAATATATGCTATGCTATAACTTGTATTGAATTATTCTAACAACGATCATAGCCTATGAAGTCCAACCTTCTCAGCTTTGCTACTCGGTGCTACCAGAGTCCAGTGTATGAAAACGACATGGTATTGTTGGATGATTGTCATTAACAGTCATTTAAGTCGTTCAATATCAATGTGTATATATGTGAATAAGGGAGCGTGGCTTATTTACTCAATGCCTAATGCATTGATGTATTATCTGGGAATAGTACGAGATTACGTTTATTTTTAGAAAGCTAAAGCTTCATGTTGAATTATGAAATGGGTAAATGAATAATCCTGGTCTTGGTTAATGTGTGGTTCTCTCACATGCACCACTGACATAATGTGTGAATGGACGTGTAAATGTATGTGCAGTGTTCCAGACAATGGTCTTAAGTGTGTCCTACAACATGCCCATTGTTCCTGGGGCAGGCCTTGGGTCTGTGGCCAGCCTGACCAAGATGAAGAAGTTATTAAAGATGAACAAATGATTAGTGATAACTGATCTATAGCTATACCAAAAATGTCTCAGAACCATTTTTGCCACCCATCATTTGGGAGTTCTTTCAGCAGAATTTGAAGTAGGGCTGGATAATGCAATGGAACTTGATTTATTATTATTATTATTATTTTTTTTTTTTGTGGAATAACAATTTTTTTTTCCACTCTATGCAATGCCCTGCTATGCTAAAGCACGTATCCCAGTGCTTCTCTAGTGCTTGGATACCATCAAGCTAGAAAGTTTTCTCCGTACACCAGACTACCTGCTTCACGTCTGAAACGCTGGCCCTTCAGGAACTCCTTTAACGACCCCAACATGTGGAAATGACGGTGATTGGTTTTACATCTTCATTCTTCTGGGAATGACTTGAACACCCCTTGTATAGGGATACAATATCATTACATCAATTTTATATATATATTTTTACCATTTTATTCATTTTTACAAGTTCACTACTGTTGCTTGGTTAACAAACCTATGTATCGTGATCATCGATGTATGTTGTAGAAAAGTATAGTGATGTGATCCTTTACTACTTCAAAGCAGTTGGACCTTTTGCCCAGTTGTTTTGCCTGAGCGTAGCGTTTGACCTGGTAAATATGTTTAGATATTGCCTCAGTGTGTTAGCATATACGATAAATGAACATGATGACCTTGTTCTTGCTTGCATGCTCAAAGATGTGCTGTGTGTTCTATACCACGTAGCTGCTCGTACCTTTTAAATGGTAATTCGTTGTGTTGGCTAGAGCTGAGCGTTCATAATTGGTTCTAGAACTGTCTTCAGGGACGCACGTCTCATTGCGTTCAGTTTCCCCTTTGCCTCTTTTTTTAAATTCTCCTAGGGCATTTTAATAATGCTTGTTTATTCAGGTGTGCCCTTCTTTTCCCTTGCTGCCATGTTCCTCTTTTGTACGTGTTCCCCAGCCTGATCTAGTAACAACAACGCAGAGCGGTGTCTAGTGTTTCTTCTGCCTGTGTGACCGCATGGTGTTTCACAATGGGGGAGTTGAAACTTCTATACTCCTTTTAGCTTTGCATTTGTGTAGAATTGTAAAAAAATGTGGCTATAGCAGAACATGACTTTTGGGTTTTGGTGAGCTTGAGGGCGTTTGGTTAAAATAAAAATCTGAGTTGGCTTTGTGACGTGTAAGATTTCACAACACGTGAAATGAACTTGGCCTTCATGACCCCGTCCACTGTTACTTTATCTTATCAGAGCCGGACCTCGCAGCGCGTTTAAAAGCTGCAGCGTACCCGGGGACATTGTTCGAATCCTAGACCAAATTACGAGTGGCGTTCAAGCCAAACCGGGACTAGTGTTATGAATGAAGGTGTGAACCTGGGTGACATTTTACACAGTGGTGAGACTCTTAGCCACAGTAAACACATTTAAATGGTGCAAACGTTTTAAAGAAGGTCGTTTGTCCATGAATGACGATCCCGGCTGAGGTGACTCGACGGCCCTTGTACACGTTCTCGTGGAACTTCTGATCATTGAAAATCACCAGATAGCTGGTCGCCAAATTGTAAACGAGATCTGTCTGGGGGAACTGTACAGACAATCATTCACAAACACCACTTAGAGGAACCCCGCTTTGAGTTATTGTCACCCCCCCCCCCCTCCCCCCCCACAGTCAAAGCCATTTCCACATGTTTGACCCATTAAAGGAGTTCCTGGGAGTCCGGCGTTTCAGATGTGACCCTTGCTCTGGCATACTTTAAAAAAAAAAAAAAAAAAAAAAAAACTTTTTAAAAATTACTCTTAAGATTGGTATCCTGCACAAAAATCCCAGTTTGACCTGAATATCCTTTATAGAAAGTGGAATGTACTACATACGGTGAAAAACATTAAAGAATTACATCCAAATTTATTTATTTTTTTGTCTTTTCTTAGATGCTGCTGCTAGTTGGAGGGAAGCGTGCAGCTCTGGGCTGGTTGGCGGTGCGCAGGGCCTGCTGTCTGTCCCGCTCCGCTCACACGTCACCTCAGACACTGGAGTACAAGCCCATTAAAAAAGTCATGGTGGCCAACAGAGGTCAGCCTGCATACCTTTTTCATTTTGTGCCACAGTTTGATATCCTCGTTTGCATACTGTACAGAAGGGAAGGTTGTTTTCTTTAATGAGCAGAAACTTTTTTTGCAGGAGAGATTGCGATCCGGGTGTTCCGGGCTTGTACAGAGCTGGGCATCCGGACGGTGGCGGTGTACTCGGAGCAGGACACGGGCCAGATGCACAGGCAGAAGGCTGACGAGGCGTACCTCATAGGGAGAGGTCTGCCGCCTGTCGCTGCTTATCTCCACATACCTGACATCATCAAAGTGGCCAAGGTGAGGAAGATTCTGTTTAAACTATAAGTGGGATATAAAGCGTGTGAATCTCTTTTTGTTTATAAAATGGCCGCAAAAAAATAGTTTAGGAAATTTATTTACATTTTGGAAGTTAAAAGGTTTCTGTACGTTTTTGACCAAATTACTTGATTTTCACTTTATTATTCAAATTGTATTTGTATGGAATAGTAGGTATACTTAAATATTGAAACAATCTTGAAAATACTTTAATAGTGAAAACCTTAATTGAAACAAAAACTGATACCATAAAACGTATACTATTGAAATGTGTATAACGTGTAAATAAATATTTGGTTAATTTACAAGATGTACGTATGGTAGTTTTTACCCTTTACTAGTCTGTACTATTGATACTAAGGATTTCTTGATTAAATGAACTTAAATTTTGTCATCGTCATCCTGGGTATACAAATTCATTTCCAAGCGGCAAAACCTGCCAAAAATAAAAAATTAAGTCACCTTCCACTTAAGTGATGGCGCGTTGTTAACTTGTTCCCTACCGCGTTCACAGTTCCCTTTGAACTGAGCAGTTTTGATCCCTATGAATCACACTTAACATGACTGAACACCCTGTGCTCACCCTGCACTTCTCAGGGAACTTCAAGCCGACCGAAATGCACACAGTGAGCAAATTAAGTCCACGGCCAGACCTTTTAAAGCACTTGTGCATATTTGTAAAACTCCCCTTTATTTTTTTGATACAATTCCCTGCTACACTAATGCACTTATCCCAGGGCTTTAAGCATATCCGAGTGTTTTCATGAAAGTTCAGTTTTTTTATTTTTTATCATTTGTTAAAGAAAAACGTGTACCTTTTTTTTTATTCATGTAACTTTGTGGAATATCTAAAACGGTTTCCTGTTATTATAGCAAAAAGGGAAATCATTCCATCCTAAAGACCTTCTAGTGTCAAAACTTGTACAGATTTAATTAACAGCATTACTTTAAATCAGTTTATTATATGCTGTAGCTGACGAGCGCACAAGTCTGTCTAAACCTGTAATCAGGACAACATTAATATAAACCCACATCTATAAACATAAACCTGCAAATTACGGTTTATTATAACTGCAGTTAAAGATTAACACCTTCTGAACAATCAAGAATTTAAGAGCAATGTTCAAGATCAAATTGTCGTACGAAGAGATGTAGTTTCTCTACTTAAACCTTTTCTAGCACACTTTTTGTGTGTTGTAATGCTTATTAAAATGTTTAAGAAGGTTGCATTGGTGTAAAGAAGTGTAAAATAACTTGGTGGGTGTGTGTGGATATAAGCTCTCATGTCCTGTGTGCAGGTTCTCACTCATTGAAATCCATTCATGTTCATGTCTAAACGTGGCTTCCTTTTTTTGAAAAGCAGTGCTCAGCCGTGTCCGGTTTCACAGACAACAGAAGACGACGTTCATATTGTGAAGGGATTTGTTCAGTAATAATCGTCTGGCCTGCTGCCTTTGTAGGTTTATAACTAAGGCAGTTGTGAGTATTGTAGTGCACGAGGTGTAGAATGTGGGGTTAAACATGTGCTCTGTAAGGTTTGACTCTAGATGCAGGAATCCGATTAGTCAGTAAGCTATAAAACATCTGTAGTAAATTGAATCTCTGGCAGAGGCCAGACCATCTCTGATGGAGTGAGGGGTGCTTCTGGCATCTGCTCTTAATTGCAAATCTTGGACGGGAACTTCACCTGTAATTGATTATTTAATAGCCAGGAATTTCCTAAAGCATACGATGTAATGGTATCCCCTGCACTTACTCAGTGGGGGCGGATTATAATGTTTTTTTTTTCCCTTTAGATCATCCATAGATAGCTGCTATGGGAGCTTGCTTCTGTCTTGCTGAATGGTCCTTTTCTCCATATTTTAGGAAAATGACGTGGACGCGATCCACCCAGGTTACGGCTTTCTGTCCGAGAGGGCCGATTTTGCTCAGGCGTGCACCGATGCTGGTGTGCGCTTCGTCGGTCCTACTCCTGAAGTCGTCCGTAAGATGGGGGACAAGGTGGAGGCTCGTGCCATTGCACTCCGTGCTGGTAAGCACACGTCACTTTCTTCAGCAGAATACTCACCATAGGCGATATGAAGAACCCTGGCCTGAGGATTTAAAGGACATCTGTTATCCCAAATTGTCATCATTTTTAGGCATTTAGGTCCTACTCCTGTGTGTGCGCATGCAAAAAAAAAAAAAAAAAAAAAAAAAAAAAATATATATATATATATATATATATATATACACTCACGAGGGGGGCCAATTAGATTTTATTCTCCCTACTGTGACCTCATAAGCAGATACTCCTGCTGGTTGCTCTGCTGTTCTCAGGAGGGCTGTGGCTCAGCACTATCTCATTTACATAGAAACTGAAACGGTGCATTTAAACAAGACAATTAGATTTAATTTCCCTAATGTGACCTCATAAGAAGATGCCCTTCTCAGCTTGTTTCTCAGCTCAGTGTAGCTCAGCACTAGATTATATGTACATAGACACTGAAATTGTGTGTTGAGGTTCATTTAAACATGCCGGTTAGATTTTTGCCCCTAATGTGACCTCGTACAGGAAGATACCGTCCCATTTTGGCTTGTTGCTCAGCTCTGCTGTTTTCTGACATGGTGAAATATATGGGACCTTTAAATACGTGGGTTTCTTTTAAGTAAATGCCCTGTTCTCATTTTCTTTCTTAATTACTCTTCCAGCTATAAATGGCTCTAAGATAAGCTCATGACTATCATTTTCATCCTTATCTTCAATTCAACATATATTATTTAGATAAAATATTCCTGAACGTGTAGCTTTACATCATTAAAGTGGTCTTTGCAAAATGATACATTTATATTCTAATGTATATTATAATGTCTTTTGAAATGGCCTAGATGCATCTTTACACCTTGCTAATGCCAAGAACTATAGATGTGTAGGGAAAAACAAACCAGTGTTTTTCCTGTTATCAGTGATGACTAGCTGGTAATGACTCATGTTTATCTCTGAATGTAAAAAGTCTGACGATAGCATTATTTCTGTTGCCATATTTTATACAGTGTGTGCAAAAGCTCTAGGTGCCCCTTTTTTTGTACAAATTTTGCTTAGATGTTTTTATTGTATGGCTTATAAATGAAGTCGGTACTTAAAACCCAGAGCATTTTAGATTAAAAATGTATTTATTTTTTTTATTTTGTTTAAGCAATGATGTAATAAAATAAATTTCATTTTGACCAACTATGTAAATATGACCTGAGCAAGAAATAATTTGTTTAAGGTAGACCAAAATATACCATACATGCATGATCATTTTTTTAATGGGTGTTTTCTGGTTGTCTGTGACCAAGAAATATGAGCATTTTGTAAGTTCCACATTTTTGCGACATCACCTCCGACGTTCTGATGGGGAATAAAATGTATGCATTTCAAACGTAATAATTTTGGTTCTGCGTGACCCATCAGAAAACCCTAACGCACAATTTGACGTGAGTCCTTCATATAAAGAGGTATTTTATTATAATTTTTTTTCTTTCAAAATCAGCCAATGACTATGTGCAATATACTGAGTAAAACTTGCTAGACATTTTCTCTATAAGCTTAGTTTGAGGGTGTGTACTTCTCTTTATAGTATATTAATTGTATTTATAAAGTTTACTTGCATTTTTATTAATTTATTTTGGTTTATAACATGTATTTTGCATGTACAAGACTTTTATACAGGTCTATATAATGAGCCAAACCTGTTAAAAGTTTCCAAGTTTTCTAATGCTCTTTTTCGTAAAACCCATTGTTCTAGTATTATTGGGTTGCTTTGGCGTTTTCGAAGTAATTCACATAGCAGAAATGATGTGCTTTATCTCGCTCTGTCTCTATTCTTTCTACGCAGGTGTGCCTGTTGTCCCTGGAACGGATTCTCCTATCTCCTCTTTGCAGGAAGCGCAGGAGTTCTCGAACACGTACGGTTTCCCAATCATTTTCAAGGCGGCTTACGGCGGCGGGGGCCGCGGCATGCGGGTGGTGCGGGAGTACGAGGTGAGTCGAGCCGAGGCGAGGAGGCTGAATCTGCTTCAGTAATGCGGATTAGCATAATGTAAAGCCGTCAGCTAATCCACTCGAACGTATTTTGTCATGGGTAAGACCTTTTTAAACCGCCCCCCCCCCATTACCTGGCATATCTGCTCATTATTTATTGGGTTTCAGTGCAACCGTAGAGACGGTTTGCTTCAGTGGCTCGTCACAAACAGCATTTCTTTTGCCCTGGGATCAGTGGAAAGTTTCTGCACAGTCGTGCTTTGTAGGAAGTGGTTGGTGGAGGATACGGGTAACGGCTGTCGCCAAGCAGCAAAATATCATCCCCTGATCTCAATTGTTCGTTTTTTTTTTAATTTTTTTTTTATTGCACCGATCACCTTCTGTTAAATTTTTAGATTTATTTCTTTACCTTGTATCAAAAAGTATTCCGCTTTAAACATCACTCAACCAATCACATTTTACTACCTGAACTTTTTCCCCCTTATAAAAACTGTTTTTTGGTGCTCAAGTAAACTGTATTTATTTATTTATTTATTTATTTATTTATTTTTGAACAATGTCTCATTTTATTCAGTACCACTTCGGCATGTGTGTGTCTGTGTAGGAGCTGGAAGAAAACTACCAGCGGGCCTACTCAGAAGCCCTGGCTGCCTTTGGCAACGGAGCATTGTTTGTGGAGAAATTCATTGAGAAGCCAAGGCACATTGAAGTGCAAATTCTGGGTGAGTTGAACGCCGTTTAGTGGATAATCCTCAGGCGGTGTCTCGTTACGCAGCTCAAAGATTTAAAACCAGCTCTGGTTTCATCTGGCGGTTTTAATGGCTTTTACAGGGCCGTCCTTGATCCTTTACATTATAACTCTCCCTCTTAGTGTGTAGAGTGAATGACTTTTTTTTTTTTTTTTTTTTTTTTGAACAATTGTGCTCTCTGGCTTTGCAGATAACTAGAGGCGTCTCTCTGATGTTTCTGACCGATATTTCAGATGCGGTAAAAAGTGCAGTTCAGTTCAAAAAGCATTGCATATGAGCAGAAACAGGGCGCATGAAGCACAAGCCTTTATAGCATTGCTTGGACAGAAGATGGTGTGTATATAAAGGAAAATGCATGGTATACAGTAACGGGAATTGAGTTCATGACCTTTTTTTTTACTCTTCCAGTGGGGGTTTTGTGATTATTCTGGTCAGAAATGTAATTTTAAATGAATGGTTTAAAAAAAAAAAAAAAAAAAAAGCTCTCCATTGAATATCTAATGGATTTTTAAAAATGTATTCTATCTAACCATCTAATAGTAACTATGTAACGGTTACGATGCTGCCTAGCCAAAAAAAAAATCTAAACTTATTGGCTTACATCGAGCAATGAAAATGGTTAAGTGGATTTGAAATGATCGGAATTGTGTTTATCCTGTTTATTAAAACCTGGAAGTATTATACAGAAAGATAAGATGGATAATACAGAAAATCATAAGTTTGAAGTTGTGTATTTAAAAAAAAACAAAAAAACGCAATGATTTACACTAAGGATGCTAATCAATGAATTTCTGTTAGGAATGTAACTTAAAAATGAAAAACAAATTAATGAACATAAGTAACCCGTCATGGATGGGTCAGGAGTTGAACCTTAAGCGCTGATTAGCTTTAATGTAATCAGTGATGTTTAGGTTGAAGCCGTACATGTCTGCCTTTCTGTGTAGTAGAACAGATTAATACAAAGAAATAACATTTTGCGAAGTTAAGTATCTTGAGTTGTACTACGTTCGCCGTCAGCCAAATACACTCCTTGTTCGGGAATCAGAAAGTGAATCACAGATGAGCAATCGAAAAGTAGATCAGATATAAAGATATTAAGTTTTGGACTGATGTTGACTTCCGACTGGAACTGTGGATAACTGTATTTACTCAGCATTTTGATTTCGCTTGTGGTGCAGGTTAAACTTGAGGCAAACATCTGCAAAAGTTGCATTAAATCTTGTCCAGCGGACGATTTAACACACACCCGCAGTTTGATGCATGCGCAGTACGCTGTCCAAACTTAGGGTTTATAATCTGGCACGTATTTGCTCATAGCTTCACTTTTACTGGACGATTTCATTTATGGTGCAGGTTTAACGTCGGGCAAAGGCCTAAGGACTAGCGAGGATTCCTTAAATTCTGTCCAGACAATTTTGCGTGATGCTGTAACAAAATCAGTCTAGACTGACAGACAAATTTTGAGTATTTAAATTTTTTTAAAAACTTTTTTAACTTGTATAGATGTTTGTTTTACGTAATGCAGCTTGCGTCTCTATGAACGTACACCACACGAGGGCGCTCTCGCTGTTTAGGTGGTTTTTGGTACTGGACGTTATATCAGCGTGAGGATGGAGAGAGACGAGCTGTATTTGAAGGATTTATTTCTTTTTTAAAATGATTTTATTTAAACTTAAACAGTTTGCTGCGATTGCGCGACTAGTAATGTTTAAGTGTGCAACTTATTATTTGTGATTACCTATTTTTCTTTTTTTTCCCCTATAAATTATGCGTTAAGAAAAATGTGTAATTTGCAGTAGTACATTGGACCCATCTGTATATTTTATAATATATGTATATACACTAAATTAAAAGTGACTATAATTGAGGTGTTTTAAAAAAAAAAAAAAAAAAAAAAAAAAGCTTTATTAAAATGTGCAACTTCAGGCTTCGATCCTTTTGTCCACACTAATTTCTTTATAGGAACTTATTAGTTTGTTTGAACTTTGAGAAAGAACTTGAAAAAAACTTGTAAAAATGGCTACAACATTAATGTGGCCTTAACAGCAGTGAGCATACAGTATGTTCGTATTTTCCTATTCAGTGCGATGTGTTTTACAAGGGTTGTACAGAAGTAATGCAAAAGTGTCCATAAGTTTTTATTCCCCATCAACAGCGGTTCAAGTGGCAGTGGTTGATGGTCTCCCACTGCCTGGTTCGTCTTCACCGCTCGTTCTTTAAACTTCATCCGTCGGTGCAGATCGCTCGTCATTGATGTCGTTTTTGTAAATGCCCATGTCGGTTAATTCAAGACGTACCACCTTTTTTTTGCGCATTACTTTCGGTACAGCCCTCATGTATGCACTCCGTAAGGTCACGGTCTCTAAATCGTACCGTCGCATCTTGTGCTCTGCAGGGGATAAATACGGGAACGTGGTTCACCTGTACGAGAGGGACTGCTCTATCCAGAGGAGACACCAGAAGGTGGTGGAGATCGCGCCAGCCTCACAGCTCGACCCCCATCTCAGAGACAGACTGACGGCCGACTCGGTCAACTTGGCCAAGCAGGTATTGCGAAACGCCTTCGCACACAACCACACACACACACGCATTGTTTTTACTCCAAACAAGACGTGACGCAACACCAGATAAGTGCATGACAGACCTGCTGAGCTAATATTTAAGTACACCCACACAGATGAAAACTCTTAGCACTCTAAATGTCCTTGTAGTGATGTTATGTAAGACCCCTCACACACTCCTACAAGCATTTTATGGCTTTTTTTTTTCCCTTAACCCCTGTAAAGGTCATCCTTTTTGTTTGCTGTGACAAAAACTGAGTCACTCTTCCTGTATCACTGTCTGCTCTTTATGCTTTCTTGTTAATGAAAAAGTTTTTGCGCTTACACTTTTTTTTTTTTTTTCCCCCCTTTGTTCTACTGGTCATTTTATTTTTTTTATCTGCTTTTTATTTTATTGACCATAAAAAGGCTTTTTGAAGCACTAACACTTTTGAAGTCTAAGCCGAAGCTCGTTACTAGAGACTTTAGTTATCATCGTTGATTATTTTTCTTTTTATGTTCATAAGCTGTTTTATACTCGGCATAAATAACCACGCACTCCGTTCTACTGTTGTACAAGAAGCTGATTTGTTTGATTGCTGAAGACGTCTCTACTGCCATTAGTGTTTAAAGTCCCCACTACAGAGCAAATGCACTTTATTCGTCAGACTTTTATTGAATTCAGTATAAACCTAACCACTAGAAATGGCATTTTATATTTTATATCCATCTGATGAAGGAAATCGTCATACAGACTTTTAAAGTTGGCTTTGATTGAGGCAGAATTGATGCAGTCGTTCAGGGAGTGGAACGCCAGATCCTTAAAAACTGATGGATCAGTTGTCTGTCTGGCACTGTACACACAATCATTCACCAACATGCCTGGCACATTACAGGAACGTGCCTGGGAGTTATTGCTACAATCCCCTGTACAGTCGTATCCACCTGTCCTGACCTCACTCCAAGCCGTTCCCACACTTTTGCCCCATTAAAGGAGTTCCTGAGAGGCCAGTGTTTCAGACATGAATCAGGCAGTCTGATCAAGGAGGCTCTGGCGTACTGAGGGATCCAAGAGTATCCAAGCACTAGTGATGAAACGCTGCGATTAGTGTATCAGGAGATTAAATGGCGAAATAAAGGGAGTATTTACTCTCTCGTAACCGTGTTTTTTATTCTGCACAATCAAAAGTCCCAGTTTGACTTGAACGCTCTGCGTAGCAGCAGTAGTAACACCAACACGAATGTTTCTGTAAATGTCGGTCGGATTTACGAGAAATTTTGAGAAAGTCCCAGTTTGGCTCGAACGCATCTCGTATCTTTGATATGATCAATCATCTACTTACCCCCCATGCCATTATGTCTAATCATATCCGAGTAAGTGAGGGATTGTTCTTTTATAAATCCATTCCATGTTAAAGTTTGCTTAGTTTTCATGTTGTCACGCATTTTATATATAAATATAAATGTTCATCTGGAATGTCCGTTATATACACCAGATGGCACTGCTGCGATGTCGTAACAGTCGGGCGTCAGGATCAAAGTGCTCAGTTCATACCGGCTGCTGATGGACTGAATCAAGACGTGTGGCCGAGCTTTTCTCGAACAATGTGTGCAATGAATCGACATTGATTGTCATTACTCGCAGAGATCAGAATCAGATTATCCTGTGACTAAGAAAGCTTCTTTCTAACCAAGATCTGAAAGACTGTCTGGCGTGTGCCGTGCTGCCACATGGCTGCTCTCTGATACTGATTTGTTCATTAGATACGGTGCACTGGACCAGCTCGCTGAACTAATTGCTCTTTATTTTGCCAACAGCACGTCAGTACCTACCTGCGTCACTTAATCTTGTCTAGACACGCCCAGTAGTAGATGCATTACTACATGCGCACACACACACACACACACACACACACACACACACACACACACGCTTAATATCCCCATGTTGCGTTTTATTTAAGTATCGTTCCATGTTTTTGGATCTCTATAGTGCTCTATGATTTGTGTTTGAATCTGAAGTCGTCACTTAAATGCAATGCACTGTAGACGGGAAATGGTCTTTTTGTATTAGTGTTTTATTAAAATATGTTGCTAAGACTTGGGCAAAAGAAGGAAAAAAAAAAAGTATAGTATAGTCAATGTGATGGATTAAAGTTCTTCTCTTTCTTCCAAATGGCTGTTTTTAGGTTGAGACGTTGTGTTCCAGGATTTATGATGGTTTGTGTTATAGGATGCTTCCTCATATGGAGTGCCAGCTAGTACATGTGCGCCAGGGCCATTTGAAAAGGAGAATGCATGCACACAGACGACCTGCAAAATGTAATGGGATTCAGGGTATAATAAAATTATAACTCATCCTAATGGGATGTATCGTATTGCTTTAAGAACTTTGCCGTATACTTCTGTTTTTTTTTTTTTTTTTTTTTTTCCTTCAATCTTCTTTGCTCAACATCAAATGAGCAAAACTTGCACGGAGCCTCTACATCTGGTAATGTGTCAAAGCACTTGCTTTGAAATCGATTTTGCACAACCGGGAATATGAACTTTTTTGACGACGTGTAAAGAGAAATGCGCACACGTTTTTGGCTATCGGATTTGGCTGAAAGTCATATTCCGCCCCCCCCCTCCCTTCTGCATGTAAATGGATTCCTAAACACTCCTTGGCTGTCTGCCTGGCTTGGGACTGGAAGAGCTTTCGTGATCGTCTTCCCATGACACTAGTGCAGCCATGTTGTAAATGAATCCTGCCATTATCTTGGAGCTTGCCGTTAACAAAACACTGAATATACAATAGCCTTGTTACCATAAATGATCGATACTGTAGGGGCAGTGATTGCACGACTAAAATAAAGCCTACTTGCGTATTGAGTTGCAAAACCCGAGCGTTAAACTTTTGCTTAAAATCGATTTGCTTGCATGAGGATGAGATTTTGCAGAACATCAGGCTTCAGCTTAGGAAACATGGCGAGAACTAAACAAGACTCAGATGATGAGGCTTCCTAAGGACCTTTCCTTTAGAATAAAAATTTCTTGCCGTTTAATCAGTATACACATGTAATACTGAGCATCTTCCTGACCGGTAAGTGTAGTAATTATCAGGGTTTTTTTTTTTTTTTTGGTTTAAAGTTTGACAAGGCCGAGTGGAATACGGACACCAGGTTCCAAAGAGAAAGTGGTCTTTTATTTAAAGAGGGCAGAGAAACCGGCGAATATCGCTGGCGGGCCGAGCTGCGTGGGATGGGTGGTGGGGCGATGCTGCAGGCTGCTTTCTGTGGCGAAGTTCTCGGAGTCTGTGGGCATAGGAGACGGTCATGAGGCTGGAAACAATAATCCCGGTCCAGGCTTGGTGAGTTAGGGCACGCCGCCCCTTCCCTCTACACAGTAGAGCTGTTCATGGTGCCGAGTATACGCTGTGTAACTGCAGTGTGAGCAAAAATGGATGCCGCGCTGGTTATTCGCGCAATAGGAGAGCAGCATCCAGTGATTTTATTTTATTTTTATTTTTTTTTGTGGTCTGAGTGTATACCAGGTACCGAGACATCTCGCGGAAAAGCATAAATAAGTGTTTAGATTTCTGCAAACAAAATTTGGACTGATGCTGTAAGGATGGTGAAAGAGCATCATTACATGTGACGAGACATGGATTCATCACTGAGTCTGAGATGTATTAAACGCAGAGTATGGAACAGAAGCGTCATCAATCGCTGACCAAAAGTCAACCATCAGCTGGAAAATTGATGCTTACAGTTTTCTGGGATTCTGAATACCCAGTACTAGAACATTATCAGGAAAAGGTTCAACAATCAACAGTGCTCATTATGGTGAGACGCTTATTAAAGAGCTGAAGCCTAAACTTCAGATTAAACGCAGAGGGCTGCTATCCGAGGACGTTATCATCTTGCGTGACGATGCACGTCCGCGCACTTCTGCCCACACTGTCGACGCTTTACTTTGAGATGTTAAAGCGTTCTCCCTATAGTCCTGATCTCGTTCGGTCAGACTTTTGTTTGGCCCCCTGAAAGCAGCCCTGCAAGTATGAAGATTCACTTCTGATGAAGTGAAGACTGCGGTGCATTCGTGGCTCGCAGTTTAATTGGATAAAACAAATTCTGCACTTAGAGTACGGATTTTTTTTTTTTCACTCCTCCTTGTATATACGCAAACAGATATGGATATTGATTAGTATTTAGGTCAAACTGGCTAAAAATGGAGCTAAATGTAAAGTATTCACCATATAAGTGGGTAGTAAACTGCTTTGAGGATGTGAGATTGTGTTGATCATGCAAAAACAGGCTTGAGGCTTAAACTGAGCATGGATCGATATGCAATTTATTAGAGGATGACTGTTGGCTTTGAAACGGTGCTCTTTGTGATACATTTTGTCTTACTTGGCTTCAGATTCCAAATTACATTTGGCTTAATGCAGATAGATAACTGGAATTACTCTTCTGGCATACTAACTCCTTGATTTCTCCTGGTCTGAGATCATCTATTTGGATGAGCAATTCAACAGGTTTTTTACAGATGCAATTCCCGTAAAAGACGGACTCCCAATGTCTTCCTACCCATGTCTTGGGGCATTCGCCCATCAATGACTGATACCAACCAGGGAGGGTGAAAACGGTGACGTTCTTTGTTGGATGCGTGACTCCAATTGTCCTTATTTCCTTGGACTGCTGCGGACACTGCGTTGAACAGTGTAACACACTCAAAGAAGAGCAGGATCTGCCCCTTCCGCTTGTATGAACTCACGGGCGCCCATGCTTATCTAGTGGTGCTATGATTGTTGCAGGAGGGCGAGCGTTCCGCATCCTCTCCTAGCACTTTTCCATTGAGCCACTCGAGAGCCTGGGCTCGACATTTTGTCCTGCAACAAGGATAAGGATGGAATTGGGACATCTGGGAGGGAATTGGGGTGTTTCCAGATTCAATGTCATGCATAATCATAGATTCTTTAAAGGTAAAAAAGTCAGGGGTGGAGAGAGAAATTTATTAGCTAGACCACTATGTAAGTAAAAGCTCCAGGTTGGTGCCTAGTCCAGAGTTTTAGTTGACTGGAGACCAAGCTGACGGTTACAAAATGGTAAATGTACTGTAATAAGATATGATCAATCATCTACTTACTGTAAGTATGTACTTGAGGAAACTTGTTAGTCATCATTAAAAACTTAGACCTTGTTTGTTCTCGAAATAAAATGCGAGCACTAACATTTTCGCCATGAGTTGACGAATATGGACATATGCAGGTACATGGAAGGTAAGTATCCATATTCCATGTTTTTAATCTTGAAAGATTTGTTTTCAATACTATGTTGTACTTGTGTGGATTTTGGGACGCTTTTCTGCTCATCACGGTTGTAAAGAGTGGTGTATAAAAGTGAACATGCTGGCTTGAGTTTGGGTTACACCATCAAGGAATCAAGGCCATGTTGAAGACCCCAAAGTTGTCATGGACAACATCATAGGGATTGACATGGAGTCTGATCTGAACATTAACTAAATGACCTATTTGCATGACTTTATGCATCGCTCTCCTGCAGTGATTGGAAAATTTGTTTTGCGATGATGACTAAGACCCAGGCTGGGTTTTTTTTATTTTTATTTTATTTTTTTAAACTTATTTATTCCCTGTTTTTGTGGCTTTGAACCTAATTACAGTAGAAAGTGCTTGTCCATTACCTTAGAGATTGTTGGGACATTTTAGGCATTCACTAGGCCGTTAATACTAACGTGTTGATGCATGTGAAATCTTAAAATTTTAACACATTACATTATTATATACATTTTAATGCAGATTAATCATTATGACCAAGTTTGACCCTAATGGCTTCATTTTTACAAAGATTCTTTAAATGTAAGACATGGGAGTGGTGGCTCAGGAGGATAAGGCTCTAGGTTTTTAATTTTCAGATCTGACTGGTCCCATTCAAGAGATTATTTTACTTTAACATTTGTTAAGTTGAAAGGGGAGATGACGTATAAAACTGCATATTCTGGTTCCTCTAACCAGTTGCATGCATTTCTGTATTCGAACATTTATTATACAAGTAAATCTAAGCATTTTAATATGGTGAATTTATTAATCACAGACTATAACTTATTAACTAGATAAATTCTGAATTGAATTCACTGATAACTAATTGAATATGTGCACGCTCAATAATTCAGTGCTTAACATGGTTTTAATCTTTTCAAATAATGGATGTATGCGAAATGAAAGGAGCAATAGGATTAGTCATCCTTTTTAAAATTCTTGAAAAAGTTTGTGAAACATTTGTTTGTTCTGCGTGTGCACGTTGCGCTTGTTTAAAGTAAAAAAAAAAAAAAAAAATCATTTTAAAGAGCTGTTGTGACTGCCACTTATGAAAAGCCCTTTCAGAATCTATTGGATGAGTCACATCGAAATGCGTCGCTTAATGTTGCCCATTTAATGTTTGGAGCCGATTTCTGGTAATCGTCTAATGATCGGTAAATGAAGCTTACGTAACGTGAAAATGTCAATGCATTACGCTTTTTGGGGGGAGAAATGCTGTTGTAAAGCCACTCTTGACAGTAAGAATTCATTAACTATGGACTGAAGGGGCTTCTCATGAGCAGGAGGCTCAAGGACGGTGGCTTTTCACAGCAGAGTCCTTGCAATTGTATGTGCTACTTTTAATGGGCTTCCTATTCCTCATTTAATCAGCTCATTTAGATTTCCTGGTTTTTTTTTTTTGGCCATTTGGAAACGGCGCGGTCTGTAGCATTTATTGAACATCTCAGTTCACTCGGGGACAGATGCAAAGATTGTTTATGCCTCATTTTCCGGACCATAGGTCACACCAGAACGAAAGGTTCATTTTGTGGATTAACACACTTTGTGTTTTTTCACAATTTCTGGCACATGTTCGTCGTTTCCAGTAAAAATAACTTAAACTCTGCTGCTTATCTTGTCCTTGTTTGCAGCATTTTATACAGTGTATTACAGCAAGTATGGCAATTACACACTTTTGCTTTTGCATTGCTTAATACCTTACAACCTTACCAAAAAAAAAACCCAAATGACTGACTAGCCTAGAGGTATTATTTTATTATATACGTCTTATGTTGATGCAATCAGGAAATGAAATGCAGCTCTAAATTGAAGCTTTTAAAAGTGTGTTGGAATGTAACCATGACAATAATCGCCATCGTTTTCTTTAAGCCATATTGCAGTGTTTTTATTTATGGCATTTTTAATTAATGTGACAGGAATTGTGTGTTCGCTTTAGTACGAGGTAATGATTTTAATTAAACGCGTCAAGAACGGAGTGCAACAAGGCCGAGGACGTAACCAGTGCGCCGTGTGAGGGGGTAGACTGTTGGTTTGTGTTGGAGAGTCTGTGCTGTAAATGTAGGTAAGCACACGCGCAACAGTAAATTAATGCGGAATTTCGATCACACATGCATAGCTTTCCGTGACATTTCACATATGCTGGTGAATTACAAGCAAGATATGAATGGCATCTCTGTTTATAGAGCTGTAGGTGCAGATCAGACTCGCGCATACGTGATTTGGGGAACGTGCAGAAGAGAACAATTTGTGCGTTTCGTAAATACGTGTGTATATAGAAAGTGAAGCTATGAATGCATAATTTAATACTCCTTATCATTTGAATGCACTTGGTTAATAAGTTGTATACTGTTTATATAATTCATTTAAGCAGCTGTGTTTCCGGTTTCAAAAAAAAAAAAAGAATAAAAAAACATTGATGCAAGTATTACATTTAGAAAAAGTATATACAGTCGGCTCCATAAGTACTGTAGGCAGTGATGCAATATTCATAACTTTGCCTCTCTACATCATAATGGAATTAAAATGCAGAAATCAAGTTTTCACAGGTTCAAAAGTATCTGGACAACCCAACATCCCCCTCCTTCTTTTTTTTTTTTTTTAAATACATGAATGCAAATCCCTTTTAGTCCAAGACTGCCTTAAGTCTGGAAGTGTGGGCCAAATGGACATAACTCCTTTTACCATCACTTTACTGCAGCTACCTTTAGTTTCTTCTTGTTTGGGAGTCTATCTGCCTCCAGCTTTGTCTTCAGTAACTGAATATCCCATTTCTTTGGATTGCGAAACTTGTTTTGAGTCATCTATCCATCTGTAAAGTACAGCTCTAGGTTTCAGGAATCATCCTGCTTCTTCAATCAAACTCCAGGTCCCTAGTTCCATGTGGATGGGTTGGTGAGTCTGGTTCCTCTCCAGGTTTCTTCCTGTTGCCATTTTGGGGATATTTAATTTCTTTTGTCACCGTTGCCCTGATTTATACACATTTTAACTAATTTCCATAATTTTCCTTGATTCTGTAAAGCTGCTTTGCAATGATGTCCATTGTTAAAAGTGCTATAAAATAATTTTTTTTTAAATTAGCAGCTTTAAGTGCTCATGCCTGGTGGGCTTAGTGGTTAGCACAGTCGCTTTGCACCTCAAGGTCCTGGGTTCGGTACCCGCATCAGGTCTGTGTGCATAGTGTTTGCATGTTCTCCTCGTGCTTGGTGGGTTTCCTCTCGGTTCTCAGGTTTCCTCCCGCAGTCCAAAAACATGCAGATTTGGCTAACTGCCATTCCCCAAGTGCCCGTAATGTGAGTGTGTGCCCTGCAATGGATTGGCACCCTGTCCAAGGTGTACCCTGCCTCGTGGCCAAAGTCTCCTGACCGAGGTTCCAGGCCCCTTGTGACACTGAAAACAGGGCGAAGCAGTATAGACGACTCCACAAAGTTTGACAGATAATGTGGTATTCTCTTGAGCATGAGACCTTTCTTTTCTTTTGATTTCATTTATATTAATCCTGTTTCAGTATTGGAAAGGCTTACTGGATGTTTTATAGCAGCGTCTTAATCTGGAGTGGTTCTCGTTTTAAGGTTAGCTGTCTGTTGTGCAATAAGTAAATAAGTTAAATCCAGTATCTCTTGATGGTGGACCTTGACAATGATGCACTTGGCTATAATTTCTAATGTTTATTAAAGGGGTCTAACCAAATTCCACACTTCAATCACATCCTGATTGATTCATTTCAAGTCCATTGAGGTCCTATAGGGAGGAAAATGAACAGAATGTCGGTCAATAAAATCAGCGATCTGACTTTTTTTATTTTTTAATTTTTTAATAATAAACATTTGCATTCACACAATCTTCCCTGTTTATTGATTAGCTCTGAGTAACACCTCTCCATTAACACTCTTGCGTGTAGCGGCACAAGAGAGCGCGAGTACACGCGCATGTGTTTTTCATAAGTGCGAAACGAGGGGATTTGGAGAGACTGAGAGAAAGTGAAAGCGATGAAATTCCTCCCCATCTGTTCCGTCATATGGCAGAGGAGAGGGAAGAGGAAAGTTAGACTAGAGTTGGTCAGGCTTTGCAGAGACGGTGTTCAGACAGTCGGAGCTTCTCTAGCATTTTATTCAGCGCTGTTCCTCATAATCCCTTCCATTACTAACAATCTGGGTTCAGCGTTCTGCAGGCGAATTACTCATCGCTGGTGTCATGGTTCGATGACTGAAGCTTTATTTCATAGTTTACAAAAGCAGCAAGTAGCATTATATCTACAAAAGTAGTTAAGTGGTGTCTAAATACCGAGGCGAAAAGCCTTAAAGGTACATTCCTTCATTGTGATGGCTGTTCTTTCAGGAGAATATCAAGCAATTAGCTTTTGGATGCTAAAAACGTCTGCATGGCAGGTTAACCATCATTGTGCTCGACACCAAATGTGACTTTTATTAGTTACATGCGATTGTTCCAGAACCGTTGTCTTTGTCTGGAATCCCAATATTTCACATTGCTGTTTAACTTTTAGCTTTATTTACTTGTGATCTAAGAAAATTAAGGTTGCACTGTCGGTCAGTTACACATGATTCTGATCTGGAATTTGCTTCCCTTTTTTATATTATTTATTTTTTTCTTCCTTACCCAAGAAACTTTTTAGAGAAGACAAATGCGTAATTTTTTCCGATATGATCTCCTTGCTTTTTTTTTTGCGATGCTCATCGTTCATTTGTCGTTTGCTTTCGGGTTCCCTTCCTAACCGTTTCAGGCTGAGCCGCGAGCCCCAAATGCAAGTGTGTGGACGTGCATCATGCTAGTTCACAACGCCCTCGGATAACAGTTCTTTGCGTTTAATCCCAAGTTTAGTCTTCAGCTCTTTAACAAGCATCTCACTGTAACAAGCACTGTTAATAGTCGAACTTCTTTCCTGATAATGTTCCAATACTGGCTCTTGAGAATCCCAAAAAACTGTAATTAATTTTCTAGCCAATGATCGAGTTTTGAACCTTGTCTTTTGGCGAATGAGGATGTTTCCTTCCATACGTGTTTCCGTTTACTCTCTGGCTCGTAGTGATGAATCCATGTGTCGATACCCAAACTACTTCTGTTTATCTCTTCCTGGAGTTTTCAGCACCAGACGTAACGCGAATCGCTGCTTCTTATCTTTTGTGCACGTCTGTTTTTGCTCGCACCGCAGTTACAAAACTGACGTAACGCGTTCACACTTGCACAGCAGTGACTGGGGAGATGGCAGCCTTGAATGGAAAGCGCTGATGAGACGGTGCAGCAATCAAACTTTTTAATATAACGGGAGTGTATATAATTTGACTCATTTATTTCTTTATTTTTTTTACTTAAGGCCATCCCTCATTCCTATGTATACATCTTTTACACCCAACCCGGTGCAGCCAGAGTCAGCATTTGTGAAGCACTTAGTTTCGAGTCGACTTGGCCATTCATCTGTTTGAGGGCCAAGTTCTAATGCTGTAAACTTAGGGAATCATTCTTCTGCTGATTTATGAGGACTGACTTTATGCATCTTTGGTGTCCTGTTTATCTTTGTAATAAAGGAATTTATCTGCTTGATTCATTATGGACAGGCAGCCTTTCAAACAAATCAGAGGTTGTGATTACAGACCTTTCCAGGAGCGATCGGCATCAAGACTCATCCGTGTCCACAGTGATACTCAATCATGAAGTGCTGCCAGTGGATGGTTCGAGTTTTATTGCGTTTCTCGTCTTCTCAGAGGAGAATTATCTGACCATGCTGGGTTCTAGGGAGGGTCTCTATGAAAAACGTTGAGACCCATGTAAACACGAACAAGCATTCTGGGGCATAACGCGATTTTCCCTGCCATATTATACAGCTGTGTTGAGATTATGGCTTAACCCAGTGGTTCTCAGCCTTTTTTTTTCCCCCCCTTTTTATTTATTGATTTATTTTTCTTCTCCTTTGGAGCACGCTTTGCTTGTATTGAAGAAAAACTGGGCCCCCTTGCAATGACCCAGCCCGGCTGAGCCCAGCCCATAAATGCTGAACAAAATTAATTGTACTGCAGATGTGTAAATATTCTCCTGACATATTTAATTATATAAGGACATATTTTGTCATTTGCGTTTAGCTTAAATGTTTTTTTTTGTTTTTTTTTTACCAACAAGATAGTCGTCTTGTTTGACGGAAGGTCGGTAGCTTTTTCACAAAAAACGCCTGTGTAACCTCATATTGCACTTTAACAATTTGGTATTAAATCGTATCATAAAATTTTATTTGAATGTTGGACATCATAATTGATTACATTTAAGACCAAGTTCTTGGCTTTAAGTCTTATTTTTTTCTTAGCATTTACTACTTGTGCAAATGAACTTCACATTTAATTTTACCCGATCCATGACCAAAAGCAGCGATGCCATCCGAACCATGGGTTTTGTGATCTGTTGCACCCGTAACAATCATAACATGCAATCTTTACACACACAGGCCAGAAGTAAGATTCAAATCCCCAACCCCTAAGGTGCTAATTAACCACTAAGCTGCTGTGCTTCCGATTAAGACAAGTCGAGTCTTTTGAAATGAGTATTCATGTCCCCAACTCACCAGCCTAGTGTCAAGTATTGTAACATCATCAGATCATCCCCACTGGGGTTCTGTGACGCGTCCCAACACAAGGCAACCTTGTTTATGCTTAATGTATTTATTTATTTTATTTTTTTTAATATGCACATGCAGAAGCAAATGGCATTTGTTTAAAAGATCCCGAGTGGTGGGAGGGACATTGACTGACTGGAATGACTTGTCAGAGCCAAAACTGTTGCAGTCCATTGAGTTTCTACTGTAGATTGAATGGGAAATGCACTAATGTTTGAGATTAATCTAAAATTTTTGTCATGGGCTGAATCTCAAATCGGTGCATATGCGCTTAAATTTAAGTATTTTATTAATCAAGAAAATGCATTAGGTTGGGATGGTACGCAGAACTGATGGTAAGTTTGGTAAGTTTTAATTTTTTTTTTTAATCATTAATGGAAATATGAATATTCACAGTATTTGTCTGAAGATCCTCAGTCTTGCAGGTGCGAGTTGAGTTTTGCCAACTGGGCTACTTTCTTATACACTACTATTGCTCTTTCTTGTTTTTACTGCCTTTGAAACCTTTCGGAGGCACCATGAAAACTCCTTAATGTTTTTGTAATTAAGCCCCTTTTTAATAAATAAAGTATAGGAAATTTCCAAGTACATGCTTATGAAGCAGTCATTAAATAGTTATCTTTAATGCTGAATGCTTCTGAACACATTGTGCTTTTGTGCATCACATCAGTGCCATTAGATGAAATTTTGCAGCACTATACACGCTGATGTTCCTTCCTGTAATGTTCCTCAGTAACTAAAATGAGGAATGCATTAGATTTTCCGTTTTTTTTTTTTTCTTTTTTTTTTTTTTTTTGTTCTCCTTATGAAGTAACAAAATCTCCTGACTATGTTTTTGACTTCTTCAAATCTCTGCTTAATTTGGTCAGCATCACAAGAGGCCCTGTTCCACACAATGTCTTTTTGTCCTTTTTGTTTTTGTATCAGCTGGGATTCTAATAAGCCAGCAAGATTTCCTCCCTGATGTGACATCATATATGAAGAACCCCTCTCCCTACATACACTGAAAGTGTGCATTTGAAAGAGGAAAATGTGATATACGAGAGAGTACATCAGCGAGAACTTGAACACACTTCAAGGGCCTCCGAGTGGCGCAGTGGTAAAGCGCTGGTTCGATCCCCGGGTGATGCTGTTAACCTCTCACAGCCGGAGGCACAGAGAGAGCTGATTGGCCGAGCTCTTTCAGGGGGGAGGGATGAGCGGTACTCTGTGCTCCCACATTAATGACGGCTCTACAAGCCAATCAGTGGCGTCTGTGAGCTCGCGCGGGCCGAGGGAGCGGATAGCGCTGTTCCTCCGTGTGTTACGCCGCCCCCAACGGTGCGTGAGCGAGTAGTTCGAAAAGATGGTCGGTGACGCCACGTGGATCGGAGGAAACGCGTGGGTCCGTCTGCGGCCCTCCCGACTGATTGGCGGTAGAAGCTTAATGTGGGAGCCTCCAGTGACGGGGTGGTAATTGGACACCACTAAAATTAGGGGAGAAAATCGAAAAATTCGAAAAAAGGGGGATAAATTTTTAAAAGTAAAAAAAAAAAGTAAAAAAGTTTAAAATGAACATCTGAGACGCGTGTTAAAAGAATTGCTATGATATGGAACCTTTAAAGTAGCCAGTAATTAGCTGCAGTCCGTCTCTTCCTGCCATGCTGAAGGTGGACAATGATTTTCTCTAAATGCATGTCAGAATAAAGACTCCCACATTGAGTTCAGCATTGGATCATGTTGAGTCGGTGACTGGGATTCATGTTGTGAGAGTCTGGTTACTTCATGGCTGGAAGAAGATGGTCCATCATTAGTCTTCTAAATAATTAGTGCTGGACTGCAAGTTTAGACTGGATTGCCAGTTTGGGATCTAGCTGACTGGGTATCTCTGTGTGAGATGTTACACACAGACTTCATCAGGTTTCATCATCTGCTTGATCAGAGGAAGCATGTTTAATTAAAGGAAGTGTTCCAGTGATTTTGATCACACATGAGGGTGCTCTTGGGTACAATGCCCTAGCTCTGCTTGTGGGTATTGTACCCGGTTCATGATTTTAATAAAATCTTAACTTTTTTTATTAGTTTGATGGATGGATGGATGCGTGCAGGCGCACACACACACACACACACACACACACACACACACACACACACACACAGATGGTCATGCTGAATGTGTGCATATATCACATAAGGTCATATTAGTGGGTATTAAAGCAATTTTTTTCCCCCTGTTTTTAATTATTTTTTTTTCCCCAAAACTGCTCACGCTATGTCTGAGCTGCTCAGCAGACTCGGAAGAAACTGCTGTCTCTGCGTTTCCGCATACATGAACTTAAAGCCACTCACGATTAGCAGCGTTATTCTTGACAGGACAGAGATGCCATCTGTCTCACCAGAGAGGCCAATTATGCATTCTTGTCTCCCAGCTATAAACGGCTATGGCATTGTCAAACTCGCGGTCCCCTACTCCAGAGCCCTTTTCAGCTAAGTTGATTATGTAATTATCTAATCACTTAATGCTCTGGGAAAGCTTTTGTTTATCTACACCGTCCGGTCCAAAAGAAGTCACACTAACATTTAATTTTGACCACCTTTAGCTTTGATTACGGTGCACAATGTGGTGCGTGTGGAAAATAATTTCTCCTGCTCTCAGAACCACGCTTTGACCATTTATGTTCCGCAATATGATGGTGGAATCGGGGAAAGAAAAAAACTCCATAATGTGAAAACCTGGTCATTTAGGTCGGCAGCTAACTTCATTTTATTGACGCATAACGTTGCTGAGCCTAGACCTGACCAACTGAAGCAACCCCAGATTGTAAAATGTTCAGTGGCTTCATCTGGTTTTTCTTACCCTAATGGTCCATCACCCTGGAGTAGGAGTCAATCTTGCATGAGACCTATTTTCCTTTTTGCCTACACAACCATCACCAATGCCTTATTTATATTTTTTATTATATAGCACAAACATTTCCATTTTAATGCGCTGTAGGAACATGGCAAACCAGGCTGATAATGAGTACAACAGAGGGGCCCAGATTCAAATCCCACAACCACAAAGTTGCCACTGTTGGGCCCTTGAGCAAGGCCCTTAACCCTCAACTGCTCAGATGTATAATTTAATGAGAAATGTAAGTCGCTCTGGATAAGGGCGTCTGCCGAATGCCTAGATGTAGATCCAGCACTGGAACGTTTAACTATATGCATCACTCTGAGTCTAGCATGTGTTCTAGCATTAGTTGATTACACTGGGTACCCATGAGTGCATGATGGGTGAAAGTAGGTTTGTACTACTTTCTGCAGTACAGGAAAGAGGGGAGAGCAGCTGCCTGCCAAAAACCCACATTCAAACCCGGTCATGGAAACAAGAAAACGCATCTGATACCATTATTTCATCTTAAGCGGCACTTTCTCATTAGTAATTGCTCCTAAATTGTTCTGAAGTGCCGTCCATGTTTTGCTGTTTAGCTCTGGAGCTAACTAGCTTCTAACATAAAGCTGAATCCCTAATCCTTCTCCAACGTCTGGTCATGGGCACTACTTGATGCATGGAACGAGGGATTGTACAACCTACATGGCGTTCTAGCTTTTCATTTGGGATTTACGGAATAAATGGAAATGGAAACTTGGGAGATTTATACAACTGTCCATTACCTTCATGGTTTATTCTTCTCACCTTTTGGCCACATGCTACCGGAAAGAAATTTAAAGCCATGTTCACCTATTTAAAAAAATAAAAATAAAATTTATTACAACTGTTGGTCGCTAATTCATTCTCCAACTTGACAGTTCCACCAGTTGCAGAATCGCACTTGATGTCATGCTGTAGTAATGACTATCAGCATGCTTTATTACACAAGCTGTGGCCTCGTACCTTCGACCCCATCAGTTGTTTTCATTACAACGGTGCTTCCCCTCATGGTGATATTGCTTAATTGTATCCCGGCTTCCAATATGGCCAATCAGATTTGAGAACTGAAACGAGTCAGTTAATACTTGGCCCATTGCAACTGTATTGCTTAACTATACTATATTAAAGGTGGATTTAAGCAGGATCTCGGCGCTATGATCTTGGATTAAGAACAGTCTTTTCAGTTAGTGCTACGTCCAATTATGGGTGCTTTTGTGCCATTTTTATGGTGATTACACAGCTGACATTACTCCTGCTTTTATTACTTGTTCCACCGATGCTTTCCTCTTTTCCTCTCTGTGTCTCTCCTGTGAGCCGTGCTTTTAATTGACTTTCAGCTCTGTGATAATGATTGGTAAGAAATTTGATGTTGGACCGACTCGTTTTTGAACCTCTTAGACTCGAAGTTTTTCGGAGAAGCATGGAAAACAAGTACTCTTCAAGACCCAGGGGCATAAAAAAAAGAAATGCAGCACTCGAAATCCTGCGTTTTGTCTCCGTAGTGCTGTTCAACTCAGCCGTTGTGTCCCTGTCTAGGAGGTAACTTCATTACAGCGTAGCGTGGCCTGAGCAAGATGAATGTGTCACTTACGAACATGCACGGAGTCCTGAGATAATTGGTGGCGTGCATGCTTTCCCAGATTTTCAGTAGTTTGTTCTTTTGGGTAAAGCTTCATAAATCGAATAATTTGTCGTTGCCATTTCGGCAGCGCGACGCAGTTGGTCATTTGCTTTCCTCATGTGGCGGAATTAAATTGGAGCTCGTGACGAAATGGTAATCGGGACAGAAGCGCTGTGTTCCGTACCGGTGGTGTTTCTGGAGCAGGGTGGGGTAGCTTTCTCGTGGAAATCGATTTGACATTGTCTTGCGGCTTTAGTTGCCATGGTGACAGCTGCAGCTCGCAGTCTTGCGCGTAGTTAGGGGAGCTCAGCCTTGACACGGATCCTTCAGCACTCTTTATTCCTGACCCGAGTTCACCTCTTTTGACATGACTACCTCTTTTCTGCTTGCTTGCTTGTCTTTTGGCTGTGTGTGTGCTGAAGTGGGGGGGGGGGGGAGAAAATTTTGTGGATATGGTCAATGAGCGGGATGGTACAGTAAGCTGGTTTTTACTTTCATTTGACCACAGTGATGGTGCTTTTTTTTTTCTTCTTTCATCTCATCCTACTTTCTCTCATTTATTTGTTCAGCCTTGGTTGAACATGTGACCTCCCTTGACTTCTGCGTGCTTCACTTCACCCAGAAATGTTGGTACCGTGGATGCTGTGAGGTAATTAGAAATCGTATCAAGCTGTGAAACTTGTAATTACTCACTTCCTCTGCCCCCCCCCCCCCTTACCCCTTCTTATGTCTCTCTGTGGAATGCCATCTGTCCTCATTCTAGTTCTTGTCCTCACAGCCCTTTCTTTTTCATATCATTACTTACCCTCTCTGTTTACACACCTGTTAAATCAATTTCTGCCCTTTTACCATGGCAGCGCTACATGAGAAAATAGCATTGTCCACTCATGCATTATGTCACTGACTGTGTGCATTACATATGTTTACATAAAGAATAAAGCAAAACATAGCTGGACATACTGTTGTAGGGGAAAAAAAGTATAAATATTATTTATATACATCAATCAGCCATAACATTATGAGCACCCACTTAATATTGAGCTGGTTTTCCACTAAAACGATGATGCACAGTGTTCTGACGCCTCTCCATCTAACATTTTCATCAGTTTGAGACCCATGACACGGTCACCGCTTCACTGGTTTTCCTTCCTTCCTTGGACCACTCTTGGTCTGTGCTGACCATGACCACTGCAGCCTAATAACATCTACAGACTGAGACGTCTAGACAGCCCGATTTGGCCCTTGTTAATGTCACTCAAATCCCTACATTTGGACAACTAGCCATGACCCCCGCCTTCCTAATATATCCCGCCCACTTCCAGGTGCCCGTTAACGAGATTTTGTATAGCAACTGTAACAAAGGCCAAAGTGTAATGGGTTGGAACGACTCCAGTCAACAAACTGCAGTCCTTGTGAAATGTTCCTACCTGCAGCGATCAGGACCTACTGAAAGTGGTCCAAGGTAGGAAACCCGTTGCCCCAGGGTCATGGATGCCCAATGCTAATTGACGCACATGGGGAGCGAAGGCTGGTCCGTGTAGTCCGACCCAGTGAGAGCTACTGTTGCTGAAATTACAGAATGTTAATCCCAGTTCCAATAGAAAGGTGTCGGACCACACAGTGCTTCATGTTATGGTGGTTGTCATGTTGTGGCACATAATCAATTCTAGTCAATGATCAGGTTGATATCCTGTCCATTTCAAGCAATCGATTTTAATGATATAAGCAGATTGACTTCACATGCTGTAGCTACTGTAAGTCTGATGATCTGTCTCAGCTGAACTTTGGAATGCATTTTTGCACAGAACAAGTGTTGTGGAATTAGTCCCTGGTTACATTTTTTTAGTTTTCTTTTTTTTCTACTTGCATTACTTGTGTTTTGAGTGACTTTGGTCCATGTGCAGAGCAGGAACATTTGAGACCTATTGTAATTTATTTATATGCACCTCAATGGCGACTTGTTTTTGTTTGAGAATCTGACTAAATCAATCGTCAATCGGTTTACTCAAACTGATGAACGGTTATGGAACCGACACCCATCACTATTTGTATATATTACAGAAAAGCACTAGGGACACCATAAGACGCGTTTGAGTTCTGACTTCTATTTCTGATTCTACCTCGAATAACTGAACTGTGTAGAGCAGAAAAACTATAACATGTACTACAAACCTTGAAGAAAATGACTATAAAATGGCTAATATCTTTTAGGTAACAGGATTTATGTGGTCATAACGGTACACTCACGGATCCCGGCCCTTCTATCGAACACTTTCTAGTTCCCTCTGTCCATGTTATGTGTCAGTGAGTGACGGTGTTCTGAGCTTGGATAGATGATGGTTGAGTGATCTCTGCCTCAATTGACGGGTTCCCTTTTTCGAAACTGCCAGGGCGGAGGGTGATTGAGGCTGTGCTGATGACATAAAGTGGTTTGGCAAAAGTGGGACCAAAAAAAAGTGTTTTTAATTTTCATATTTCAGTTTTATGGTGACGGGTCATGCATTAGAGCTGGTATGTTTGATTCATATCATTTAAGGCCTACACATGAGTATTTCCAAAAAAAAAAAGTTGTATACTTGTGGTTTTTTTTGGAAATACTCATGTGTACTTGTGGGTTAAAATTTTTTTTTTTTAAATACTCTTCATGCATACTGTTTTACATAACCAAAAAAAGGAACTTTTGGAAAAAATTCCTGCTTTTTAATTTAGTTTTTTTGGTTGCCTTTTTATAAAAAAAAAAATTATGCATCATCAGAACAGTGTGTTGGTGTATGTATCAAGCATTGTTTAACGGCAAAGTGTGACACTTTCTTTTTCTTTCGCATAGTCTTGAGACAGATGAGGTTCTTGTTTCTCTGTTGAAAAAAAGTTGCATTTTACTTCAAATCAAAGGAAATTGTAGGGTATTGTTTTTGTATGAAAGCACGTGCTGTTTTATTCTTTTCATATTTCTCACCCCTGCTGAAAGAGTTTGGCAAGTTAAATACGCTTCTGTAATAAACCTTAGAGAAAGGAAAGCCATCATTCTTACCGGGATCTCTACAGCATTGCCGATTCTATGTGAACTTGTGACCTCTTGACAATGGATCAGGGGCCCTTTTTATAGACTATTGGCTTTGCAGAGTGAGTAGGCTGTGGAAATATTTCTCATCTGGAAACACAGGTTAATAATTGAATCGCGTGAGATGGCGGGCTGTATGAGGCAAGCGGTTCTGCTGCACCTGCAAAATCACACCGAGCTCGCAGTTAACAGCACTGGATGGTTATCTGGCCAATTTTAAATTTAATCCCGCCCCCCCCTCCCCGACTTGGACTGAGATATAATGCGTGATTAATTTGTCCAGGGGGAGTTTATTGTGATTGTTGTGCTCGAGCTCGGGCATGTGATCAGAGCAGCGTGAAGGTGCGGTCTGCTGAGACAGACCGAAGATCTATTGGATGGCATCTCCGTGCAATCTGGGTTTAGGGCTCATGAGAAACTACTGTGCAGAGAGAGAGAGAGAGAGAGAGAGGAAAAAAAAAAAAAATTGACCTGGTAACAGATTACCTGCTGTGCTCCAGCCTGCTCGAGCCTCGCCTCTTACTCATAATCATGCTCTCAGGCAGCCAGCCAGCATTTTTTTAAAGGTCAGCTCTAAATGTTTAATCATCTCGTTGCCTTAAGGATCCGGCAATATTTTTGCTTCTAATAAAATCTGGTCACTCTGATGTTTCTGTAGAAAACATAAACCTATATTAACTCTAGCAGCGTTGCCTAGCGAATTATTTTTTCTAATGCTGTTCGATGGTCTTATGTTTGGTGTTCTAATAGACAGCCTCTAAAACTAAAAAATTTTTTTTTAACTCTCAGTGGTAGTCAATTAGGTCCTTAAACCCCTATTCCCTCTCCCTCAGGTCGGCTACGAGAACGCCGGCACCGTCGAGTTCCTGGTGGATAAAAATGGAAAGCACTACTTCATCGAGGTGAACTCGCGTCTCCAGGTGGAACACACGGTTACCGAGGAGATCACAGAGTGAGTAAAGGTTAACACACACGCACAGATTTATACATGAGCAGAATGAATATTTTTATCTTTATCTTTTTCTCCCGGCTTGCTTCCCAACAGCACTCGTTCTTAAATCAAAATTAAAACCTGCTTAATTAAGTTCCTTTTGCATTCTGTGTAGGCGCATTAAAATTTTATTAAATTCCCCCTAAAGTAGCTTCTTAAAATTTAGTGAAATTTTATTTCAAGTGTTCAAGTGCGTCATGGACTTTGACGACGCTAACTAGCATTAATCTGGTGAAAAATATGATGCCACAATGTTTGTTCATTCATAGTAATAAAACGCTTATTATGGCCTCCGAGTGGCGCAGTGGTAAAGCGCTCGCCCGATCATCCGGGGAGCTCTGGTTCGAACCCCGGGTGATGCTGTTTTCCTCTCACAGCCGGAGGCACAGAGAGAGCTGATTGGCCGAGCTCTCT
>JAOVVA010000021.1:11305798-11317842 GCA_028565275.1 Leiocassis micropogon
CATAACTCCACATGTGTTCATTCATAGTTTTGATGCCTTCAGTGAGAATCTACCAATGTAAATGGTCATGAAAATAATTTTTTTTAATTATTATTTTTTTAATAAACTAACCTTGTTTAAAACTTTTTCCACAACCTTAGAACTGACCTGTCTGGTATGTTCCTTGGACTTCATGATGCTGCTTGTTCACTAATGTTCTCTAACAAACATCTGAGGGCTTCACAGAACAGCTGTATTTATACTGAGATATTAAATTACACATAGGTGGACTCTATTTATTAATTAGATGACTTCTGAAGGCAACTGGTTCTACTGAATTTTAGTTGGGGGCATCAGAGTAAAGAGGACTGAATACAAATGCACTATTTTAATTTAATTTAGAGGTTTTTATGTGCCATTTTGTGTTGCCAGGATACGCGGCAAGGTAAGTGCATTAGTGCAAAGTAATGGAGATAAATACTAAAATTTTGATGTGCATCTGATGTAAATCAGATCATATGATTGCTTTACACCTGATTTTGCTGCTGATGTACAGTGTTCTGTGTAGTGGAAAAGGGCACATAGCACTGTACTTTTAAAATGTAATGCAGATCTGTATTCCCGTAGGAGCACAGACTATAGGTTTAACAGTATATTAAAGGTTCTCCATTTTTACGGTTTTTTGAGCACGTTAACACTGGCCACAGAGCTCCACCAAAGAGTGTGTTAATGCCTCAGATGAAATGCCCCTGAGAAGATGGTTTTTCATACCTCAAACTCGCTCTTTCACTCCTCCTCCAAATGTGTTGTTTCACTGGCTTTGTAAATGATTCCATCAGAGAACAGCAGAGCTCAGCAACAGATTTTTTTTAAAAATCTCTCATGACCCAGTGGAATATAAAATGAAAAAAAAATTTGAAAGTGAATGTTGCATAATGCGTCCTTTTTAAAGTTAGTTATTCTGCTTTCTTTTCTTTATTACTAAATCTGCATTTATAATACATTTAATAGGGTAATAAACTTGTCCGATAAAATATAAAGTCATTACGGTAATAATGTGAGCAGTTTTGATAGTTGCATGACTAGTTTATCCCTTATGTACCCCATATAGTGTGCCTGCATTCACTAGACCGGATGTCGCTGTTCCGATCCTGCCATTGGGACTTGGCATTGAAGCTATTGCAGTATCGATCATGTGTATGATTCCTAGCCTTGCTGTGATTTCAATATTGATCTAAATCAGTAAACATGAATTAGCAAGAAGAAAGTAAACTACAAATTAGCAAGAAGAATGTGGATGCAGAATGTTCAGAGGATGAAAATATGATGCTTGCAATGTGCACAGCAGATAGACCCAAGTCAGACGGAGAACCTTAGGTTGGATATATTGAACAGGTCACTGATCAGCTGCCAACACTTTAGTGTAGCAATTTGTTAGCTAGTTATTCACTATAAATATTAGTTACCTTATTGTTCTTAGCTTTGGTTCTTGGTGAAGGTCAGCATACATCTTGTAATATTACTACCTGGCCAAAAATAAATGTTGTGCACATTTAAGATTTATTTCGATCATGTTTAGCTTTGATTATAGTACACAATGTGGTGGCCAGTTCAAGTGTGAAGATGGTTCCTTGTACTTCCAGAACCACTTTCATAATTTGAGTGCACGAATATGCCCGTGTCATCGAGGAAGAAAAACTCCATAGATGTGACTAACCTGGTCATTCAGGTCATCAGCGGATTTTCATTTTATTGCAAAATAACGTTGCTGAGCCTAGACCTGACCAACTGAAGCAACCCCAGATCATAACACATTTCCAGAGTCTTGTATAATGGCTACCATCCATGATGGGTGAAATCACTTCACGCCCTTCCCTTCTTACCCTGATGCACCCATCAGTCTGGAATAGGGTCAATCTGGACTCATCACCCCACATGCCTTTATTCCATTGCTCCAAAGTCCAATCTTTGTTTCCTAGTGAATTGAAGCTTTTTCCTGATTAGCCTCACAAACAAGTGGTTTTATTGTAGATAAATATGCTTAGTTTTCTTTGCTCAATGCTGCTCTATATACTGCTTTTGTTTTATTTTTTCTATTGAAGTTGTGGTGAAGATGAGAAATAATGACCGAGAGAAAGAAATTGACATAATAGAAATGAGTCATTTTCCGTTTGAGAAACTTCTTTTAAAAATTATTTTTGCTCTTTATAATGTGAAGTAATTATACCTTATATAATACTAGATTAAATCGAAATGAATGAGCTCATTCCCACTGACGAAATGGAAGGTAAATCCTGATAGCAGATCAGCATTCAGAGATTTATACATAGGCCCTGAGGTGCATTTGTATGCTGATGGCCTCTTCTTGCTCTCCCCGTGACTGTTACAGCGTCTGTGGTATGACCTTCATTTGGTTACAATAATTAAGAACAATTACCCTCGGCCACTCTGTCACTTTCAGCCGGTGGAGCGGTAATGGTTGATGCCAGCTGCCCAGAAAATTCCCATCATGTGTTCACAATAACTAATTTTACTGCCTCCACCTGTTTAAACATGCCAGGACCAACATCTCTCTCTCGGATTCTGTCGCTCCAGCTGCTCCCTGTTGCTCCATCATTTGGTGCATTTACATATGCGTGACTGTTATATTCATCTTGCAGTCGGCGCTGATGAGAGCTGCCTAAAAAGTGTTTGAATGTGTAATTTTCGGATGTTCTATTAGTCACAAATCTAGTCTGGCATTTACCGAATAACATCCCCTGCCTGTAAAGAAGGAGGGAAAACTAATGGATTATATTACCAAGCGAATATTAAGCTATGTGGACATGTTTGAGTGTCTAGTGCATTCAGGTTTTTCATGCGCGTTTTTTAATTTCATTTTTATTTTTAATGCATTTATTTTTTTTTTGTAAAGATGTTTGACAGGCAGTTGCATGCTTACAAGAAGCGTATAAAACGTAAATCTTAAATAACCAGGAATGTGTCACGGCATTCATTTAAAGCATGGTCACAAATCTGCACCCATTTCGTGTGTATACGAGGAGCGGTCCTAAAATACGTATTATTGTAAGGAAAACATTTGACCAAATTATGTCTCCGGACAAAATATGGTCATGAACATTTCCTAATTGCATGTTTAAGTGTTTAATTTAGGATAATTTTAACAGCTGCTTATGAAGGTATTATTCAAGGCCTGCAAACACATTTACATGTGTATATATTTTTTATCATGTAAAGAGTACTATTGTACTGTATATAAAAATCTTGTACCTACTGAAGTTCTGCGAATATACTGACAATAAAAAGCTGATTGAACATAAAGAATTGATGTGACTGGAGATTTAGGACCTGTCTCTTCTTAGCGTACAAGTCAATGTGAATTCTTTTTAAACCTATTTTTTATGTTTGGGAATAAGTGCTTTCAGTGTACTCTTTAAACTGATTAGACATTGCATTAGGATCAGCCCGTTCTGTTTTTCTTCCGCTTTAGGTGTATATGAACTTTGTAAAAATCTGATGACTCCTTCTCACTCGTCACTTGTCTATAACCTGTATACTGGGAATTCCAGTTAGCCTAACCTGCATGTCTTTGGATTGTCGGAGGAAACCAGAGAAAACCCACCAAGCATGGGGAGAACATGCAAACATGGTCTTACCTTTATTTCACAGCATTCCCCAAGACCCAAATGATCATATTGGGTAGATTTCTTCGTATTGGTTCATCTTTGGATTTAAATTGTATAAAAGTTTTTAAGCCGGAGAACTTGAAGTCCCGCTACCCAGCTCAAGAGCCGACCACCTGAGGAGACGTTCCTGATTTGTCTTGTCATACAAGCGCTATGCTTTGGGGAATTATGAAACATGAAACAGCAGAATCAGCTTGAGGTAGAGTTGATTTATCTCACATTTGCTCCTTCTTGTTTCTGTACAAAAAATATTGTTTATTCCCTGACTGCTAATTTAATTCTCTCCAAGCCATCATGTTTTTCTATTCTGCCAGCCTGTTATTTCCAATATTATAGCTATCAATCATGTATCTATATAAAAAAAAATAAAAAATTGTCATATAGCAGATAAGTTGAGTGTATCCAACATTGCTGCTTAATATGAACGATCTGACGCTTCTCTTTATACTACTGGGACTAAAACGGAATATTGGGAACCGTTGGGTTTGCATCAGTTTGCGGTCACTGGCGTATTTCTTAATACACCGAGCAAGCAGGCGCTTGGCAGCTGGCAAAGAGAAAAATATGAGTCGGATGACAAAGTCTGTCAGCTGCAAGTACGGTAAATAAAACGGAGCAAGACAGCTGAGCTGCCGAACTGTCATATGTATAAGTGCAGTTTGGGCTACTTAGCATCACTTGCAATGTACCAAACGGTGTACTTTTTCTCAATTGGCTCGTCTCAATTTTGAGTGCTGCAGTTTTTTTATTTTTTATTTTTTTTATCCACATGCTTTTGATCAAACTGGCTTTTTTTCATACCCGTTAAAGCTGTTGTCTTTCTGGCTTTTAATGCTCAGTAGGCAGTTTTCTGCATTCTCAAGTACCTTGAAGTACTGACTTAATGGTGTTCATGTGCTTTTTTTTAAATTTATGGTTTCACTGTGACATTTAACTTTATTTTAGTATTCATTTAAAAATCCATTTAGTTTTATATTGGCTGTCAGAGCAAACAATTGACTTTGTAAGGAACCTCACACAACGGGCCATGCTGTTATAGGAAAATGATCCACTCTGATGTGGTGCGATATGTCCTGAGGCAAAGCAGAATTAGATTATTCTTGTAGAACGGCGCAGTCTGTTATACGGGTTATTCTGTAATTTATTAACGAACAACGTGCTGCATTGCGACTTCTTACTATTTTTATATTTAATGTTGCAGACTGTCTGAGACGAAATGCTTTGCTGTTGCTTACAAGAACGTGTTCACAGCTGTTATAATGTACCAGCTACTCTATTTACCTCTTGCAAGAAGTAAAGAAAAAGGACGTGTCAGGAACCGCAAATGAATCTATAGGGAAGCTTTCCTGGCACTGGAGACTCCTTCCTTAAATGTTAAACATCTGTTGAAGGAAGGAAAGCTTCACTGTATCAACTATACATTTTCTTTGATAAATCAGTGTTTATTGTACAAGTACTATAGGAATAATTTAAGTTTTAGAACCAACAGGTCACTTTTGCTGCAGCATCAGCCAGTATCATCAGTACCACCTGATTTGGCCACTTTATGATGAGTCTTTCAGTTCAGTTTTCATCTAAGTGATTGCAAGTGATCTGGTGCCAGTCACCATAGAACACCCCCCAGAAGGGGCTAGAGCTGTTCCAGGGGCACAAGTGGAACCCAAAACCTTAGGTGGTTTTAATGTTATGGGTATATTAGTGTAGTGAAAGTCCGGGGATTAACTTTTTTTTATTTATTTAAACTTCAAAATGAGAAATATCATTAACCACATTGGACTGAAATGTCCGACACTTTGACTGGATTGTTGTTCCGGAAAAGTAAACGTGACGGATGTCGTATTAAAAGATCCGAAATTTAAAAGAAAAGTCTATAAATGTTCGAGACTCATGTTTTGTAAGATTGATTCTCTTCCCCCCCCACCCAAATGGCCTGCCTTACTTTTCAAATTTTTGCTTGTCAGAACTGCGGTGTTGAGCGCGTGGCAGAAAGCAGCGGTGTACCGGAACGGAAGAAGATTTATGTAATGCATAAACTGCTTCAAATAGGTTATTTCAAACAGAAGATGCGTTTATTGAACGGCAAGTGACTTCCTCTTTTCTAAAATCCCAAAACAAATGTTTTCCAGCGGTTCTCGGATGGTGTCTAGTTGTGGCCCTGAGATGATCTGTTTGCTTCAAATCAAATCGTACAAGCTCGTTTATATTACGTGCGTGTTAAATAAACACGATAAAGCCATGACACAAAGCCTTTCCTTAACAATAAGGTGGTTAATCATCTAAATTGAGCCTGGCGCTTTAATAGGATCCTTTCAAACATGCCTTGGCATGTCTCAGAAACGGGCATGGGGCAGCTGCATTTGTTCGTTTTTAGGTTTTAAATGCTCCGTACATTTTACCAGTCAGTTTGAGCATTGTTGATTTAGTAACAAAATGTAGGCGCCAAATAAAATGGGGTAATGTTCTTTATTCATTAAAGCTCCCATTTGTCTGTTTATTGTGGATAATCTTTGAAGATTAAAACATGTGGCTTTGCTAACAGCTAGTGGCAGTCTCTGTGCAACAAACAAAACGGCTAGAAAACCCTTTCTCTTGGCATTGTGAGGAACAGCACTGAATACTGTATGGCTTCTAAAAGTGTTGGTTTGAAAAAGTGGAAATGGCGGCAGCAGCATCAGTCATAATGTCATAAAAGTTGTAAAACTATAACTTCTTGCGTCCTCCTTCAACTTTTTAGTAGAATACTTTGCATTTGAGATTTTAGAATTTCTGACGGTTTAAAATATAGGCCTTTATCAAGCAAAGAAAACAACTAAGGAGATTTGAAATGGCGTCTGGAATCGGGTTAAAATCTCTCCAACGCCTTATTAAAACCGGAGATCACTTCATCGTAAAAGAAATGGAAAAATTATCATGTCCTAATATGAGTCCAGATTGACCTTATTCCAATAATTCTTTTAATTGTGTAAAGCTGCTTTGCGACAATGACAATTAAAAGTGCTATACAAATCAAATTGAATTCCAGAGCAGTGGACGTGTCTGGATAAGAAGGGAAGCTCATGCTTCACTTGGTCAAGTCTATGTTCAACAAAGTTATGTGGCAAAAAATGAAGTCAGCTGATGACCTGAATGAAATCTTTTGTTTTTCCTTCATGGCATGGGTATGTTCCAGAACTCGATGTGAGAGTGGTTCAGTGAGCTTAAGGAATCATTCTCACCACATTGGTGCGAGAGAGGATGCGACTTGCATGCGAAATGTATATTTGACAACCGTAGCAATGACGTATTTTATAAAAACTTTGTTCTCATCAAGTAGATTATTTGAAGTTACAAATATGGAAGAAAAAAAAAAGACAAACGTAATTGCTGTTGAATATTTATTTGATTTAATTAAAAAGCTTTGAAGTTAACCATGTTGATTGATTGGAGGGGGGAAACATGAAAGTGATTTGTTTTATGTGAGTGTGTTTTATGTGAGTGTGTTTTATGTTAGTGTGTGTGTATTCTGCAGATAGGAACGACACAGATTTTAAGACTCGGTCATGACTGTGATATTCTGCGTGTCGCGCTGTTAAACACAAGCGGAATAGCCTATAACGCAAGCAAGATTTGAGGTCAGGGTGATTTGCAGGCAGTAAATTTGTCTTTTGTGTGCACAGCAGAAGATGAATTTTAGTCGTGTTTAACCTGCCGTGCCACTAATGCAATACCTCTGACGGCGTAATTCATTCAGGGAGTATTTCGCCAGGCTCCGTCCCTCATCCTCTCATCCATCTCAGCGGAATCATTCTGTATGCCGTATCTAGATTTGAAGAAGCCTGATTTATTGCTCGAGTTATCTGGAGAAAAGAAAAGCATTTCCTTTTTTGCTTATTCCCCACGGTCTCTGAACATGCAGTAAACTTTCCTTTTTTTGAATTTTATTTATTTATTTATTTTCTAAAGCCATCTGCATTCGTATTTGTTCTCTGTGCCGGCTTGTGGGTGGGCTCCCTCTTTCTCTCGGGTGCCCTCGATAATGGGGTTGCAATTACTCGGAGTTGCCGCTAAATTGCCAGCGCTCGTTTGTACCGGGCTGGGAAAGATTAGACAAGGACATTAAGATGGGAGACTGATATGAAGGTGGGAGACGGAGAGCAAGACTAAGAAAGATGAATGAGACAGATGGCTGGACGCTCTTCCAGTCTTACGGGGCACAGAGCGAGGCATTAACGCGTCAAACCCATTTACGCTAGAACATTGATTCGTTTTTGAATTGGAGCCCAGAATCGTCAGGGCCAGTGAAATGATTTGATTTTTTTTTTTTTTTTTTTGCGGGGGGTTTTAATGTGAAATGAAAATTGGGATGAAGGAATACTGGGTTTGTAAGTATTAAATAGGTTTTAAGTGAGGGTCGGGGAGTTGATGATAAGGAAGATTTATAGCAGTTTTACTATCTGTACCTGTTGTGATGGAGGTGATCCCTTACTGTTCAGCAGTGTTGGGGCTGCAGGCTGCAATTCTCTCAATATCTGATCAAATTAAGCTCTGTTCCCATAATCTGTTTGTGCACGGAAAGAGATGAACAATAAGATGTCCAGTTTTGGTAACTTGGTCCTGTCCGTGCAGTAACGCACAACCATCCAGGTCAAGGTCAGCCATTGCGACTAAACTTTTAGTTCATTTGTCATCCATAACTCTCAATCTGTAGAGCCAACCAAAAAAAACGTTTAAAGCAATCCTGAATGCACCCTAAGCATGCACTAATCTCCTTTAAACAGTTATGTCTGCTACTTATTCCCAGTAAAACCTTTATAACGGCTCTAATCTGAGATGTTTGTTAATTTGTGATTTCTCTAAATAACCATCTCTGCAGAAGAGACGTTTTTTTTTTTTTTTTTTTTTTTCCCTTGTCTTGCTTTCCTGGGATGCTCTTCATTAGAGCCAGTTTCATCATGGTGCTTGAGTTCTGCAAATGCACTTGACAAAATACTGTTCTTGCATGATCTATTTCAGAACAGCTGATGACCTAAACAGCTGTCTTAAAATAACAACCAAGTGGTGGTGGTGTTACGGTGTTAGCTCTTCAGTATTCTAGAATGTAAAAAAAAAAATCAATCACTAAACAAAAAAAAAGCAACAAATTAGAAGCCATGCCCAAGCTTTTGACTGGTACTGTACAAGAACACCAAAAAAAAACCATGCACTTTCCATGCGGTTTGAATGCATATGTTCCCACTGATTGAAATTCCTGAGCGGAATCCTTAATTATAGCCCATCTGTCTCAAGCAGACCAGCAACTAATGACTTTTTTATTTATTTATTTATTTATTATTATTTTTTTAAATAATCTATTGATTTTTGATACAAAAAATTGACTACTTGGATTATAAATCATGTAGTTGCTTAATGGCTTTTATCTCAGCTGTCAACTTTTTCATTTTCCCTGAGGGCTTTTTTGGTGCATGTGCAAACTAATAATAAAGACAATAAAGATAGAATTGAATAATTACTTACCTTTCGTAAAGCAGAAACGCTACAAACTAGAATTAAATGTTTTTTTGCATGACGCTAGTATCTGTTTGAGATTAGCATAGGCAGAAACTCGGCCACTGATCGGTCAGGAAATCCTGGCAGAACCAAAAAACTGTGCCGCAATCAGATTCCCTTTCCTGATTCTAAAGTAACGTGGACATATTAGAACTGTTCTCTTTATTTCCTTGTTTTTCCTGTCAATAAAAAAAAGAATGAAGGCGCAAAAGTGACATTTACGAAAGACTATTCGTCGTTCCCATGAATATTCAGCGAATGGAACGCCTGATTCTTGAAACATGTCACTAACTTGCGGAAGAGACTCCTCTGACTGTGAGACCTGTACGTATGATCATTCCCAAGCACCACTTGCGCGTTACAGGAACTTGACTGGGAGCTACTTCCACATCCTCTGTACAGTCCGTGCTCCAATCAGTTTCCTCATGTTTAGGCCATTAAAGGAGTTCCTGGGAGGCCAGAGTTTTGGACGTGAAGCAGGCAGTCCCATCACGGCTTAGGTGTCCTGGGAGAACTTTCTACCTTGATATCTAAGCACTAGTGAAACACAGATGTGAGTGCAGTAAGGTGGCAGGCCTCGGTGGTAAAGGTCCCCAGGTCGAGCCTTGATGCTGGTGGGCTGCTACTGTTGGACCCTTGAGCAAGGTTCTGCCCCCTTCCCAAGTGCTCATATACAATCGGGCATTAAGCTGGCAACAGGACCCTGTAAGTAACTGCTGCAGAACCGACCACTCTCCGTATCTCTAGGGTTTAGAGTATCAGTTCCCCGATGTGCCAGATGGCACGTAAATGGACACTTTTCACCTTGCATTGGTGTAGTAGTGGATTATATATAGAAATAAAGACAGTTTTCAAACTCTTGTAACTGTGTTCTGTTGTGCTGCACAATTAAAAGCCCTGATTTGACTTTCATTTATTTTCTGCCATATTTCCCACTTCAACCGCTTCTGGGTTGCAAGTTTGTATTTGCTTGTTCTTGCTAAGTATACACATCCTCTTGGGTCTTGTTTGATACAGCTGCTATTTGTTGGCAGATCAGCTCCAGTGATCAGTAAATAACAGAGGGCGACGCTGCCGTTTAAACAAACCGGTCATCTGGTATACGCTCATGGCTAGAGATTAGACACATGTGCCGAGAGACCCATGGCAGCAGAAGTGCAATCGGGTGTATACTGCCAAGCGTGTTACCATGTCCAACATCCTATAAAACCGAGTCGACCGTGGCCAGTGGGGATCTGCCGAGCCTAGCCTCGCGGTCCAGGGCTCATCTGTCATTTTTGTGGCGTGTTTGTATGTGGAAGGCGACGCTAGTTTTTCATTCTCCCGCTGCTGTCTGGCAATTAAACTGGAATAGAAAATCAGAGCGAATACCATATCGAGAGCGCGTGCACTACCTGAACCTCTAGCTCTGTGCACCACATACCTCCTGAGATTTGCCATCTCCTTTGTTTTGCTCTATTCCTCCCCGTCAACCCCTTTATTTTTTGCAACATCGTTCCTTCCCCCTCCTCATCAGACTTACAAGTTTGCTTTCATGCCTAACTTCAGGGATGATCTGGAAATAAAAATGCAAAAGGACAGTAAATTAGGTGTGTGGATTGTGCGTGTGGGTTCTGTCTGCAAAAGCATGATTTGCATACACAGCAAGCTAATGTATGCCCAACCAGGAGTGCAGTTGCATAAATTAACACCTACATAAGGCTTGCTACAGTATGCTGCATTCATGGAAATCTTTTTTTTTTTTGGGTACCTTTTGTATTCCTAGAGAAAGCTTGAATACAGAGATCTTTGTACATATGAATTATATATATTTTTTCCAACATGGTATAACATCAACTTGGTGAACATGCTATCTATCCTGCACCTGAGGAAATGCATTCTTGCATATGCTGAATTTATTCCCGTAACGTACAGAGTTGTGTTCTTTATTATAATTTTTTTAAAATTCCATGTTTATTTTGCATGGTGTATTGGTTCCAGAGCTGCATCCCTTATCTTAATTAGAGAGCTGCAGAGGGATGGGGACAGCGGTAATACCACGGTTATCCGCGGAACAAGATTGAAAATATTCCCACGGTGAAAGCGGTAATGGCGATATGCTTCGCGCTGTCCCCATGGGAACGGTGATAAAATGGATTTTAACATGGCAGTAATGAAAGAACTCGTGTTTAACAAATAAAAATCAATGTCTCTGAAAGCCCGAGAATTGGCTCCACATAGAGATTTAAAAAAAAAAAAAATGTTGTGTGCCTAGCAGTAAAACAGATTTTACAAGCAAGCCTCTACACCTTTAATTTAATTCACGAACCCGTGTTCGGCGATGGAAAGACGTTTAAGACGCGCTCAGAAAAGTGAAAGTGTAAATTTAGACTCAGACGGTGTGAATTGTTTTTGAAAGATTCCGCTTAAAATTACGTTTGACACCTTGTATGATTGAAATGGTTTGTGTTTTGGGAGGGCTAGGGTGTAAATAAAATGTTTGGCTAAAAGGGGGGGAAAGATATATTTAAAACGTATGAGAATAATGGGCATTTGGATCTTTTTTTTTTGCAGCAGGGAAACGTTGCATTTCAATTTGGTATTGTGAACTTTCCACAATATATACATGCAACTTGTGACTTTCAACTTGTATTAAATATAGCTATAGTATGTCTTCATCTCATGTCTCATCTCTGTCCTATCATTTTATATGTGGGGTCTGTCTGAGAGGCTGAGTGGGGCGGCGGGGCGGTGTGGGGTATGGGTGAGGTCTCTGTCTGAGAGGCTGAGTGGGGGGTGGGTGGTCGGTCTCTGTCTGAGAGGGGGGGTGTAGGGGCGGTGTGGGGCATGGGTGCTGTCTGTCTGTCTGTCTGT
>JAOVVA010000021.1:11325325-11336436 GCA_028565275.1 Leiocassis micropogon
GGTAGTCCTCCTCCTTTATTATTCCCTCCAATTTATGCAATGCATCCCTAGTTTCCCTGGAAACCAAGTAGCCTCAAAGCATGATGCACCACCACCATACTGAAGAGCCTCACCTTTGCTCCAACAAATGTTCCTCTGGTCCAGCTTTCACTGGAAGGCTTTTTCCTTGTCCAAGTGGTCTGCTGCAAATTGTAACTAAGATTGGAGGTGTGAATTTTGGAAAAGCAGGGCTTTTTCTTGATCGTTTAGTCCATGGTGATGTAAAACTTGTTTGAGTGCAGACAGTGACACTGGTGTTCCAGCAGTTTCCAGTTCATGTTAGGCCTGTGCATTGGTGGGTTCTGATCATTTAAACTTACTACAGTATATGTACATTACAATTGTTTGAACTCATCTTGGAATCTGCAGTCGTTTTAGAAATGGCTGACATTCCTGACTAGTATAAATGTACCATCCCCTTTCTCAGATCTGCACTGAGCTCTTCAGACTTTCCCATTGTACTGTTTTTTTGATGAAATCCTTTATATGTTGGCAAAGAGAACCTACCAGCTGTAGTAAATCATGATGACTAACAAGGAGTTGAGAGGCTCGGGCTTGGCAAATGAAGACATTTTGGGACTTTGGCACCACCAAATTAATAATCTAAGTAGGTGGATGTGTAATTTCCAAAGGTTGTTAATCTTAAGTTAAGAAAAAAAACTCTATGGCATTAAATAGAAACGGTGAAAGGAACCAGGCTCAAGAGAGAACCCTGTTCACTTGAAGGTGACTGTAGATATTGGCTTATAAGTCAAATGCACACTGTTGTCTCATGCTCTTTTTTTGTTTCTCTTTTTGTGTCTCTGTGGCAGTGTGGATTTGGTGCATGCTCAGCTGCGGGTGTGTGAAGGTCGCAGCCTGCCCGAGCTGGGTCTGAAGCAGGATAAAATCAAGATCAATGGCTCTGCCATCCAGTGCCGTGTGACCACTGAGGACCCTGCACGGGGCTTCCAGCCGGACACAGGAAGAATAGAGGTAGGCAAACATTTGTCCACCTTTTCAGTCTTGTGTGTGTTCTGGATAAAATAGAAAAACACTCATTGGACCTTAATGGTAGTGATTTAGTTACACAGCCATAAATCTGGTCACAATGGAGTATCCCTGTGACCGTACATTTGATATGATACTCGAACTTTAGCACATCCACACAACTGTGTAGATTATACATCCTGTAGACGTCTCACTAGAACAGATGTGAGCCTTTGCAACAAAATCTGAAGAATAGAATAACTTTTTATCCTGTAGCGTTAAGATTTCTCCAAAGCATGCTTCGTGAGCACCACCAATGTCCAGCATAACGACCCTGACCTCAAACCTACTGAACACCTTTGGGACTGAATTTGAACACTTGCACCAGAACTTCAGTGCCTGACCTGGCTAATGCTCTTGTGGTTAAATGAACACAAATCCCCACAGCCACGCTCCAAAATCTTATTAAAGCCCTTTCTAGATTAGTAGAATTTATTATAGCAGCAAAGGGTGCCATAATGGAGATAAAGGGATCGAACATGGGATTTTCGACATTCTCATATGGAGGTCAGGGATCCGCATTTGACCAGATGGTGTATAGTTTTATTTCTTCCACTGACTGTTTCTCAACATAAGGTCAGTTAACACACAACACAATTGTGGGGACATCCATGTTAATGTTTTTATTTAAAAAAAATTATTTATTTTCCCCAGAGAAAATTGCATGTAGAATACATATAAAAAATATATATATAGGTTATACAAACCTATTATGGAAAATGTTTTTAAAACATCCAGATGTTTGTTTTTTTCCCCTCCCCATTTTATATTAATCAATGCTCAACAAGCCAATAAAAATTTCTATGACGACCTCATATAAGATGATGCCCCTTCAGCTGGAGTATTAACACAGATTTTGGAGAACCTCTGACTTTAAAGCTTTGATAGAGGAAGAGGTTGGACTGTTGGTCAGCGATTATCAGTAATTCAGTTATTGTAATGTAGGAAGCTTAAAGTTGGTCAGCTTGGCAAGGTGGACGTCTTGGACGCTGTAATGGTTATGCTTATTGGTCATTTTCCGTATGGTCTAGGACTTTGCATCCGCTCCTGTTTAAAGTGGGTCTCTCATTGTGCATTGCCAGTGGTATTGAAGTGTAAACTATAGCTTGACTAGTTACTTTTCTGGTCAAATTATAAGTCCTTTAACTGATGTCAAGTTTTTTTTCAGTTGTGCTGCCTTTTCATGCGTTTTTAGTTGTGCAATTTATTATGAAATAAACTAGAAATGGTTGCTGTCGTCATTTAATAAAGTATGGTGAGCTGGTTAGCTTTGTAACTGCGTTAAATAATTTAAGGTGCATATGTGTCCGTTACAATAGGTCTTGGTCGTTAGTAAATTTTCCTTTTCTGCAAACCAACTGCTGAGTTTGTCATCCAGAATGCGTGTACAATGTTGAGTATTCTGGGCCAAATTCCACAACCCTTGTTAAATTTGAGACTCGGATGAAACGTCTTTCCCTTGAACTATCTGTGGACGCCACTTTGATTTAGCTCAGTGGGACTGCAGAAGCTACTGTATGTATTTGGAATGTATTTTTGCAAGGTTGTGGAATTTGGCCTCAATTACTTGCATTATACTCGTGTTCTGGGTGACAAACTTCACGGTCTGTGTGCAGAGCAGGATAACTTATAACGACCGAGACCTATGGTAATGCACTTGTATCCACCTCAAATGTGGTTTAAGACGGGCTAGGGGAAAAAGAAAAAGAAAAGCACGAACTATCCTTTTAGTACGGTCAAAGCAAGTGTATAAACTCCCAAGTGTAAGACAGAGCTCTGGTACAGTCATTAACAAAGTGTCTTGGGTAACAACTTTAAACTCTGAGCTGTGGGTTCAGGCTTCTTTGCATTTTTCAGACCTGAAGATTCCTCCCAACCCAAGTTAAAACAGGCCTGGTTTTTGTCATTTTCCTCATGAACCGATGGTGTGGGGTCAGCTGAAAGTAAGGGGGACGCTCGCGACTTTATTTTTTTCAGAACAGGCGCACATTTTTTTAAATTGATGCTAGCACTAGGTCTATTATTTACAAGCTTAACTGCACCGTCAAGCTAAGTGCACATGCCTTTAATCAAACATTCATTTGCAAGTTCCATTAAGGTGTGAGAGCAACCATTTCCTAAATACAGAACTGTGCGAATCGAGTACAGCCTATTTTGTAATCTTGCTACCGTGACCCCCATATCACCAGAGGCTGGCAAATAACACAAATGTCTTACTTGAGTAAGAGTAGAGATTTCCTAGGGCAAATCTTACACAAATACAGTAGGAGCCATGTCAAACAGCCACCTGGACCATGGCGGGCCCATAACGAACCATGACAAGTGTGATCCCCCGCGATGATGCATCGCATTAACGATGCTCCGCCCCATAAACGCCCCAATGTGCTTTCCAATAAGATGGTTGCAATGTTGTATGATCCTGCCAGGTTGAGCATTGACTGCTTCAGTTAACTGCAGTGTCCAGGCAGCCTTGTACAGTATGTTCATATACAGACAGTTCTTACATTGTCAACATGGTTTCATAAATAGATATGGTAAAAAAAAACTGATTAATAAAACAGATTTTAAATCACTTAATACACAACCCATGATGCTTAAGTTATTTAAAATAAATTAATTAATAAATAAACTAGTTATTGCAATATTTTTCAAGACGTACCTAATAATCCTTAAAGACACGGTAACATCTGTAATTTATCTTTGTAGGTACGGAATACAAATGCAGGCTATGTATTTTACATTACAGTGTATTTTATGTAGTTTCGTTTAAAACACTGATAGATAATATCTTGCTGCAAATTAGATCTCAAATATGTATTCATATGTATAGATATCAAAATGTAACTTCTGCTTGTTTGTTTTCGTGATATTTTAGTTTCTAGTTTCATTTGGTTTTATGTGATTTCATGTACTATTCGTGTGTGGGTGGGTGGGTGGGGCCTGAGCTGGCTTTAACACATTTGTGCGCCGGCAGGATGAAAGAACCCATCTTGGCACCATCTAAGTCAGTAGTGGGCGGAGTCAGTACATTCTCCATTGAGATTTCTCACATTCCACTCCTCCCAAGTTTCTTTGTTCATTTAATGAAGTTCTAAAAACCCAAAGCATTTTTTGAACTGAGAAAAAAAGTCACTTAAGCACAAAATGGCACAGACGCAGATTTCCCCAACTTGGCGTTTATAAAGATTCAGAGGGACTGAATTTAAGAATGCACCCCTAGGAACCTAAAAAACACACACCGAAGAGCAAAGCGGAGATGCATATTCACACACCTGACCGTCTTTTGTCTTATACATGAGGTATCTTCATTCACCTTCCAATCCCCACCAGCGCACACAGTTTGTACTGTACACTGTAACTGTTAGGGCACTTGGTTATACACAGTACTTTAATGTATGGAACACTTACTTCCTGGCTTGTTTTGTTTTAAATATTGCTTATTATCTCATGCAGCAAAATAAACAATGTTATCATTGTGTAAATTATTAACATATTGATGTCTTTTAATTAAGGATAAAAATAGACCATGCGCTTGTGTTTAGGACTGCTGAACAGCTGTGTTCATAGGTTTAATCAACGATGTACAAGTTAAAATGCCACACGTAAGCATTTGTGGTTGGAGAGGTGTCTGTGTGCGCTCCTGCATTTCTCAGTTGGCTTTAACACACACATTTGCGCACAGACAAGTCTAAAGAACCCCTCCCCCCCGCCAAAAAACCTTAGCAATTAGCGGTATGTCAGTCAGTATTCTCCATTGAGGTTTCTCACCTTCCACTTCTACTGTAAGTTTGTATTTGCTCTTTTGATGGAGTTCTTAAAACCCAAAACATTTATACTGAGAAAAAATAATTATGGGTCACATGAGCACAAACTAGCGCAGATACATTATGATTGAGTGTTTAACTGTTTTCATTTGTTTCTATGACCAATAATAATTATAGCCCAACTCTGACTATTTAAAACTAAGTTATAACAAACTAGAACTTGGAGTATTGAAGCCCCCCTACTCCTTAACTGATAAACACTTCAGGGTTTTTATCCAGCTAGCTTTCGTTAACTAAGCGCTCGTGCTATCGTGCAAAGACACGGCCATAGTGGGGAAAATATAAACCTGGTTATGAGCGTTTAGCTCGCTAGCTCCTGTACATCTATCCTCAGCTTGTGTCTCTCATAGTCTGCATCACATTATATTCCAGTCACAGAAATAACCTGCAGATTAACTCTTACCCAAAGAATAAATAAATGCTGAATTTATCTAAATCCAGACAACACTCGTCAGATTCTGAAGACATTTTCAGAGAGCGCAAACACCAAGTTTCTCGAGTAGTGCAGCTTTTGTAATAGCGACATTAATAGTATTTTCAAAGCTTCAGTGTCTTTTTGCCGGAAAGAGGAGTGACATTGTGAGTTTGTAAAACTTGACAGTAAGCTGTAATGTTAACTTCACACCATCCAAAGGGCAGCCACATGCCATTTGCACGCCATTCACACGGCCTCGGCTATTTGAGGTGGCTCCTACTGTATAAGTAGACATTCTCTGCTTGCTTGCATACTTGAGTAGAAGTACAGAAGTACTCACGTTCAAGTATCAAGTACAGGGCTTGTATCAGCTCACAGCAGCCTTTTTCATAGAAATCTCTTTCTGCTTCCCAATTGTGAATGTACTGTTTTCATCACCAGTCTGCAACTGGCTTCTTCGGGCGACCCATGTTTACCCATCGTTTGTAGCAGGTATTTACAGAGGCAGGGATAGCTCGGTGGATAAGGTGTTGGAATGCTGACCAGAAGGTCCCCAGTTTGAACCCCGATGCTGCCGGGTTGCCCCTGTTGGACCCTTGAGTAATGTCCTTCACCCCCAAATTCTCTGATGACTGACTTGCAATTAAAGGAAGTCACATTCTGCTTACGTCAACCTGAATAAGCAGAGCTTGTGGAGAAATTGTTTGCTTAAGCAGAAACGAGCCCAAGTTTAACATAGACATAAGTGTTATGTTTAGAGAACGCTGCTTTTTTGTCTTTCGGTTGTTCCCATTAAGGGGCCGCACAGCAAAGCATCTTGAGCAAGTTTTACAAGAAATGCTATCCACCCACTTCCACCTTTGTGAGCTTAGTGATTGGTGCGATTCCAACCCCCCGCTTCCTGTGTGGATGACCAATTTTGCTCCTAAATAACTAAGATACCATGTATGCCATCCAGAAAGACTATAGTTATTGTTTTTCACCATTTCCATCACTGTATTTTCAGCATTCTTGAATTTAACCACTCGCCAGTTGGTTACTTGTAAATGATTGTTGCTTTGAGTCGGCAAATCACATTATGCGTCCTAAGATCATTCATTCTCGACTTGGTGTGTGCCATCTTTCTGACTGAAAGCTAAACAGCGTAAACCCCTAAGACAATCTGCCGTCGTCATTGAAGGAAAATGTCAGCCCATGATAAGGGAGGAAAAAGGCTGTTATTGCTCTATGGAAAATATCTATAAGCTCTTTAGAAAAGGCATCTGGAAAGAAAAAAGACCTGGCAGATGAACAACAAAATCTGATAACTCTATGCAGATCTCATAGCATGTGGAACTGAAGGCTGTCTTCTCCAGACATGAAAGCAGCTTAAGTCTCAACACAAGGAGGTGTGTGTGTGTGTGTGTGCACTTCACCAGAGCATGAGTTGATGGATCGCTTAGCAGCTCGGAAAACATGCATTTAGGCATCAAACCATGGTTGAGCAGCTTGCGTGGGTTAAAACGCGCAAGACCTGGACTTCTGCTTAATGCAAGGTTTTAGAGGGTAATGAACTAGAAATCGCAAATTTCAGTTTAGCGTTAAGAGTTTACATATACACAACTGGGGCGGAAGTTCGTATATGTTTACAAGGTCAGGAAATGCCAAGATTTTTCCAGCAGAATGCCATCTCTTTGGGCAAGAGAGTAAACTAAAGCATAGTCATGCATACATCATATCAAATAAAGAACATGGCAAAAAAAACAACCTTGTTATTTGCGTAAAACAATCAGATGTGTAAAAGTTCCAAATTCTTTTGCACAGTATGTTGGCTAGATACCTAGAGCACTTCTAGCCAAGTCCACCTGTTTGAGAGGCTTAAAAAGGAGCCAGAAGTATTCGTAGCTCCGAGACCAAGCGGGCAGGATCTGTTGCCCAGGTAACAGCCAATCACATTGGCGTGCTAACCAAACTGTGCCTTTATAGTGACCTGGCAGTCATTACTGTGAACTTGGACTGGTGGACTTTTGTTCCTGTCCATCCCACATGGAGTATAGCTCAGTCATGATATGGTGCAAGTGATGACGTGAACGCTTATGTATGGATTAGAAAATCCATTCACTTGTGATTGTCATCTTAAAAAGTCTTGTTTATGTTAAAAAAAACAAAAAAAAAAAAAACTTAAGCACGGCAACAGGGGAAGTTGTACTTCATTACTTGCCACCCCACCTCTTTGCATGATGCAGTATCATAATTATTCTATAAATTCCAGTGCTATTCATAAAATTGGATTAAATGTGAGGCTGTTTTGGAAAAGCTGTCAGAAATAATGGAGCTAAATTGTTCCTAAAAAATTTTATATAAATAATTTAGCTAGAAGGTTTTCTCTCTGTAATGAACTTTATTTGGGATGAGCTAGACAAAGTCAGGACACCTTTTTTTTTTTTTTTTTTTCTGCATGTATAGGTGTTGCTTATTTATGTTTACTGCGTTTGCCAGATGCCCTTATCCAGACTTGGATACTTCTCATCTTACATCTGAGCAGTTGAGAGCCCTGCTCAAAGGCCCAACAGTGGCACCTTGATGTGGGTGAATCAGGGACTTTTGAATCAATAGTCGAATGCCTTAACCACTGAGCTACTTCTGCCCCCCTCAAATTATTTGACATTCCTTATATTTATTGTATCTATAGCACACTCATGGTCTGTAGAACCATAATGCAGCATTTTGGCAACTTTTTTTTTTCTTCTTCTATAATTAGGTTTATTCTACCTCCTAGAAACATGTATATTCCGGGTCAGATTGCGTTGCTTTAGCATTACGTTATGATTGTGTTCCACGTTATGGGTGTCAGCCCAAAGGCTTTTCATGGTGCCCCTGGGGTGACTTGCTGCATCACTGCCAGCCATATTGTCTGCTTAGTATAGTATAGGATTATCTCCACTCTCCGATCGCTCCTGATGCAGAGTTTGTCTCTCCTATTTTTAGAGCAACTTGTTCATAGGCGCCCGGTTTCTAACAAAGTGCTATCCACCCAATTACCCACATTCAGCCTGCTCAGCAAGTAGACACTTCAATAACATGGCCCTCCCAGAGCAGGTTTTTTTTTCTTTTTCTTTTTTTTTTCTTCCGAAATCACATTCGGTGTGCTCAGGATGTTTTTAGATCAGATATTGAGAGATGTGACTCGTACCTGTGTGCACAAAGAAGCATGGATACTGTGGATATATCCTGTGCACAGATTAATAAAAAGCTCTAAAAAGGGCCTGGAAGATGGAGAGAGAAAAATGATTGGATTCTCCGTCAGGTGTTGGCCTGGGTATTAAAACGGACGGCGCTGAATTATGGATACATATTGGCGAATCGATAAATGGTCCTCTCAGCCAGCTGGCCGAAATGTGGGCTGAATGTTATAGGCGGCTCGGCTCTGCGCATCGCAGGAGCTCAGGTGGAAGGTACGAGGAAAAGAGAGAAAGTGTCGTAGAGATAAAAAGACATGGTGCTCTTAGTGCTTGTATAGGCCCAAGTCCTCCCATGTTTCAATGCAGCCTAGAACGGTTGCATAAGATACAGCATGTGTGTGTTTCGAGGAGACGAGTGGAACAGCAGCGTCTGATATGAAAATCAGGCAGTGGGAAGGGAGAGTTCCCTTATCTCTCTGGCTCTTATGTATTGCATGGTGCAAGGCAGGGAGTGTCTGGAGTGGCGAGGGATTTTTCTTTTTCTTTTTTTATGAAACTAAGGCTATAATAGGGAAAATAGAACGGCTGAGTAAGTGTAGAAAACAGTATCTGAAAGGGTTTTTTTTTTTTTTTTTCAGAGCTTTAGAGTGTAATGGAAGGCTGCTATTCTTGTGATGGCTGTTTGTGGGTGTGAGACAGATGCAGAGAGGGAGAGAAGCAGAGCCAGTCAGTGCGGTGAGTGTCAGGGTAGCAGTTAGCCATCCGCCGCACCACCTTACCTCAGTAATGTTCCCTGTCAAACACAGATTAAAATCCTGGACTCCATCTGCACATGTTAGAGCTTTTATTAGGGCTTGGCTATGATACGATGAATGGCTGCTTTGGCTCTTGGCAGGGCTTGTTCCATCTGCTGACTGTGTGATTTTCATCATTAACACCAAGCACTGCCTTGGCTTTATTTTCTTCCAAAATCCTTGAATGTACTCATGATGAAGGTCTCTGTTTGTAATATGGGTGGCACACCGGTGTAGTGGTTGGCACCGTGACCTCTAAGGGGTCCGAGTCCTGCCTTCGGGTTCATGTTCTGCTTGGTGGGCTTTCTCTGGGTAATGTTTTCCTTCTACAGTCCAAAGATCTGCAGAGCAGGATAACTGGCATTTCCAAAGTGTCTGTAATATGTATGCATGTTGATTGGTACTCCGTCCATGGTGTACCCGGTCATTTATGTAGGAACAGCTAATTCAGAGGGACTGGTATGGGTGATGCTCCACATAATCTAATCTAATGCGAAGTAGTTTGAAGCTTCTATGGAAGGAGATTTCAGATTCAGTGACCTAACCTTCTTGCTGTTATGATGAATGTTTGCCCAAGTATGGAAGTTATTGTTGGGATGTGTAAAATGTCTCAACGCATGATCTCATGACCACCACCCAGGCAGCCAATAATTCTATGTAGTGAAATTGCCCATCTTGTCAATCTTGTTTTATCTGTATCTTTTTTTTTTTTTTTTGTGCAGCTCTATCTGTAATTATTCCCTTATTGTATTGAACGTTCAAAGGTTTTACCAATTGTGACTCGTATTGCTAGCTGTACACCATCCTCTAGGTTGTTCTTGTCCTCACACTCTCTCCTTAGATCTTAGCCTCCTGCAAGAATATACGAGGATGAGTCAGATTATCCGTACTCCGCTTATGTTAAAACTACTGTTGGCCGCACTCATCAGGGCTTTCCGTTCAAGGCTACGGTCTCCCCAGTCACTGCAGTGCAGGTGTGAACGTATTGCATGAGGCCGTTTATAACTGCGGTGCCAGCAAAAATGGATGCCCCACTTTTGATTTGCACAAAATAACTTCTTGCAGGGATTCCTTTTTTTTTTCCTGGTGGTTCTGAGGGTGTACCTGGTGCCAGAATGACTCTTGGAAGAGCATAAACAGAAGCAGTTGGATATCCTCAAACAAAATTTGGACCGCTACTCTAAAGAAGAGACGTTTCCTAAAGAGAATCATTACTGGTGATGAGACATGGATTCATCACTATGTGACTGAGAGTAAACGGTTTGTTTGGAACGGAAACATCCTCAATCGGTGACCTGATTAAAAAGTCAACCATCAGCTGGAAAGTTCATCAGTGCTTACAGTTTTCTGGGATTCTCAAAAACCAGAATTGGAACATTATTAGGAAAAGGTCAACAATCAACAGTGCTCGTTACAGTGAGACGCTTATTGAAGATCTGAAGCCCAATCCTCGGATTAAACGCCGAGGACCGTTATCCAAGGGCGTTGTGATCTTGCACAACGATGCTCTTCTGCTCACACTGTCAACACTCTGCAAAATCTTTGACGTTTTAAATCATCTTCCCTATAGTCCTGATCTCGCTCCATTGGACTTTCACCTATTTGGTCCTCAGAAAGCAGCCCTACAAGGAGGATGATTCACTTCTGATGAAGTAAAGATCGTGGTGCATCCGTGTTGACGGACAAAGTGTATTGAAAAGCAAGGAAAATATTGTCAAATTTCTGAAAATGTATTAATTTAAACAGGTGTGCATGTGTGTTAAAAGGCGCCTCATCACGCCGTCCAGCGTGGATGGGTTTCCTGTTACAACACACCTTGTCATGTTTTTTCTTACTTCAAAGATGAACT
>JAOVVA010000021.1:11349283-11399243 GCA_028565275.1 Leiocassis micropogon
CCCCACAACCACCAAGTTGCCACTGTTGGGCCCTTGAGCAAGGCCCTTAACCCTCAACTGCTCAGATGTATAATGAGTTAAAAAAAAAAAAGTAAGTCGCTCTGGATAAGAGCATCTGCCAAATGCCTAAATGTAAATGTCATGCAAGATCACAACGACCTTTCATAGCAGTCCCTCTGTGTTAAATCCGAAGTTTAGGCTTCAGCTCTTCAATAAGCATCTCGGTACGTTTTATTGTTGAACCTTTTCCATGTTCCAAAACTGGCCCTTGAGAATCCAAGAAAACTATAAGCATCAACTTTCCAGCTGTTTGTTGACATTTGAATATTTAATTTTTATTTATTTATTTTTGGAACTAGGCGATTTGAAGACGTTTCCATTACATACAGTTTTGGAACACACGTAGTAATGAACTCATGTCGTTTTCTTTAGGAAACTTTCAGTTTATGCACTTTCGTAAGTTGTTTAGGGACCATGTACACCCTTAGACCACAAAAAACTAATAACTGCACCCTGCTCTTCTTTCATGCAAGTCACAAGTGTGGCATCCCTTTCTGCTCGCACCGCAGTTGAACTGATGGAACACGTTCACACTTGTGACTTGGGAGACAGCGGCCTTAAATGGGAAGCGCTAAGACAGTGAGTCACTGGCCAACAGGAGTTTTTAATATAAATCTTAATTTGACATGACCAAAGTTACGAGTGCAATGTTAAACCACAAAAATATACTGTATATCTTAAGGTATACAAGTCACTATTAATGTGGTGTGTGTCTATATGCCCACACAAATGGTGTGAATAGGAATAATTGTGCATAATTTCTAATTAATTTAGGGAATGATTATAGTAGCTTTTGTGTTTTTTCAAGTTTACTGGGTTAAGTAAAAAAATATAAAGTGAATTAAATAATTTAGAATTAACTTAAATTGGAAAATGATCAACAGTCTGGTGGTATAATTGATTTTCCCATAACGGCACATCTTGAAGTTTTATTCTTTTTATACTACAGCAATTTCCCAATAATTGCAAATTATTTAATTTATGAACAGCATATCATACTTTTTTTTTTTTTTTGCTGTTTATAGTTATATTAATCACTTGTGTCAGCTCTAATCAGATTGTTGCTTATTACTAAGAAACCATAAAGGTCTCCGTCCTGAAGTTGTCTCTGGGCAGAAAAACCTAAACTGCTTTACAGCGGGCTGTTTCAAAGTTCCAACACTGGTGTCGTCTTACAGAAACGTTAAACATCTCTTTACAGAAATTTTACAATTCCCAAGATCATTCTATAAACATAACAGTTCTGATTATTGGGCTTAGACTGCATGAGAGATTCATCATACAAGTCCTTGTGAATGAGCAGTTACTATAGAAACAATCATGTATTAGAATGAGCACATTTATATAAATTCACATTTATCAGAGCAACTCCAAAACTGCCGCTCTCGTGGGATGTTCTGGTTTGTGGTGGTCAGAACCTACCAAAATTGGCCCAAGAAGGGAAAACTGGCAGATCAGTCACAGGGTCATGGATGGCCAAGTCTCATTAAGGCAGATGGGCAGCGAAGGTTCACCCATGTAGTCCGATCCAATAAAAGAGCCACTGTAGCTCAAATTGCTGAAAGTTAATAATGGTGCCAATAGATGCAGACCGGCCAGGGAGGGTGTCCATGCTGACCTCTAACCTCCACCAAAAATGCCTAGTGGGCATGTGCCAATATGTAATATATGCATAGACGAGAATCATTCACGAAACAGGGAATAGGTAATGATTGAACATATTTAACAGTTGAATTTGTGTATGTTAAAGGATCTAAAGCAAATACTTGTCTATACAGTGTAAATACTGTAATGTAAAGGCAAAAAAGTGTTTTGTTTACTGCTAATGCTTTGAGACATGTTGAATTGATGTCACTTGCTTAATTCCATCCAAAGTTCTTCAGTAAGACTTTTTTTTTAGAAGTTCTGCGTTAGAACCTTAAGTTTAATACAGCATTAGAAATGTCACTGATCCGATCCTCAGTGTATGTATTGGGCCAATAATAATAAATATGGTGAATTCTAATCTTTTTTTTTCTTTTTCTTTTTAACGTGTTTTTATCTAAAAAAAAAAATAAAATAAATCCTATTTATAGAAAAGTCAGATTCTATTTAGTATATAGAATATATCAGGGTAGATGTTTCATGCTATTTCTAATATTTGAATATTTCCTCCATCAACATCTTTTCTCCCGTTCCTTCTTTTTTTTCTTTCTGCAAATTAGACCAAAGTATTTTTCCGAACCAACAATATCCAAACCATTTTTGCCAATTCCATCTCTAGCCTTAAGCATGAAAGCATGCAGTTTATACTGTAATAACACAGCTTGTGCTTCTCAATGAGTGAAGATTTAAACCATGTCAGTCTGGAGACTATATAAATAAAGGTTCTGACCAATATATAGACACAACCTTTATTCATGTAGATGGCGCATCAAAGAATAAAAAAACTGACTGATACTGCATTTATATAAATAGTTGTAGTCATAGTTTCCTATTCTTTGATCTATTCTTATAGATGCAGTATCAAAGAATAGGAAACTGTGACCATCTATTTACAGTATGTAGTCCAACCTGACGTAAACAAGGTGTAAGATACTGTACTTTACCTTAAAAAAATTTCTTTTTATTAAGTTCAGTTCTGCTGTGTAGGAACAGACATTTACAGTACATGGGCTTGAATCTTCTATATCACATCACTGATTACATTAAAGCTGATCAGCATATTTTTAGCTTTAACCTTCTAAAAACTCATTTCTCATCAACGATGACTTGTTCCGATAGTGATTTTATAAATGAGAATGTACTGATTTGCTGTAAAGTAATAATGGGTTAATCTTTCCACCTACTGTTCGATAAGGAAAAATGAGATCACACATGGTGTGTGAGAACAGGCTTCCATTAACAGTTGGATATTTGTGTTAAAAAAATAAAAAATAAAAAAAAGGCACTTAAGTTATGCATGTGCATGACACCTCTTAGTTTTGCCTGAACTCAAATGTGCCATGTGAATAATATTACAAGTCAATGATTAAATCTTTCTGAACATAGTATTTAAATGGACTAGGGCTCATAATGATGGGGTGAAAGAACAGAGGCTGTTGGGAGTGAAGGAGGAAGTCAGGTGGTCAGATGGTAAAGAACAAGACAGTGACTAGAATCAAAAGTCATTAAGCTTGACAATCGGGTATAAATATGACCCTTCATGCATCACTGTTCCAGGTAAACCAAATTGCTCAGGTTCTGGAGTCTCAAGTTCTCCACAGTAGTTCTCACTCTGTCCATGTGCTCCTTCTTCTCCTCCCTCTGTAACAGGGTTAAAAGTGTGATTTTGTCTATCCAATTTGTATTATAATAATCCTGACCATGTTTACCTTCTGAAACTTTTGAACTGCCATTTGCGCCGACAGATGAGCTGGCAGGTATCGGCTGTCGTAGTTCTTCACGTTTGATATGTTGTGCTTTCGGGTGATTTTCTGCTCATTACGTTTGTAAAGACCGGTTTTTGAGTTGACCATACCCCTTCTGTCGGCTGGAAGTGCGTTTTCTCGCATCAACAAGGCGTTTCCACACGTCGCTGTCGGAGTAAATGAACGTTTCAGTGAAGCTCTTGACCCGTATCTGCATGATTTTTATTCTTTGCGCTGCTTCCACACGGTTGGCTGATTGGATAATTGCAGGTGTTCGGCGAGTGTATATTGTGGCGTGTTGGATGCAATTCCTAGATTTCGTTTTTAGGTTAGGAGTGACGTTCGAGTAGTCACCGATGTGCTGCAGGTGTGTCTACATACTGTATATAGCACAGGATTTTCAGAGGCTTACTCGAGAAAGCTGTGGAAAAAAAAAAAAAAGAAAATGCAAAGGAAAAAAAAATCTTAATGAGTTTCTTTTTTTTTTCCTCTTTTTAATCTTTCTTAGCTAAGAATGTGGTATAAATGTGTCGACTGTGTTTAAAATCATGCACGTCTGCTTATTTCATGAATAACTCGATAAAATTGTGTATTTTAATTATTTTTTCTTCCTCCCCCTACGTTTGGTGTTTTACTTTTTACTGTGGTTTTGATGCGTAATCATTTGGTTCCTCATGTCAACTGAGCCAGACGTGTGTAATAATTGCTAGATAGCGGCGTGATGGAGGGATAGCTGGTGAGGAAACAGAATAAGTGAGCGATGGCGTCTTCCCCTGATGCTCTAATTGCTTGGCTGGAGCAGCTGGGTTGGGCCGCTGCCATGTCACTGTGATTTGCTCGATATGTGAAAGCTGGGAGGAATGCAGAGGCCAACTCCTCAGGCCTGATGGAAAGGCGAGCCAAGTGCCTGACACGGGTCTGTGTGTGTAACGTCGATGTGCGTGGACACATCACGGTGTGTGTGCATGCTTTTAACGGGGGTTGTGTTAGCAGAATTCTTTTTTTTTTTTCCTCTCTCTCTCCAGTGGTCTTTAAGCATGTAATGAAATACCTGCCAAAGTAAGTGTAGCTGGTAAGGTAAGTGCAGGGATCACTGAAATGTAATAAAATGTGTGAAAAATGAAATCTGCAACCGATGTGAACCCAGCAAATATCGATATCAAAGGAAATTGTTAAACGAATAACACCATTTCTTTCTCCTCTTACAAAAATGAGATGCAGCAGGAAGCTTTTCACCGAGGATTATAAAGAAACGGTGACAGTTCTTTAGAAAACTTCTCCTTGACTTTTACATACCTGTTATACCAAAACCCGGTAATCGTCATTTCAGAAACGTCGACGTTTATTACAGGCCGCGAGCGGTTTAAAAGGGAATTAAAAAGCCATAGTAATGATGCTACAGTAGGCAGAATAATAGACAGAGCAGCAGGTACACTCTTAAATTAATGGGGGCAGAAATGGCTTTTCAGAGCGATGCCACAGAAGTACGATTAGATTTTTTTGGGGGGGTTTCCAAAAGAACATTTTGAGTTGTTTTTTTTTTTTTTTTTTAACCTTTGCTGTGGTCCCACAGCGGGCCAAACAAAATATAAATTCCTCAAATGTTGACGATATGGACTTGGGAGGGTCTTGAAAATACAGCATGAGATACAGAGCTTGAAATTATTACTGATATTTTTCTCTTACCTCCTTTTTCTACTTTTCCCCCTGATTTTTTTCCCCCTAATTTAGTCATGTCCAATTCCTCCCCGTCCTACCCCCACTACTACCGCTCAGTCGGGAGGGCCGAAGACTCGCGTTTCCTCCGAACCACGTGACGCCAGCCAATCGCATCTTTTCGAACTGCTCGCTCTCGCACCGTTGGGGGCGGCGTAACACTCTCGGAGGACAGCACTATCCGCTCCTTCTGCTTGCGTGAGCTCACAGACTCCCCTGATTGGCTGTAGAGTCGTGATTATTGTGGGAGCATCAAGTACCTCTCATCCCTCCCCTCTGAGAGAGCTCTGCCAATCAGCTCTCTCTAGACCTCCGGCTGCGAGAGTTTACAGCATCACCTGGGAATCGAACTTGCGATCTCCGGATGATGGGGCGAGCGCTTTACCACTGCGCCACTGATGCTCTAATTGCTTGGCTGGAGCAGCTGGGTTGGGCCACTGCCATGTCACTGTGATTTTGCTCGATATGTGGAAGCTGGGAGGAATACAGAGGCCAATTTTTCAGGCCTGATGGAAAGGCGAGCCAAGTGCCTGTCACGGGTCTGTGTGTAACCAAAACCCGGTAATCGTCATTTCAGAAACGTCGACGTTTATTACAGGCTGCAAGCAGTTTTAAAGGGAATTAAAAAGCCATCGTAGTAATGCTACAGTAGGCAGAATAATAGACAGAGCAGCAGGTACACTGCGCCACTCGGAGGCCTTAATCCTATACTTTCAATTCCTTGTTTTTTTTTTTGTTTGTTTTTTTATCCCCTCTTTCTCTTCTTAGTGGTTCATCACCTTCTCCTAGCCAACCAATCAACAGCTCAACTTTCAGTACTTTAAGTTCTGACCATCTTCCTTTTCTTTCTATTCTTTATTCCATCCTTTCTTCCTTTTTATTTCCTGCATCCTCCTTTTTTTTCTCCCCCTCCCCTTCTTTCCTATTACCTGCCTTCCTTACTTTTTATTTTTCTTGTTTTCCTTTCTCATTTTTTTTTATTCCTATTTCTTAGTCCTTCCTTGGTGCTTTATTTGATTCCTTCTTTTCCATTTCCTTTCTTCCTAATTCATCCTTTTCTTTCTTTCTATTTTTCCTTCCTATTTCTTTTCTTTCTAATTTTTCGTCCTATTCCCAAATACAGTTCAGCTTATTCTGATGGTAATAAAAATACTTATTCTAACAGACAGCAGAGCGGCGTTCCCGTCTCAGAGCTCCAGGGTTTAGGGTTGACTAATAAGCTCAAGTTACTGTCTGTATGGAGCTTCATGCTCTCTCTCCTTGTGTGCCTGGGTTTCCTGCAGGTTCTCCAGTTTCCTTCTGCATCCCAAACACATGCTGTAACCAAGAGACATATTACAGAAATTACTCCAAAATCTTATAGTTAACTAAGGTGAATTAAAAGATTTATTTATTTATTTAATTCTAATTCACAGAACTTAATTCCAGAGCTTTCTAAAAAGCTGTCCTAACCTAGGAAAACTTTAGTTTTTTTTCCCCCCCAGTATTGCTGCTTTACATCTGTTTATACTGCTATGGGTGAAAATAGACACTAAACAATATAAAGGCTCATAAAAGCCGACCAAAATGATGTGACTTGATGACAAAAAGCTTATTAGTGACTCCCGTGAGCCATGACACCGCAGTTAGAGACCACTAAAGTGTTTTTGCTTTTCTGTTTGTTTTTTTTTTTTTTTTTACGAGCTGCCTAACTGCAGTGGTGGACAAAAGCATTAAGGCAGCATATAACATGTATTATAGTTCTCACAGTGCACAAAAAAGGTGCTTCCGCTAATTAGATCTAGCTTATCTGGCTGAAGCATTGTGCTAATTAACTGAAAAACTACTGGAAAAACTGGCTGTGACGACGGTATTCAGCTTCTGGAGTCGTGGCCTGGGTCAGCTCCAGACTTAACCTCAATAGAAAACTATTGGACAATGGTGAAGAAGGCAGGAGCAGTCAAGAAACGTATAAAAACCATTGCATAAAATCACTAATTTGTCATTACTGAAAGAAAGGAGATTGAGATCATTAAAACATGGAATTTCACTTCTCAATACTTTTAGTAACCACAGTATAGCTAAATCCAAAGATCGTTTATAGAGCACTCGACTTGAAAACGGATCCTTTATAAAATAGCCACATTTTCATCTTTGGTTTCTAGGCATCTGACACAATATGTAATTATATCCTAACTTGAGAGTGGATGGTAAAGATGGCACTCCTAAGGTATGATTTCCGTCTGTAGTGTGAATTTGTGATCGAATCTGGCCCTCGTAACTCATCACAGGATGTAAGATAAAGATCTTTTAGTACATTGTAGAAGCAAAGGTTCATGGACATGTGACCGTCACATTCGCATTTGGTTCTCCCTCAAACTGTTGCCACAAAGGTGCAAGCACTTACTTTTGGAATGCTTTTGTATGCTTTAGCTTTTAAATTTCCTCCCCTGGAACCGAGCCTGTTTCAGCATGATGGAGCTCCTGTGTACAAATCATGCTCCGTGAAGATACGATGCACCCAACAACTCGAGTGACGATCACAGAGCTCTGACTTCAATCCCGATTTGAGATGAACTGGAACGCTGACTGTGCACAAGGCCTTCTTCCTGAAAGCGTTAGGTGATTATATGGGTCGTAATATTCCACTAATAATGGGAATGAAAGCCCAATCTGAATGAAAAAGCATTGTTGCTGTCTCAGTTGCAATGGACTAAACAAATCAGAATGAATTTTCCATCAGAATGGAAAATATTAGGCCAGCAAACATGACCTGTTCCTGACTGTTCCTCTCTTGTTGGAATGAATATATTCTTGCACTGTTGTCCCATGCATGGGGGTACATTTGATGACATCTACCACGTAGGAGCACTGATTGGCTCACTACTTTACTGTACATGTAGTAAAGCATCCATCACTCCTGGCAGATTAAATGCTGTATACGAATGGACAAATTTCCAGCAATGCTCCAAAATATACCATGCACCCTTCCCGAAGACTCGAGGCTTCTGCAGCACCGATGTTAAGACAAACTCTGGAATAGGAAGTTCGACAAACACTTCCTTTTTCAGCTTGTGGTGGTCATGTCCACATATTTTTGCCTATATAGAGGACGATAATGTTTCAGTACAGCTTACTAGCTGTGTGGAGAAGGAAATAATTCTGGTGCTCGGGGACTGTAGCTGGGCACTGGAAATCAGCATGGGGGCAAAATGCTGTCTCTGCTATTTATAAACCCATTCCTGTCCTGTCACCACAGGTTCCATGTCTGTTCCCTATCCCAACCTGACACTGTCGCATTACATAACCGGATGTCTTCTCAATCCCAAAAACAGTGTCCACAGTACTGACTGCCTATACTCGTAACTGAACTATCTGCTTTTTTTCCCCCAAAGACCTTCCTTGACATGCTCACATTAATTTCGGGGGGCGTTCATGTCAAACCTGGACTTTTGATCGTGCAGAAAAACAGGACGTGGTTGTGAGCGCAAAAACTCCCTTTTTACACTACTGCACTTATCCCAGTGTTCCACTGGTGCCTGGATACCATCAAGGCAGAACATTTTCTCAGTATGCCGGAGCCATGATCGGGCTCCCTGCTTCGCGTCTGAAACGCTGGCCTCCCAGTAACCCCTTTAACGGCCCAAACATGTGGAAATGGCTTGGAGCGAGGTCAAGACTGTACCAAGGGATGTGGCAATAACTCCCAGCAGAGTTCCTGTAATGTACAAGTGGTGGTGAACAGTTGTTTGTACAGTACTCGTAGACAGATGGATCTGTTCTGCAAGTTGGTGACAAGTTATCCATCGATTATTTATTTATTTTTAACATGCAGTTCCACTTGCCGAATGTTCACGGGAATGACTGCAGGGGGCTCCAAGCCGGCGTCCTGATTTGACTTGAACAACTCTCATCTAGTGTTTTTTTTTTTTTCACCCAAAAATAACTATTTTCAGCCACCTTAGGAACAGTAGCATCTACAGCATTTTTTCTTCCATATCACACTAAACCTGAGCGTCATGATCATTAAGTAAAAAAAAAAGACTGAATTATTATTTTTTTGGTATGGTGTTATTCCACTTGCATCACAGCAGTTTTCCAAGCAATTAAAATTTTTAATTGTAGGTATTGGAGCATTGTGTCTAAAGTTAGATTTAATATGAAACGTCTGCAAGGCAGACACAAACAAAATCTTAATAGCACAAATATGTATTTGAAGACTTTCCATGCTGATGCTGGAGTCTCCTTAGCTCAATGTTCAACTCACTATTCACATATTCAGCTTCCTCACATTAACAATAGCAAAAATAATTTATTAGCAGCCTCCGAGTATGCCGAGATCCTGCCATACAATCCCCAAGTGTGTGCTGTTACTGTAGCAATAATAATGTATGATATAATATAGAACAAGCACTAATCTGTCATTTGTTACAACTGGATCAGCGTTATAGACTTTTAATGCGCCTTTCGACTGGAGAATTTCACCCCACTGTCTGATAATATCGGCCACAATTTCAGCGTCCTGATATCTTTGCCACGGATTTAACTGCAGACGTGGCATTCGACACCGTTCATATTGAATCGCAGCCAGCTGAGCCGTATGTGCCTGAAGCTTCTGCCATTCGTCTCGGGTAATGAACCTTCTTTCAGAGTCGCTTAGATCTTTTCCACTTGTCATCTTCATCCAAAATCAATGTCGGATGGATCTGGGTAGCATTATTTTACACATCACAGGGCATAGAAAGGTGTTCGCTGCTTAATTGTATTATCCGAAAGCGTTCTGGGTTCTTCACTCATTCGTCACCTCAATGTACTGTATGCGTATGAGAATTATTTCTTTAATATGTGTCTATATCACAGTGTATACAGTACATGCATACGGAGTTCTTCCTGTCCTTTCATGCTCAGCTTAAAGTTTCAAGTAACAAAAATGGCAACTAATATTGAATCAAGTGAACTGACACCAGAGGATGTATTGCTGTTAAATCTTTAGTAACCATGGCAACTTGGCCATTTGGGATAATGGCTACAACCAGGGGTGAAATTGGCTTTAAACTCTTTCCGGTACTATGTAGTCAGTAGGCGAGGAGAATTTTGAGGTTTTGGACAGTCCTGTGAATTTTCTAAGTTTGTATTTTTGTCTCCATTTCTTTTCCTCTCTAGAATTGTATCAGCTACAGTAAATAACTGTTCTAGGGTTGAATCCCAAATATTCTATAATGGAAAGCTGGAGCTTTTATGTCAAGTTCCACACACTAAGTAGTGTCAGTGGTTAGAGAGGGATTTTGGAGTCAGCCTTGTGATCCAAGCTAGTAAGCTTGAAATAGTCAGGTGAGTAATAACCCTGTCGGTTGAAGCTTGCATTCAAATTAACTAGCAGTAATGAAAGATCTTAGTAAACAGACGGTTAAGTGGCAGTTCTCAACAATTTGGAAGTGATTAATAACTAGACCAAGTGTTTAAGATGGCTTAACATGATCAGATGCGTGTTCTAGCTGAAGGTGCTTTTGTGATTTGCTTTAAATGTAGGTTTTGGCGGGTAAGCTGCTCTTGCCTCTTTCCAATACTACGTACCGCCACTGAAACGTTTAGTGCTGCGCAGTACCTGAATTTGTTGCCTTTGCTGTCCAAACAAAAAATACTAGCATGCCATGAATGGAAAATGTTAAGATTATAAAAGTACTATGACAGTAAGTGGAGCAGCCCATCCTCTGAAGAACACTCTTGGGGTACGTCAGGAACACCATATTTTTTTCCCCCTAAATTCACTCAGACATCACTTAAATGAATTGGTGTCCCAGTAGGTTCGCACTATGAAGATGATGCGCTGCTCAATACTGTACAACAGTAATTATCTCCTGATGAGACGAGTGACTTAGTGAAGGGTTACAGCGTTAAAGGACACGATGGCTGTCTGGCCTTATCGGTCCGCTTCATCCTGCCGTGTTCAACGGTCCATTATGCTTAAAGCGCACAATCAGCAAAATTAAGGGTAATCATTTAAAACTTTAACAAAAGTTTTGTTAAAATGGATTAGCAGAAGACCAGCCTAGTTTCCCTATAACAAAATTACTGTAGTTACTGCATTATTTTCTCAAAAGTCCAGATAGAAAAAGAGGATTACAGAAGCAGCCTATTACGTTGAACCTCATGCTGGCTTAATTTAAACTTCTGATTCGGGTTATACTCTTACCAGAAGCCAGAATTTGTAGCACATTATCTTGTTTTGTTTTTTTAAAACACTATATATGTAATAGCCATCTATTTATTTCTATTCTAAACCTTGAAACATAGCTAAAATAATAAAAGCTGACTGGAATTATGCGATGTATTTTCATTGACTATGCTTATTACAACACTTATTCAGCCTGTTCTTTGGAGAGACTGATGAAGCTCTTTTATTTTTAGTGGTATATAAATCAAATTACCCTAAATTTATACTCCCTTTATCCAACTTTTATAATGCTAGGTACGAATGATCCCTTATAGCCCGGATTTCCTAAAAGCTACAATGATTAACTCATGAAAGCATGACACATTGCAAGTAGAAGATTGTTTACGAGACAGATTTATTTCACGTTTTATTGCTTCTGCATTAGCAGCCGTAAACGATCATTTTATCACCATCCTTCATTTTCCCCTTCACTAAATCTAAAGACAAAAATGCATCTTTGTATGTTAGACATTTTGTCCTACACAATTTCCCATTGCAGAAAACTTGCTGGTTGTTACAAAGCCCTGACACTGACTCGGTCCAAAGAAAGATCCTTACATAAATCTTCAGTATATAAACAAACAAGTTTCTTTAATATATAGAACATCTTATTGGTCTTGGATTATAAGGAGCAAGTCCCTGTGAAGGAGTCGTTTCTGTGCAGTAATAGATTAGAATGAGTGTTAATATAAACCTGCTATCTGAATTCAAGCCTGCACGGTTGTCAAAGCCATGCTGTAAAGGGTCGGGTACCGAAACCCAATATGGGACCGGTACCTACTGTATATAACCGGTATGTACTAGAATTAAATGCCTATAGCCAAGTGCGGCTGTACCTCACGACAACGTCCCGAAAAAATGTCTTTCAACAATCTAAACTTAATGAAACGTTTAAGGATCCGTTGGATTAAGTTAAAAGCAGCGGGATGCAGAGTGTTTAACAGCATGCAGACATCAGCTGGCAGTGTGGGCGTCCTCGGACCCAGTCAGACCAACCCTATCAAAAAGTCAGGAGAGCTCTTGTATTTTCCCAGATGGGATTGGTGGTCCGGCAAAATAATGGACATATTTCTGCAAAAGGATTGGCGAAATTCGAAGCTGGCTGGTAGCGTATCAAGAATACCAATTACAAGATGATTCACTCGAAAGCGGCCCCAGATATTCTATAATAACTCTCACTATGATGAAGCAATCGGAACCAATAAAAATACGCTACGTACTTTGACTTACAGTATTTGTAAACGATTGCATTACGAATTTGCACACGCCACCGACTGTGTCCTGCGACATTTTTAGACGGCCTCCTCCGCCATGAGAAAGAGGTCATTGATCCTGTCATCTCCAGTTTCCGTACCATCCTCTGAATAACACTTTTTGAGGGTACGCCAGGAACACCATATTTCTTCCTAAGTTCACGCTGATGTCGCTTAAACAAATTAGTGACCCAATAAGTTTGAACCACGAAGACTCGCTGCTCATTACTGTACATCGCCATCCTGATGAGAAGTCGAGTGACTGAGTGAAGGGGGTACAGCTTTAAATGGCACAATGGCTGTCTGGTGCTTACCTTATCCGACTGGCTCAGGGGAGTCCCGGCGTGTTTAGAGCTCCATATACCGAGGAGCGCATTGTAAGTTGTTTCGTTCAGATTGTACTTTACTCTTATTGGTGTTCAATTATTGTAGTATCGATTTGGGCACTGTTACCGTTTATAAATAAATAAATAAAATAAATAAATAAATAAATTAAATTTACAGGTATCGTTAAACTCAAATGATACCCAACCCTAGTGCTGTAACAGAAATCAGTCAAAACCAACTGACCACTGAGAGTCAAGGATTTAATGACACTATGGTATACAACAGATTATCTACCAGGTCAGTATTTAGTATAAAATAATTTCTATTAAATATTAAAGAGATTATGAAATAGAAATATTTGCTGTAAACTCTGAGCAATCTCAATAGTTCACCAGTAACGATTGCAATAGAAAAGCTTCCTTATGCACATTAGTTGAGATGCTACAGTAGTAAACGTTAATTAAAATGTCAACTTGTCAGTAAAGCACACGTGCATGCACATACTGAAACAGGAACACTGTTAATAGTGTCATATATATTTTAATTATTTATTTTCCCCACTCTGTGAACTTGGTCATTAAACTTGGGTTAATGAACAAGGTTGTAGGCTGCTAGCAGTGACAACTGTAATGAAATCCTAGATTGTAAACACTGAATGAACTCCATGACCCACCACATGCTCAGGTTTTAGAAATTAAAATGTTAGTTGGCAGAAGGTTTTGGTGATGCAAATTGACTATTTGCTGGACTCCATCAGAAGGGAAATTTATGCATCCTAGCACTTAATAGCATCATGTTTTCCCAGAGTACAAGACGTTATCCATGTACAAATATGATGCATTTAACGGACAAGTGTGAAGATATCGACGTTAGTTAAATTGTCATATTCTTTCTGCATCTGTCCTTAGTGTCTGTTTTTATGCACGTCCCTTAAATTGATTTTCGATTTGTGCTGCTTGTTTCTGACCGCAGCAGTCGAGCGTTTCTTCAAGCCATCATTAGGCTCTGTGATCGTAAATACTCGCTGCTGGATTCTTCAGGTATCATTAGCACTACCACAGCAACAATGATGTGAATGATTGTACTTCATGTCACGTTATGGACGGATTTTGTTTACTTTTGAGGAAGCTAATGCACTATAGCTAAATGTGCACACTAATATTATGTTCAACTACCTTTGGCTTTGATTATGGCCCACAATGTGGTGGCCAATTCATGTGTAAAAATGGTTCCTTCTTTTCCCAGAACCCCCCTTTTTTTTTTCAAAAATAACCTGGTCGTTCAGTACATTCAGGTCATCAGCTGACTTCCAATTTCATGGCCACATAATGTTGCTGAGGCTAGAACCTGACCAAGAGAGGCCAATCCCAGATCTCAACACTGCCTCCAGTGGCTTGTAAAGTGGGCACTATGCATGATGGGTGAACCGCTTCATTTGCTTCCCTTCTTACCCTGATGCACTAATCACCCTGTAATAGGGTCAATCTGAACTCATCAGGCCACATGAACTTTTTCTACTGCTCTAAAGTCCAATCTTTCCGACTCCTAGCAAACTGAAGTCTTTTCGTCTCACTAACCTGTGGTTTTCTTATGGCCACACAACTGTTTAGTCCCAATCCTGAGTTCTCATCACACTAAATATATGTGGAAATGCTCTTACTTTTACTATTACACACGGCTCTGATTTCTACGGTCCTTTTTTACGATTAAGCTTCACCACATATTTAAGTCACCAACTTTTTTTCCCAGTCAAAATTCGTCCATAATGACAGTTTGGGGCGCTAAACTTTCAGGTAGGTTGAATAGCTCGCACCCCAATTACAGCAATCTTTGATGCAGGCCAATAATAACTTTTCTCAAACCTTAATTTGAAATAATGATAATAATAATAATGAGTTTGTGACGAATTCAGTTCATCTGTTTTGTCGATGTTCAGGTTGGGTGAATGTGCTTAGTATAGCCTAAGATTTCTGTTCGTGGGTGATGATGGTGAAACCAGATGTTTTCACATCATGGTCCAATTCATTGTGCATTCCGGAGATGCTTTTCTGCTTGCCATGAATGTAAGGAGTGGTTGGGGCATCGGTGGCTCAGTGGTGGGTTTCTTACCTGCCTTGCGGAAGACGCAGGTTCGGTTCCCACCCAATGTCCAAACCCTAGGCGCTGGAGAAAGATCTAAGCCCAGATAAAATGGGACTGTTGTGTCTGGCATAAAACCTGTGCCAAGTTGTGTGCGGAGCAGGTAGCAACAAGGATGTAAGGAATGGTTAAAATTATAATGGCTTAAATGAGTTAAACTGTCGATGTTGACATTAGCTGAAGCTTTTAACCTGTTTCTGCTTGATTTTCTATGTTTTGCTGTTGCACCGTGATTGGATGATTGGATTAATTGCATAAATATGCTGGCATGTTAAGGGTCTAGTAAATGCATTTTCTGAGTCCATTTGTGCATTCAGACGGTAGCTTTCAGATAAATACCCACAAATGAACACATTGAAGAGGAGTTGATATTCTTCTTAACTGATTTTTTTTTTTTTTCATCTCACTTAATTTTGCAGTAATTTAACATTTACTGCCTGTAATGTGACCTGATAATTAAAATGAGTCTGACAGTCCTGCTTCAGTTGGCAATGAAAGATCATATTTAATTATTTATTATGGCTTTTTTTTTCTCTCCTCTTATCAAATTCAAGCTTACAGGGTTTAAACTTTTATGGAATTAAATCCAGCAAATCCTCCAGCTTAAGTGTGAAATGAAACATTGACAATCGGTGCATAGCAGCAGTTCACAGAAGAATTCTTGAGTCACCACTCGAACGGGCCGCGGGTCACGATCTTAATACACTCGAGAGGCGGTAATCAGGTTTCCAGCTTGTACTGGCGTCCTCGAGAGGATGGCTCCTGCAAACACGAACCTTGGCGAGGCAGTGTCATGTATTTCTCAGCGTTGAGTTCATCAGGAAAATACAGTACCTGCTGAGGCTCGTCTTCGGATTTATTCAAATTCATGCATGGCCAGTCAGACAAAACACCCAGCATTGTTTAGCGTTTCATAGCCTGTGTATACATATGTGGCTATTGATGATCAGTTTTTTAAGGATTGTTTTGTTTTCAAAACCACGTTGTTGTGCCTGGAGAAGGAAAAGATTTTTAGGCAAAGAAGTGCGAGTTAAGGGATGAAGGTGAGTCCTGAAGGCGGATCGATGTTGTGTTTATGGTTGAAGAGCAGGGGGAAAAGAAGTTGCCACATGGGCAGTCTGTGTTTTTTATAGAGTTGCTGTAGTGACCGTGAGGTTTTTGGCACGAAAAGATCATGGCAAATAGTGTATGACTGTTTGAGCATTGGTATGGTTATGAGCAAGACCCTTCACACCTTTAATTGGCCTGTTCTCCAGATGGAGACGCACAAAAGCACTGATGAGCTGCGGCCTCCAGCATTACTCACCATCATGTGGAAATGTCACTACACACACACGCGTGCACACGCTGAGTGCTGCACCGATGGCTTTCTTTCTTCCATGGCTCAAATGCTTTTTTCCTTATTGTTGTTGTTTCTGCCTCAAGCTTGCATTTCATATTGTCTTTTGTGTTAAAGTCTGAATACCACATGTTTGTTTAGGCATCCATTTTCCAAGAAACTGGACATAAGCCGATTGTAGATTAATTCTAGAACGCTAATGGGTCCTTTACGTTGTCCTGGTGATGGACGATACAGTAGAGTGTCTCCCATTAACACAATAAAGACAACCTTTTTAGAATTTGATGCAAATTGCTTACATTATCATGTTGTGAACGTTGTTTTTTCATATCCCAGTGATGACTTGGTACATTTTGCTATATATACAATCAAGCTCTAGCAATTGGGCTTAATTAGGCCTAATTTTAGCAGATGTGATTGTACGGCTTATAATCTCTAGTAAAAATCTGTTGCTATAGCTTGCTGTAGGTTGCAACATGCTTGGTTGCCAGAAGCTCAGCAGTAGTCGAGATCTGTGCTTAAAACCAGCCATTAAAACGTCCCATTCCCTATTACATTCACACTGATGCTCATTAACAGAGCCCTGGAAAGCAGGCTTGATACCACCCCAAGGAACGCGTCTTTCCACTCTGCTCTGCAGGTGGATTTTGTAATTGTGTAGTATTTAAGGCGCAGATCTCTACTAGAAATAGACAGGAGCGGTCGATCGAGGAGCTAACACGGTTCCTGGAACATCGAATCCTCCTCTAGAGCACTCTCTTGCTGGTTAAGGGGAAGCAGCCACAGGCTACTTTAATCTCCCTCTGCATCCATGCTGCACATGAAGATGATGCGGAACGAACGATGGAGGAGAAAAGAGTGCGATTCGCATGGAGCTCGGTGTGATTTTCAGTTTTTTTTCTGATCTTGCATTTTGGTTCGAGGGGGGGAAAAAAATCTCCCTGCAAGCTCTCCTGTGTGTAAGGCATTTATGAGATAATGAGCACAGCAAAGTGCAGCCCTTGGGAAGCTATGAACGCCACCATTCTTTTCTTTCTAATCCCTTTAAACAGAAAGTGAGAGGGTGTTCTTGGGTTTTGAAAAGCTTGTCCAAATGCAAACGGGGCTGTGAAGCGAGTGTGAAGAAGCTCGTTTTGTTTGCTTCATCCTTCTAGCAATTTTTTTTTCCCCCCGGTCTGTTCTTGGAAAACTCTCCCTCATTCGGCTTTCATATAAAGGTGTAAATAAGGTTACATCTAGCCGATGCTATTCTCGTCAACGGCAACAAGTTCACAGTATATTTTCTTTAAACTTCAAGTCTGCAAGTGTTCGAAATGTGAATACGCATCAGTGTTGACATTAACACTACAGTCCCTTTACCGGCTGACGTACTTCATTGTGTGATGCTTCCCTACGAAATCCCTAGCCAAGTGTACACCGCGTCTACAGCGGAGCCGTCAAACTCAATTTCTGTCCAGCATCTTTGTGAGCCGCTGAAGGCCCTCTAAACTAAACCCGTTTTCTGGGTGCACCTTTTCTCTAAGCCGAGTCGGTTGTCAGGATGTCATCCTTGCGCAGCATGGAGCTGTATAGCAAAATGTTTGTATAATCATAATACTTGTGTGCAATCATAAAACGACATGAATATAAGGTTTATTTTTCTCTTCCACACAGTTTTGTTTTTAATGTTAACAGTGTTGTAAATCCATTAGCTCGGTGTCCTCTATTCATGGCTGCCATGTTTCTCTGACATGTTCATATGCATTTAAATATTTTATTACAGTGCTATTACATTAGGCATAGAGAACAAGTATAAAGGGAGTATTTTTTTTGTACGTGGCTATGGAGAGGGCAGAGAGAGTCTGACACATATTTTACTATTTCTTTAAACATGAATAAAAAAGCAAAAGTAAACATGGGTCTCAGCGCTACCCCAAAGTGTGTTAATGTTCCAGCTGAAATACCAGCAGGCTGTGTTCAGGTTGTCCACCTCGAGACACTTGTGGTCTACAGTCTGCAGCAGATCTTTTTTGGGCCATCAATGCATTGAAAACTATCCACCATAGTCTTGTCAGGTGTGTGTGTATACTGTACCTACATGCTTGCATAATAATGTAATCCTAAGAATGTAAAACTTGGGCACTTGTACCTATGGGTATTATGTGAAGTCACAATTATCCAGTTCTGTCTTTGCATCAAGGTTTAACTGTTCCTGACAGCAAAAACTAAGACAACGAAATAAGTGTGTTATTCTGGACTCAAACTTCTGTCCGGGTTTATAAGGATCTGGCTGTTTCTTATTAAACAAGACATTAATTAATTAATAACTGGTAGCAAAAAGAGGTTAGCTATAAATAAAATTCAGCAAAAAGAGGTTATCTATAATCTCTAATCGAATCACAAAAGCAGAAACTTAATGTAGCTGCGGTGAACCATGAAGGATTTCTCGTAAATGGAGTTAAACCGTTCCTTTGTTTTATTCTCGTTTTTCTTTCCTTCTCTCTTTCTCACATTTATCCTTACCGTCCATCAACCTCGGCAGAAAATCGAGCCATCTGAGCACAGGGAGGGATGTGTAAGAGGGAAAATGATAGAGTACAACTGGAAAAGCACCAAGCAAATGGTGACCGCACTCGGTGTTGGTTCTGTGTGTTTGCCGTTCCTTTTTTTTCTTTTTTTTTTTTTTTCAGAAATGGAATAACATCATCTCAGGAAAGTGCTCTCTGTTTGGTTTGAACTCCAATCAGAAATCCTAGAAACTGGCCACACAGTCTTAACTTTGTAAACTTTGTCTAACCTACGTTTGATTTCATGATCATAGTGATATTAATGATTTATTCCAGATAGTACAGAGGATGTATGGTATTGAAATTGGATGGTCATGCACTTTTCATAACTTCTGTTCTTTGACTTCATTATTATTACATACTTCTGCCCTCAGCAAAGCACAACATGGGTGCTGACCACCGATCCACTGTCCTAAATCCTCTCTTCAGGCAACTGCTGTTTATCTTCAACAATACTTACTGTATGGCTCTTTAGAAGAATAAACTACTGGAAAAACAGTTTGGGACGCCTGCTGGCTAGCTAGAATAACGGTTTCGCCACACTCTTCTGGGTTCATGCATTTCCCTTAACTGCCAGACACATTTAGTAGAAAAGATGTAACTTTTCTGCTCAAACCAGTTCCCCCCCGTCCAAAACCATGGGCATTAATGTTCAATCAGACCCCCTTTGCTCTTATTATAACCTCCACTCTTCTGGGAAGGCATTCCACTAGACTTTCCACTCCTGGCTATGGATGGCTGTAGCGTGACCCATCAGTCGAACATGTGATCTCTTAAACAAGACAGTATTTTATATTCGGTCTTAATCACTCCTGATGACTTTTTCCAGATGTACGTACAAAAGCTATATAATGTAACTCCAAGCGTTTACATCCTGGGCTACAGAGATATCAGACCCAGGATCATCAGGATGCTGGGTCTCCATACTGTACCTACATGACCTGGTGTAAAAGTTCTATAATTAAGATTTAATTAACCCCAGATTTCTGTGTTTTTTGTTTTTTTTTCTGTCTGCAGGTTTTTCGCAGCGGTGAAGGGATGGGCATTCGGCTGGACAGCGCCTCTGCTTTCCAGGGTGCCATGATCTCCCCTCATTACGATTCTCTCCTGGTTAAAGTCATTGCCAGCGGTAAAGACCTTCCTGCCGCCGCTGCCAAAATGAGTCGGGCCCTCGCAGAGTTCCGCATACGCGGAGTCAAGGTAAGAGCCAGCGCTCGGCCAGGCAGCCTGATTTCTCCTCGTGTCCGCGGTGATGAAGCCAAATGTATGCGAGGTTCAGCAAGACGGTTAAAGCAGAATCCCTCAGCTAAGGTCTTCTGATGAAGCAAAAGCGCTGAAGCAGCAGCTCTGAGAATGCCGTGTGTGTTTTACCCTCAACAGTTACAGCAGATTAGCGCTTATACCTTAGCCAGGAAAGGAAAAGTGGCAGCTTGTCTCCGGGGACGCGGCAGCGAGAGGACAGAATGACAGAACGCAGAACGAAAGACATGGACAGTGAGAGTGATTAAAAGTGACTAACGTAGATGTTTCGCAGCGGGTTCTGTTTGTTACACATCATGGTTACGCAGATGGTTAGAAAACCAGTTTTTCCAAAAAAAAACAAAACAAAAAAAAACGATGGTCATGTGATGTTATGCCGTTCCCCCCCCCCCCGTCCTGCATTTTGGAGCAGAGCTGAAATTTCTATGCTTTGAAGATGTGGGAGTTCAGATCTTGAGGCTAATTATACAGAATGAGTCACACGGGGCTGTAGTCCACACACACGCACACGCGTTCTACATTTACTAGACAGAGTGATGGCTATAAATTGAATCCACTGATTGCAGGCCACAGCTATTACTGCTGAAGTGTTGACGAGGGGGTGAGGAGATCACCATGTTGGTGAGGGTTTTTTTAGGTCATGTTTTCCCCCTCAATCAGCTTGAATTAACTGCGTAGTGTTTCTGTACTGGTTGTGTGAGAACAGTCCAGTTTTATGAGTAGGATGCTGGTCCTCCGTTTAGCATCTCTCTTGTTTTTACCAGCTCTGGCTTAAAAATTGATTGAATGCCACCTTTGATAAGTGTGTGTGGGAGAGAGAGAGGGAGCGAGCGAGTGTGTCTGCGTCTGAATGAGTTGTCGAGTGAGGGAGTCGAAACAGCTGTGTTATGGTACCGGCACCTTTTAATGTCGCACCTTATTACGGACCTTGAGTTTTGTCATGATGTCGTATCCTCTGTGGCGTCTAGGTTTCTCTTGATCATCTTTACTCGCTGTACATGTACACACACTTGTGCGCACATACATTTCTTTCCTTTGCTCAGTGAAACTCCAGGTGAAAAAGCTTAGGCGCTTTTCTATATTTGAGTGGGATTAGTGTCTTTATAGTAATACACCACCATGCACACAGCCTAGTTTGCACCTCTTATTTATTTTTTGCATTTTTTTTTCTTTATTTTTTTTCTGCTCACATCTCCGTGCATTGTTTAGTTCCCATCATGAGCTCAGAGCCCACTGAGCCGGGTGCTGTGTTGTAATAGGCAGTAGAACGGTAGTGTTTTGAACATGGCTGCGGGTTCTTATGCAACGCAGCCCGACCATTTCAAATAATGACTGAGATCGGTGCCCTTAATGCACATTCTGTCCTTAAACAACAACGGCGTTCCGAAACAGTTATATAGATTATTATCCGAGTTTATTATTAAACTCTGAGCTGGAGTATTAAGCTTGGGAGCGCTCCATTTAATCACAGTACGCGATCTTGCAGAATAGCCACAACAGCTTGTTTCGATTATTTCTCTACTTGACTGTACAGCACAGCAATCTTTAATAGCGCTGTCTGATGACGTTCTCACCGAGTGCTACAGAAGATCCGGCTGGTTCATGTCTCTTCACGTAAACTTTCAATTCAATTTTATTTGTATAGCGCTTTTAACAATTGACATCGTCGTAAGGCAGCTTTACACAATCAAAGGAATTATTTTGTATGAATCAAAATGATAAGAGTGATAAACGCGAATGCTGAGCGCAAAGCAAATCAAACCTCGCTGCCTCCGCAATGTCGCTCCAGTGCTGTCGTTAGTGTTTTCTGCATGGTGTTAATGATCTGTGGCAGCTGTGAGAGAAATGAGGTTTGCGATCCTACGGCTGGAACCTGCCGTGGACTGATGGGCAAATTATCCAAGGATGACGCAGGACCTAGAAGCTTGGGAAAGACTGGAAAGATGGCGGTTAATGTACTAATAAAAACCTCTCATAGTTACCCAAGTACAGCGGAACCTTGGCTTACGAGTTTAATTCGTATTGCGATACAAATTGTTTTTGTAAGAAATAATGTGAATGCAGATAATCCGTTCCAGCCACCTAAAAATATCACTATTACACATTTCCAACACTATGATCATATTTTTGCATATAAAAACGATTGAAATGTTATTAGGCTGGAGACCGAGCAAGGGTCAACCATTATACGACGCCCCTGGAGCAGACAGGGTTAAGGGCCTTGTTGAAGGGCCCAGCAACACGCAACCTGTTGGAGATGGAGCTCGACCCACTGACCTTCCGATCAGTAATTTGGAGCCTTTACACACTGAGCCACCATTGCCCACCATACCGCTCAAGAGACATGTAAATGAAGGAAAATTTAATAACTATACTTTAAACCTCACTTAACCTTAATGTATGGTTTGTCTGGACACCGGCTGCTTTTTTTTTTTTTTTTTTTTAAGCAATTTTCTTATGCTAACTTTCTTGTGACCCATGGGGCTATGACTTACTAAATCCTGCACAAATGTTAAAAACTGGCAAAAAAACAATCTTAAAATTTGTAAAAACCCACATCATATGGCTTTCCACTGATGCAAACGGTTCCACAACAGACTTCATATGCCGATGCAATATATATTTCTCACAAATTTTTCAGTATACAGTACACATTAAGGTCGTGGTTGTACTGCCAGGATAACACGAAACCATGGTTTTAAGAATTTCTACAGTTGTTATGCATCACGGTGCATTCAGACTAATTGCATGAAGGTTGGGAAAGTAGAGAAGTCAGACAACTTGTCTCGTAGATTTGATCTGAGCCAGCCATTTGGATTTGACGCTTTATCATTTGATGCCCAGTTTATATGGGTTTGGGAAGTTAAATTCTCATGGAGATGTTACTGAAATTCCTGCTCCTCGTCATAGCTGCACATCCTTTTTAATAATTTTTTTTTTGGTCATGTAGTTTCTTCCATTCTGTCCTTCCCTCCCCATCTTCCCCCTCTTGTGCTCTTCCTCTCATAAGTTAAGAAGCATCTACTACCCCTGCTCCAGGGTGCTTGAATTGCCCTTGTGTATTTTTTTCCTTTTTATTAGGTTTCTTTATTATCTCAATTTATTTACTACCGTGGCATCATAGGAGATTCGATTACCTGTTTAAACACCAGCGTCGTGTTTAGTCCCGCGCTATCCTCTGAGGCGTAATGAGCTAACCGCGGCGGGTCGGCATCAGCGGCGACACTCTGCCCTTCAGGGAGTATGCAGGATGGTACACAGGCAGCTCAAAGGAAGATGAATTAAACAAATGAGACAGATAGAGGTGAAAATTGTTAGAGAAAGTAGGACGTATCAAAAATTATCAATTCAATACTTAGCGTTTCTATTACACTGAATTTGGCCTGTCTAGTGTCAGGTTTTTGTTTTTTTTGTGACCTAGTTAGAGTGGGGTTTTTTCTTTTTAAGCACATCGTTAGCTGAGAGAAAATACTGTCACATAGGGAGTACTCACTGCAACACTCTAATATCTTTCATTTTTATTGGGTTTTAGCTGGTTTTCCAAACTGGTAAGAGAGATCAGGCGATAGTAAAGCCAGACCTTTAACAACAGCTTGGTCAAGTTAGACCCCAGCGACTTGGTATTAGCTTGATCAGGGGTCAACCAAAGAAAATGGATTTTGCATTTTATTTCAGCATGGTCTTTTTTTTTATTTTTATTTTTTATTCGTTCCCCAAAAATGCTTAAAAAAATAAGGCTGATACTTAGCCTGGTACTTTGTTTTTTAAGTCTGTCTTTCACCAAAATCGAGGTTCATACAAGTAAATTACCACGGATTCTTTTTTTTTTTTTTTCTGCCCACTGACTGTAATGTTTCGTCTGGAACGCGAGTATGATCGAACTAATTGGGGCCAAATTTCACAACCCTCGTTCCATGCGAAAATGCATTCCAAAGTTCCGCTGAGACTCTGCACTTATACTGAGCTAAATCGAGTTGGTGTCTTTCAAGGTTACACAGTGTATTTAGTACAAATTATCGCTCTTCTTTCACCAGCAAGAGAGCCATATAACTTTTTTTTTCCTTATTTTTCTCTTGTGCGCTCAGAACAGCAGGGTTTTGCGAGTGCCGACCAATGAGAAGACTGACTGTCTTACACAAATCATAAATCTTAGTAGTCTGACCTGTAATATTTCTCTTTGATTCTAAAGAATACGGAACAAATGGCGTCCCATATCCGTTCCTTTGGTTTCCAAATCGGGCGATTCCGTATTTTACGGGACGGTTGGCAACGCTAACCTAGCCATATAGCAATTTTTTGGCGAATTATCCAGGGAAATTATTATTCAAAGCACCCCATCGCAATTCACTCGGTTTGTATCGTACGATATTTAATAACTGCATTGATGAGCACTACTACGACTAGATTAGATTAAATTAGATTTGTTTCAACTTTGCCGCTGAACTGAGTACAAGAACGAAGCCAATGGGATACAATTAGCCAAACAGCAAAAGGAAAACCTCGCGGTTGGGTCGCGGTAAAGTGCAAAGTGACGTTATGGTGTCAATGGTGCTAATGCAAGATAAGGGAGTGCAAATGGCAATACGTGTTTAAATGAATCTGGAGACGTGAATTCAAGTAAGTGAAGAAGGAATGGAAATAGCGAATTTGTATCTGTTGAAATGAGGAGAATCGAAGACCAATGGTACAACGGAATGGGTAAAGGTGTATGTGCAAGACTTTCTAAAGCTGTAGAAGTAGGGTGTGTGCGGTATCTACGAGCTGTGCAGCAGTATATTTAATATTACTACTGCTATTATTTTTTTAATTATTGCTGCTACTACTAATCATTAGTGCACTTTCAATGTAGGCGTAACTTGAGTCGTTCGCATCTCCCAGTATAATCACTGCTAATTATACCATTAGTAAAGCCTCCTTTTACAGTACAGCAGGTACCCTCTCAGGTTGCGTCTGGTGTTCTGCCCATTTACAATCTTTCATCCATTTCGGTTTCCAATCTGTCCGTGTTCCCACACAGACTTTTGCACGTTTTTGACCGTGTTGACCCAAAGTCAAGTGTTACGATGTTCTTCTGCAGTTGTTCTTCTATCACATTCTGTAGGACTGCCATGATTTAAAAGGATTTAGATATCTCAAGGAAAATGTTGCAGGTCCTTTTTTTTTTTTTTAAGTCTTCCCTGTGCTTTGAGCGATGAAACTGGAATGAACACACACCTTGGCACGTCCTACATGAAGGGTTTTGCACGAGACTTTGAAGTCAAGATCGGCGAGTAAACTGACAGCAGAGGCCGTGGCCGGGTGTTAAGAATTGAATTTTCAGCAAGCGACTTTTGAAATTCTCAAAGCTGTCCATCCATCGTTAAAGAAACAACTAAAACACAAGCCACAAACTGATAGCTTGATCAGGATGAGTGATGAGTTTAATAAAGCTTTGAATATTTCCTATAATTATTTCTTTTTTTTTTATCTTTAGTCCAGTCTGCTTCAAAGCCTCAAGCTGGATGTTGCACGGATTTAAGGGATTCGCTTACAGCTGCAGTATTCATCTCGCGTGTCTGGTTGCCCTCTTGCGCCGATACGTGCAACGTTCCACCCAGACTTTCATACTGTCCAAGAGGAAAGCTGTTACCGCATGATACCAAGGTGTTGCACATCACTGTCAGAAAAGTGTGCCATGCTATGTGCCCAGAGGCCATATTGGATTTAAATGGAAGCTGTGGGAATGGAAATGGGGAGATGGACTGAACAGAATCTGCAATAGCAGAGGTATTGGACATTGATGGAGAAGCAGCTAAGACAGATCATCATTTTAGGAAAAAAAAAAAGGGTAAGAAGAGTAAGCGAAAAAGAGCAGAGGAAAAAAAACTAACCCAATCATCTTCTGGAGTGAATATGTGAAATTGAATAAAGAAGCAGACTTAAATATGCCCCCTTATTGCCCTAGGGAGATTTTGACTTTTCCTACTGTAAGAGGAATTGGTCCCTTTGCAGTAATATCTGGGCTTTCTCCTCTGTTTTTGCTCCCCTGGCAGCCCTTGAGTGTCAAATACTCGCTCAAGATAATAAATGTTATATTTCTGTAGAGGTGCGAGGTTGTGCTTGTCTGCATTGCTGCTGGATGCCGACGCCTGTTTGAATTTTTCCTGCCGAGGATGGGTGAGTGCAACTGAGCTCTCTCTCTCTCCCTTCAGCCTGGCTGTACCCCTCAGTCGTTATCTCTCCTTCTCGAAGAACAGTCAGACAAGGATTTGGGGTCCGTTTGGACTGTGCTGCTGATGTACTCCTCATGCGAATGCAATGACAAGCGCTTTGACTATCTAGAGCATTGACGTAACTTTGGTTCTGGGACGGTTCTGTTCTCCCGGCACCTGACCCTGTGGTCTGTGCCGGTCAATAGTATCTCGTCATCGGGAAGCTTTTATCAGTACTCTGATACAAGCCTTGGCAAAGACTTTTGTGTCCCTATTTTCCTTCTTAAAAGGGAAAAGAGGTTGTGGGAAATGATATCGTTGTATTGCAAACACTTGTCCAAGAAGGAGGAGACTGGGGGGTGAGGGAGAAGGAAAAAAAGAGAAGAAAAAAGCAAAGGTTATTGGGTAATTCTCATCTGGCTGGGGAAGGCTTACGCTACAGACGTGATTTGCTTCTTAAAGCTGTCTTGTATTCCTCCTCTGTACACCTCACGTCCTCTCTTTCCTCACTCAGCTTAAATTGGAGGCAGAACGGGTACATCATGACCCTTCTGCCTGAGAGATGTCCAAACACATCCGATCAGCCTGTCCTCCTCCTTTATGACGGAGACACAGGAAGACGAAAGTAAAGGAGGACGTGTACAGAACAAGAGAGCTATATACTTTATTACACGGTTCTTTTAAAAAAAAAAAAAAAATTCTATCATCACTGGACTCGACATAAATCTTAGCCAAACAACGTGCACCAGGTGTCCCAATTAGCTCAGCATGCTCTGCACTTGGTAGTCTACTTTAAGCCAAAGAGCAGCACGCAAGATCTTTATCTTTTCTCAGAGGTGTGTCGGGTGTAGCTATTTTCTTTAGAGCATGCGGGCTGACATCCGAAAGGCACAAGTTGAGCCTTTTGTTCTTGGTGTCATTGCATGAACAATGCATGTCGCTGGGGTTGGTGGAAATTGTGTGGGAAGCCGGTATGCAGAGCAGGTCTGGTGTTTGAGCCAGAAAGCACAGTCGGAGGTGTTGAAGCCGAAACTGGCTTGCAGAGGGTGAATTTGAAGAGCAAGTTAGTGCTCTGTCAACAGCCAGGAAATGAGAGTGAGCTACAGTGGGTGCAGCTGCAGCACAGTTCTCACAGCCAGAGAGAGAGAGAGGGAGAACAAGCTGTCTCTGTCTGCGTAGCTGGTGCCTGTCGTCCTGCATACGTGATCCACTCACTGTCTGTCAGGGCTTAAAGCTATAGTTACTGTTTTTTGGCAGAGACCAGTGTTCATTCTGTTGCTACTCTCCAAAATACCACAAGCATTCATGCTTCATTTCACACCTCCCTGTCGTTGCCTTCAGATTGTGTGTGTGTGTGTGATGTCCAGTAACATGTCCTCCTTGTGGTGTATTACTTATTGTGCCTATTCGCTATTTAATTATTGAAATTACTTTTGATTTGTCATTTGTCCCCCATTTTTCTCTCCTCTTTGGTTACTTGCCTGTTTCCTCCCACATGCCACCCCTTCTCATCATACACAGCCTGTCCAAAAAAGATGGCTTAAGACCTGTCCAACTATTTACCATACAAACTGTAGAAAGGGTGCTATGTTCAATTTGCCTGGGAGGTTAACTATTGAACTTTGAAGCAGTGGATGATGGTAATGTGGTCTGATGAGCCCAGATTGATCGTATTTCAGAGCGATGGGCAGGTCAGGGTAAGAAGGGAAGTGCATGAAGTGATGCATCCATCATTCATAGTGCCGACTTTACAAGCCTCTGGACGAGCTGTACATGCCAGTTTGTTAGGTCTAGGCTCAACGACATTGTGGCAATAAAAGTACATTAAGTAGCATCCTTTGTTGATGACATGGACATATTCTAGGACTCAAATAGTGAAAGTGATTCGGGAGCATGAGAACATTTTGAAAAACCTGATTATGCACCGTAATATAAACTATCGCGATCAAATGAAATTTTGTTTGGCCCATCAGTGTATGATGTCTACAAAGCACAGTGGATAAAGGCTAACACGCTTTATTGGAGTCCTGTACAGCCAGCCGGCAGATTAACACGCTCTGACAAAAGCACTCTTCTACACAAGAGCACACCGATGGCCATGATTGAATAGCGTCACTTTGATCACTATTCATTTGGCCCAGAGAGTTTAGTCAATTCGGATGGTAACATACTGCATACAGTTAACATTTATTTAATGGTTCAGTGTAAATTGGGGAAATAAATATTGCACTAGTCTTATTTAGACTGCATTATATAGGCACCCACAGCCCTGAACCGCACTGAAAGCCCCACACGTTCTAAGAAATGAAGCATCTAACCTGGTTACAGCAGAGGCCTTCTGCTGCAGCACCACATCATTCAATTACTATTCCGCACACCAACCTTTATCCCTCTCTCCTTTGTTCAAGTTATCCATCTCTAGGCGCTTCTCCAACCCTTTCTTCTTACTATTCTACAAACAGTCCCACTATAGTCCTGTCGTCTTCTGTCAGAAATCATATTCTTTATCTGGCCAACAGGGGGAGTGGAGAAATATGACTGGAAATAACAAAGACTTGGCAGTAAAGCCATGAGTGATGACTGAAGCAGCTTTATGTGAACTTTTAACGAGGCGTTTGGTCTTTCACTTTGACATCTGTGCTTCCCTGGCTGGTCAGTTTTAGCACCAATAAAGAATTTGCAGCAACAATTTGGGAGGCGACACAGGCATTCATAACACTACCTGAAGCCGACTTTTCGAACCGGCGCAATTATAGCTCAAGTTGACGTTTGAGTTGAGAGAGTACACTGTAAATAAAAAAAATAGGCTGTGATAAAAGAACACATCACTGACCACACTCGCAATCAGTGCCAACAATTTTATCCTGACGATTTGTCGTGGTGAGATTCGTGATGAACCAGGGGACAATACCAGAGAAAATGGAGGCAAGGCAACATTGCACATTTTACCCAGACCTAGGATTCAACCCTGAGGGCAGGAAGAACCCTGAGTTGGGATGGGGGGGTAGACAAAAAGAATACTTAGAATTGGACAGAATAGTAAGGGGCTGGAATTGGTTAGAACCCTTGTGGTGGGTGGAAATGGGGAGAACCCTTAGGAGGAGTGCAAAAACGGAGAGAATCTTTAGGTGGGGCTGCGAAATGGAGAGAACCTTTGGGGAGTAGACGAAATGGTGAGAATCCTTGGGGGGGGGGGATGCAGAGAACCCTTGAGGGCCGGGGCAAAACAAAGAGAACACTTGCGGTGGTGGGGAGGGTTACGAAATGGAAAGAACCCTTGAGGGAGGGGGTGAAACGGAAAGAACTCTTGGGGGATACGAAACTGAAGAACCCGTCAGGGGTACGAACCTTCCCTTGAGGAGGAAGGGGCTCAGTGTGAAACGGAGAAAACCCTTGGGAGGGATTGCAAAACTGGTTGGGGAGGGGGTCAGCCAGGTGGAAAACTGAACCCTTTACATGGAGACTCCTGAGATGAGGGGATGGCCCTTAGGGGTAGAACACAGATGGAGCTCTGCAGGGGGAAAACCCTTAGAGGGGAAGACCTGATAGAACCAGGAGGGGGTAAAGCCAGAGAGGACATGGCTTTGGGGGAGCAAAAACCCTGATACAGAACCCAGAGCGATTGCTGTGGGGGCGGAACGTCCACACCCTAACCTACGCTCAGGCTTTTAAACCAAACACATTGGAACTGCAGGATGGCAACACTCTACCCTCACTTTTATTTATTTATTTTTTATATAAAGTAAAAACCAATGGACACAATTCTATCCCAAACCCCCAATTTTCAGTGAATTTTCCTGTACCCTGTTTTCACATGTTGCCTCGTATGGGGAAAACCGACATCCACAGTTTTACCCCAACACACAGTCTGGATAAGCAACAGCACATCTTCGTTACGTCTTCATGCACAGTGCTAAAAGTGCTTGCTTCCCCAATTTACCAAAGTTTTCGTCTTCATTGCTATTCCTCTTTGAGATCTTAAGACTTTGTAGATTATTAAATCTGAGCCAGCATGAAGTCTACTAAATAAATTCGCCTCCTGTGTAATTATGTTGGCACATTAGCAGCTGAAAACGTATAACTATTATAACAATAACCAGCTGTCAGATACTCGTTTGATATTCTATGTGTTGTGTGAGGTGTTTTCCACTTCATTAAGAGTAAGAAGCTCTCTTCAGCAAAATTCCTATCAGGACTCATTTTGTCAAAAAATAGCAACTTTATTCCATGGATTATTTTTTTTTTTATTCTGAAGGAGAATACGAGAAGAAAACACTTGGATTGTAAGTCAGACCAGTGGAACTACTTGAGGTATGATGGTAGACAAATAATAAACAAATGTCATTTTAAGTGTTTGTAGTTATAATACTGCATTTACAGTAAAGATTCAGATCATGAAAAGAAATTAAAAACCTTGTATTCTTTCATTCTGTATTGTGCAGTGTTTTAGTGGATTATGTGCTTTTTTAAAATATATATAGCTTTGATTGGTATTTCTGATCACTTTCATTGTGCTTGAGCTCTTCATTTGCATTCAGATGTTGCAGTGATAGAAGGTGGTGGCTGATTTATTGAATAATGTATTAATTAGTTAATTATTCTCGTCGAAACAGAAGCTCCAGGTTGTAATCCCATATGCTTGGGACCTGTCGACCAAACAAACACGTCCTTGAATATTTTTTTTTTTTTTTTTTTTTTTTGTGTGTATGGGTTCATTTAAATTGATGTGGCCTCTGAGATGATAAAAAAAAAGACACTCCAAAAAAAAAAAAAAGAGTAGACTTTGTGTAATTACATTTCCTTTTTCCTGGCAACATTTTATTTAATTTTTTTTCTTGCTTCCATTGTAAGAAAACATTTACTCTTCATTTTGAGTGGCACATTTACTAGCTTGGCACATGCTGAAAACTTTTTTTTTTTTTTTTTGTTCCCCCCCCCCCCAACTTAATATTTCAGCCTTGCTTTTCTTGCATCAGTCCCTACACTACACTTTCCTCCAGGTCTCCAGGATTAGCGTCCATGCTACAGTTTGAATTTGAGTTGGAGTTTGAGTTGTTGGAGGCATAAGCGTGCAGGTACCCGTGCACCAGTACGTGGCTATACTGCTCGCTCGCTGTGCTGGACGTGCTGGTGGTGGAGGCGCAGTGGACCAGCATGCTGTGCAGCGACTGGCTGCGGCGGGTCCAGATGACGCTCAGGCGCTTGGCGTAGCTGTAACAGGTGGCGGTCGTGATGTCGCCTGCGTCGAAAGAGCAGCTACGCTTCGCCCCTAAAACGCACCTCTCCCTGGGCCAATTTGGGCTAATTCCCTGTCCCACCTGCCCTGACTGAGTGAGGGCCAGTGAGGTTAAAGACTGCCTTACACCTTGCATTGTGTCTTTGTCCTTGTCTCTCTCTAGAGACCGCCGCAGCTTCAGCTTGCAGTCATGCGTCATAGCTTTGTGAGCCGGGTGGGGCAAAGTGTGTGCACTTTTGCCTGGGGAGTGGTAGAATGTCGCTTTATCACACTCTGTTGTAAAAGAGGCATTGGGTTTCTGCATCACTAGGTCCATGTCTGAGTCCTGACTGCACTGAGGCTCATTGCTCAGTTTCACCAGCATGTGCTCCTTATGCTTGGCTTTTGCCTGGACCGCCCTTGTTTGCTGGGCCAGCAACCTGTTTGGCAAAGCCACCATCATGCTGTTATTTCCGTTAGTCTGGGCATAAACATCCACCCCTTTGGCTGGCAGGAATTCCCCCAACTGCCCGAAATGTTCTTGACAACCTCCACACACTCTGTGTCGCATCATCATAGCCACGGTGAAGACCAGCAATGTTACCACCACCACTCCGCCTACCATCACAGTCAGCGTGCCACCGAGGAAGTGAGCGTGCAGAGAACGGCATTCTGGATAATCCTCTTTAGTGCTGAACTGGGTGCAACCTAGCACTTTCGTCGTGGCCAAGGTGGATATGCCGTCGTCAAAGATGGCCAAAACGCACAGGCTGTAGTCTGCACCGGAGACTAGGTTTTTCAGCAGGAAACTATTACTGGTAGGTGGCAGAATTCTGCAAAGAAAGAATGAAGAGTTGATGTAGTTGATGCATTATATACATGCCTACTATACATCAATATACTGCAACAATGTGAAACTGAAGAAATTTAACAGAAATTAGATGCCCGAGCAAAATGACGTGCAGGGAGACATTTTTGCAATGAAGCCGAATCCGTCTTCTCTTGCCTTCTCTCTCCTGCATTAGCTTCTTATTTAAAATAACCACATTCTCTGCATCCTGTTAAAACCTTAATGTACAGCTTTTTAATGCATCACTCCATCAGTGGCTATATAGTGGCATTAAGAATATGCTGTGTGTGGCTGGACAAGAATTATGCATTTGCCATTGGGAGGCAATTTTCAGTTATTGCATAAAGGCCTTGAGCAATTTATAATCTCCTCTATACTGGATTCTCTCTCCACTTTTCATCCCCGTGTCCCTGGCCATGTCAAACTGCTTTTGTTGCATTAATTGCATTTAGTAAACTTGGTGTTTACAGTATAGTCATGCTTCATTTTGTTTGATGGTTCGGTTCTTCCCGGAACGCTAGATCTGTACTGGGGGATGAGCACCATTCTTCCAAAAGATATCCCCTCAATTAGCAAATTCACACTGAAAATGTCCTGTCGAGCATCTTGTCAAGACCTCGTTTAATCTCAGTTTTAGTGTTTCAATCTATACTGACCACATCAGAGGCCTTTTTTTTTTTTCACATCCCTTGCATGAGTGAGATCATGAAAACACTCAAAAGTACCAGTCAAGTTTGGACATGCCTTCTAAGTCAATGGTCTGTCCTGACTTGTATTTCTTATTACATTGTAAAACAATGCAGAAGGTTTCAAAAACATGCAATGTTTTGAACGGTTGATATTGAGATGTGGATCCTACTTATATGCTCTTTACAGCCTTCATAACGGCTCTAATGTGGGACGATAATTGGGTATTTCTAAGGCTGTAACTCTAAATGAGCAACTCTGCAGCAGTTTTTTGGTCTTGGCTTCCTACGAAGGTCTTCAGTAGAGCCAGTTTCATGATGGTGCTGGATGGGTTTTACAAATGCACTTAACACTGTTCTTACAAGAACTGTTCCAGAACAGCTGTCCTAAAATAATAACTGTTACTTAATTACCTAATGCCAGATGTGGTGTTTTCATATTTTTAATGATCATTCTAAATTGTAGGCAAAAAAGCATTGCACACGCCTTCTACCTTTTAACTGGTAATGTGCATACCCACAAGTAGATTTATCTTCTCATAACTGATCATAAACGGGGACTGTTGCTTGTTCTCCTGTCAGTGGTGTATCAGAAAGGTGTCCCATATCGATGGCCTGAGGTCTTTTTCAAAGCTTAAGCAACGGTTCTGCTGTGAACCCGATATACTCGGACGGAAATCTTCCATAAGCGTTCTGCTTCGGTGAAATCTGGTGACTGAAGGCCATTGCACGTGATTACATCATTCATGCTTCTCAAACCTCTACATCTCCCTTGTGCTGTGCAGATGGAGACGTTGTCATCCCTGAAAAAGGTCGCTTCCACGAGCATAGAAATATTTCACCGTAGAATAAAAACGATAGAACATTTCTATTGATTTGCAGTGACCCTTTCGTATAAGGAATTTTTTTTGTGTATCTTTTAAAGGAGTACATCATACTGTGATGCATCTCTTACAGGATCATACTGTAATTCATCATCTTGCTATGCATCACGTAATCCCTTGAGCTGCTGAAACAAAACTGATTTGGATGCTTGTATCGTGTAAGAGGTGTTCATTCTAATTAACATCCTATGCCTTTTTTATATGCCATATGTTAAATATCCGAGGGATTCCACTTAGGTTTGTACATTTCTCAGTGTTCTCAGATATGATCGAGAATTCTACTAAACACTTGGTGTCATTAAGATGGTTTTTAGCTTGCTCTGACTGGCTTTGGGTGTTTAGACTGAAAATGTTTGCATGCTGATGAGTATTAGTAACCTAATTATACGAGTGCTGTTCTGCCCTCCCACTCATCCTTTCATCACTCTGCCTTTCATCACTGAGCATCTGATGGGGGGGGGGGAGGGAAGAGACCTTGGTGTTCCCCATTTCACCTCGGTTCTACTCTTTTTACTTTTCGCCCTCAGCTTCCCTGTCTGTTATTCATTTCAGTGTCAAACAGACGTGGCCTCTCCCTCTCACTGTGCATTATTGATCGTCATTATAGGACACCAGCTGCATGTTGCTCTGTAGTTGTTCCATTTGCAGCCGTTATGTCATAGTGCATTCAAATGGCAAATCTATTTAAAATATTGTTTCTTTATGCATGCTGTTTTTATTACTTTTTATTTCCATTTCATTGCATGCACAAGTATGGGTAACCTATACGCTGGTGCAGACTACATGTGGGTCAATCAAATGCAGTTTAGTTTATTTCAACCACCAGTGTTTCTTTTTTTTTTCTTTTTTTGAGTATGATGAGCTGGAAACTGAAGTTCTGTGAAGCGGGGGGGGGGGGCAGATTGGCTGAGCAGGAGAGTAAATGAGGAAAATTGATGCTGGCCTTGAGCTCATTTTGCGCCAGTGGTAGGGATGCAGAAAGCAGACTGTCAGGGATGGTTTCTGACCTTGGAAGTAACTTGTTGTGTAGAATTACCGAGACAATCTCTCTGCCTCAGCAAGCTGGTCCGACGCAAAAGGTTACCGCAGCCCCCCTTTCCTTGTCGTGTCCTGCATTTTCTTACTGGCCTCTCATTCCTTTCTCCCTTTATTTCGATCCGTTTCAGTCACCCTGATGGGTTGTGGCACAATTCTAAACTCTGTAATTTGTGCTCTTTTAAAGAGTTTATCCTTTCCTCCCTCTAGTCAGCAGGCTTTTTCTCACTCCATTTTCCCACCTTGCGACTATATATATAAATTCTCTAGTGTCTCTGAAACTAAATGACTCAATTGTTATCACTTCACCTTTTTTTTTTTTTCTCATCATTTGAGAAATTGGCTTTAAGCAAACTCTGTACAACAATCTGTGTCTATGTATAATGGATATATGTATATATCTATCAATATCAAAATGGTTTGGCAAGTCATATGTAATTTGTTGCAAATGGGAGCATATCTAAGAAGATGCGCTTACCTGTACACAAGAGCATCATCGGCTGTACTATTGTACTGAATCTGGTACATCCACACCAAGTAAGGTGTTGAGGTTCTGCCCATAAACCAGTGCACCTGAGCAGAGTTTGAGGTCACTTCCTGAACTCCTACCAATCGCTCCGTTCCAGTGCTGCTACTGCTTGTTCCATCCTCGCCTTCACTTCCGGTCACGTTCCTCACAGTTACCATCCCTCCTACAGCCCCTCCTCTACCACGACTCATATCGGAGGCACCAGGGTCTCGGGGGTTAATAAGTGGGACTGTTCCATTTCCTCGGTGGGGCAGTGGGATGATTTTCAACTCCACTTGTGCAGTGGACTCTCCAGCCGCATTAATAGCGATGCATGTGTAAGCCCCATCATCCCTGGCACGAGTTACCAGAAAATCCAGGGTTCCGTTGTAATACGAGTGTATGCGGCTGGAGTTGGCCACGATTCGGTCGTCTGGGGATACCCAGTGGATGACTGGCTCAGGGTCACCAATAGCACGGCACTTAAGCATCGCCCTCTGCCCCTCTAGGACCCACAACTTGTTAGTGTTCCGGGTGATTAATGGAGGCTCACATATGAACTCTTCCTCTGGGATGGACCAGAAGTAACGTCCAGCAAGGTGTGCAGGTGTGGCGCAGGTCTCCATGTCATCCTCACGGATCAACCTCCGCAGCCACAACAGCTCGCAGTTACAATGCAAAGGATTTCCACCAAAATTCAGGCTGATGATGGCGTTGTAGGGTGTTGGACTGACTATGCCAATTTGTGACCGAGAGAACAGGGGATCAGGGGGAAGTGTCTGTAGCCTGTTTGAGGTCATATCCAAACGAGAGAGCTTATAAAGCTCGCTGAAAGAGCCCTCAGCAATCTGGTCTATAAGATTGTGGTCTAAGTTAAGGGTGTTTAGGCTGGCCATGTTCTGGATGGCTTCCCAGGGAACCCTGCGAAGGTTGTTGTATGACAGGTCCAGGTCTTCTAGGGTGAGCAGGAAGTCATCAAACGCATCAGCTGAGACATCTGTGAGCTGGTTGTTGTTGATGAAAAGATGCTGAAGGTTGAGAAGGCCTGTTAGATCCTGAGGTCCCACCACAGTCAGCCGGTTAGTGTCCAGGTGAAGTGACCGCAGGCTTTCCAGATCTCCGAAAGCCAGTGGGCGCAGGATGTGGATAGTGTTACGAGATAACGTCAGGTCCACTAATCCGGTCATGTTTGCAAAGTCAGGCCCACCGACTTCCAGGATGTAGTTGTCTGCAAGACGGAGCTCCACAGTGCGGCGGTCAATATTGGGAGGGACAAAGAGCAGTCCTTTATTAACACAGAGCGTGCTTAGAGACTCTGATAGGTTCCGACACACACAGTGGAAGGGGCAGATGGAGACCATGCCCCATGTCTCTCCAGCAAACACACCTGGACAACATCCCAACAGGATATAATTCACTATGACTAACCGAAGGACAGACCAAGGGCTAATAGGACAAGAATCTGCTTTTTTGAAGCCAATGTGTTTTTTCTCATGCAGCTGTTCCCAGGGTAGATCCTTATTTCTGGATATGCACAGCAGTCCTTGACTTGGCATGATAGATTTATTTATCCACAGACCTGTGCAAGAAAGATAAGGCACAATTTTAGCTGTTTCATCTTTAGATTACCTGCAGCACAGTGATTACTTCATTTAAATTTGGTTTGTGTCAATAATAATAAAAAATTACCAGCTTAAAACAGTCCCAGTGGGGTACTCCCAGGCTTTATTTCTACTGATTTCATATAGATTTGATCTTCCATTAAGGCAATCTCATCACAAATACAGCAGCCTGTTAATTACCAATGCACAGCCTGTTCTTCCAGTTACAGATTGGTCATTAATGGACACTCCATTTGTGATGTTTCTTAGTGTCCATTAGCTATCAATTTGTCTTTGTGATGCGCCATTATTCTCATTCGGGACCTGACTGATTACTTTATCTACATCTAAATTCAGAGTGCATGTACAGCAAAGCCTTAGCAATGGATATTTACCATGGTAAAAAAAAAAAAAAAAGTATAGTGTTGTGAAAAAGTATTTGCCCCTTAATGATTTTTTAATTGTTTTGCATATTTGTTACACTTAAATGATTTGGATGAAATTTTAATATTACAGAGGGATATATCAAGAGGAAAAAACCTACATGGCACGATGTGGAAAAAGTAATTACTGTACCCCTGAACCTAATAACTAGTTGTGCCACTCTTAGCTGGAACAACAAATTTGTGATAACAGGAGTTTTGGCCTGATCTACTTTTGCACAGTTGTGTAATTTACCATAACGCAAGTGCTCTTGAGCTTAAAGTCGCAAACTGATGGCTGGACATTCTCCTTCAGGATTTCCAGATCGAGCGCAGTATTCATGGTTCCATCAATTATGACAAGTTGTCCAGATCCTAAAGCTGCAAAGGAGCCCCAGAGCATCATGCTCCCACCACCATGTTTGACTCTTGGTATGATCTTTTTGGTAAAAAAAAAATGCTGTTTTAGTTTTATGGCAGATGTAAACACTGGGCCAGGCAGGTTTGAACAGGATGTTTTCCAATTACTAAATTAAATCATAATTTAAACCTTTACATTTTGTATTTACTCGGATTATGTTTGTGTAATATTAAAAGTTTGTATATTAAAAATAAATAAAATCAACAAGGGGCCAATACTTTTTCACAGCACTGTAGATATGAAAGTATAGGTAATTTATCAAAATCTTACTGACTGAAAAATAGAAGTATCCAGTTATAGAAGCTTTTAAATGTGCTCAAGTAAATGTAATTATTGATAAAATTACATATTTTTATGTTAAAAAAAAAACACAATTTTATTGCTTTTTATATCCATATTATGCCAATGTAATAAAAAAAATCCGCAGTGAAATATAAGGTAATTTACTCATTGACTTAGAACTCAACTGCTTAGTCAATAATGTAAGCTGCACAATGTAAGTAGGTACCAATCTTACATTGCATTGTATAAAGAAAACTGGTTAATGTGTGGCCTGGTGATATAATTGTTTGGCTTTATTTAGCTATAATGTTGGCAGACCTGACTTAATGTACATTTTCAAATTAAATTGAGTACATGCCTTTTTATTATGCACTGATCAGCCATAACACTGACACTGATTATCAATCCTTTACCAGTAAACTGGTGACTTCATTATGGGCAATCCATGATCCCAGTTTAGGGCTGTGCTGGAAAAAATGCTAGAAATCCCATAGAAAAAGCTAATGTTTAAAAAATATTAATGCTGGCTATGATTGAAAGGTACAAGAACACTCGGTGCATCCCAGCTTGCTGTTTATGGGGTTTAGCAGGCGAAGAGTTCAATGTTGTTGACCCTACCTTTAAATTCCCCAGATCTCAATCTGATGGAGCTTCCATGGACACACAATCTGATCTCTATGGAGGCCCCACCTTGCAGCTTACAGCACTTAAAGGATCTGCTGCCTTAAACCATGTCCCTTAAGTCTACTCGAGGTCTTGTGTAGTCTGTGCCTTATGAGCCGTTTTGGTGACTACGCAATATTGGGTTTAAGGTTTTTAACTGAAACTGTATACGAGTCTCTCGTGGGATCAGGAGTGCTCATTATTGATTGCTAAACTTGAAGTAATTGGTTGATGCTATTAGAGTCATAGGCTGGAAGAGAAAATGGCAAAGATTTGATTTGTAATGAGAAATCTGAAGGAAAATGTAAGGAGACAGAAATGTAATTAAACATCACTGCAAGTGTTCAACAATTAAGTCTAATATCAAACACTGTATAGAATTTTACTATTACTGCTAAATGATCTAAATAAATGGTTGTCCCGCTTGTGTGATCTATCACAAGATCCCTCTCTATATCACGTCTGATTATTGATGTCTCTGTGTACACAGGCAAAGTGGGTTTACTTTGGCTCCGTATCCTTTTGTTTGTTCTCGACTCTATCGCCTGCTGCTTTCCTCCAGTGGTCTGATTGCTCCATTGCTCTGATCCACGACTGCCTGTATGCGTGCATGCAGGGTTTTTTCGGCGCTGTGTCACACTCTGTGTTATAACCCTGTCAGTGTGTAATAAGGCTGGATTGCTTTTTACGAGTGTGATCAAAGCTCTGCGGTTTCTAATACACCGATAGCTCAGATGCTTGAGTGGATTTAATGCGCTGCACTTGATGGGATTTTTATATCAGGGTTGTTGCGCGCGCCTCACCGTCTTTATTTGACTACGAGTATTTGATTTCTGAATATTTGATTTTCTTACATAATGGCTCCGCTGGCATGCACAATGGCTCTAAGGGGGATTTTTGCGGAGGGAGTGAGGAGAATGGGATTACGAGGGTGGCAGCGATGGAACCTGCGAGTAACTACATGGCAGTCAGTTAGCTAAATGTGTAAATGCATCAATTTTCGAAAGGTTTAAAGAGAAAGGAATGTTTTCTTGAAACTAATTAAGCCTAGTCGTGGGTGAAAGAGGTCGAGTGATTCATTACTAGCGACAACATGATCTATTGCAGGGTTAGGTTTTCTATCCTGAAGAAAACGTTCTGCAAACATCTGGATGGTGCCATAGAATTTCACCTGCTGTGGATGTGAGTTGAGAGAAGAAAGACATACCTGAAAAGTCTGTGTTGTATCAAGATTTAGAACGATCCTTTATCCTGGCCATTCTTTTCCACGTGATGTCTTGTAAATATCTCCAAGGAACAGAACGGTCCAGGCCAAACGGAGAGAGCATCGATCTTTCTCCCCTTTTTTTTTCTTCTTTTTTACTCCTTGAATTTCATTACGTCCATGCTTCTTCATTCCAGGAGATGACCTTACCGATTAACCAGTGACCATCGCATTCTTTCCCATGACGTCCGTATCCCCGTGGAGTCCTTCCCTGTACTCGTGGGGTTCACATACATGTACGTACAGGCACGGCTCGTTATCGGCGCTCATCGTTCCTTGTTTAAACTGTTTTGTTTTTGTATCGATGCAGTATGTTCGTGGTAAAATGTTCTCCACGCGCGTCAGGTATCCCACGATGCTGCACGATTGTGTTTTGTAGCCTTATCGAGACCTCTCCCCGTCAACAGAAGAGCTGCAGTTTGTCCGATCGGGTTGCTTGCTGGATGGCAAAGATAAAAATAAAATAAAATAAATAAATGAATGGATTTTTATTTAATTTGACACTCGTGATGTGAATGAGCTGTCGACCTAACCTGCCACTGCTGCTTTAAATCAGGATCTCAGTGCAAGCTTAAATACATGTACTTTAACCTTTTGGCATGCATGCTTAAGGACTTCGTTAATTATTCATCTTAACCAGGAATTTTAAACATTCTGAAGAGGACTTCTCTCCATTCAGCATGATTAGCTTTAGAGGTCGAGAATTAATTAATGAAACCCGATGCATTAAAGCAAGTAATCCAATTAGGCAGGCTTTCAGATCATCCCTGTGGGCTGTGATACAATCCTGTGTGTGTGTGTATGTGCACATGCATTTCATCCTGACTTCAGGTTAAGGTGCGCCTATAAAACTAGTTTGTCTACATTTTTATTTATTTATTTTTGCTTTGTCTTATGATTAGTCTATCAAGTAGCACATCGGTCCACATTCCCAATCTTGCTTTGTGGCCGTTCCTGAAGACGAGGAAAACCAAACTCACCTTTTCATTGTGCTTTATATCCATGGAACCATTACCCCCTCTGTCAGCTCCCTACGTGACACTTTCCCTTATCGAACGTCTAACCGAGCTTCCCGGTGTCCGCGATACTGTTCCCGCTTCTGTTTCGCGTCAGTCCTGGAATGATGATCAGGTGATGCTTTTAAAGAGGTTGCACGTTTGCGGCGTCCGCTGTCGCTCTGTTTTAGCCCGTCCCGTCTCGAATTCCGAGCCGCTCCGGTATTGTGGCTTTTACTGCAGGGACCGCGTCGGAGTCTGTGTGCGGGAGTGAGACTGCAACGTGCCTGCTATAGCGAGGACGGAGCGTGAGGGTGGAGAGAGAGCGAGAGAGAGAGAGAGGGGGGAGAGGGAGTGCGGGAGGGAGAAGCGAGAAAGGGAGGGGGCAGTAGAAGAGCCTGAAGCAGCCTTCGCTTGTGATGTGAGGAGAGAATCAGCAGAGGCGAATGAATGGAAAAGTTAAACAGAGATGCACAAGCTGAATTGGGAAGCAGCTGCCGGTACAGAGTAAAGGATATCGGGTGTATTTCACGGAGCACTGAGTGTATCTCCCACCAGTTTGTCTGTACTTTTGAAAACAGCGGTGTGGATATGAACTGATTTGATGATCCACCAGAAACATGAAGATTTTTAAAGGCTGGATTCGAATGACATAGGATTCTCGAAGCGTCATAAGGTCAGAGAAGCACTTCAGTAAGGTGGTCCGGGTCATGTCAAGGGTAGAAATGTTGAAGACGGCTTGCTGTTTTTAAAATGAGTACAGACTGTATCTATGTTACTGTATCATCATAAAGAGCATAGTAGTTTCCTCTTCACTTTTTTTTTTATTTTTTAGTGTGCATCTTGTTTCTAGGACAGCTTGCGGCTTGACGTTCACAATAGCAAGCTTCATTTTCTATGTACGAAGTGCAGCACGAAGCTGTGATTTTAGCGACGGTGACAAGCGACTAAGTGACAGCTCAAAAAGCAGCATCTGAATTGAGATTTTCACAGCTCTTTGCCAATTGGCACACGGAATGAAACATCCAAACCGTTTGCTCAAATGTGTTTTGACGTTTCTTCAGTTTCCCCCCACTCGAGACTTCAGATCCTATCTGTAGTCCAGGTCTTATTTATTGTTTGATGCACAAAAAATGGGAGAAAACCATGGGCTAGGTGGTTTGTAAGGTGTGAAATGGCAAACCAATTTGTGCGCAATCCTCAGCCAAACATGCGGTACATGAAAGTCCGAAGTAAAGATGAGTGGGAGAGAGATGTTCACCTTCTGATGGTCTGCAGAACAGGAATGGAGGCAAAATGTATTTCCTGGGACTTTGTCACATCACCTAATGTCCACCCCGTTGTTAAAATATCATTGTTTCAGCATAATTTACAGTCAAACCCTGCACTTTATAAATCTAACTGCATAGAGTTCAGTTTGGGTTGTGTCCCTGTGTCAATGTTTCACACTGGGAGATTAAAACAATTTGTCCAGCTACAAGATTTACAGGCAAGCCTGTACACACCCAAGTGAGCAGCCGGTTCTCGAAGTTGATGTGTTGAAGACTGGAAAAACGGGCAAGTGTAAGGTCCTGAGTGATGGCTAGATCTTCAAAACTCCAGTTCTTTTAGGGAGTTCCTTGTCCAAAGGAGGACAACAAGCGACCTAGTGACAAGTGTCAATATTGGCATTGTGGTGGTCTTGGCCATGTTCTTTCCTGGGAAACCTTGGGTCCTGGCATTCATGTGGATGTTACTTTAAAAAAATCAACGAACTAATGAGAATCATTTCTGCTTGTTACATTAAGAAATGATCAACAGTCTTGTATGCCGTGGAGACACGCGTTCTGAACCCGAGTCCATTAATTTGATCTTTTGCTGTAATTCATACTTTATTTTTATGTATTTTATATAAATTTATATATATTTTTTTTTGTATACATTTCCTCAGATACTAATGGTGAAACGTTGCGTCCATCTAGATTAGACTTATTATTAATAGACTTATTAGACTTTATTATTAATCTGATAAAATATGACACTACCTAGTTGCCGATTCTATTAAAATTGCGATTCTACAGTACAAATGATTTATAAAAACCCGATTCGATATTACATTTTTCCTGGATTTTGTTACAATTTTAAAGCTTGAAAAAAAGTTTAATGATCAATTTAATGCAGCCCGTTTCTTCTAACATTAGTTTTCTTACTTAAAAACCAAGTGCAGCATTTAAACAATACAAAATAAAAGTTTAACGTTTACCTTAATTTAAATTGAGCAAAAAAGCTGCATTTTTACTGAGCAGCACATATCTTGTAATCCGCCGTAATTACTATTTCTGAACAAATTTAGAAAATAATTCACTTCTATGGTACCACATGGGATGAAACTGTAAGTAGTTCAGAGTGCACCACCTGTAGGGTTATAACGAAACGGTGACATTTTACCTCCTCAACGCTTCCAAAGTGTCAACTTAGCAGTGAGTGCACAGATTTGAGTGGGTGTGTCCACACGGGTGCGTGCGACTTCTATAGCGTTGTGTTTTGAGACTGGTGTAAGAGTGGGAGGAGTCTCATCTTTATTATTTAGATAACGTTAGCCAGGTTATTTTGCTAATGTTGGTTTGGTCTGGCAAATCGTCAAAGCGTCTGTTGTGTAAGCCATTTTTTAATGCAGATCAAAACGAAAAAAAAAACCCCGGCCAGCACTTTTCTGAGACGACTATAAAAAAAGAAAATCACAAAAGTGTGAAAGCACCCCAAAACACCAGTGACGCATTTAAAAAGCTACTGGAGTGTTTTTTCCGTGCTGAAAAATGAAGCCTAGTTTGCTCACATCACAGCTGCCAAAATATACAGTTTGAGCTGAACAAGCCGGTCAAATCATTTTTGCCAGGTTATTCATTTCCCAGCCTTATTACTGAAACCACTTATCTACTTAATTACCTTATTGTCTTAATTTTTATTTAAATAATTATGGAGGGCGGGTGGGGGCGGGGGGTGAAGCTTGCTTTCTTTTTTGTAGCAATTTAATAACCACTAATGTCCTTTTAGCTCACCATGGAGTGGCGAAGAGACTCAGCTCAGCGGTACTGAAACCTCCATCTAGTTGCAGAACAGCACAGACACACCCGTGCACAAGTATACCTTTTAGGCTTAAGCTCTACATAGACTTGTTACAGAAGCATAAATCAGGCTTTAGTCGTTTTTGGGTCGGGTGTGCATAAGGCATTAATAGCCTCCCATGTCCCCATTACCTCGCTGAAATGGAAAGACCCCTCTTGACGGCCCCAACAGGTTCTACGGTAGAGTCGAGACCAAAAATATTCAGCATCTGGTTGGGAGTTGAACACAGTGCCTACAAATCCACTTCTAAGAATTTTACTGTAACAGAAACCGCTTTATTTATGGCATGCATTATTTATAAAAACCTGTACTCATTTTCTAATGAAATATTAAAACATTAGGAAAAATAAATACATATATTTTTCCCCAAAAAGTCATATTACTTGTAAGTCGAATCAGTTACCTTAAGTAGCTTTTTTTTTTTGGTACTATTATTGTTATAAGATGTGTGAGGCGGTATAAAAAAAGAAATATTGGTAGCATTTATAACACTGAGATACACACGAGTTTGAACCTCCTAACAGCTTAAGCATCGCTGCATGAGATTTATTACTGCACGCCTAATGCTGTTTAATCCATCCTGAATAACTGGCGACGAGATGAACACTTTGTAATGGCAAGTGGTGCATATCGCAGGTACAAAACGAGTCTTTTAATTTGTTTTAATGCTCTTCACAATTCATACCGACAGTAATGACTGCAGAACTGGAGAGCAGTGCTTCGGAGACTTTCAACCTCACGAGCCGCTCCTCTCGACTCTCTTAAGCACTCCTGGGCCGTAAATCTTGTCGGTTCCGGAAAAAAAAAAAAAGAGCTCGTGGAAGCTGCACTCTGGCGAACATCTCTGTAGCGTTATCGCCATTAGTTTTGCTCTGTACGAAAGCGTTTCTATCCGCGTACGGTATTATTGCCTGCCAGCTCTCCGGCTGCTATCTGCTCCTAATTCTACCCGCTTGTTTAGGCAAACAGTTGGCCTTGAAGCTCTCTTTAGTCTCTGTGTGCTTTTAAGGGCTGCATTGTGATGTGAAGGCTTTTTCCCCGAGCTGCCACCCACTTGATGCAGTCATTGTGAAAACCGTGAGGTTAGTGGGCAGCATTATCTCTTTTTCTTTTTTCTTTTTTTTTCCCCTCCAGTGAAAATTATTTATCTTAGCAGGGAAGAAGAGTATGTGTACAGTACGTGTTCACTTTTCCATGTGTCTTTTTGTCTGGATTCTGTAGGCATCACGCATTGCTGCATCAAGCACACCTCTTACAAATATTACAATGACGAATAAAAGCCACAAGTAGGGAATAAAACACTCCAGTGCATGCTCTTATACACCGTTGAGTTTGTTTCCTGTTATAACAGTTAAACAGATTCACCAGCATCTCTTCTCTCCGTCTGTCTTTTTTAAAGTTGAAGCTCGTCGTGTTGTAGAGAAAATGGAATGACTGTTGTTTTGGCTTTGACTTTATTTCCTGTTTCGCAGCACATCCAGGGTCGAGGGTTCGATTCCCCACCAAGCACGGGGAGAAGGTGCAAACTCCATGGGGTGGGAATCGAACCTGTACCCTGGAGGTGCAAGGCAATGGTGCTGACCGTATTTTTTAAATAACTGTTACAAAATAAATATCGAGTCTACAGTACACCGGAGTGTCAAATCTAAGAGTTGGCGCTAAGAGAGATCCGTGTTATTCATGTGACAACGTGATAGACGCGTCAAGGACCCGACAAGGACGTGACTAGGAAGTATGAACTTGATGAATGCACATTTATTTATTTATTCTTTCATTTTGACCTTGTTCCCTCTGCTTTCTTTCGATATTTTTATGAAGCAGCAGGATCTTCATGGTCTTCGTCAGAGTGTGACGGGGACATTACTGTAACAGACGAGCTCACTGTTAAAATACAGAGGAAAAAAATTTAAGCGTCAGCATGCTCATGGATGGTGCCTTAATTATTCTTAAATTTGTTCAGACTTTTTTTTTTGGTAAAGATATTTCAACTTTCTGCTACATCTTCGGCAGAGTTGAATCTATTAATATTCCAACCTGAGACAAGAATCCTCCTGTAGTCTGCTGAGCCTGAGTGATCCTGCCTTAATTCTCTTTTATTTCACGTCAGATTTCCAATTCTTCAGCAGACATCTTGTGTTCTGCTTACATGCTCTTTGCTGAGATTTGTTTGTGCTCGACTCGTATATTGTTTAATGTGTAGTGGGAGTTAAAGCGGGTGGGGGGGTGTATGCGATGCGATGTGGTGTAATGAAGGAGGTTATATTGGATCTGCAGTCACAGGAAACTGGGTCAGAGAGTGTGCTGCCTGTCTGTTTCTCTCTTTCTCCTTCTCTCTCTCTCTCTACTTCCATGTCTCTATCTTTTGGATATAATTAAATATTCAGACATTTTATCTGTTCAGAAGGAGCAGATAATGTGTCCCTAAATGGATGCAAATGCTGATAATAAAAGGTGCATGGTTATTGTTTTCCCAGAATGCTTTACAAGTGTATATCAATCCCATGAAAGGGGGAGATTTCATGGGATGCAAAATGTCTCGCAAGCTGGAAGTTCTTACCTTCATGTGCTCAGAGCATGGGACGAAGTGTAGTGCTGCTTTCTGCATTTACATTGTCCATTTGTTCATCCCTAGGAACTGCCTGGTCAGAGTTGCAATGATGTGCGGCTGGTGGTTTGTTTTTGCTCTACATTTGGGGCCCTTAAGCAAGGCCCTTAATTATATATAAAATAGTTGATCCTGTGCTCTGACCCCGGCCTAATAATATAAGAACCTGGGATATGCTCAGAATAAAGAATATTACTGTTTATGTGACGAATAAAGGCTGAATTTATCTCAACTTAATGGTATTCAATTAAAAATAGACTTTCCAGGTTAGGCCTATTTCTGGTTAAGACACGGACACTGATGGTGGCATATAAGGTTACACCACTATTTCTTTCTTTCCGTCTGTCTCTTTCAATTTGTACAGTACGTCTCAGTTTCTGTTCTGTGGGAGAGTGATGTAAAGGCTGGGAAATTGGTAATATGAAACCTCCATCCCCACAGAGTTTTGTGTATTAGGTTATTTGTCAGTATTTTTCAAAATATATGCCGCACTCTGCAAAAGTCTAGTCACAGCTCATTTCTTCACACATTAGATTATTAAATATAATTATTTAGATTAAAGGAACAGGAACAAATGTATTACTGTGACAGGCTGTGAGCAATGTAGTAACCTCGGCAGCAACCCCATTTCCCCTCTCGTCCGTTCCAAGGACTCAACATTTCCGTATCGCCAGTATACTGATCATCTGCACCCGTTTCTCACCGGTTCATGCCTTAAGAAAGATACCTTTTTATGCTTGAATGATTTGGAGGTCACTGTTTGGATTAATAAAGACATTCTTCTAAAACTGCTAGGATGTAGGAACAGGACTGAATTATTTCTCAGAGGAAAAAAAAAAACCTTTAGGATGTCTAGAGAACTATTGAGACTGCATTAAAAATACAAGAGTCTGGCTCTTTTGGAAGCAAAATTTATTGGCTCAATACCATGCACAGTACTATATTGCAAAATACAGTTTGTAAACATGAAACTGTTTTGTTTTTTTGGGTCCAATCTTGGTCCCATATTTTGCAAAACTAATCACCGTCTATAAGGATACAAAAACCATCTAAAGTCTTGAGTAAAATTCAGATGATTTCAGAAACTTGAGATTCATGGGCAGAATTATTTTCCAGTTGTGCATCACTGTTTAGTGTGTGTGTTTTTTATAGATATTCATACTAAATGCGGTTGTGCGGTGATGCTATTGAAAGCTCCCCATTGCCCCTGTATCCCAAACACCATTAAAACCTTAGCATGCAGCACGTCAATCAAACCATTAGCTGCCCGAACTGCCCCTCAAACAAGTGTGTTTTTGTTTGACTGATATCATTGTCCAAGCCTTATTTAATTATCAGGAGAGAAAAAAATGCACCGCTAACCATTATAAGACCTTTTTTTTTTTTTTTTTTAAGTCGAGATCAGTTTTGTTAAAATCCCTCCACGAAAGCCTGCAGCTCAGAGCGCTCGCGTTAATGTGTATATTAAAATCTAGAATTATTACCCGTTTTATATAACCGTTTTATTTACACGCCGTCGCCCCTGTCATTTGGTCTGTCGGTTCTGTTGCAGTTTCCAAATTCAACCAGAGTTTCGTCAGCGCTCGTACTTGGCTGCGTTGGAAATCAGGGTTCCTTCTCAGTGGACTCTGGTTTTAAATAGTTTGGATGGAGGAATTAATATTTTCTCCGTATCACCCACTCCCAGGTGGTAAAGCTTGGAAGGGAACGTGCAATGGTCCACTAACCTCATGCTCTCTCGAGCAGGCTCTCACACTGCCATTTTGCATCTCATTTCCTGGCCATTTCTCCAAGCTGAAATGTTTCTAATGCTGTCTGAACTGTGAGCGAATCAGCTGGAGTTTGAAGGGTGTTAAAGCTTCAAAAGCATTAAATGCAGTGATGGCCAGGCCTTGGAGGCGAGTAAATATACTAGATGTTCAGGATACTTCGTCATCATTAAGTCCTTATTTACAGATCCAGAAACTGAAGAAAAAAATGTATTGCTATACTAATAAAATTTACGTGACGGATATAAGCTAATGTTAAGCTGTGTAAGCCGATGTGCGCTCAATATTTGCATTTATCATATTTTTCGATATCGGCCGAATGAAGATGGTTTCCCTGTTCAGTCTGGTTCCTCTTTAGGTTTCCTCCAATTATACATTCCTCAGGTTTTAATTATGATTGACGCATAGTTCATTATACTTTTCATACTCGCGTGTTCATGTATATAGTGTGTGTTTGTATTAGTGTGTGTGTGTGTGTGTGCATAAAATGTATATATTACTGCAACAGCCTGCCAAGTGAGTAATGTAGCAACCTCATTTTCCCCTCTAATCCGTTCCAAAAACTCGACATTCAGCATCACCAGTATACTTATTCACAGCCCTGATTACTGATGAAACCAAATTCTCATAGAAACGAGCCTGTAAGGAAATATGCATGTCAAAAAACAGTCAAAAAATGTATACACACTTCAGAAAAATAAAAACTTGCATAAATATTTTAATACTAAATTTATTCATATACTTTGATATGATGTACACATACAGTACTGTATGATACAGGGGTTGGACAATGAAACTGAAACGCCTGGTTTTAGACCGCTATAATTCATTAGTATGGTGTAGGGCCTCCTTTTGCGGCCAACACAGCATCAATTCGTCTTGGGAATGACAGATACAAGTCCTCCACAGTGGCCAGAGGGATTTTGAGCCATTCTTCTTGCAGAATAGTGGCCAGGTCACCACGTGATGCTGGTGGAGGAAAACGTTTCCTGACTCGCTCCTCCAAAACACCCCAAAGTGGCTCAATAATGTTTAGATCTGGTGTCTGTGCAGGCCATGGGAGATTCACTTTCATGTTCATCAAACCACTTGCTGTCACCAGTCTTGCTGTGTGTATTGGTGCATTATCATCCTAATTCATGGCACCGCCTTCAGTATACAATGTTTTGAACCATTGGGTGCACATGGTCCTCCAGAATGGTTCGGTAGTCCTTGGCAGTGACGCGCCCATCTAGCACAAGT
>JAOVVA010000021.1:11399343-11414506 GCA_028565275.1 Leiocassis micropogon
GCTGTCTTGGTCACAGATGCGCCAGCGAGACGCGCACCAACAATTTGTCCTCTTTTGAACTCTGTCACCCATAATGTTGTGTGCATTGCAATATTTTAAGCACAACTGCGCTATTACTCTGTTAATTAAACCTTCACACTCTGCTCTTACTTGTGAAATGTGCAATCAATGAAGATTAGCCGCCAGGCTGGTCAAATTTAGCCATGAAACCTCCAACACTAAATTGGCCAGTGTTTCCATTTGCGTGCGTGCGTGCACACGGGTGGGACAATGAAACTGAAACAATGAGTTTCAGTTACACACATTTGATTCTGTAAAGCTGTTCAATGCATCAATGACCATCAATAACATTGCTGGATAAATAAAACCAAGTTGCATTTATATGAAATTTACCAATAAGATTAATAGCCCAATCAGATTAGTATTACTCGATAGATTAGTATTCGCCCTTTCAACGCTTGATCTGATTGTTCTTTCTGGTTCATGTTTTCTCCACAATAAGTAAAATTAGGTGACATGAGTTTCCAGGAAGGAAATTTTGCTTCCATTTCTGATTAGTAAACTCATTTTTCTGATTTTTGCTTCAGAAGTTCATGTGCTGGGTCTCTGGCTGAAGAAGGAGCACTGATTGACTTGTGTTTCATAGACGAAGAGCATTTCACCAACAATAAATGAAACCATATTTGTGTAATGAATCATAACCCAGAAGGTGGGCTCGTCACCAAGCCTGGGGAGTGTAACCTAATCTTAAATTTGAGCACACATCTTCCTCTTACTGTATGTTCTGTCTAATGTTTCTGGCTAATTAAACGCTTCACAGCAGGTGAAACCACTTTAAGTACGTCTTATCAGTTCAGCGTCCATGTGAACACTTAAGTTAAAATCTCTAATCTGAAAGATTTCAATTGGATTGAAGAAATATTGTTCATGTAGACATGGCTAATGTGCGTTTAAGTTCATGGATGTATTATGTCATGTATCTAGTGGTCATAAATGGGAGCTACAAGAAGCACTAATTAGAGGCCCACTGGGGAAGGGATCACGCTGCCCCATGCATGGAAGAGCAGCAGCTTATAGGATGCTTAATGATTAATCGGGCTTCCTAACAACAATCAATCTACATTTCCACCAGTATCTTTATAATACTCTGAACTAAATCGAAACAGAAACCTAAAGATTCCCACTTGAAAAGAGCCATCTTCAGGTCTTTTGGTTTGTTTTTTTTAAGATGTAGTTGGATTGGTTATTTTGCAGAGCCCTGGCATTCCTGGTTAACACACATCTATTGAGTTAAAAGGTAAAACCATTCTGGAAAAGCTGCTAGACCGCATTCTGGATGACCTTGTCGCTGAATCTCAACTACTCCTCCTATTTTCCGCAAAAAATTCCTAGATAGTAGCTTATAGAATACAAGTGTGCCAGCCTCTCGACGTAATCTTGTTTGACCTCCTACTCAAATCGAAGTTAAAAGGCTTTCATTTTTATAGACAATGGTGTTAATTTGTTTTTCTATGCTTGTGCACTGTATAGCCTACTATATGACTGCCTCTCTTTCTTTTGCACGCACACGCGCGCAGAAAATGCTCCGTGATGGAAGGCGTATCGAGTGTTTAGATAATGGTATTGATTTTGGTCTCACACCCTGAAAAGCCTCATTTACCCGTGTAGAAGCATTAGCACCTAAGCGGTATGTTACTTCTCTGCAGTGTGTGTTGTGTCTAGAGCTCTCGTTTTTTTGCGCCACTCAGCAGTTTTCTGCCGTAACCACTATTTCAGACTTGTCTTTTTTTTTATCTTTCCCGGCAGACGAATATCCCTTTCCTCCAGAACGTGTTGAGTAACGACCAGTTCCTTTATGGCACCGTGGACACCCAGTTCATCGACGAGAACCAGGACCTTTTCAACCTCAAACCGGTTCAGAACCGAGCCCAGAAACTCCTTCATTATCTCGGTAAGGTGGCACAAGCATATTAAACGCTTCCTTCCTTGATGTATTTTTGTAGTCAGCGGGTCCTGTGAAGTGTTCGTGTGTAGGTCAAGTTCACGAGTGTGAGAAAGCAGACTCGTATGATGAAAAGCTTTCCGTATGTACGATCGATACACTTTCATTTTAATGGAACGCATCTCTTAAAGGTTTGTTTTTCTTGACTTTCCGCGTTATATTGATGCTTTAGGTTTCTCAGATCATATTTTAAAGCCTGCCTCATCGTATCGTGCTTTTTCTAGCTGGCTTTTAGGTAAACAAGCTCTGTAGCTTTGAACTTTCTGTTTGAGTGCATTCTGATGTCAGGTGGCTGTCTAAGTGTGTGTGTGTTTGTGGCTTTTCTAATCTCAGGTCATGTCATGGTGAACGGCCCGACAACTCCCATCCCTGTTAAGGCTAAGCCTTCCTCCATTGATCCAGTCGTCCCAGCAGTGTCTCTAGGTAAGCAGCGCACCCACACGCGCACAAACGCGCTAGAAATATTAGCTCTGTGCAGCTCCGCCGAGACGGAATCGAAGTTCCGTCCCAGTCCATTGTCACACTATCGAGAAACCAGATTGTGCACATTTCCCTTGCCGGTCTCGGGCTGTACCTAAAACTCCTTCCAAATATGATAAATAACTGTGTCCTAACAAAAAATACATTTATATACTTAAGATCTATTTATTATTCATAGCTTGTCTTACATCATCCAGGTCCCTGTGCAAGAGCTCTTACTATAGAAACGAAACATAATAGAGTGCCTTAATATAAACCATCATTCACATTGCATCAGGAGCTTCTCTGAGTCGTGCATTTGTGCAGAAAAATCAATGCACAGCTTCTGATCAAGCAGCTTCAACTATGCATCTGTGTTGTGCTATAGTTAATGTGTAGGACATTTATAAGGACTATTATACAGGATTATATTAATAATTGATTAATGTATTAAAATGTTTTTTGTGTAGTAAGATTACACATGCTTAATAAACTGTTAACTAGGCTTAACTCCATCATGTATTAGAAAAGGGCTTATTTTCCAAGAAACAGGAACCCAAGATAACTTAAGCTCATGGAAATTTTATAATTATTTTTTTTCCCTCTACATATTTTTGCAGCTCTATACTCTGCCAAAAAACAAAGTGTCACACATATTAATTTAATTTCGCCACCTTCAGCTTTGATTACGGTAAGCAATGTGATGGCCAATCCATATGCGAAAATGATTCCTCATGCTCCCAGAACCACACAATCTGAGTTCTGGAATATGCCGGGGGGTGGTGGTGGATGCAATGATCTACAGAATGACCAGGTTATCACATTTGGGTCATCAGCCGACTTCATTTTATTGCCACATTACGTTGCTGAGCCTAAACCTGACCAACTGAAGCAACCCAAGATCATAACACTGCCTCCAGAGGCCTGTACAGTGAACCCGGCACTCTGGAATAGGGTCCGTCTGGACGGATTAGACGGCGTAAATTTCGACCATTGCTCCAATGTCCAATCTTTATGCTACCTTTTTTCCATTAGTCTCACTAACATAGGGCCTGTATTTAGTACCAATCCTATGAGATCTTGTTACTTTGGGGTGTGTTAATGCTTTTACTTTCACTATTAAACACGACTCTGATTTCTAATATAAATCTTTTATGATGCTCTTTCACCAAACGTTTAAGTGATCTCCATCCAATCAGTCATTCGTGGTCTAACCTCTTGTTTTTTGGCCTGGCGTATTCAAACTTTTTCATTTTGCTTGGTGTCTGTGTGTGAAATCTTTTTTTTTTTTTTGTGTGTGTGTGTGTCTGGAGTAAAGGATCCGACTCCTATTGGGATCAACTCTCGCCAAAATTGATGTGAACCAACTTGTTTAACTTGTGCGTTTTTAAAATGAATCAACTCTTCTGTGTTCAAAAAAACAACAACATAATTTTAGCTTGTTACCAGGTCATTGATTGAGATGTGTGGATCCTGCAGCCCAACAATGCATAATGCACTTTCTGGTCCATTTAAATACATTATTGATGCAGATCATTAATTATTAATAAAAAAAAATATGCAAATGCCAAATACAGTTTGAATGCCTGTATGGTTGTGTTTTAAAGGCGAATGAAAGTTAGATCATGTTGTGGACATTCAGTGGTTTTCAGTCATATTTTCATACACAATGCAGACTTTCGTATGTTGTGTACTACTTTCATTACTGTACCAGTTTTCATGTGAGGGGAAATGGTGGACTGTGTGCTGCAAGGTACATCATAACAGTAACTTGACAGTAATGAAACCCACTGTCTATGCTTAACTACTGTTGAATTCAATCGTATTATCCTTAGTGAGGAAATATGCTATTCCGACCGTTTAATTTCTGCTATAAAGATCTTAATATAATATTTAAGTTATGTTAAACATGTGCGTCAACTGCCTGTGGGATTTGTTTGGAATGGGTATACAATGTTGGAATCGTCAATGAAGTAGCACTTGTATAAATATTATACACCGATCAGTCGAAACACTGCCAGACAAATGAGGCAAAACAATGAAGGCCTCATCCCACAACCCACCGCACCCAAAGAGTATGACGCGAACATCCCAGTGGCAGCAAGCGCGCCAAATCATTACAAGTATTTCAAGATAAACATAATATCTCTTTAAATAAACTTAAATTTGTATGTTTTTTGCCACAGTTTGTGTTAAGCACTCAATTTTCTTTAAGGTTAATTTTGGGTATAATTTCATTTATATTGACCAATTCTGCCTTCCTTATGCTGTTTTGTTCCAGTTCTATTTGATTCGATTTAATTTTACAGTGGAACCTCGGGTTACAAATCGAATCCGTTCCGGAGGCGAGTTCTTAAGGCGAAATTTTGTATTGTGAAGCATTTCCCATAGGAAATAATAAAACGGCAGAGAATCCATTCCAGCCGCCCAAAATATTACCAATTTCCAACACTATAATCAGATTTCTTCCTATCAAAACAATTTAATATGAAAGACATTTAAACCTCACGTAACTTTAATTTATGATTCCTCTTGGCACCAGCTGCTTTAAAAAAACTAAACTGAAAGTGACTTTTTTTTTTTTTTTTTTTTTTTGCTGCCTTCCTTGTTAACATTCTTGAGACCCATGGTGTTATGTCTTCATTAAATCTTGCACACAAATAGAAAAAATCTCCCCACAAAAAAATATTTAAACTTGCTACACTTGGCTTTCCACTAACACAAGATTTGAACGGCTCAAGAAGAACGTACTGTACACGCAACTTGGCCGACTTTCGGCTCGGTTCAGTCGCTGTTATGTCAAAAGCTTTGTATGCCGAACCAAATTTCTTGTGAAATTTCAGTTCTTAAGGCTTTGTATGCCGAGTACCACCGTATTTGTATATCATGTTTTAGCAACGGTCATCGTCAACTCTTTATCCCTGCTGAGCAAGCTGGACAAATCCTTGAGATGACAACAGAACGAAACCTTGAGACGAGCCAGACTCGACAGGGAACCCATCCTCATTTAGTAGGTGATCCTCAGGAGCATGCCAGAGGCTTGCTTCCATGTGAAGAGAGCTCCAACCAGGCACCAAATGGGTCACCAGGATGAGTTATATAGGTCCGGAGGGCAAAAGGGGTCAAGAACAAGGTCAACCCAGGAGTGTGTGCCATGTGTAGCTGAACAGAGAGAGAGAGAGAGCATGCATCTCCTTGAGTTTGGTTCTAGTCGTCTAGTACTTGTAGTGTTCCAAAGCAGCTTTACAGAAATCCAGATGTTGATCTACAACCCTGTTGGTACATTTAGTTCGGGAACATTTGCAATCTCTCATGCAGGGCTTTTTATTTATTTATTTATATTTATTTCTTAATGAAAAAGAGCTGCGGATGTACGTTCTTGTTAAACCATGTTTGCTGGAATTGAATGACACAATGTTGTATTAGGTTTGCATATTTGCTATTTTTGTGCCGTATTGATATTTTGTTCCAGTGTTGCACTACGTCTTGCACAACGTTGCGTATATATATTTAGTCTCCGGATTATATAAAGCGTGTCCATGACAACTTTCTAATGTTTTTCTTTTCCTTTTCATTATGCGTCTTATTTTATTTGATTATGACCAAGGTCTTGAGTCTTTGAAAATTATTTTATTGATATTAAGGAATGCTTATAAAATAATCTTCTGACTTATTGTGCTTGTTCATGTTGCTTTGAATGAAATTTCAGGTTATTTAAGGTGACGCGGTAAGTAAACAGAGAAATCGATGAGTGGCTCGCGAAGACCAAGCTAAATGTGTGTGCATGTGAGAGAGGCAGAGCGAGTGACTGTCCAGTGCAAAAGATACTCATGAATAATAGGGCTATTTAAAATGGTGATGACTTTTTCTTTGTGGTTCTTTACAGTCTGGTGGTTTTAATAATGGTTGTAGTATTGATTACTGTGTGTGTGTGTGTGTGTGTGTATATTTTAGGGCAACCTCCAACGGGTTTTAGGGATGTCTTGCTGAAAGAAGGCCCTGAAGGCTTTGCCAAGGCGGTGCGTTCCCACAAAGGTCTGCTGTTGATGGACACGACATTCAGAGATGCCCACCAGTCTCTCCTGGCCACTCGGGTGCGCACCCATGACCTGAAAAAGATCGCACCATTCGTGGCTCACAACTTCAGCAACCTTTTCAGTGTGGAAAACTGGGGAGGTGCGCCATTTCATATTTTGTTCCTGAACCGTTTAAAAAAAATTTTTTACTTCTTTTCATGGCTTCTTTCCTTACCTTTGGACAGAAGTGTTGAATTTCTGTGCCATATAACAATTATATAATATATGCAGCCAAAACATGGTATTGGTGCTAAAAAAAAAAAAAAAAAACTTACCTACTGTAGGTTAAAAAGTGAGTTTTCAGATAGAACCATATACCATTTTTCATAATACTCCCAATTCCAATTCTGTTTGTTTTTGCATCTATATCAGATAGATAGAACCATTTTCTAAATGCAATTTCATACCCTTTTATGTAGTGTCTGTAACCTTTTTTTTCTTCTTCCCCAAACTCTTTCAATGATCTTAATTGTTATTTGGATGAAACTTGGCCAGTTTAGATTTTACATGAAAGGACATAAACCTGAAAGTGTATTACTCTCAAATGCAAAATTAGGATATTTTAACAAGAATTTTACATGGTTACGGACGCTACAGATTTTTTTTGCCCTATAAGCGTTTCCCAAAAACCAATTTAAGCAACAGTTTTTTACAGATCAAATGCTTCTAGAAGCTGAAATGATTACTGTTTGAAGCGAGACAGTACAACAATGAAAAATGGGCATTTTTCATATAAAATGATGTCTTCAAAATGGCTGAAGTTAGCAGCTTGAAGTTTTTAGGGAAGCAAGATGGGTCGTTTCCATGTTGCATAAACTTTAGAAGTAGCTTCTTTGACGCACATTTTCTGTATTACTGTGTATATATAACATTATAATCACAGCGTTGGTGCTGATTTTATTTTAAAGTTCATTACATTATAAAGTATTCTTCACATCATTTAAATTTTTATTTTTGAAAGCTGTTTATTTCATTGTTTATAATTAATTCATAAAAACAAATGAGTACCATTTATAAGTAGTATTTATAACATGTTATAACGTCATTCAATCTCTTCATAATGCACTTTGCATAGGATTAAACGGTGTTATGATGGTGTTAAGGCCACTTCTTATTGTATACCAAGATAAGTCCTAATGCATATGAATGATGTACGTGTTCATATTTTAGTGTAGATATAATCTTCCCAGAAATAGTCATTATTATTACTTAAAAAAATGCTCTCATTGAAAATTCTGTGGTGGCCGTTAAACATCACGCTACATTATTAATAAATGCATTTCTACTCAAGTGGCTCCTCCGTAGGGCACGAAAAAGTGCGCTTAATCTCGACTTAATTATTTACATTTAAATAAAATATTCATCACAGACATACACTAGGTTAGATCGTGTGATTCGTCCAAAGCGAATGCTGAAAGAAATGATTTTTTTATTTTTATTATTTAATTTCTTTGACCAGGGGATGTTATCCCATACAGTTTCCCCGACACTGAACTCTTTCCTCGGAGTATAAAGTTGAGGGTTTTATTTATTTAATTTATTAGAATTTTTTTTTTTTTTTAGTGAGAATTATTTACAGGGGCTCTGAATTCTTCCACCCTCTACACACTAGTGTTCCCAAGGTTACAGCAGGAAGAATAAATAAATGAATGGTGTTGGAGCCTTCATGATTTATGAAAAATATAGCTACTGTATGCAAGTTCTACCTTTTTTCTTTTTAGGTGCTACCTTTGATGTGGCGATGCGCTTCTTATGCGAATGTCCTTGGAAGAGGTTGCAGGAGCTGCGGTCTCTGATCCCCAACGTGCCTTTTCAGATGCTGCTTAGGGGAGCCAACGCTGTGGGATACACAAACTACCCGGACAACGCAGTCTACAAGTCAGCATCGTACACCCGCACACATCTTGCTTTTATTATTTAGGGCTGTCAGTATTCACGCGTTCACGCATGTGTTTGATCTAGAAATTTTAATGTATTCCTATTTTTTTTTAAAGCAAATTAATCATATGGCCAAGTTTGACCCTAATGGCTTCCCATAATCGCAGCGCGGTTACCGGACATCATGGTACGTTTAGCGCGGGTAATAAAATGACAGAGGACACGTCACAGCTGTGCTGGACAGAAAGTTTCATTATAAAAAGATGGAAGATAAAACCAAATTTGTGTGCTCGAGCTACCTTCATTCAGAACAATTTATACGAGAATACATAAAAAAATGTGAGCGCTGGCTCCAGCAGCCAAGGCTTTAGGTTATGAGGATCTGAGGATCTGGGTTTGAGCCCTGCCGTTAGTCGGTTGCCAGACCCCACATCCCCATATAGTTGTTTCGATTAGCAGGAAAAGGCAAATTTGAGTGCGTGAAGTGATGTAAACATGCCATGTATTTTTGGTTTACATATGCCCTTTTTTCCTTTTTTTTTTTTTTTCGTTCTTCAGTTGTTGCATGTAGCTATACTGGGCCAAAGTAAAGCGGAGGAAAAAATAAAGTACCTTAAGAGTCGTGACACACAATGTTTTTATTTAGCACCAGCTCCTTGTTCTTCATGCTAGAGTGCTTTTTTTTTTTTTTACGAGGACTTTTGACTGTGGAGAATAACCAGGACTTTTGATTGTGCAGGAAAAACAGAACACAGTTACAAGAGTAAAAACTTGCTTTATTACTCTATATAATCCCCTGCCACACTAATGCAATTTTGCTACGTTTCACTACTGCTTGGATACCATCAAGATAGAAAGTTTTCTTGGTATGCCAGAGCCATCTGAAACACTGGCCTCCCAGGAACTCCTTTAATGGCCCAAACATGTGGAAATGGCTTGAAGTGAGGTCAGAACTATACAGGAATGTGTCAATAACTTCCAGCAAGTGCGATTTTTCAAGCATTTTCATTCTTTCAAGCATCTTCCACTCGCAGAATGTTTACATTAACGACTGCAGTGGGCTCCAAGCCACCCGAGCCGGTATAGTCATTCACGGTATTGCAGGCTTCTTTAAAACATTTCCACCACTTAAATGTTTTAAAGTGACTAAGAGTCTCCTGTTTGAAGTCTTCTGTAAATGTCGATCTCTTTTATGGCTTCATTCGTGAGAGTTTATCACAAGTCCCGGTTTGAATTGAACACCCCTTGTGTATATGTATAAAGTGAAATTATACCAAACCGCATTGCAAATAAATAATCAATCTTGCTCTGATGTGTTAAAGCACACTAAAATTGGTGAAACAAATGATTAAAAATGGAAACCTGATTTTTTTTTTTTGTTGTTTTTTGTTTTTTTGTTGTAGCAAAGCAACACTGGATTGTCGCGTAACGTGATTGCTTTGTTCCAGGTTCTGCGAGGTGGCCAAAGAGAACGGCATGGACATTTTCCGCGTCTTTGACTCTCTGAACTACCTCCCCAACATGCTCCTGGGTATGGAGGCAGCTGGTGCAGCGGGAGGTGTGGTGGAAGCGGCCATCTCTTACACAGGCGACGTCTCCGACCCCACGCGACAGAAATACTCTCTGGACTACTACTTGAAGCTGGCTGACGAGCTCGTGAAGGCTGGCACGCACATACTTTGCATTAAGGTGATCAAGCTTGTAGTCATAAACAGGACGAGGGATGGATTCAGACCGGTTTTGATTGTTCTGCTCTTTGGGTTGAGCTTTCTTCTGGTTTTATTTTTCCAATATTCCTTTTTTGCACGCTGTGTTCAGCCTCAGTGGTGCTTTTCCTTCAATATTTCCACTCACTCATACTGTATAATACCCTGCTGATCTACTGCCTGTTTCATTCGAAAACACACTCACGCTTCGACAAATCCCCGTTTGCTCCAGGACATGGCCGGGCTGCTGAAACCGGAAGCTAGCCGTTTGCTGATCGGTGCGCTGAGGGATCGTTTTCCTGACACTCCCATTCACGTGCACACTCATGACACGGCTGGTGCCGGCGTAGCAGCCATGTTGGCGTGTGCCGAAGCCGGAGCGGACATCGTGGACGTTGCGGTGGACTCCATGGCCGGAATGACCTCCCAGCCTAGCATGGGCGCCATCGTCGCCTGCACCAAGGGAAACAAATACAACACGGGTAAGTGCTGCCGACCATGTGGACGTTTCTTTTAAAATTGCAGTAAGGGTTCGAAAATTACAAGACCACCCCTTTATGTAGTAAACACATTTTAGAATCAGTGTGAATAGCAATGCTGATTGAGAGTTAAATTTACATAAGCGCCCTTTTTTTTTTTTTTTTTTTTTTTGGTCTAATGGATTGCAATGTTTTTTGCATTACTGCCTTTTTTTTTTTTTCCTCTTCGAAGCATGGGGCCCTCTCGAGCCAGGGCAATATCAAAAGCCGGCCCTTCTCTGATTTTTTTGGAATGAATTCACGCTCACGCTGTGCACAATTGTTGCAACTCTTTTTGTTTTTACCGAAGCACACTTAATGCCCCTGCATCGGCCCAAGTGGCGCAGTCCAAATAACCACGCATACTCCAGTAATCCCATTTTCATAACCGTGTGTACTCACGGCTGTTTGACTTATGCAGCTTTTCTTTCACCTCTTCTTTTTTCTTTTTCACAAGCGTTTCCCCGTGTCTGCGTTCTCCACCTCTCTACGAAGGCGGGTTGGGTCGAAGAATGTCAGGCTTCTCAGAACCAGCTCAAGAACAGAACAAGCCCGGCTAATAAAAGTAGTGCAGAGTGTACGAGTGAGGGGGAGAGAGAGAGAGAGGATGTGTAGGGGTGAGAGAAAACGAGTGCGGAGAAGAAGCGACTGCGTAGGGGTGAGCGAGAAAAGGGCAGCGAGCGAGGTCAGAACGCACGGACACGGGTGGGGTGTGCTGAGTGACCTAGTGACCTTTCCTTAATTGTGACATTACAGGAACCGCTGGTGCTTAACCTCATCTTATGAGCTTGGCACCTTGCCGTCGTGAGCGAGCGAAAGCAAGCGAGAGAGAGGGATGCCAGTGAAAGAGGGCAGAGTTTTCTCAGTTCTGTAGCCTTTCAGGTCACTGTGCTGTCAACCAAAAAAAAGTCGACCCTCCTCACCCCTGCATTAAAAAACATGACTTTTAAACAGTTAACTTCTCTAATGGAGCTTATTTCTATCATAGAGGATGGCATTTGTACCGAAATTGTTAACCTGGCAGTAAAAAAAAAATTACGTCTTATGTACTCATGAACTTTTTTAGAAGATTTTTTATAAGCGTTTTGTTAGGGAGAAGAATTTTGTTCATCTCAGTTTATGATCTCATAAAACTAGCTGCATGGATGGATTGAACTCATCATGGTTAATGCAAAGTATTTAAGGAAAACCCCATGGAAACCCCGCATTTGAAACCAGGCACAGAAGCACTTTCAGCTAGAAACCACGTCTGATGACGTTATGTCCTCTTAAACATCTCCTCTCCTTAGTAATTGCTTCCAAGTCGTTCTGATTTGCCTTTGAACCGTCAGTGTTGTCCTGTTGTCCACTGCTAACGGGAGCTACAAAGCTAACTAGCTTGTAACACAAGGCTGAATCATCGTCTTTAAACCCTGATCAAGGGCACCACTTGGTTTGTGGAACAGGGGCTTGTACACCCTAGTGCACTAGCTTTCCATTTTTTTAAGATTAATCTGGAATACAGGGCCTCAGCTTTTTAGAATTCTCTGAGGGCTCCTATCTTAGCTTAAAAAGTCCTAGCTGGGAGTCCTAGGCTAAAAGTGATTTAGGAAACTTCTCAGAGCAACTCTGAGTAAGGAAAGTACAAAAACCTTTATCTTAGTGAGGTGTGGTTGACCCCGTTGCTAGGAATGATGCAGCAATTCAAGGTCTGTGATTGGTTGATTAAAAAAAAAAGAAAGAAAAAAAAAGTGCTCTTTGAGAAAATAGAATATATGATAATAGAATAGACAGTGAAATCATTTTTTGTATACATGTATAGTTGACATACTGACATCAAAGAAAATGTTCTCATTGGCCAATTGAAGTTTTCAGGATGCACTCTTACAAGAAAATAATTTGTGATCCATTCCACCAGTTCACGTCAGGTCGCAACACGCCATATAACACCGTGTTTATTATTATTATTTTTTTTTATAGTGGTTTTATTCCATACTTAACATTTTTATAGTAGTTAACAAATAAACAGAAAAATACAGGACAACTATACGGGAGCAACTTTTCTAAACCTTTCTGATGCATCGACAATTCCCAGGTTCCGGTCGACAGATGGTTCTCGCATGCAGGGTTGCGTTTTCTCAGACGGCCTCTAGACTTCGTGAGAGCGCAGTGGGTGGTTAGGGTGGATCGAAGACATGTTTGCATATTCATGCATATTAATAAATCCTCGCGGACCTTATGGTGATGAAGGTGTAGAGTTATTTATTTGCGTAGGATTTTACTACATTCCTAGGCCTATAAAAAATTTTTTTTTTTGCATATTATGTAAAATCTAAAATTCAATACCTTTCACTTATTCATACTACTTGAAATGAAATACTTTTGATTTGAAAAATAAAACCGTAATTTCCGAGCCGTGCCTCATTTCTCTCTTATTCCAGCATGAGTATAAAAAAAAATAATAATAACGAACCCGATCCACCCCGTCCCTCCTCCCTGTCTCCGCTCTGTTAAGTGAAAAATCCTACCCTGGAACTCCAATCCCAATCCGCTTGTCTTCTCAGCAGCATGTCGTGGGTGTGTGACATTGGCAGAGAGAATCGCATGAAGAGGTGTTCGCCGCTTTGTTGGTTCGATTTTGTCTACCGCCAGCGGATTCCTTCCTGTGGCCCCGTCTTTGGTTCGGGTTTCGGCCCCGATTAGCCGAAGGAACCGAATTATCAAGAGGCTTGAGTTTTTATGAGCGAATGTTGCTCTCAGGGCTGTCCCTACTGCGTGACTGGTTCCCGCTTGGCAGCCGACCGTGCCGTACATAATTCCGTGTCAGCTTTGCGTTCCAGATGCAGGCCTTTTTAATTTTTTTTTTCCCCCTTCCTCTTCTCCCCCTCATATGCCATGAAAATCTTGCACATTAGGGATTCTCACACGTGCAGCTCAGTCAATAGTGTGAAATTACTCATGAGAAATATTCTTGTAGTTGGGAATATGCTTTCTCGATACATAAATTGCCTGCATTGTGTAATTCTCTTGAAAGTATCCTAAAAACAATTTGCACCGCACTACACTAACTGGAGCAGCATAAGAATAGCCAGAGTACGACAGGCTTCTAGTAAACATACCAGCTTAAAAGATGCGTGTACCGCCTTAAGTGTCCACACGTGAGTGTCTCGTGTGGCTTGGTGTTTTTTTGAGGGCCTGTTCCTTCAGGGCATGAGCTACTTTAAATTCTTGCTCGTCTGTGTTTTGATGCCGCAATAGCTCCCAAACGTTTGTAGCTCCGGGTTGTTTGGATCCTGCATTTATTCCCACGGCTTAACTGTGGCTGTTGTACCTGCACTGGAAACGGGAACACCAATTATCTGGTTCTTTTGTGTAGCGTCTTCCGTCAGTTCTTGTCGTGTAGCCTTCTAGCACTTACTGTATATGCGACTTTATGAGGAACACCTATACACCTGGTAATTCCCGCCTTTTATCCTGATCATGTAGTAGCAAAATCATCCAGATGCAGGGCCTCGGTTAATAATCAGAACAGGGACGAAATGTGAAATCTGTGGGATATCTTTTACTGTGTCATGGTTGCTTAGTCATAAAGCTCCACTGGTGCTCGTAACGAGTGCACTAGGCACTCGTTAGTCACATAACACGTTTCTCTTTTCCTGGAATGTCCACTACGAGTCCACAATTACTGCCCCTTCCATACCTTTACTGCTGAAACTGCTGGACGTTTCGCTTTTTTTTTTTTTTTTTTTTTTTTTTGCTTTTGTATTCGACAGTGTTCTTTTTCGGCACCAAGAGCATTTTACTCATTAAATCATTTCATGAACTGATTGAGTAAAAATAAGATAAGCAGCAGCACAATGCATGAAATAATGCGAATACAATTCAAGAGCTTGTTCCCGGCAGGCAAGCTGGTGCAAGTACAGTATTTCAAGAATTGCAGATCTGGCATTTTCACACGCGCCAGTTTCTAGAGTTTGCACAAAATGGTGCAAAAGGCGATCAACAAATCTATGGGTGGAAGTGGCTTGTTGAGAAAAGTGGCCACAGGTAAATTTCCAGATTCATTTTTTTACAAAGGAACTACAGAACAAGAGCAGAAGACCACATTGGGTCCTGTCCAAGTTAATCAAGAATCCAAGGCTATCATGGGGACAGACCCAAACTGGACGGGGGAAGATTTAAAGGGGAAAAACAAGCCCCTAGTCTTTTTCCAGTCAACTGTCCACTTTTGGTAAATCTTTGTACTGGGGCAGTAGTGGCACGAATAGTTAAGGCTCTGGGTTATTGAAAGAAAGGTTGGGGGTTCAAGCCTCAGCTCCACCAAGTTGCCACTGTTAAGCCCTTAACCCTGTCTGCTCCAGGGGTGCTGTATCCTGGCTGACCCTGTGCTCTGACCCCATCTTCCTAACTGGGATATGCAAAAAATATATACAGTACAGGCCAAAAGTTTGGAGACACCTTCACTCAATCAATGTGTTTTCTTTATTTTCATGACCATTTCCATTGGTAGATTCTCACTGAAGGCATCAAAACTATGAATGAACA
>JAOVVA010000021.1:11418131-11461321 GCA_028565275.1 Leiocassis micropogon
GGCGTAAGATGAGTAATAGAACACTTTAAGATAATATCCGTTTGTTTGTGCACGCATCACGTAAAAATTACTTAACGGATTTTAAAGGGGTTTTCACAGGTGTATTTGGCTGATTTTGAGGTAACATATAAGCTTTACTTCATCACAATCGGCCCACAGGAAGAGATGATGTGCTGCTTTGAAATTTTAATGAAAAAACACCCTTACCATTTAAAAAAAATGAATAAATTGACCTTGAAAAAAAATTAATAGTTCTCAAAATTCAACAGATGGCGCTGTCCTTTTTTTTTTCTTAAATATGCGCTTATGAACGTGCAATTGAAATCTACTTAACACGATTTGGCACCTTCATTGCACCTTCTATTTCATGGTAACTCGTGAAAATTTTTGTTCATTCCAAAATTCAACAGATTGCGGTGCATATGTATATATATAATTTTTTTTTTAATTTCTTTTTTTAACATGCTGTGTGTGCAATTAAATTCCAAAAAACATTTTCTAACCCATTTGATTTGAGAATTCAGCAGAGCTCTGGTAGAAATGGTATACGCACTATTTATAGGACATGAATCATGTTATACCGTTCTTTCCTTTTTGCTTTTCTTTCACTTCATCACCTTGTCTGTCAATCTGACCTTTCCCTTTCTTCATTACATCATCCCCCTTTATTCTCTCAGTAGGTATCTCCATTCTCTCTCTCGCTCTCCCACTCTCGGACACAATTCCGATTCCTTAAAGTTAAATGCGAAAGCAAAAGAGTCATGTTTACGTCAAGGTCTGCAGAGCGAGTGGACTTTGCGTCGGTGCTTGAGCGGAAAAGGCGCGTGCGAATGTGAGCGAATGAACGCGTTCGCCTGGGTTGTCGGATTGTTTGCTGTCGTTTGTAAACGTACGGGGGAGCTCGGTGTGTGCGAGATTGTTTGAGACTCGGGTGCCGTGTCGGAGCTCGATTGTGCTGATCACAGTGCTGGGTAATTAGGGAGGGTGAGTGGGTTAAATGTGCCTGTAAACTGTTGCGAGTGAAGCGTCTCGTTGATTGATTAATTGGCTGCTGCTGATAAGTGATGGCACTGTGAGAGGCAGGAAGCAATCTATGCCCCGTCATCCATTCCTCCGCACCCCCCACCTCGTGCCTCCACGCGCTCGCTCTCTTGATTAAACACTCCAGTAGGTTTTGGCACCGCGTGTTTGATTAGCAGTCACAGCCAGTAAAGTAGCCAACTTTTTCTGATTATTAATAATGAAATATTAATGGCATGCAGCTATTTGCTTTGTAGTTTTTGCCAGCCCTGACACAGGCTTTGGCTCGAACTCTCTTCCCTTTGTCTTTCTGAAGGCTCTGAAGATTCGGATCCTCAGCCTCGGGGTGCCTGGCGTATCCGCTGAGGTCTCACTCGGTTGGTGTTTTGAATTCACAGAAGGAGAATCAACTTTTTTGCTCTAGTTTGAGTTGCACCAAGTTTCCATTTTGTTCCACAGTGATGTAACTAAAAAGACGATACAGCATCTAGAATAGTGATTGTATTCTGACGATCTTGGCAACACATGCTACAAACTTAGTTTTTTTTTTTAGTTTTTTTTATAACGCTAACAGTTGTCATAACATTTTATATTTGTTTATAATACTTTATAATGTCTACAATAAACTTATACTATTTACCACCATGCATGTTACCGTCATGTTATTGTATATGTTACAAGGGTCGTTTCAAGTCAAAGTGGGACTTTCTTGCCACATCCCACATACAGTCCTGCCATTTCTACATGTTTGGGCCAAGGTGTTCCTGGGAGGCCAGTGTTTGATACCTTGATGGTATCCAAGCACTAGTGAAAGTAAGTGATGATTGCATTAGCGTAACGTATAGAAAAATGAAGAGTGCACAGTTTCACCCGTTCCTCCAGCGTCCCTGTGGTTTCCTCCACCCTCGCGCGTTTCCTTTCACCTCCCAAAAAATATATGCCACAGGTCTGGCGATGCTAAATAGCCCTAGGTGTGAGTGTGTGCGTGCGAAGTGATGCATTTCCGCCTCGCATCCAGTGATGGATGTATTCCCGCCTCGCATCCGGAGTTACGCTCTGAATCCACCGTGGAAGTGATTACTAAAGATGACTAAACAGGATTATGCCTTATGTAATCCGACATTATCAAGTTCTGATGCTTTCGAATTTGTCTTACTCATATAACTATGTACATGCATTTATACAGGCCACTGTAAAGCTATTTAAAAGATAATACTGGATTGAAGGTATTACCAAACGTTTTAGGATTTCTTGTTTTGTTTGTACTTTTTGACTGCTACTTGAGGCTCTCTAGACAAACCAGGATTCGTCTAGGATTACAGTCTTTCAGGGTACACATCCTTTTATATTCTATATCGCAATTTTTGTTCATAAAGGGGTAAGTATTTGTGCATCTTAAACCTGACAAAGTGAATGCAGTGTACCTTTTAATTAAGATTTCAATCGATACATCACTTAGACCTAGCAGAGTTTCAGAGTTACCGATTTCATATGAATAATGTAGACTACATTCACTTTGTCAGGTTAAAGATGATTACCGTAGATACAGTCAAGGTGCGACACTGGCTTGTGTTTCCTGGCTTGCTTTGGGAAGGAGTGCATTATCACAGCTTTGCTTTCACTTAGGATTCCTTCTAAACTGTACATAAACATTGTGCTTAATGTAAATGCCTGCAAACAAGCAAAAGTTTAAAAAACGAGACATGCATTTTTTTTTTTTTTTTCTTCTTAGATCCCATCAATAGGACATTTCACGTCTTTTTTTTTTTTTTTTTTTTTTTAACCATATCAACCTCGTCTGACGTAAAAGCACAAGTACAACCAACTGGATTACATAGCTGGATTTGGATAGCTTCTATATATGTGCTCTGTGCAAGGGTTTCAAAAGGAGCAGGGATCAGTTCCAAGCTCTGTAACAGCTTTCAGTACATTTGGTGAAGTGTGAAAGCTGTTTTAGAGCTCTGGTGCGGTGCAAAGTGCCATGGTATAGAATTGTACCCTTCACTCATCACTGTGTTGTACCTCAAGGGTATATCATGTATTTTATACCCCCGACACTCTGAGTGTGAAAAACAGCCTAAATATATACGTCTCTTCGACATGCACTCTCTTTCTCTCTCAGGCATATCTCTGGATAAGGTCTTTGACTACAGTGAGTACTGGGAAGTAGCCCGTGGTCTCTACGCTCCATTCGACTGCACAGCCACCATGAAATCCGGGAACGCAGACGTCTACGAGAACGAGATCCCAGGAGGCCAGTACACCAACCTGCACTTTCAGGCTCACAGCATGGGCCTGGGCAACAAGTTCAAGGAGGTGAAGAAAGCCTACACCGAGGCCAACAAACTGCTCGGAGACCTCATCAAGGTGAGTGGACCACATCCTGGACGAGAATTACCGTACAGTCGTGTCAATCGGGTTCCCAAGCTGCGGCGTTTATGATTGCCACGGTTGCCAATCAGTGTCCTTTGAGACCCGCGGCAAGTGTGTCGAAAGTGGCGTTTCGTCAGCCGCAGCTGTTTGATTTCTATGAGAACTTTTGAAAGCTCAGATATGCTGTAATTAAATAACACAGTTTTCATGCCGCAGCTTCACTACAGTTAAATGCGACTTAATTATCGCCTAGTGCTCTGACAGGCACCTCGCTCCGCTCTCTGCAATTCACGCGTACTTTCGCAAGATCACAAGAGTTCTGGACCCGAGAGCACCACTTCGCCTTCAAGTTTTAATTGCACGCTGACTTCTCCGTCACTCTCCTCCTGCAGTCCTTTCAGTCGTAATAAAAATAGAAAAACGGCATGAACGTCGTACAGGAAGGAGGGGTGCGATCCTTTCAATTGTATCTACGCCAATGGCATCTGCGAGTATCCGGTCTCACCTTGCTGCGTTTTATTTCCTACTGCTTAATGAGTGGCTGTTGTTCTGTTCTCTTCTCTAGCCCAAGCGGAACAAGCAAACAAATAGCGTAGCCGTTTATGTGCCACGCTAACACCGGTTTTCATTACTGCCACGCTATTGTCTCCGTCACTTCATTTCATTTTCCCTCGCCTTCATGCTTATGGCTCTGGGTGACTATAAATGGAATCTATTCAGTCATATCCTTTTAGCCGTCTTCACAGTGATAAGGCAACACAACACAGAAGAAATGAGTGGTAGTGGTTTCGGTGTTGGAGAGGTGTTAAATAATCTCTTTCATGGGTGTGTCTCTCTCTCTCTTTAGGTGACCCCATCTTCAAAGATCGTTGGCGACCTGGCGCAGTTCATGGTGCAGAACTCCCTGACACGGGCGGAGGTGGAAGAGCGGGCCGATGAGCTCTCCTTCCCTCTCTCCGTGGTGGAGTTCCTGCAGGGCCACATCGGGATCCCGCACGGAGGCTTTCCTGAACCGTTCAGGTCGAAGGTAAGACCTCGTCAAACCGAAAAAAATAAAGAATGAATCCTGAAAACCGGATTTAACCTTCAGAAGCTGAAGTTATCATGGGTGAGGATAAGTATATCTAAAGTTCTAACATGTGACATGTCTGAGGGCTGTCTGATTACGGAGCCGATATGTCTGATTCCATATCACCTAGACCTAGCAGTTACATTAACTCTCAAATGTATAAACCTTTGGAAGCTGTTGATCATATTTTAAACAGGATTAATTTAAAGGTGGGCCAGGAAGGACTATTTCATTACTGTAGTGACGGTAAAAATGATTCAAAAACGCATGTAGTTATAAAAGTGAAACGATTTCTGAGGATTTAAAGGCTTTCGAAATTTTTCAGTTGCTTCATAAACATTTTACGTCTTCGATTTCTTTTCACACGACTATTACAGAGGCATAAACCAACAAAATATAGTTGAAAATAAAACCTTCCCTGGATTAAAACACTGTCGTCTTAATGCATCTAATTGGTCTGCAGACTCTAAACACCATATCGATAGTTTGGAATCAGCCGTTTCAACAACTCTTCCCTGCTTAGAAAATGAGGTATCTTGTAATTTTAACTAGTTTGCTGTTCCTTATGTGCATCAAGTGCCAGATAAGTTCTCTCCGTGGAGCTCATTATAATGTGAACGCTTAGTCTCTTTAATCTGATCTTGGCACTGGGCGGAAAAGTGTTTTGGCAGATGGCAGGTGCTTTCTTGTGTCAGATTATTACCAGTTTGTTAACGTTGTGCATGTGGAATTCCAAGCTAAAATCGGCTAGATAATTAAAGCTACACGGTGTATTTAAAAAAAACAAAACACAAAAAAAACGACCACATGGAAAATATATGGCAAATAAATAATACTTAGTCTAAAGAATTTGAGTAAAGAACAGTTGTTCAAATTACCGAGAAAAAAGTCTTACCATATCCCTAATTCCTTCATTTTAAGTTAAATGATGTAGATTAGTATGAAGAAATGCCAACAGATGTTTTACGGTGACGGGCTGAAAAGTGCATAAAGATGCAATTTGCTTTAAAAATTGCTTATGTAACAATCTCGACCTCATTTCCCCTCTCGTCTGTTTTAACCACTCAATCACCAGTACTGTATACTAATCACTGGCATGATCATCGGTCATATGCATCGGTTTCTCACTGGTTCATGCCTTAAAGTGGATGTTTTTTTCAAGTTTCATGGGTCACTGTGTGGCTTACCAAACTCAAAAAATCCTCTAAATTTGAAAATGAGAGAGAAACTATTACTCAAGCTTACTTTATAAATAGAAGAAAGTCTGGCTCTTTGGAAGCAAAATATAAAGAAATGTAAATAATATAAAGAAGACTTTTGCACAGTATTGTATTACCCTGGGAAAAAATATTTATCGGGGAAAACGTGATTCCTGATTTTTGCAATATAAATATACAGTATAAGAACATGGATGGTTTTATTTGCTGTAAAGGAGCACATGTGTCTGTAAATTACGGGCAGAATATAATGCCACTGTCTGATCTGTCCCTGTTTACTGCTTCAGATATGCAATGTATTTAGATTTGCATTCGAAGTGGACCTGGGCTACACATGATGTCTGTGGAAAAACTAAACACTGAAAAGAAAAAAGGTTCTTGGGAAAACGGTCATTTTTCATTTACAAAATATACCACCTTCCGCAGTTCCTCAGCCTCACCTACATGACCGAGTTCATAATCAGTCTCAAGCAGGTGTCCTCCAGATGTGTTTTTTTTTTTTTTTTTTTTCCTGGCAAGCTTTCTTTAGCACTAAATAATTTGGAAAAGTGCACCGTCTGGCCAAAACAAGTCCTTGTTTGGATGTAAATAAGCAAATATTTTGAGTGCTTGATTATGTAATTACAGTGATTATATATTCAGTTGGCAAAAAAAATCTGATGCAGTGAGTAGCTTTTCATTTCTTAATTAACAATGTCGGAAGATGTGTCCTGTGGTCAATGAGATGATGATGATGATTCTCTGTTTCAGAAGGGTGAAATTATTAGGCTGTATCAATCAAAAAAAATCGAAAAAACAACGGAGAAAATGACTGAAATTAGTAGAATTGGGTCAGATGCATTATTATAACCTGAAAAGACGGTTCTGAATGATAGTCATGAAAGAAATGCAGTCGAATCCTTGGTGAAGTTCCCTGAATGTAGCGAATGACCAGGTTATCACATCTATGGAGTTTTTCTTTCCTGATGGCACGGCTCTAAGCTGAGGTGCCGTTTGTTTACTTGGTGATTTTTGAGGCTGTTGCTCTGCAGCAGAGGTAAGTTTTCTTCTTGCTTTCCTGAAAGTCTTCATAAGAGACTATTGTATCTTGTGTCTTGCAAGAACTATCCCAGAACAGCTGACCTTTGTGTCTTAAAATTATAACTGACTGTTCTTTAATTACATAATGCAGTGAGTGGTGTTTTTAATGTTTTAAAATGTAGAAAGAGGGGTTCAAACTTTTGACTGGTATGGTACTTAACATTTCGGGTTTGTTACATAATAAAAATAAATGGGACTACAAAGCGTGGACACGGGTTTACTGCTGGTAACCCTGGGCGCTGGTATAATGCCCACAAAACATTGGTTTATTAAGGATGAGAAACATGCAGAATGAACTTCTGAAGACCTCAGCAAAAAGATGCACATTTAGGTTTTTTTTGTTGTTGTTGTTGGTTTATGCCTGAACAGTAAGTAACAAATTTTTTTTTTTTATAATAAATCATCTTTCTTTTGTGTCTTGTGGCAGAAATAGATTTATTTCTCTCTCATTAAGGCAGTGATTAAGCTGGGCTACTGGAGCAAACCACTCATGATAAAATATAAAACATCTAATCTCCTATCCATGTTTTATCCTGAATTTGTATTTTTTTTATCCTTTGTTTTAACCATCAGATAATGCCTTCTAAATGTGAACGAACATACTCTATATTTATCGCGTTACTGCACATGACCTTTTGTTTGTCTCATGAGCTTTACTGTATATCTAAGGGCTCGATCTCACTCGTATGAGTGTAATAACTGAAAGTGGCTCCATTTTCTTCTCGTTACCGTCATTCTTCAGACCGATGGTGCTGTCTTCACTAAATCTTGCACAAAATAAAAAAAAAACAATAAAACTCTCTTCGCCTGGCTTTCCACCAACACAACACCACGACGTTCAGCTCGTTTGCTTATATGCCAAAATGCTTCGTATGCTGAGGCAAATTTCTTGCTAAATTTCAGTTTCTAAGGGGAAAATTCACGAGAGCGTTCCTATGCTAACGTACCGCTGTTACGTGTTCTAGAATTACTTTTTACTTTGTTTAGAATTAAATTGCTATGAAAATGGAGACGGTGGTGAACTCGCCGCTTTCCGGCACCGTGGCGAAAGTCTACGTCAAAGTCGACAGCAGCCTGGAGGGCGATGACCTCATCCTGGAGATCACCGAGTAAACCGAGCAGCGCCATCAGACATCCTTGGGAAAATTTCCACTTTATCCTTTAAAAAAAAATTGAGAGATAGATCTTAACATTAAACTTACAAATAATTTGAAGCACTCAAAAAAAAAAATAAATAAATAAATAAAAAAATACACGCACACCAATAAAAATTCCATGTAATGGTGCTTGGATCCTTATCAGCCATGACAGTAATGCAGCATGGTACTGGGTTTTTTAATGAGCAGGGATGCGTTTCACTGTTTACAAGTCACCAAGGAATTAATTACAGTACTTCGCCGGAGCGTTTCGATGCATTATTCGAGTTTATAAAAATGCTTTCAGGGCTTTGTTACTAAATTACAAAGAATCGTTAAGACGTTCATAAAGTTTTATGAGCACAGGCCGAACAGAACGTGGTAGAAAAGTTTATTTATGCTCTGTAGAGGTGCTTTATCGAGTTAGGGAACTATGATGGTGTTTAGAGTGGGCCTGTCTGATTCACACTGCCTAATGTGCCAAATTTCATCCGTAGATGACTTCATCTCTCCATCTCAGTCACTTGCTTTGTCTTTCTCTCTTCCCCCCCTCACTTCAAATAAAATTGTTCTGTTTATAGCCGTCTTTTGCGTCTTGTTCTTGTCAGCAAGAAGCTCCGAAAAAGCTCATCCTCCCCGTTTGCCATTCATGCCTCAATTACAGACGGCCTCTTTTGTGCAAGATCAATTGTTTCCCAGACAAATGTGTGTCCCTGAAGCTTTAAGCACGGACCATGCTGCAGTTCGGCTTATTTATTGCGCGTGCTGGTTGAAAATAAATAGGGCATCTGCTTAGCGTGCGTTGTGGATTACATTACATACATGCATGCATACTGTACATGCGTACTGAGGTGCATTGCCTCAGTTTGATCATTAGGATGTAAATTGAATGTTGCAAAAGTATCCATGTGCAGCTTTTATCTGTGTTTGCCCACGGAGATGAAGACGTGTTTTATTTCACCCCACAGCACGTTTCGAGGCGTTCTCGCCGTCGCAGTAAGGCATAGGCGAAAGCCACATCAAATATTAAAGTTTCATTTACGCTCGTAAAACTGCTACCACTCAAAGGGCGTCCTTAAGGAGTGCTATCCAGCTGATTCGTCCAGCCTCCTAAATGGAGGCAAATGGAAAGGAAAAGCAGGGAGGATTAATTGGGCTGCCTGTAATGATCATATATAAATATTCCTACAGTTTTGAGCTGGCTCTGGAGGATTATAAGCACTCCAGACATATGTGCAAATGAGTCCTGTATGCATGAGTGGAAAGCTTAGTCTCTCGAAGGGAAGCTTTAATCTACATTACAGAAATATACCAGCGATGCCGTTAATCCTTGTCGGGTTCTCTGGATTCGTGTAACGGACGGTGTTTTGTGCAGGTGCTGAAATCGCTGCCTCGTGTAGAGGGTCGTCCAGGTGCATCGCTCACGCCCATGGACTTCGAGGCCATGGAGAAGCAGCTGCGCGAGACACATGGTGATGACATCACGCCCGAGGACGTCATGTCCGCAGCCATGTACCCCAAAGTGTTCCAGGAGTTCAAGGACTTCACCAACACCTTCGGACCTGTCGACTGCCTCAACACGCGCCTCTTCCTGGATGGACCAAAGATCGCAGAGGAGTTTGAGGTTCCCTTCTGTTTACTATTCTGTGCAACATCACACGCACATCTTAATGCACATGCTAAAGTCTGTCTCTTTTGGAAAATTCATTCAGGTCGAGCTGGAGAGAGGGAAGACGCTCCATATTAAAGCTCTGGCGCTGGGGGATCTCAATAAGGCCGGTCAGAGAGAGGTGTTCTTCGAGCTCAACGGTCAGCTGAGGTCTGTCCTGGTCAAAGACACCGTCGCCCTGAAGGTATAAACACCGATAGATTTATCTTTGAATGTATATATTTGCATTTTGACATTACTTGGCATCCTTTCGGCCAAAACATGGTATTGCTGCTAAAAAGCGTCACCCAGGTAAAAATGAATTTTCAGATAGGATCATATACAGTAACACCACTTTACATAATACTTAATGCTTCTTATCTTCCGATCTATGCTTGTTTTTTGTAAATATGCACACATTTATATTTTTATCAGATAAAGAAACACATTTGCTAAATACAATTTCATGCCCTTTTATGTAGTCTCTAACTTTTTTTGAATTCAGATCTTTCAATGATCTTAACTGTCATTCAGATGAAAATCAGCCAATTTAGACTTCACATGAAAAGATATAGTATTATTCTAAAATGCAGAATTGTTAAGATATTGCAATATGAATTGGACATGGGTTACGGACACTACAGATTTTTTGCCTTTTAAACATTTGCCAATTTTTACAGGTACTGTATAGACAGTATAACACTAAAAAAAAATGCCATTTTGTGGGCTTGTATAAAATCATCTCTCCAGAAAAGGCTAGCAAGATTGCTCACTTTCATGTTGCATAAACTTTTGAAGTAGCTTCTTTGGCACACACATTATCTGTATTATATGTATAGCATAAAATAAAATGAGCACCAATACTGTGTTTTGGCTGTTTATATACATTTTTAAAAACGTATTTAATAGAAATGTTTCCTAGCCTCTGAAGGTCTGGATAAGCAACTTGCAAACCTAAATGCATTGCATACTTATCTTATTTATGAAAAGTTTAACCATGCATGAATAGTTGATGCTATGAATAAGACGGATTGAAGTGTCAGTATTTGGTATTTCTTATTGAAGCTTCACATTACCACTTGGATGAAAATAGATGTGTTCGGGTGACTGTTTTTCAATCCTGCTTAAGTTCTTACTCCCACAGATCACACTTGCTCACCACGTTATTTATCCACAAGCGATGTTTTGACGTAGACTTTCGCCACGTATAAAAATTCAAACTTAATTGCCCAGTTTCCTAAAATTGAAACACATTAGTCATTTAAACCACCAAGACTCATGTCTGATTTCTTTTTTTTTTTAAACAAATTTTTTATTTTATTTTTTTTTAACATTTATGTAAATGTGGTTGTATCTCGCACATACACTAGGGTTCAGTTCATCGTCAAGTCCAGTAAAAACAGACACAACCACAGACCGGCATCTAATAACTCCTGGCTTTTTTTTCTTTATCAGTTGCAATATGTCCTTTTCTTGGTGCCCTTTCCTGTCCTTTAAAGACTGGCTACGTCTAACCACCACTGTGTGCTCCTCCAGGAAATGCACTTCCACCCGAAGGCACTTAAAGACGTCCGGGGTCAGGTGGGAGCGCCCATGCCTGGGAAAGTGGTCGAGGTCAAGGTCAAGGAGGGCCAGAAAGTGGAGAAAGGCCAGCCTCTGTGCGTCCTCAGCGCTATGAAAATGGAGACGGTGGTGAACTCGCCGCTTTCCGGCACCGTGGCGAAAGTCTACGTCAAAGTCGACAGCAGCCTGGAAGGCGATGACCTCATCCTGGAGATCACCGAGTAAACCGAGCAGCGCCATCAGACATCCTTGGAAAATTTCTTTCAGCTCCTGTGTGGGGTTTATACACAAACACAAAAATAAAATTAGTAAATAAAAATACACACTAAACAGAACAGTGCACACACATTTTAAAGCAAACTGGAGGTATGCACGGATTTTAGAACTGACAGAGGGGGGGTTCAATATTTAGTCTTAATATTATGTACACGTAGTTATTGCCTAATGTTTCTGGAATTAGTGTTTGTGCACTGGGTGCGGAAGAGTTCTTGTTTTTCTGTCATCTCGATCTATTTTACATAATCACCTGTCATGTGTAATCACAAGAGCTAATGATCCATGAGCTGGAAACTAGTGTTACATTAACATTGGGTGTCTGTTAATGTTGATGTCATTATGTCTGCTGAAATAGGATTGTGGCGGTAAAGGAATGATGTTTAATTAAGTAAAAAAAAAAAAAGCAATAAATCAAAAGGGTATACTCATAAGTAGACTCATTTGCACAGAAATTATATATGTAAAGAAATAGGATCTAATTTCTTTTAGCGTAACATTTTGGGTGTTGCCTTTAATCCTGGACAAACCAAAAGAGGAAAAAAAAAGCTTTGCTTTCTGATGTTTCATGTTCAGCCGAAATCATTTCCGACTTATTGGTCCTAACGCACTTCTGATCGCTGACAAAATATTAATCTATAAGAGTAAAAAAATAATGTCAAGGTAAATATGATGTATGTCCTTGTTAGCACTGTGAGCCTGAGAGCTCTGCTGTGGTTTTACCCAGAATGCATTAGTCAGAGCTAAAGACTTGGCTGGCCGGCGATGCGTTCTTGGCTGAATTTCAATCATCACAACAAGCCTTGATGATGAGATGAGGTCCCATGAAACCCCGGAGTCTCGGAGCTCCTGCAGAATGCAGAGTTGGCGTTCCCCGATGCTGATCTGAATTTATTGTTCCGATAATTTGCCCCGAATGTGAACATCACACCAGTCTTGATTACATTCCTCTTGGGTTCGGGCGCACCATGTTTTGGCCTGCAGAGCTACCTTCCCCGTCTTAGCTTCCCTTTCCCTTTCTTTTCTGTCGCTCACTACAGCACTGCCACTGGAGGTTTCTCATTTGAAGTGTTATCTTTTGTAGCCGGGAATCAAATGTGAGGTTTTGCAAGAGCCGTCTGTGGAGAGCACTCAACACCGGGCGTTCGTACACTCGAACAGTTGCGAATCGGTAATCCATTAGGCAACACCTGGAGTGCCGGAGCTTCGGCGGTGGAGTACTGTTAAATCGGGGACTGGCGTTTGATCACTCTTGCTGTCTTTTAACCTCGTAACATTAACATCTCAACACAGCTGAAGAGGTCTGGTGTAACCTTGTTAACCATGCTAATTTGTAGTCTAAAGACACTACTCGCGTGCTGCAACTATAAAATGAGGATAATGTCTTCGTTCCATTAAAAAAAAAAAAAAAAAAAAATAGATGGAATGGCTGCTAAAGAAATTTTCAACTTGATGTCCCTCGACAGCATAAAGTATTTGTGCAATATTTACAGGAAAAAAATGTAATGCGTTTCCCAGCGCTGAGAAATCAACATCAAAATTTATTTACTGACGGCACCACAATAACGAGAGTCTTAAGGCCAGTTAAATTCTATTAGACGATTTTAAGAGCGAAAACTGCAACCATTAGACCAGCAATAAAGGTGCAATTATGAGACTGATATGAATAGTCCTGCCGAAGCGGTCCATATGCAGACTTGTATAGATGACAAACATTTGTGCTACACCATACGAAGCAGCTTTGTTTGCTTTTCATTTCCTGAGGATTTGTGGGATCAGTGATCATTCTGGAGGAAAGTAATGACTAGCTGTAGCAGCAAAATTCCATCCTTTTTTTTTTTTTTGTATCTTATTCGAGTAGTGTGAAGTGTTTTACTCCTATTTGGTCAAAGATCTAGGTCAGGTTTTGCATCAAAGCGGTAGCACGATGGGTAGCATTGAAACCTGAGCTCCACGGTCACCACTTCAATCCAGATCTCCAGTTACTCACTTTATAGAGTTCCACATACACTAATGTTCATATGGGTTTTCTCTGGGTTCACTGGTTTCCTCCGACCTCCCAAGATCATGTTATGGTATGAGTGCATTGTGTCCTGCCCCCTTTATTGAGCGTGTATTCCAACCTTCACAATGGTTTCCAGGGAGAGTCTCTGGATCCTACGACCCTGACAACACTAAAGTGCTAAAAGATGAATGAACAGTTTGACCGTACCTTCCATAGTTGGTGGTTATTTCTCATTACGCTGAAAAACACTGAAATGTTTAGTCTGTTTGTCCTACAATCACTTTAAAGGCAAAATGTGTTCACATGCACGCTCATATAATTGTTAAACTGTCCAATATTAGTGGCAGAAGATCCACCACAGGTTTTGTGCAATCTGAGGTGCTTTTCTCTTTACCACGGTTGTAAAGTGTAGCTACTCAAGTCAGCCTGAACCGATCTGGCTCTTATCCACTGTTTGATGTGAACATAACAAAGGTTCTTGACCTCTCTGTACGTTTATGTACACCGTCCTGCTGTCACGTGAAAAGATGTGATTCAAATAATGTGCGAATTTTTATTGATTAAAATTTGGGTGAAGATTTCTTCTCCTACAGTAGCTGCACAGTACTGGATCAGCCACTACCTCATGCTGCAGTGCCCTTTCTCAACCATTAACCCCATTTACTAGTCATTCTGACATTTTATACTGTCTTACATGTACTACATTACAGTACGCATACTTAAATATTCCTGAGGCGAGGAAAGGCTTCTTTATACATTTGAGAAAATCTCAGCATCTCTGGTCTTCTCGATCTCAGGACTCGTCACTTACGATTGGTCCCCGTTGTAGCATTAACTGATGCTTTTTTTTTCTTTCTTTTTTTCCCCCTAACTAGGTGCAATGCAGCCAAACTTAATGCGATGTTTAACTGAATATTTAATGAGTTTTACTAAGTGATTACTGTTTACTGCTTGGTTTATGAGGGTTTTGCAACTGTAAAAATGGAACAATGTTTAAATTTCCTGCACTTATTTCAAGTTGAAATTGAGTATGTTAAATAATAAATATTGGGATTTTTGCTAGAATGACGTTAAATAAGTTTTACAGGCTTGTTGGAGATGATAGATTTTGTAGTGTTTATCTTGAAGTGCATTGATTTTCCATCCATGTGTTACGTTAATGATGTATAAGAGTTTATGCAGATACTAATTCACTGTAACCTTTTGGTTTATCTTGGAGAAATAAAAAAAATAAAAGACTGAGTGTTTCTTCCTTTTTGGAGTTAAACGCTGTACATAAAGTGGGATACACAAGCCCGAGACCATGACTGAGAATGCTTCTGTTCTGTATTCTGACTTTAGAATCGTAAGTTGAATTCTTGAAGATTTTTTATTTTTTTTTTACATTTTATTTTACATTCTATTTATTTAGAATTTGGTTCGGCACTCTTTTGATTTAATAAGTGTACACTTCAGCTGGTTTGGACTCCACAAGTTTGTCTGTTGGCGCAAATCCTTCATTTTAAGTCTCATTTTAACGTGTGCTTCGACAGAAGAGATAAGGAAGTTTAAAAAAGACAAATTTGAGCTAGCATTACAAAAAAGTGCAGACTATCAAATGTTCAAGATAAGGGCTGCGTAACTGAATTGATTTTGCAATTTATACAATCTTTTTGTAGATCGACTGATCAATTCACGCGTGTTTAGATAACCCTACCATCTTTAAATTTGAATTTCTTAGAAAATATACCGCAGCTTTTGCTGAAGATGCATATCAAAAGAATTCACAAATACTCTTCTTTCGCAAGATTATTGCTGCTGCTTCTTGAGTTTATGGGCACTTGGTGCAATACTGCCACCTTCTGGACTGGAGTCTGGAGGAGAACATTGTCAGGAAATAATCACTTTCAGCAATGTTAAATTTTTTTCCTGATAATTTTTTCTCCAATATTATCACTTTATAGAAGACACAGCTTAAACAAAAACACATTACACAGCATTTTAATAAAAATAGACACCAAAAGAATTCTCAAAATACATGTTTTGCAAGATTATTGATGATCCTTTTAAGTTTATGGGTAGTTGGTGCTTGCTATGCTGCCACCTACTGGACTGGAGTGTGAAGGAGGAAATTGTCAGGAAATAATCACTTTCAGCAATGTGTATAATTTTGGAGAAAAATGTCAGGAGAAAATTATCATTTTTATCGAAGACAAAGTTTAAACAAAAACGCATTATACAGAATTTTAATGAAAATACACACCAAAATGATTCACAAAATACACTTGTTTTGCAAGATTATTGCTGCTGCTTGTTTTACGTTTATGGGCAGTTGTTGCAATACTGCCACCTACTGGACTGGAGTGGGGAGGAGAAAGTTGCCAGGGGGAAAAAAAATCGCTTTGTTTAAACAATCAAAAACATGTTACACAGCAATTTAATGAAAAATACACACCAAAAGCACTTTTGAAAGGATTGACCAAATACTCTCGTTTTGTAAGATTGTGAAAAAAAAAAGTTATAGTCTACCTTTGATGCACAGCTGTGGTTAAGATCCATTTATTGTTTTGCATATTCAAAAACTTGATTTATTTTAGTGTGGATTAGTGAGACTTGAACGCCACTGTTGTGTATAAATAGTATCAGGAGTACACCCAAGATATGAATATTTGATATCGATCATGGATGAGAGGAAAAAAGCAGGCTATTTGTAAAAATGAAACACATTAATGATGCTGCAGATGCAATAAGTGGGTTTTATTACTGCTTCAACGATCAGTGGCCTTGCGGTCACTTGATCTGTAACGGCTGACGAAGATTATTGATCGACTCCCTACCTAGTAGTCCCTTTTTCAAGTGAGGAAACTCAAAGTGTGAGCAAATAAGAGAGAAAGACAGCATGAGAGATCATGGCATGAATCACCAATCAAAGTATATTAGCATTGGTAACATAAAAACATCAAAATGCAGTGTGTGTGTGTGTGTGTGTGAATCAGAACGAGGCACTTCTACTCAATTAGACTTCCTTTATGATTGCCAGAAATGACTGAAATGATGCATCCACAAGCACAGGATGACAGGAAGCGTGGGGTATAGTTAGAAATGATGGATGGCTCCTCCTGTCACGGAATACCTGTGAGGGTAGAGCAGGGAAGCGAATGCAGCTTTGAACTCAGGAACCTGTTATTTTTATATTTTTCCTTCTCTCTCTCTCTATTGTACAGAAGCTTCAGAGCAAATACATGAGGCTATTAAGAAAGCGGTGCACTTCGGATATACGAAAGGTCGTTTTAGAGGTGTTTGCACTGATTGAGTTTTCTCTATATAAATTAAATATCAGTTTTGTTTGGGAAGATAGGAGGGCAAGGTTGTTTTTTTTTTTTAAAAAAGAAGAAGAAATTTACACATGGCTAGTAAAATAAAGAGCAGGTGAATTTAATGATCTGACCAAACATGAATGCATACATGAATATTTTCAGTGCAATTACATGACTGGAGTGCCATTTAACAAAATATTAAGCTCATTTTTTTAAAACAGTTTTTAAAATGCAATGTAAGAAACGGTGCATCTTACATGCGTAACAGGTGCAATTTATGGGATAGAATTTGTAAATGCACAAAATTTCACTAGCATCCACACTAATAGAAGCCAACATCAAGGATATTCAAATGATTTACTGACCTTGGTGTGGTGGTTAGCACTGTCGCGTTGCACCTCCAGGGTCCGAGTTTGATTCCCGGCCAGGCTCGATTCCCGTCTCTGTGGGCATGGAGTTTCCATGTTCTCCCCGTGCTTGGTGGGTTTCCTCCGGGTACTCTGGTTTCCTTCCAAAGACCTGCAGATTAGTCTAATTGGTGTTCCAAATTGCCCATCAATATTACAAAGTACTGCTAGTAACTGCTATTTAGATATTAGACGCATAGATATTTTATATATCACCCCGGACTTCCGATTGGCACCATGTCCAGGGTACCGTGTACCGTGCTTCGTCCGCCACTAGACTGTATACAGGATAAAGCAGTATAGACGATGATTAAGTCATCGGACATCCCTGCCACACTTCAGTCAGATGCCAATGCCATATTAAATAATCCTAAAGCTGTTTTTTAGGATTGCATAAGAACTATTAAGTGTTTGACAGCGTTGAGCTCCTTCCAGCATTAATAGATGCAATAAGGTGTAATCGTTTCTTTTAAAAGAACTTAATATTACACTTAGTAACAAAGATGATTATTTAAAGTGGATAAAACAATATCTTCATTCTGAAAGCTAGTAATGAAAAAGAATAAAATGACAGCTGAAAAGGACTGATTGCTTAGAAGGATGTTTCTCCCCATGTGCATTTCTCTCCCAATTTGCTTCTGTTACTGGAAATTACTGTTTGAGAATCTGAAAGATAAATTGCAACTAAATCGTGAACGTTATCTACTGTTGTCCAAAATGTATGAATGTTTTACTCATTTGTGAGACATTATGCTTTTCTCACATCTATAACTGTCGTTTAAATACCAGCACTTCATCCTTTGATTTTGATACTGACGCATTAGCCATGGCTTCACTTGCAGTGAAAGTAGCACGATCCAATTTGGCGCTGCTGCTCGACCATCGTCGCTGATGCAACAGGCTGGGAACAGACAATCTAGTCTATATAAGATATCCACTGTAATTGTAAATGAGGGGAAAAAATGGCTGAGAGAACTTCTTCCAGTGATCTTCAGGAAATACAAAAGATGCAACTTTCTGTTGAACATGTGACCTTTATAGGAATGAATGTATTCAGGTAAAAGGTTCCATTTGAATTCTGTGGCTATTTCAAGCGTGAAGGAAAAAAAAAATTAAGTGTTTTAATTTACTAATAAAATACTGAATGTTCAAGTCAAACCGGAACTGGTGATGAAATTTCTTGTGAACGAACACTAAAAACCGATTGATATTTATTTAGTTTCTTTTTCTTTTACTAACACCTTTTGCACATTACTAAATGCTCTTTATTTTCCTGCTAATTTTCTAATTTCTTCCTCTGATCTTATGAAACAGACAAAAAAAAATTTAATTGTACCCAGTATAATGACAATAAAGATATTCTTAATTCTTTCTTAATTCTTAAGAGAGCTCCTGGGAAGCCAGCATTTCAGACGAGAAGCAGGAGTCCGATCATGGCTCCTGAGTACTGGGAAAATGTTCTACTTTAAACGCTGGGATAAGTGCATAAGTGTAGCAGGGGATTATATAGAAATAAAGGGAGTTTTTACTCTCATAACTTTTCTGTTATTCTTCACAATCAAAAGTCCCGGTTCGACTTAAACGGCCCTCATATACAGTATTCATTAAGTTATTAATTCATTAAGTTATATATTAATGGTGACCATCGTATTTATTACCATTTTTACGACCATAGTAGGACCTCCAGTCAACATTCAGACACGCATTACAGGAAATTTCAAAATGAATCTGTATGTCTTTGGGAGGAAACCCACCAAGCACCAGGGAGAACATGCAAACTCCATGCACATTGACCTAGAGGCGGGAATCGAACCCGAACCCTGGAGGTGAAAGTCGACAGTGCTAACCACTACACCACTAAGCTGCCTGATTGACTGATAGCTGTCATCACTTGTGGTTTAACTTACCACAAGGCGTGTAGGAGATGACATGAGACGACTTGTACCATATTAACGATGGAGTTTAATCAAATGCAAAGTAACAAGCAACTAAAATAAGCAACCTTAGTATATTGGCTAAGCTAAAAACTAAGCTAGCTTGTGATAACCGCGGTAAGTACTTATAGTAGGTGGTGCCAATATGGTTGACTTTACAGAGGGTTTGTCCAGTCCTTATACAGTCTACGGTATACACAGTGCCAACCACTAGGCCAGCGTGCCGCCATCGATTTTTCTATACTCTTATAAATATGGGCCTCATCAAAAGTGTTACCAAATACTTTACTATTATTTTTACACTCTACATTTTGTGTGTCAAGCTCTGTTCATTTGATAAGACCATGAAGAGTGAAAGTTCAACTGTGAAAAAATGATTTGAGGGGGAAAATGAAAAGATCCTGTCCTTATAACGTCTTGTGTCGTATATAAAAATAGTGCGCCCTATCAACGTGACACATCCGAGTGTGAAATACGACTATGTGATAAGTGATTAGATCTCTATCTGATTATCTCGCACCGCTGCAACACTTCAAGATTAGAGCGGGTCGGTCTTGTGCTTCAGCGGCTTCGTCAGTCACATCATCAGACCTTCACATCAACGCCTCTCACCCGAACTACGCTACAGATCATCTATAATGATCACATCCAGAGGTCGCTCGCTTTCATCTTCCAACGCCATCCAATCTTTGTTATCCGTTTTTTTCTCCCCCCCTCTCTCTCTCTCTCTTTTTTTTACCCCAGAGCTCCTCCTGAATCACTGCAGCTCAGCAGGATGCCATCTTTTAGCTCTCGTTAAGCATTCAAGGATGCTTAGAAAGCCTCGACAGCACCTGTAGCTCCGATGATGAATTAGATATGAATATTCAGAGTGTAACCCTGCTACTGTCTAATGACCCCGATGTCAGTTATTAAATTATTAATGACCACCAAGTAAGCCGAGCTTCACTTTCAGAGCGCCACGAGCCCCTGCTGCACGGTGCACCCGTATAAAATCAATGAGTTTAAACAAAAGCCACAATCGATAACAGCATGGTCTGCCGCCATGCCTTGTCCTAAAAGGCTTTTAAAAATGTCTTCCCTTCTCTGCTGCTGGTACATTTTGCCATGTGGATTGTACTTGAATCTGTTATCTGAAATTATACATTATGTTTTGTTGTCTTGACAGGTTCACACTAAATACCTACATCTCTCTCTCTCTCTCTCTCTCTCTCTCTCTCAAGATTCAAGATTCGAAGTTGCTTTATTGGCATGACAAATATTACATTCGTATTGCCAAGATAAAAAGTATAGAAAGAGTAATGATAAATGCATATAAAATAAAAGAGTGCAGATTTAGTTAAAGTCAAAGGTAAAGTGTCTCTAATAAACATTAGGAAAAAAAGCATATATACGCATAAGAAGAAGAAAAAGAAGAAGAATAGTGATCAGTGCATATTTGTTTCTCTCTCGCTTTATCTACACCTCTCTTTCTCTCTCTCTCTCTCTCTCTCTCTACACCTCTTTCTTTACACCTCTCTCACTTTCCCTCTCTCTCTCTGTCTCTGTCTCACCTTGTTCTTCTGTTTAAATCCACTTCATGGGTGAAAGTGTACAGTATAGAAGGTAGTTTTTGCCATATAAAAAAATATACAGATTAATCTCACAATTTTCAGTCTTTACCCCAAACCAAGTCACGCCACCACCGCAGACATGATATGCTGCTCAACGTAAATCCAGTTAGGTATCCAGTTCCTGTTAAAACATGCACACTGCTGCAAACATGTCTATGTAAATAAAGATAAAGATGCAATTCACTCACTCACTCACTCATTGTCTATACCACTTTATCCTGCATTCAGGGTTGCGGGGGGCCTGGAGCCTATCCCAGGAGACTTAAGGCACAAGGCGGGGTTATTGGACAGGACGCCAATCCATTGCAGGGCACACACATACACACACTACGGACAATTTGGGAATGGCAGTTGCATAATGCATATCTTTGGACTGTGGGAGGAAACCCACCAAGCACAGGGAGAACATGCAAACTCCATGCACGCAGAGATGGGAATTGAACCCAGACCCTGGAGGTGCAAGGCATCACCATGTCGCCTAGATGACATTATCAATCACAATTACCATGAAACTTCCATAATCAACATACTGTTGATTTTATTACCATGAAACTGTTTAAGTGATCACCATTCGTGATTTTTTTTTTTGACAGTCCAGCCCTATTCTCCCAGGTTACAATGTTTATAAGAGTTCTTAACCCAGTTCTAGTAATTAAAAAACTCCTTAGTTGTTATCTTTGCTTGATGAATAATTTGACCCTTCTGAAATTATGACTTTTTATTTGGCCAGGCAGTGTATTAACTCACAGTTATAAGATACTATAAAGCAGTGGTTCTCAACTCCGGTCCTGGAGGACCACTGCCTTGCACATTTTAGTGCTTTCTCAGCTCCCAGCACACCTGATTTAACCGAGCAACTAATTAACAGCCTTTTCTTAATTGAAGTGGGTGTGATCAGAGTAGGGAGAATAGTAAAATATGCAACGTAGTTGTCCTCCAGGAGTAAGGTTGAGAACCACTGCAATAATGTGATACTATCTCACAGTTGTGAGTTAATTTCTCACATATGTATGAAAATAACGAACACTTACAAGATACAAAACATTACAGTTAAGTGTTATTAACTTGCAACTGTAAGATAAATCTTAACCATAAGATAAATCTGCATAATAATCGATCTTGTATAGAGCAAACTGGCTGCTACAGTATATGTATGCAATGTAATGTATTAATATTTTGTCGCTCCCTCTCCTGCCCTCAGGGACAGCTGGCTGCAATATTCAGTCATCCATGGCAGCTCTGGTGGCGCGACAGCCCTGCTCTCCTCCTGTGCTCTTTTTTTGTGGTTTGTCATTATTACATGCTTGACTCATGTTATTATGGTCCAGCTCCGGTCAGTGGGCCGTAGGGTTTTTCTAAAAAGAAAGGGAGGGGGAGATCAGACAGCACGTCGATGAACTGCTGCACAAGGTCTAAATGATCTGCGTTATCTCAATAGAGGGCAAAAACCTAATTTGCTTTATTTGTGTGCTTTCAATATGCACCCATTTGCTTAATCTTCATTTGTGACAGCCAATTTGTGAGCTTTGTTTTCGTGCTTCCACATGCAAGCAGCTCTCTCGGTGCACCGGTGCTCTGATGGAAAAGGTCACGCTGTGCATTAACACTCTGGCTGAGGGCTGTGCGGTAGTCGAGTGGTGTGGGCGTGTTTTTTGTTGTTTGTTTGTTTCTCTTTTTCATTCTGGCACGTTTGATTGCTCTGAGGTCCCATCTGAAGCTTGATATTACCCTGCCAATGCTTCTTTTTATGTGAGGTGCAGTTGTTCTGATTTTTGACCCCACACTGTCAGGACGAGGAGAGATTTCGCAACAATTTCTTTGTAATTGCTCACAATTTCTTTTAAAGTCAGGCAAGCAGCCCGGCCTTAGTTTGCACTTAATTGTTTGATTCCTACCTGCGTATCATAGAACAAAATCATCGTTGCCTGGTGAGCCCTCGTCGTTAAAATTCACAGCATGCTCTGCTCCGACACTTAATTAGTCATTTGCCATAAGATCTGCTGGAGTGCTAAGGGGGTCGTCTTTCCAGACCTGCTCTTGAAGTTGAAGTGTTTGGGATAAATGAGTATTAAAGATAATTAAGTCTTACCGAATAATACATCATCCTTATAATCACAAAACACTAACGCACCTCTGTTTTCTTCACTCTCGTGTTGACAAGCTCGAAATTACAAAATTGACCTTCGAATATAACAGTACAAAACACGGAGCAAGTGTAGATATAATTCACTTGAGTAAAAATAAATGTCATCAGGAAGATAAGTCATCTGGTGAACAACTACTTGAGAAATTACTACAACCGTAATGTCTACAAAAGACAACTCTGAAAATGTTCATTCACTCATTCATTCATTTTCTGTACTGCTTAGGCTACTCATGATCGTATAAGCTTCAGGAAGCATGAAGCCTAGGAAATTGGGAGGTGGGATACACCCTGCACAGGGTGCCAATCTATCGCAGGGCACACATGCACACACCACACACTCATTCACACACTATGGGCAATTTGAAAACACCAATTAGCTTAATCTGCATGTCTTTGGACTGGGTACCCTGAGGAAACCCACCAAGCATGGGGAGAACATGCAAACTCCATTCACACTGACTGAGAGGTGGGAATCAGACCCTCGACCCTGGAGGAACGAGGCTGCAGTGCTAACCACTAACAACTGTGCCGCCTCAATTCAATTCAATTCAATGTAAAGTCAAAAACTGTATCCAATAAAAAAATTGGAAGGGTATCCATCATAACGCATGTTCCAGAACATGAAAATCAAATAATAATCAGATGAGGCAACTCCTGTGAAAGGGACAAAGTCCAAGAAGAAAATGTATAGATACTGTAGGCAAGGTGATAGTGGCATGGGAAAACTCCCTGAGGAAGAAACCTTAAGAGATAAACCAGACTCCAAAGAGATCCCATCTCTATTTAAGTTATTCCATATAGCACAACCATAAATAAATGGCTTCTACTGTATGTCTTCTATATGGTCAAAAGTGCACAGTGCACAAAATGTGTTTTAGGAAACATGAAGGTGTTGTTGAGGTGACCAGCTGTTCACTGCTCGAGACTTGGGTACAAAACTGTTCATAGCAATTTAATTCAAAAAGCTGTTCGATTGCAGTCACAAGCCATCACAGAAAAACTGTTTGTATGAATGCAGTCCAAAGCCATATTCATGAATAGTAAGTGGAACTTTCCTCAGTCATCACATGTAGCTATAAAAATACCATCAGATGCCATCTTCAGCATCAGTGGGTGGTCTCCAAGCAGAAGTAGGGCATCAGGATGCATCAGGCCAGACCAGAGGGCAGAATGGGTCAGGACTATTGGTACTGTATATCAGGAGTGCCATGTGTAACCAGAGAGAGAGACAGAGAGAAGGCGTTAGGTATGCTCACAGTGATGTGATGGATAAGGTAATGTATATTTTCATGAGTTCAAGCAGGGACTCCAGCAGGACTAGCTATGACAGCAAAATTGAAAGGCCAGCTAGAAGGAAACAGGCATGATGGATCCCTGGAAAGTTCGGCAACCAATCACTTGACGGTCAACAAACATGAGTGATCTCCAAGAGGCAAAGTCTGGTTCTGAAAAATGAAGCCATTGCGGAAGTGCCAAAACTTGCTGTTCATCTAATGCCCACTGCTGGGTAGCTCCAAAAGTGAATCAATCCCCATAGACTCTCATGTTAAAATGCCGAACTTCACAACAGAAATAAATATGGTTACAGCCTGGTACAAAAAAACCCCCCAAAAAAACGTTTCGATCTCAATAGCTAGATTCCCTTTTGATGATGAGTATACAGGTGTGACTTCTTATGTAACTCAGCATTAAGCCATAAAAATATGCATAATTAGGGGCATGGCTGATTTGAGTCCCATTAGCTGTCTGCTATACATTACTTTAGCTAACCAGCTAATTGGAATTGTTGTAGCATCATTAGTGTCACTATTACAGAATATTGCATAGGGTCGTGTTTCTCTTGTTTGCACATTTGCATCATTCATTTATCTTGCCTTTTTGCTGTCTTTTTTACTTTTGTATAGTATTTAGATAATATGGTGTTTTTATAGTGTTCATTTATTTTGTCTTAGCCAGTCGGCTATTTAGGTGTCTTAGTTAGCTAGTTAATTAGTACTAGGTAATTTATGTTGTAGCACCTTGGTCCTGGAGAAACATTGTTTTGTTTCACTGTACAGTATGTGGCACAGTGGATTAGTGGTTAATACTGTTGCCTTGCACCTGCAGGGTCCGGGTTCGATTCATACCTTGAGGTCTGTGTGCTCCCCGTGTTTGGTAGGTTTTCTCCGGGTAGTCTGTTTTTCTCCCACAGTGCAAAGACATGCAGATTAGCTGTCTTGATGGTGCTGATTGGTTCCCCAAATTGTGTGTAAATGAGCGTGTGAATGTGTATATGTGTATGTACCCTGCGATGGACTGGCACCCCATCCAGGATGTACCCCGCCTCGTGGACTCCCCCTAGGACTCCTAGGATAGCCTCCAGTACAGAGGTGACCCTGTACACGGAATATAGATAATAAGTAAGTGAGTGATGTGACATACAGTATGTCTCTTAGGGCTTTTAATCCTAAAATAATCAAGGAAAATGCCACGTCTTTAAAAATGTGTTCTAATGAGGTCTATTTGGTCCTCTCATTAAATAGAACATTATAAAACGGGTCTCGGCTCTTTAGGGTTAAAACAAAAAAAAAATATTTTTTTTAAATCTGCCTAGCTCTTCTAGCTTACTCCACTAGCTAAGAGCTTACCTGCTCATGTTTTATACAGAATGGAAGATGAGTTCTGAAATGCAGATCTCATTACCACACTGTTACCTTTAAGGCATTAAAAAAAATGAAGATACTGTAGATTTTTTTTAATTGGGTCAAGGATGCTCATCTGTCTTCACTGTCTCAGACTTTGCTTCTGCTGACTAAACATTTGGCACCTCAAGTGCTGACTGTTGGCAGAAACCTGCTTCGTTCTGATTAGGTCTCAATTTTTAAAATAAGCACCTACTTGTATTACAGCATCCTGGGGTTAAATGCAATATGATTTTATGGTAATAGTAAATAAGTCTAATAAAGTTGAAGGTTTTATTATTTTTCCTAACTCATAGAAATTAATTAATTTATATTAAATTAATAATAGAAACAAAGCAACCCCGCACTCAATCTGTGCAACAAAAAAAAAAAAGATTTTTTTTTCAATTAAAGCAAGATTTCGGTCACAGACCTTCTTCAAGGCTAAACTCAAGTAGAAATGAGAAGAGAGAGCGAGAGAGAGAGAGAGAGAGGGAGCATGATTCTGCCCACCCAGAGAACACAGCCAATTTTGCTCCCCTGGCTCCCAGACACAGATGGCTGTAGAATCACTGGGACTGAAAGATGTGATTTCTTGTGAAAAGGTGAATGCAGTTCTATTAGGAGTAGTTTTTAACACACATCTGCCTAACTTGGCTCAAAATTTCTAGTTACACAAATAAGTGTTTTTCTTTGAACCCCAAATCAAAAGCCAAGCTTTAGAAACACTGGATGCAGTGCCAACCTGGTGGGAATCATTCAATAGAAAGAATGATTCTACAACATATTGTACATATTTAATACAAGAAAAACTCAAGAAGGTCAAAATTATACATATATCACAACTAATATTTCGTTGAAAATCCCTTAAAAAGTTTCACCTTTGGCTGATGCCTTTGGTCGCCCTCCATACTTCTGACAGAAATCTAGTTGGATATTTGACCATTTTCTTGGGAGAATTGCTGGCGTTTAGTTACATTTGTTGGTTTGCTGGCATGGTCTTGACTTTTAAGCACGTCCTTAAAATTTCTATTTTAAGATTGAGGCTCTAAAAGCTTAAAGTTAGTCAACTAGATAATGGGTGTTTGGGGTCAATGTCCTTTTGCAACACTTACTGTAATTGTGTCTGAGGTTTGATTGTCTAGCTGATGATTTGTGGTTTTGCTAAAGAATTCTGAGGTAGTCCTCTTTCTTCATAAGTGCATCCATATTGTGTAATGCACCAGTTCCAGTTGGAGCTCTAAAATATGATGCTACTAATGCAACCATACTTAACAGTTGGTGCAATGTTCTTTGGTTGAAATGCCTTACCTTTAATCTTCTAAACATGGCTCAAAACGTAACTGCAGATGGCTTTTTCTTGACGGTATCGACTTTGGAGCAGGGGCTTCTTCCTGCGACAGCAGTCTTCCAGTCCAGGGTGATGTAAAACTCGCTTGACTGTGGACAGTGACACTGGTGTTCCAGCAGCTTCTACCTCCTGGGGTGTTCCCCTTAACCATTTCCTCTTAGCTGAGGGTGACAGTTCGGGTCTTCTTCCAGACCTTGGTAAAGTGGCTCGTTATGTACAATTGTTTGGAAGTTGATATCTGCAGTTGCTTAGCAATAGATCCAAGAGACATTCCTGACTTCTATAAATCTGCCATCTTCTTTGTCAGATATGCACTGACCTGCTTGGACTTTCCCATTGTACTGTGTATTGGTCATTTTACTGAGTGTTGTCAAACACACCCTTTCACACAAAAACTACCATTTGTAGACAAAATAAATGCCATTTTAGTACTTTCATGGAAGTCAAGCATTGCAAAGCATTTGTGTTCTGGGGTGATAAGAACAGATCATAGCCACACCCAGGGCTGTTATTGTATGGCATGACACAAATGATAAGTATATTTTATATAAAAAGGCGTCTGTAAAATCATTTCATCCTCTTGAAATCTAGAAAGAGATGGAAACCAACACCCTTTTGTCTGTTAAGTAAAAGAAGAAGGTTTTACATTTTCAATTGCACTTCTGAAAGAACAGACTTATCTTGTCAGAGTGACAACTTTACTCAGGTTTGATGTGGATATGATTCTGAGGTTTGAGCAGGTTAGGTTGCTGATGGCAGAACTAGCGTTGTATACCTTCAGCGCTTTAGCCTTTAGGAAAAACTGATCAGTAAAAGTCCTTGTCCAATGTTTGTATTTGTAATGCATCAGCCTTTCCAATTCCTGCCCTTCATGGGCCTTCTCCAAAGGATTTTTTATTAGAGATTGGCCTGGTCTATTTAGCAGTGGGGGCTCAAATGGTTAAGGCACTGGGTTACTGATGAGAAGGTTGGGGGTTTAAGCTACTGCATAAGCCCAAATTTTGAGCCAGTGAGCAAGGCCTTTAGCCCTCTCTATCCAGGGGTGCTGTATCCTGCGCTATGACCCCAGCTTCCTATGTAACTGGGATTTGTGAAAGAATCATTTCTGCTGTAAGGTACATGAGACAAATGAATCTTAATTTATGCTCGGCTTCACAATATGGATGGAATGATGCTCATGTGACTGCTAGGGCTTTAATGAATAACTCTCCAAGCTCGTGCAAGTCAGGAGTACAGTTTGGGAGCGCAGAAATGGGATATAGGGACCTGAAAGTGCCTCTTGAACAGTACTGGATTGATCGTTTGAATCCTTGCAACCCAAGTACACATGGTAGATCCGGGAGAATGGTTTGTGTGGACCACCCTTAAACTAAAGAGTTGCCTCATATTCTGTTTAAGGTTTTGAGTGAGGCATTTATCAGTTCTAATACAGCATTTACAATAAGCTTGATGCTTTTATCCAAAGCTACTTTTGATGGATACAATGAGCAGTAGTGGGTAAAGGGCCTTGCTCACGGGCCCATTAGTGCCAGCTTGGCAATGCTGGAAACTGAACTCACATTTTTCTGATCAGTTTGATAGTGTTTTAACCACTGAAGTACCACTGGACACAGCAGTAACATGTCTGTCACATGCAATGCAATATAATAAGTAATTTCTAGAACACCAAAAAGTGTCTGCATTCTGCGCTTCGACAACACAGACCTGTACAGACTGTTATTCTCTGAGCTCTGGGTCTCGACCAGCACTGTTGTACACTTATCCTCAGAAGTGGAATAATATTTGACAACCAGCAGCTCAATACAATTTATGAGTTTTACAACCAAGCTGCGATAAAACAGGAAGCACGATCAGCCCTGGCACCTGCTCAGGATTTTTTTTTGCATGCATTGTTCTCAGAGGTTGCAAGGTGCCTAAAAATAGACAACACTGAGTTAATCATGATTAATATCTGTAAGGTTTATTTTTTCTTGTGTGAAAATGACTCATTTCCTTGCAGTGTATCGCTGGGAAACGTGCAGCAGAGCCTCAGTGTGGAGAAGGACAGAGAGAGATTGTGTCTGTCTTTGGTCACCCACAGCAACAGGAGCTTTTGTATTTCAGCCACGTACTTTACAGTCCCACATTACAATGACTCATGAGATTTAAATGAAAATCCTGTGCAGGAAGAATGAAATGATTAGAATTATGAACCACTGTTCTGCATCCTTTCACATCGCTTCATAATAATGTGCTTCTGTAGAGGATGGTACCAGCTTACACCCTATGTAAAAAAAAAAATCATCATTAGCTGGCTCGATAAGAGTTTTCATGTGGAGTGTGATGTTTTGTTCACTATTCCTTTGTCTATGAATAGAAAATAATTTTAAATCACTGGTTTTATCCCTTTTTATGTCCCCTTTAGCCATGATCACCAAAAGACCACCCAGAGTTAAGAAAACCAGTAGCACAGCAGCTCCACCAGCTGGTTACTTACCATCTACACTCACAAAAAAGAGCTTCTTTAAAGCCTTCCACAATAACCTACAAGCCGTGTTACAGGATTAATGATGTTCTGCAATAATCGTTTATTCATTTTCCATTCTGCTTATCCAGGGTAGGGTTGTGGGGGCCTGCAGTCTGTCCTAGGGAACTCAGAATACAAGGCAAGGGACAACTTGAATGGGGTGCCAATCCATCGCACGTGATTACACAACGGGCAACTTTGAAACAGTTAACTAGCTACAATGCGTGTCCTTGGACTGAGGGAGGAAACTGAAAAAGCATGGGGAGAACATCCAACCGCAACACACACAGACTTCAGGTGTCCACACGCAGTGAGTATACACACTTATTCACTTATCTTCTGTACCGCTTTATACTGTGTACAGGGTTGCGGGGGGCATGGAGCCTGGACGGGGTGCCAATCCATCTCAGGGCACACCCACATAAACGCACTTACTCAATTTTTTTTAATTGTCTTTACTTAAGGAACAACATACAAAGTTTGCATCTGTACTCTGATTTACCTTATTACACTGCTTTTATAGTTATCTTTACCAAGTGTGTAGTTCATTTAAATACATTAAGTTAGTTGAGAAATATGTCAGCACGGTGGCATAGTGGTTAATACTTGCACCTCCACTGTCTGGGTTTGATTCCTGCCTTGGGGTCTGTCTGTGCACATTGAGTTCCCCATGCCTGGTGGGTTTCCTCCAGGTACTTTGGTTTTCTCCCACAGTCTAAAGACATGCAGATTAGATCGGACTACACGGGTCAGCCTTCGCTCCCCATGTGCCGCAGTCCCAAGCCCTGGCCGTCCATGACCCTGTTGCAGTTCACCAGTTTTCCTTACTTAGATCCATTTTGGTATGTCCTGACCACTGCAGACCAGGAACACCCCACAAGAACTGTAGTTTTAGAGTTGCTCTGACCCAGTCCTTTAGCCATTACAATCTGGCCCTTGTCAAAGTCACTTAAATCTTCACGCTTGCCCATATTTACTGCTGCCAACACATCAAATTCAGGAAAAAAATGTTCCCTGCCTAATATATTCCACCCAGTTCCAGCTGCCACTGTAATGAGATATTGAAAATGTAGCTACTGTGAAAAGGGCCAAATTGTGATGGCTAGATGACTGGCTCAGAGCAACTCCAAAACTGCAGCTCTTGTGGGATGCTCCCAGGCTGCATTGGTCAGGACATACCATAATGTTATGTTAGGGCTGATCAGTGTATGTGTGTGCGGTGGATTGGCACCTCACCTCTAAGTCTCCTGGGATATGCTCCAGGCCCTCCGCGACCATGTACAGGATAACGCGGTATAGACAATGAGTTGTGATACATCACTTGCCTAAAACTAGGTAAAAAAAAAAAAAACTCTGATTATCTGAGGTTATCAGAAGTCGATGTGCCCTTTCCAATATGGCGGGAGAATTGACGAATCATGGTAGATACCGGAAGCAATGGCGTCGAGTTGGAAAAGTCTTAGACTGTCATAATAAAGGTCACACAACTAAAACAACTCTCTTTCAAGCATCAACAACAACAAAAATCCACATAAATAACGTTACATAAAAAAAATAGATATTATTAATAATTACTATTATGTTTTAGGTTTATTGTGCAAGTTTTAGTCTATAACTTAACCTTTCCATTTTATTGCATAAAAATAATATCTGGCTTCACAATAGCGCGAGAAATACGTTTAACACTTCCCTTATTATAACGACCGGGAACACTGCCATTTCATCCTGATTACAGGTAATGCATGATTAAAAATATTTTCTATTTTTTCAATAACACACTAGGAAATATATATTCTGTATCTGAATTGATATGATTTAGGTTTGATGGCTTGATAAGATTTATTATTCTGTCTCCAGAAGATTAAGCCTACTAGCTACAGTGGTTGTGTGTGTGTGTGTCCTACTTCTACCTTTTTTCATACAAAAATACAAACAATAAGATTGCATTAAAACAAACTAAGACACCCAGAATGGTGCATTTAATATTTTTAATGTTTGATTAACATATAGGTAAGGGTGACTGTCTAAACCAGCTTCATGATTAAATTTAATACTGAATTGTTTATAAAGTGTAGATTTACTGAGCTAGTTGCAAAACCCACTTAATTGTTTCTAAACATGCGTTCTCGATATAAACCCTATAATCGCTTTATTTTGGTAGTGAATTGCATACATTGTAACACTGATGATCACGTGCTCTTCTGGCGAATTCTTTTGTTTATGATAACGTGTACTAAGGCGCAGGACGATCTGCGCATGCGCAGTGTTTCTGTTTAGCCTCAAGTGTACATGGATTCCACAAGATGTTGGATGAATAAATGCCTTTGGGATTGGGGTCCATGCTGACGTCATTGCATCATGAAACGAAAAGGTGTTCTACTGGTTTTATATCTGGGGACTGAGAAAGCCACTGGAAAACCCTGACCTTACTGTCATGTTCAGGAAACAGTTTGAGTTTGAGGTTCAGTTTCGACTTCTGCTTGGTGACACGGTTCGTTCCCATGTTGCTTGGAAGTAGCTGTAAGGAGATGGTAAACTGTGGCCGTAATATGATATACTCTATATAGTTAGCAAGAGTACGCAAATAGCGATTTAAGTCATGATTTATTGACATAAATTTTGACAAAAATCTTAAACTGGTTTCCTAAACACGACAGTAAGTTCAGAGTTTCCCAGTGGCTTTCCCAGTCACCAGATCAAAAACCAGTAGAACATCCTTTGAATGAAAAATCTGCAGGAATTCCATGATGCAGTGATGTCAGCATGGACCCAGTCCCGAAGGCCATTTGTCCAACATCTTGTGGAATCCATGGACACGTGAGGCTGAAGAGAACCTGAGTGAGCCGGGGACACCATTACATTACATTACATTCAAAGGATTTGGAAGCAGTTGAGGGTTAAGGACCTTGCTCAAGGGCTCCAACAGTGGCAAATTGGTGGTAGTGGGGTTTGGACCTGAGACCTACCGATCAGTGGTCCAATGCCTTAACCACAGAGCTCTGAATCATGGGTAGGCTGTTGAGTTGATCCTTAGCGATTTTCATTTCAATTTTATTCAGCAGTGCTAAAGTTTACTGAATGATTTATTACAAGCAGCCATATTTCTTATGACTCAAGCTGTTAGGGCTCCAGCTGTACAACCCCCAGCACCGCTAAGCTGCCACTGTTGAACCTTAGACCTCAACAGTGGTCAAGACCCTAAATCCTATCTGCTCCAGGGGCGCTGTATCCTGGCTGACCTGCACTCTGACCCCAGCTTCCTAACTGTGATGAATAATTGAGTCTTCGTTTCTTCGTGTCTATTAGTATGTAATAAGCAATGAAATGCTGTGCACCTTGTGTTGTTGATTGTTTAAATGTCATGTCATTTACAAAATTTCCTGGTAACCTTCTGCTCCACACTCCAATCCAGTAGGTGATGGTATCACACCAACCGGCAATAAACTCAAAAGAAGAAGAAGCGATACTCTCTCAAATCACAAAAATTTTGGCAGAAGACACTAGCTGTATTGTATTTTCTACATAGGCCGTGGTTTAATTCATCATTGTTGTTAAAAAGAAAAAGCTTAAATGATTAAAAAGTCTGAATCAATTCTGAAGTTAAAACTGCTCTTATCAGTTCAGTTATTCGAATTGGCCAACCTGAGATTGATTAAACTGTGTTTTTTAATTTATACGGCTGTAGACACAAAGCAGGTCGAGTTTGTGGTCATGCTGTTGGTGCCACAGTCGTACCCGTACCATCAGGGTTTCAGCAGAAATCAAGGTTCTTTAGACTGGATTAAAAAAAAATTTTGTGTCCACTGAAGCCTTCGCTTTCTATTCTTGGCTGACTGATATGATGTCTCCTCTTGTAAGTTTGACGTATTTACGTTCTGAGATGCTTTTTTTGTTCACGGTTACCTGGGTTACTGTAGCCTCTAAATCACCTCTAGTGATATATATATACTGTATAAGACATTTACATACACTTCAGAAAAAACACAAAACGCTTTTTTCTTTACTGTCAAACATTAAATCAGAGTAAACGTTTTCTGTTTTAGATCAATAAATATGCGAGGAATAATTTTTATGTACTTTTTTTTTTTTATCACTTTCATCAAAGTCAGAAAGTCCAGCCAGCATATCGGGTGATGTCGACTCCCTGCCCTAGATGTATATCCATCATTTCTGTGGCAGTTATATAGGGGTTGGGTTGCCAGCTTGACTCCTGGTTTTCATTCACACACTACGGGCAGATTGGGAAACCGGAGTACCCAGAGGAAACCCACCAAGCATGAGGACATGCAAACTCCATATACACAGACCCGAGGCGGGAATCAAACCATGAAAATTAGGATTAGTAATGCAGACATTCAGTCTAGTTTCCTCCAGGAAAACATCTTAAAAGTGCTCTCATCTCAAATCAAATGCTTCCAAAACCTTCCTCTCTCTCTTACACACAGGATGTCAGTTTAGTAATAATATAGTATCTCGTGCGTATATTGTGCGTTTTCAATGCTTTTTTAACATTCAAGGCTTCAGCTGACACTTTTTTACACTTTAAAAGCAGCGCCTCTATCCAACAGGGATATTCTTTTTCCCCTCCTCACTTTTTACATACACAGGATTTTTATTATCATACTGTTTACTGTAACATTTTTTAGATTAGATTAGATTCAACTTTGTTGTCATTGCACATGTAGGTACAAGGCGACGAAATACAGTTAGCATTTAGGCAGAAGTGGATTTTCGCAATGCAGAATGATTTGCATATACAGTATAAACAGTATACAGTGAGGAAAGTAAATACAATCAGTGCACCTTAGCAAATGATTATAGGTGGTGCAATAAGGAAGGTATTGTATACCATGATAAAGAATTTGCATATGTAAACAGTATTCAGAGAAGGAGTTATGTGAAATGAGTACAATGATTTTGATGTAAATAATGGGGATGATATTGTATACTATGATAAATAATTAGCATATGTAAACTGTACACGGAAAGGGTTATATACAGAAAGAGTTATAAATACTGGGTGCAATGAAGGAAGATATATAGCATGATAAAATAATATGCATATGTAAATAATACACAGATAAGGTTTATGTACAATGAGTGCAATATTTATAGATGGTTTTCATGCAGGAACATATTGTATACCATGGTTATGATATTGCGGTTTAGAAGGTTATATACATGTGTGCAACTTATTAAGAGTGGAATGAGGTAGGTCATTTTATACAATATACCATATGTGCAACAGTTATGAATAATGCAGTTCTGAGTCTTTAAGTTTATGTACAGTAGTTTTACCCCTTAACATCTATACTGAGAAAAAAAAATCCATAAGATCCATACTGAGAAAAAAAAATATATATTTTTTACTTCATTAGTGCAATAATATATTTTAGAAGATCATAGTATAGGCTTCTACCAAACGGCTGAGACGTCGCTTTATGGTAAAAGTATCAATACATCTAAATAAAAACAACAACCAAAAAAGGTTTCACATAAATGGTTTAAAAAAAAAAAAAGGTTTTGGATGGTGTTGCAAAGACACTGACACTGATACTAGTGGTAGTATTTTTTTTTTTTTCATAATGGTGAATGTCAAATGAGTGGTAGAAGTGCCTCAATCAGGTTTGACACATTTCTCAATAACATATAGTGACTCAAAATGTCCTCTACCAAATGGTTTCATGGAACGTAAAAAAATGTACCTTTTTAAAAATCAATTTTTTTTCCTTGTTCTGTTCTTTTCAGAAATGAGGCTGTATTTGTTTCTAGCTGTGACCCTGATGCCCCTTCTCACGGAGGTGGTATACGGAGCCGAGAAGAAAAAGCTCCAAATCGGGATTAAGAAAAGGGTGGAAAACTGTCCCATCAAGTCGCGGAAGGGGGACGTACTCAACATGCACTATACTGTAGGTTTATTATGACTTTAAGTTATTCTTCTTCATAATCTTAAATATAAATAATCTATACTAATAGATAAGCAGCTCGGTATTTACATGCAATATTAGTGTCTTTATCAGCAAGATATATTTTTTGTTGTTTTTCCTTTTTATACTATATATGGCCATATGTGCTTGTGGAACATCTCATTCCAGATGTATTCCTCATTTGCTCCTACTTATAGCATACTGTATCAACATCTTTAAGCGTAAAAGGCACAAATCCACTTTATCATGTAACAGAGAAACCAGAAAGTGCAAAATCCTCTTTCCTGAACACTCTACAGTTGTGAAAAACATACACTTACATACTGTAGCACTGACACTGGAGACACCATCCATTAGGAGGAGTCACTAAGGCTAAGATTATCTGTATAATTATGACTAGAGTTAGATTAGGTTAGGTGGAGCATCTCTAATCTATTTCAGACCCTGTGAATGAGCTGTTATTATAGTGGAGGTGTAATGCAATGCCATTATCTCTGTCCTAACTCAAACTCGATTTGGTGAATAAAGAATTTTTGTTTCTGATATTGCTTATGTGGCTGATCTGCTGTCTCTAAGGGAAAGCTGGAGGACGGGACTGAATTTGACAGCAGCATCCCGAGGAATCAGCCGTTCACCTTCACCCTGGGGACCGGGCAAGTGATTAAGGGCTGGGACCAGGGGCTGCTGGGGTGAGTTTCACCATTTCACTTCTGCTTGGCGTGTCGGGGTTTTTGGTTTGATCTTCGCTTCATGCAAGGGTACAGTGTTTAAATTTAAATGTGTAGTTGATTGTGTCCCTCTCTTTTCCACAGAATGTGTGAGGGAGAGAAGAGGAAGCTGGTCATCCCGTCTGAGCTCGGTCAGTATGTTAGACATCAAAAACCCTTTTTTTTTTTTGAGTTTTGAAATGTTGGTGTGTTCATGTTGCTTTACATATCCTTTGATCTTCAATTCAAATGCACATGAAACTTTCCAACAGGATGTTTGAATTTTCAGCACATTTAAAGAGGGCACAGGAAATTTGACTGTAGCTGGGTGTTTGCATTTTGCTGGTGCAGGGAACAAGAATCTGGACACTTGTGTAGTGAAGCATCAGGGGCAGAGAAATGGAGTTTCAGTGCCATCGATGTGAGAAACGTCTGATCAGATAGCTTTTCATCTTAAATGATTTCTACAAGATTTTACTGCTTGCCATAATTGGTGAATAATATTATCCTTGAACAATAATTAATGACTGGGAGGAAGAACTCTAGCAAGGCGTAGAATTTTATCTCTCTTCAACATCATCAATGTGAAAATGTAAACATTTTTTATTTAATAAAAAAAAAAATTACATTATGTACTTGATAATCTGTGAAATGGCCAAGAGAAACAGTTAAGTTCCTGTTAGGGTTGCACTTTTCACACATTATTCTTGAACATTACCAACTATTACCAGTAACTAACTGAATAATCATTAATTTTGACACACTTTTTTCTCTCAGTTTATGGTTCTAGCACCACAATCCCAACATTTGAACAGTTAATTATGTGAGACAAAATTAAGAAGCAAAAATACTATTAAAAAAATAAAAATAAATAAATACAATAAGGCTGTCTTAAGTACAGATTTTCAGTTTGTCTCCATTTAGAAGCAAGGCTGCTAAAAACTGCACTGCAAGTCCGCCCTCTTGTGGTGCACAAAGTAACAGATGCAGTATGTGAGCTACGGAGAAATATGATTCAAAACAAACATTATCTGTTAATACATTTTTAATCGTAATGGCAATGAATCAATCGATGATTAATCACTAAAACACCTCGTTCCTGTTTTGGTCACCGCAACTCCAAATAGTCATTATTTCACCAGGCCCTCTTTTTAATTCAATTAATAAGACAAAAAGAGCAGATGTGTTATGCTCCCAAGAAACTTCCAAATGCAACGCCCTCCATCCTTAGACTTCTTGCATAGATCTTAAGTAAACATTTTTTTTTTTGGGAAGCATATCAAAGCAATTTGTCCTTTTATTCAGTATTGAGTACAATGTGAGTTGGTTAAAATTATTTACAATAAAATAACAAATCAATTACATAGAAAAATGTTGCATTTGATTGCAATGATTAGAAAACCATTTAAGCTTTGACTCATTTTGTGTGTGTATAGTATAAGTGTTTACAATTTTAAAACGTTATAATTTTTTTTTTAGAAAAAGAAAGTAGATTTATTTTTTTCTAAGTACACACACTGTACACTAGTGGTGTAACGATACAGCCAGCTCATGATTCAGTTTGAAAGACAAGACTGGACTTCGATACTTCGATACACACACGCGCGCACACAATAAAGTAAACCGAATCAGAATACAAATAAAATGAAAAATAAATGTCAGTTATTTATTCCTTCCCTTTAGGTATGTAAGTTTACCTAAAATACTTACCTAAAGAAGCTGTTACTTGTATAGTGTAAAATGCAAAAATAAAATCTCAGAAACATGAATAATAAAAAAACAAGTAGTTCTTTACCTTCTTAAACACACACACGCGCGCGCGCGTAAACAAGATCAGACTTTTCCTAATATATAAAAGTATTAATATATTATATAATATATGTCTCCACTAAGATAAGTAGTAAAAAACATGCTCAATTGAAACTGATGTTGCAGAAACTATGAAATATGTCTTTGGTCTATGGTGCCCTCTAGCGTTAACACGACTAAATTACATCTGCAAGTTCTGATCGTTACAGGTCAATTAACTTGGTATTGTGAGCCATAATCTCCAAAATATCATACTATGGTGCATTGTTACACCCCTCTACTGTACATTCATCAAGCATATGTCACAGTTATTCAGGTAGAGTTAATGCAAATCAATATACACTACAGTATATGGACAAAAGTATTTGCCCAAACCTGTCAATTATTGAATTCAGGTGTTTCATTCAGGCCCCTTATCCCCAGTAAAGGGCATTCTTAACTCTTCAGCATACCACGACATCTTGGACAATGCTATGCTTCCTTCCAACTTTGTGGCAACAGTTTGGTGAAGGCCCTTTTCTATTCCAACATGACTGAGCCCCCAGTGCACAAAGCAAGGACTATAAAGACAGGGTTTAATGAGTTTGGTATGGAAGAACTTGACTGGCCCGAACACAGAGCCCTGATCTCAACCCCATCAAGCATCTTTGGGATGAACTGGAACAGAGATTTCGAGCATTTTCGTCCAACATCAGTGCCTGACCTCATAATTGGTCTACAGAATGAATGAGCATGAATTCCCAGAGAAATGCTTCAAAATTTTGTGCACAGCATCCCAAGAAGAGTGGAAGCTTTTATAGCTGCAAAGAGGGGGACCAACTCCATTCTCTCTGTCCATACGTCTATGTATTTGGGTACTATATCATTGCACGGTTGGCCAAATACTTTTGTCCATATAGTGTATAATGTGTCTCTTTTTATGGTGTGTGAAAGACAACGTGTGTTGTTATAAGATATTTGGAGTTTGGGGGGAGGGGGGGAGGCGGTTCAATCCAAATTAGAGGTCAACCGATTCAAAAATAACTTATAAAATATATACATAAAATCTTACATTGATTTGTTTTGAATTCATGCTGTACCCCATCAGAGTTTTGGTTTGATTATATTTTTAGACTTTGACCTACTAAACTAGCATCATGGTTGCTTTTGATGGAGCCTTTAAAGGATAAATGTGTTTGCAGAACATATTACATTCTAAGCAGCGTTATAAATAAATGCTTATGTAGCGTCACGTCTGATTTGCATGCACATTTTTGATTCTTTTGTTCTGTGCTTTAGGTTATGGCGACAGAGGTGCACCGCCTAAAATCCCAGGTATGTTATAAATGACATTATATTTGATAGACGTAATCTGAGGGAACGTTTACTCCTGTATATCTAGTACGTTAATCTCAGTGGTGGACAAAGTACACAAATCCTGTACTTTAGTGAAAGTAAATAAACCCTAGGTCCAAGTCCTCCATTTGCATTTCTCCTTGAGAAAAAGTTCAAAAGTACTCTCCTTCAAAATGATCAAATAATGTCAAAAGTACAGAGGTTGTATTAGCTCACACTAGGCTTTAAGTCACAGTAAAAGGTGACCTTTTTTTGACCTGTACACATTTGAGAATTTTGATAAGGGAAAAGTGAATCACGCAATCATGTATAATAGCCAGCTGGTGGTAATAGTACTTCTTTAAATGATACACACCACTGTAGTAATGCAACACCATGTACAAGTAAAGTAGAAAGTACGGATGTTTGTTGTAGGATGCGTTGAAGTAAAAGTAACGGTTAATCAGTACTTATGTACAATAACAAAGTAATTGTTCCTGGTTACTTTCCACATCTGGTTACTCTCTGCATTTTTGTTCATTTTTAATATACCTTTGTCTTCCTCTAGGTGGAGCCACGCTCATCTTCGAAGTCGAGCTGTTGAGCATTGAAAGACGATCTGATTTATAATTGCTGTAAAAACAGAAGCCCCGACTTTAAGCTGAACCTGTACTTTAGTTAGCCAGCCACTGCTGCTCTGGAATCAAAAATTTAGTTTTTATCATTTTTCTTTCACAGAAAGAATACATTTATACACAAATTCAGAAAAATGGATAATAAAACACGTTCACGATTAAAGCTTTGTTTTCAGCACCATTCTTTATTTTCTTAACAATCCTGACTACACACACTGGGATGTGAGAGTGCATACAGTACAGTATTTCATTCCAGCAAACAGGGATTGTGTTTACGTCTTATTGTCCGAAACGATTGGAGTTGAATTGTTAAGTTGAATAAAAAAATTTATGTACAAAAAAAAAAAAATAAGTTGACGACTTTCTTTTCTTTTTTTCGGACCTATGATGAATATACTGCTGTCAAACATTTCACACTGGTCTCATTAAAGTCATAGTGTAAGTAAAGTCTGCATATAAGGAGGCTGGTTTAAAAACTGGTGTAAGAAAAAAAAAAAAAAAAAGCACTCTCAAGGTATTGCTACAGTTCGGATTGAATTTGTTGATCTAGAAATTGATGTCCTTCTGTTTTAAAGCATCCAGAAGGAACCTAGAGCACAAAGCAGAGATTCAGTGTTACGTTAGATTCGGTTATGCCCGAAAACCCTACTAAATGGAAAGTCTCAAACACGCAAAAAAAACAAAAAAAAAGGCACCCACCCGGTTTCCTTGTCTCCCCCCCATTTCACTTCAAAGTACATCATAACCTAAGACACTTAATTCCTTTAAAAACAATGTCACTTGCTGTGTCGTCTCTAATAGCTGCCGTAGCCCATTTCAAAACATATTGTTTATATTAAAGAAAAAAAAGATAAAAAGATGTTAGGTGAGATCTACGTGGAAGAAAAAAAAGCCGCAACCTAATTTTCTACGCGATTACAGATGCACAAAGCCATGTCCTATGGCACTTAGTGTTTAAGCCTACAAAAAAAACAAAAAACAAAACTGAATAACACTAACCATTCCACAACACGTCCTGCCTTCTTACGGTATGTTGAAGCTAAAAATACACACTAGCACACACTCTATGGGAATAATATATTAAGGAAACTGTAGTGACGGAAAGTAAGACAGTTGGAGTGATTAACCTGCAGCTGAGATTGGCTTGGCTGAGCTCCTCGCTCGTCTCCGTTTGACACGCAGTAGTGGAGTAGTACGGTCTGCGTGTCCTTCTCCACCGTGCGCGGGCGGAGGAACAGGGTAACGGTGGTGGCGGAGGTGGTGGTAGTGGTGGAGGAGCTGGTGGGTGGTTCATGGGGTTATGTCCCCCTTCTTCTGTGGGGTGTTGAGCTTCTGCATGCCTCGCACCTTCTCCAGAAGCGCAGCCACGAAGTCCTGCAGGAGGAACGCAGCCGCGGGTTTTTAACAGATGGACCCAAAAATTCGCGTCAAAGCATTTGATTTCATTTAACCTGGTTGGTGCGGTTTGAGGCGAGCGAGTGGTTTTTTGGAATGCTATTAGGTGGTCATAAATTGCTGCTACTAACTGCAGCTATAAGCACAGCCAGGTCCATAAGTATTTGGACATAGCGAATCTACTGCTTATTTTCGTATATAGGGTTGCAGGAAGCCTGGAGCCCATACCAGGAAACTTCTGGCACAGGGCGGGGTATACCCTGGATGGGGTGCCAATACACACTCGCACACTACAATTTGGAAACACCGATTAGTCTTAATTAATCTGCATGTCTTTGGACTGTGGGTTGCAACCAGAGAACCCAGAGGAAACCCACCAAGCACGGGGAGAACATGCAAACTCCATGCACACAGGCACAAGGTGGAAATCGAACTCTCGACCCCAGAGGTACAAATTGTATTTAAAATAAAGCAATCAAGATTTGTTTAAAATGTAGAAAATGGGCTTAAATGAAAAAAAATATCATGAACCATTTAGGAAGTTCCTCCATTCTCACAGATTAAAAACTCATCAGACAAACGTACAATTTAAAAAATATCAGGGATATTTTTAATACTCTGCACTTGATGACTGCCTGAGGTCGGTAAATCATAGACATAGTTTCTTTCTATTCCATTTCTTTGCCTCTGGTTGCTTTTGAAGTATGTTTTGGATCATTATCCATCTGTACTATAAAGCTCTCTCAGTTGTGCAGCATTTTCCTGTATCTGAGCAGAAAATAGAGCTCTGTACACTTCAGAATAAGGTTTTCAGCAGTGACATCATTGATACACACCAGTGACCCGGTTATATTAGCAGCCGTACACACTCATGCCATAACACGGCCTCCATCATGTTTGACGGATGATGCACTTTGTTTCCTTTCCTTCTCCATGTGCTTGTTTTCCAATCATCGTGGCACAGGGTATATCTGGCATGTGAACTGGACAGGTTTTTGTTTGCTTGGTTTAAAGCATGGTCTAATCTGACCTTTCTGTTTTTGAGTGTTCCCGGTGGTTTGCGTCCTGAGATAAATTCTCAGTATTTACGTCCATGATAAAAAAAAAAAAAAATCATAAAAAAAACCTTTTGCAGCAATTACAGCCTGGCAGACCGTAGGCATTCTAGTTGTTTAAGATAATCTGTTGAGATTTGACTCCATGCGTCTTGGAGCATCTCCCACAAAATGGACTGGCATGATGGAGTCTTCCTCCGTACCATACGGTCAAGCTGCTTCTACAACAGCTCAATAGGTTTCAGATCCGGAGACTGTGCCGGTCGGTTCATTATAGCCAGAATTCTGGCTAATTGTTTGTGAATTGTATGAAAATGTGTTTTTCTTTGAAAATCAAAGAAATTTTAAAGTGATCCCAAACTTTTTAGTGTTTTGGCCACTCAATCTGACCATTTATCTACTTAATGGCATAAAATAGCAACATATTATAAAACAACTGGTCATCATACTGTTTAATAGTAAACTGTCCAAATACTTTAGAAAATAGAGAGACTTGGACAAAAAAAAAATATATATATATAAAATTATTATATGGTTATTTTTAAACTTGGTGGTTAGCACTGTCGCCTTGCACCTTCCCGGTTAAATTCCCGCCTCCGGTCTGTGTGCATGGAGTTTGCATGTCCTCCTCGTGCTTGGCGGGTTTCCTCCGGGTACTTTGGTTTCCTTCCACAGTCCAAAAACATGCACGTTAGGCTAACTGGCATTCCCGAATTGCCCATATTGTGTGAATGAGTGTGTATGTGTGTGCGAGTGCCTTTGCGATGGATTAGCACTCTATCCAGGGTGATGGAACTCTATCCAGCCTTATGCCCTAGGTGTCCTGAGATAGGCTCCAGGCCCCCCTGTGACCGTGTATACAGGATTAAGCAGTAATAGAGATGAGTAAGTGAGTGAGTAAGTAAATAAGGCCTTGTTCACACGGGCGTTAAAATCGAGCGTTCTTTTGGCGTTCGTAGCGTCCGGTGAGCGCGGATCAAGCGGTGAGTGTTTTCTACACATAGGAGTCAATGAGAGTGTTCACACGGGCTTTGGTGACGTGCGTTTGTCC
>JAOVVA010000021.1:11461421-11474401 GCA_028565275.1 Leiocassis micropogon
AGAAGTCAATCGAGCGCCGCTACAAAATGCAACATAAACGTCTAGGACGTTCAGAGCACGTTCGTTTATCCAAAAATCTAACGCCCGTGTGAACAAGGCCTAATAAGTTCATGTAAGCGTTATCCCAGGTCACCCTATATATTACATTTAAGGTAAGTGGTGAATTTGTTATAACTTGATACCCTGAATCTAAATATTCAACATTCATAACTGATTTACTTAAAAATATACAAAAGCTTTATAGGACTTACATCATTAGGTTTGTAACAGTCAACAAGCAGCATCTGGAATAAAAGAACATTAAGATTTTAAGGTTTTTAACATTTATACAGTAAAAATACATAAAGCATGTACAGTAAAGTACAGTAAGCATAACTTTCCCAATGTAAACACTGACCTGGTTATTGCTCTTAAATCTGATTATCAGAGATGGGAATCACCAGGGACGTCCCGATACGATATTATCATGATACCTAGGTCGCGATTTTTTATGCATTGTATAACAAATCGAATCAAGTTTTTCCCTGATCTCTACTGATTACAGCACAACAAGTTCAACCTGAACATAACCCCCTGTTACTGTTCACTTTAACAAATTATTCAGAAGAGGATGGCGCCCCTTTTTAAACCTGGTTCTTCTTATATAGCCTCCCTACTTGCCATGGACAAAAGTTTTGAGAATGAAACTTTGACAAACTAGTTTTTTTGACAAAAACTAATTGTTACAAAGTCAGGTCCTTCAGTGTTTTTAGATCTTTGTCAGATGTTACTATGGTATACTGAAATATAATTACAAGCATTTTACAAGTGTCCTGTGTCATGCCAACAGTAAAGCATCCTGAGACCATTAATGTGTGGGGTTGCTTCTCAGCCAACTTCTCAGCCAACACAGCCATAAATAAAACATCCTCTGAGAGCAACTTCTCCAAACCATCCAAGAACAGTTTGGTGACGAACAATGCCTTTTCCAGCATGATGGAGTACTTTGCCATAAGACAAAAGTGATGACTAAGTGCCTCGAGGAACAAAACGTCCAAATTTTGGGTCCATGGCCAGGCAACATCCCAGACCTTAATCCCATTGAGAACTTGTGCTCAATCCTCAAGAGGCAGGTCAATAACGAAAAACCCATAAATTCTGACAAGCACTGCTTATGCAAGAATGGGCCACCATCAGTCAGGATGTAGTCCAAACGTTGATTGAAAGCATGCCAGGCCGAATTGCAGATGTCTTGAAAAAGAAGGGACAACGCTGCAAATACTGACTCTTTGCATAAACTTAATGTAATTGACAATAAAAGTCTTTGACACTTATGAAATGCTGGTGATTATACTTCAGTATACCATAGTAACATCTAACAAAAAAAGATATAAAAACTCTTGTGAAAATTAATATTTGTGTCATTCTCAAAACTTTTGGCCATGGCTGTATTTTTGTTCCTGGCTTCCTCATTATGGATCTAAATCTCCATTCATTTTTATTCTGCTCTGTGACAACACGCATTGTTGAACCCACTTTACCAATAAAATGAAACTCAGAACTTCAGAGCTGATTTTGTTAATGTTTTTTGGGGTTTTTTTGGATTATGGTAATCCAAATTAGGAACAGCAGCATTATGAAGTGATGCAAATTAAAAAAAAAAAAAAAACATAAATGCCTTTGGAACAATAGCCTTCAGACCCTAAAGACAGGAATAATGTCATGGCTGATGCGTGGTATTTTCTACATAAAACAAGTAAAAATGTCAAATTAGCATTGGAATGCATGCATATTCAGTGAGATCTTTGAAGCAAAGGAGAAAAAATATCTCAAAGGCACCAACCTTCACTCTGATGGCTCTCTCGACATCACTCGGCAGGTCCAGCAGCTCGTCCACATCGATCTCCAGCTCAGGTACTTCATCTTCCTGCAGTCAGAAAGAACAGAACTGCTTGGTACTGTACGTCTGGACCAAACCACTCAGCATGTAGGATAAGAAATTAAGAGGCATCTTTGTTCAGCAGTTAGAAATGAATATTGTTGGTATGTAAGTGTGTTGTTGGATGGACAAATGATACATTTTAAGCTAGCTGTCTGGAAAGGTTAAAAAAAAAGGTCCCCTGGAATCTGACAAGGCTAAAAATGTGTACTTGCGGGACACATAATTGTAGTATTATTCTCCTATATCAAAGCTTCTAATGCACTTTATACATTGTATACAATAATCTCAGCAAGACACTGGCCACAGTTCCAGCTATATGATTAAGAGTATAAAAACGTCCCAAAAGACGTTTCCCTGCTATCTCTAGGTAGTGTTCTTTTGTTTCCCTTGTCATGTTTATCTAGGCATGTTATGAATTAACCATTGTCCAGATGATTGCCATTAAGAATTCAACTTATTAAAACATTTTGTAACTGATAATGTTTGTTTTGAATCATATTTCTCTGTAGCCCACGTCTATTAACTTCACTAAAACTCGTCATTCAGACAACAGGCACAGTATTGACGGTGTATCTGTAGTGGCCTTGTTATTAAAAGAAGAAAGAGAGACTGTATCTGAAAACTCTATTTTTAAAAGTCTTTTTTCTGTTTTTATTCTATTTTGCTTCATTAATTTGTCTCGCATAACTAATTTTTGGGGATTGTACTGCTAGGATTGTTTAAACAACCGGAGAAAAAATATGTAACCTCTTGTCATTAACTATTAATGATTTATGGATTTTTGAGCAAATTATGTTTCATAAGTACAAGCAGCTATTTAAAAATAATAAAATGAATGAAGGAAAAATTTATTCAGACAGCAGAATTTGCCAACTTTGTTTGAGATATCCAACCAAATTTACAATTTCAAATTCAAATCTCAAACTCCTCTGTAAATGTTTAATAAGGTTCAAGTCAGGGAATGCAAAAACTACTATAATATATTATATTATATTATAATATATCCATCCCTTCTTTCTGCAAATGTGAGAAGCTGAACTATTGCCAAAGAGTACCATTTTTTGTGAACAACACTAATTATCAACTATATACCAGTAAACTGGTGACAGGATGGGTACCCAAAGCTCACTCATGCCCATGGGGACCAACGGCCAGCCCTTCTGGTCTGATCCCACAGAAAAGCCAACGTGGACAGCAAAACACCCAATGGACCATAGGGCTTCCACACACAGTACCTGGTAGGCAAAGGGCCCGAGGCCACCGACCCGGCCTCCAAACTCCCCACATCCCAATCCGATTGCGCACCCATAGGATGAACCAGACAAACAAGTTCGATCTACAAATGAGCACCCAAAGGATCTGCTGCCAACATTATGGTGCCAGACAGGCCCTGCAGAGCTACACCACGAGGGGCCCCATCCACCCCGGTGGCACAAGGTGAACCCAAAACCAAAGTGGTTATAATGTTAATTGTTTTAAAGATTTATCTGATTGGTGTATTGTTACGTCTATATATGTGGAAATACTTTTAGCATATTTGTGCTTCATTTACAGCAGAGGATGTTTAAGGATTTTACTCCGGCTCTGTAGCTCCTCCCATTCACGTGAAACATTCCTTTGAGATTCTGGTCCATGTTGATATCATTGCATCATGCAGTTCTGGGAGATTTTTCAGGGGCACTTTCATGCTGCTCATCCCCTGTTCTACCACATCGCAAAGGTGGTATTCTGGATTCTGGTGCAAAAAAAAAATTATAAAAACTATAGAGAAAATCAGTGACATCTCCTTTCCAGCACATGAAATTGAGGCCCTGTTACCTGCAAGATTTTATGCATTGCACTGCTTTTAGATGATTTGGCTGATTAGATAATTGGATGAACGTGTGGGTGTCAAGTTGTTCCTGATGGAACGCTCAGAAGTGTGTTTTTATGCTTAGAAACAGTGAAGTTTATTTCCCATCACTGTGTATTGGACATTCACTATATACTTTAATATATTGTGTGTACCTCAGAAGATGGTATTATTCATGTTATTGTAAAGCACACAATATATATCGCCAAAATTCTCCAAAGATATAGTGTTTTTCTTTTCTATATATGGAAGAGATAAGAGATCATATCTCTCCATTGTTTCTGATCATTGTCTTTCTTTCAAGTAATGAAAAGTACATTGGCAGATGGTTGACACAGTAGTGAGTAAGCCAGCTCTCTGCGCTCTTTGTTCCTCATTTCCTTCTAACACAAAACAGGATGGGCTGAAACCAGTGCCTGAGTGTATGAGAGAGAGAGAGAGACACGATAACCCTTATCCCCTTCCTGTCAACATAAAGGACACCCTGTTTAGGTGTGTTCCCTTCTTTCTGCACAAACACACACATCCGAATGACCCTTTCTTGCTTTTATAGTGACATCAACAGCACTCTTCAGCCCTGGAGCTGGAGAAACTATGATGTCAGAAATCCAGTCATTAGCCGTTTCCGTCTTCTCTGCCTTTCACTCTGGTGAATCCGCAAGCTCTATTAAATCTGTGCCATTTCCTTTCCCTTTGCAATCTTCACAGCTTTCAAGGACAGCTGTCATCGCATTAGACTTTACATCGTCCACGCTGCCCATCACACTCGCACACACAGTCCCTCTCATGCTGTTCTACTGGGCACTATTCACTCCAGTGTACGGCACATGGTGAAGAGGGAAACCGCAAATATCAAAACGTGGAAAGGGCGGGAGTGCAGTGGCATGGTTGTTGGTTCCAGATGGGATGGTTTGAGTATTTCAGAAAGTGATAATCTCTTGGGATTTTTGCAAACCGCAGAATGGTGCAAAAAACAAAAAACACTGAGTGAAAGACAGTTCTGAGATTGCTGGAAAATAGCAAGGACGTCTATGGTAACTTAATCACTCTTTGCAACAATGTTGTACAGGAAGGCGTCTGTACAGGTGACTGGTTGATTAGATACAGTAACTGCAAAAATGTTAATAAAGTAAGCAGTCTAAAACATCCCCGCATTAAGTCAATTTTTTTGAATAAATAGGGTGACCCAAAGTTACAGCTCCAGAACCTGAATACCATTGGCACATAGGCAGTTTTTCACTCGTTTTTTTTTTTTTAGTCTTCAACCAGATAGGCGAGAACTAATTAGTGAGATCACTTGCTTTGTGCACAAGGAGAACTACAGTATAATACATCTTATATGTTGTCTTAATACAAGAATGTTGAACATTTTTTAGATCGGACCTATTAAGAAAATAAACTGTTTCATAATTTTCGGTCAGCCTCATGGGTCTCTAATGTGTGTATTAATTCAATGTAATAAAATGTTACTGCATCTATATAGCAATTTTAACAATGGCCATTGTTTTGCAAAGCAGCTTTACAGAATTTTAAAAAATGGAAATAAGGACATGAAAAAAAAAAAGGAAAATATACAGTAGAGACTCGCGCATCGGACGTGCATTTGTGTTATTTTTTTTAACATACAGTAGCTTCTGCCGCACGTATTCCCAGTCGTGAAAAAAAAAAGTTGTGTTGTGCAGTTGTTGTTGAAAATGGATCTCTCGAAGGAGGGAAAAGTATTCATAGCTGTTCCCCCGATCTCACACCACCTGATGCCTTTTTGCGGGGAATCCCGCATACTGTATAGGATTTGTGGGAAAATATGTATAAACCATAATGATTAGATTGTCTCTGATGAGCAAGCCGAGGGCAACATGGATGGCAATAGGAAGAAACCTTGAGAGGAACCAGACTCAACAGGCAACCCATCTTCATTTGGGTGATAATGGATAGCAGGGATTGATCAGCAGTCATACTGTGTGTTAGGAGGCTATATTAAGTATAATATAACAGGTTAATATGGTTACGTTAGTATTAGAGCTGTAAATCAAAGTTAACAGTTGAGTCATTTCAATTAAATTTTCGATTCAAAGCAATTTGATACAGCAGTACTAACACTTAATGTTAGTAGGTTTGTCTCAAGCAATGCTGTGTAACTTGTGGTGTTTACTCCAGTCCAGTAGGTGGTGGTATTGCACCAAATGCACATAAACTCAAAAGTAGAAGTAGTAATAATGTGTGTTCAATTTTCTGCAAAACCTGTGGAATATTTTTTTACAGATATTGTCCATATAAAAGCATAGAACTTTTAAAAGTTTACCTAAATAATTTTAAACATTTAGTTTTAACCTGAGCCATCGATTTATTTAATTGGTTAAAGTAAAATGTGATTCAATTGCATAATCAATTAAATAGTAATAATTAATCAATTAATAGCTCTAGTGAATGCACATGTAAAATACATGCAAAAACACAGTCACAGTTTTTGTCGTTAATTTTGCATATTTTTTCCTTTATGAAAATGCTCTTCAGGTTTGTCCATTATTTGTGATATTTACAGTATTCCTGAGGGGAAAAAGTGCTAGGATCCTGCTCCGGCTCTGCCAATGAATCATACATTTTTTTCAAATCAGACACAAAAGAGGCAGCACAGATATTGTATGAATTTCAAATTAGACCACTGAGACACCAGGAGCAATGTTTACATCAGACTGCTTTCTCAACGAGAGACAATTCAGAGCTGGTTTTGTGGAAATACTAAAGTTCAAGTGTGGATTTTATCCAAATGTCTTTAGATCAGATCCTAATTCTGTAAGTATTACTATGTTAAAGTTTGTCTAGGTTAAGATAATTTGTTAAATTTAGACGGACTGTAAGGCTAAGTTAATGTTTCCGGGAACATTAACAGACACTTTTTGGAGATCTTTGTCTACTTTACCCTTGTACCCTACTTTTTTTTTTTACCCTATTCTGTGATTACTTTAATCCTGGATGCTTCGCATTTAACCTAACTCAGATTTAAATTTTTTACATAATTTAGATTCAGATTTTTAAAATCTCAAAAGTTTTAAAATGATGTTTTTCAAGGCAAACCCCTCTTTCCAACAATTATATTTATTAAATATTTATTCAATGATGTGAAATGCTTCTCAGTTTCCAATCTCGGCAAATATAATTAGTGATCTGAAACTTAATTAACATGCAGTTTTGTAATGTGATGTCGCTGAAGTTAAAAATAACAGCGGAACCTCGAGTCTTAGTGGAGGCGAGTTCTTAAGGCCGAAAATTCATACTGTGATAAGAATTTTCCCATAAGAAATAAAGTAAATGCAGATAATCCGTTCCAGCCACCCAAAAATATTACCAATATTACCAATTTCCAACACTATAATCACATTTTTGCATAAAAACAAACAATTCTAACATTTAGAAAAGACACTAAATTGACACTAATGATTCGTCTTGGCATGGCTGCTTTAAAAACGGAACAATAAATGGCTCTTGCTATGGTTCCTTTATATGCTGAAAATGCTTCATATGCAGAGGAAAAGTTCTTGCGAAATTTCTATTTTTACGGTGGAAATTCATAAGGGAGGGCATTTGTATGCTGAGGTTCCACTGTATTTACAGTACATGTAGCCACAACTGGTATAACTATATAAAAAAAAAGTCTTGTGTGGAATGTGTTTCAATATTAAGAAGCTTTTATTAGTACTAAAACAGTGAAATTCATTCTGACAATTCTGACAAAAATATGATAATCCTACAGTGTGTCATAAGGGAGAAAAATGTTTTACTGTGTTTTATAAGCAAAAAGTGCTCATACTGGGAAAAAATAATAATGTTGGCTGTTGTTGAGCTGTTAAAACTCAAATCAAATCGCTTATATATTCCCACCTCTGGATCAGTGATGTATTTTATGAGAGTGAGATATGAGAAAAGTGTGTGTGAAAGAGAGAGCGAGAGAGAGCTTTGTAAGAATTCACACTGAGCTGATTAGCTCCACATCACCACCACACCGATTTGGCTGGAGCTGCAACATTTAATGACGCTCACAGACACACTGGCTTTTACGCTTGCCGTGCTCTGTGGGGAAACTCTGCCTTTAACCCTAATGATCAATTACCGGGGATAAACCATATTTACAGGGCTATTTTCCAGCAGCATATTACCTTTTATACAGTACATACTGGTACATTTTATCATCATCATGCCTTACACCCAGTAATCCGGTATTAAAACTGTATTGTAATAAACAAACAAAAACAGGATGCACAATTTGGTTAAACAACAAACTCATCGTCCATGTTACCGTTATTTTAAAAAGCGTCTAATTGCAGGTTCCGTGACAAAGGAAATGAGTCACACCAAGCAACAGCAGTAATAATGGAAACAGATATTTGCAGGCCAGATGATGGCCTTCTCTCAAACCTCTCTCTCGAACATGAAAGTGGAACTGAATAAAGAAAGGAATTCATTCAGGATGATGTTACTGTAGATTACTCATTGTTATGCCTTTAGCTACAGTAAGCTACACTCGACATTAAATAAAGTTTTGTCTTGTGGTTGTATAACATGTACATTTTTTGCTGACTAAACTAGAGAACAAACATTTCTAGAGAAGGAGCAATTTTCTAGATAAATGCTCCTGTTAGAGAACATGATGGCAGTTAATTTTATACATTTGCCAGGTATTCAAAGAGCTGGCCTTGAACAAGGTTCCAAATGTGGTTTCTCTGCTGATCTTGAGATCTGGACTGATTATTAAAGTAAGTCCCCTGCATACAAACAAGTTACGTTCTGAGCGCTTGTTCGTAAGTCCAATTTGTTCATAAGTCCAACAAACTTTGTGCAGGTACCAAGATACGAAAACAATTTCCTATACACAGTATATTACAGTACAGTGTTCTTTACAATTGCGCCGATGGTTGAACGATTCATGCTACAAGAACGAGCAATGTCTGCCATATTTTCACCTGGCTCCAATTTCCTCAATTTTTTTTCACTTTTGTCATTATTGGTTGGTGCTGCTTAGCAGAACCAGCTTCATCACCACTGCTCTTACGCTTGATTCCGGACATTCTGGCCTTGTACTGCACTTGCAGAGGATGCACACTGCACGCATCTGACAATGTACACCAGACATATGAGCTAACTTCTGCAACTAAACACGCGTGAACGCATGTTCGTATTTTCGAAAGTCCTTAACTCTAATGTTCATATGTAGGGGACTTACTGTACTGTTTTATTACTTGTTTAGGATCGTAATCACGAACCAATCAACCTCGAGCTGCTTACCTCTTTTTTTTAGGCTTAAACTAATAGTCTGATCCTGACCTAGATTGACAAAACACAGATCATAATTTAAAAGTGAATACAAATCGTCTTCATGCCCTTCACCACTGAACATCTGATATTAGTGAGAACTAGTTGAAGATGTAGTATCGGATAACTGTCATGCATTGTACAACACTCAGAGCTTTGATAACAGTGTCAGTGATGGCTGGTGGTGATATTGGATGGGAGAGCTAAATTATAATCTATTAATAGCTCAACAGTGAAACTATTAGAGCTGAGCAATGTATTTTTTCCATGAGGCCTTATTGATGGCATAATAAGAACGATGCAGGAAAAGGTTTATAATGCTCTCCTGGGTTCATGCTGTGTTTCCGCTGAATACGAAGCATACTAAAGAGAGTCATTACCCTTTCATTGGGAGAGTACAAAACAAAAATGTCTCATTAGTCTGTCTATTTTTACTTTTGACTCTAAATGCATTAAGATAACATTTATTACGCACATGACTATATTTGATGTGCATCTCCCTGATCACTGCTGATGTGTTATGGAACGATATAAAAAATATCAATTATAGTGGGGAATGATGTGACATGACTTGTATGACTTAAGTTACATGCCTTAGTCACATACAGTACAAACTAGCTACACATTAGCTCTCAACTAAGACTCCGCTGTGATCCATGCCAAACTCATGGAGATGTTCACACTGTCTAGGAACTTTCACAATTCACCCATGAAAAACATTAGATATGGGGGAGGAGACAGTTTTGTGATATACATCATGATTATTTTGTGCGGCAATGCATGTATCGCCACACTGACTCCAAAATCTTTTTTTTTTAATGATTTATACATTTATATATGTTCCGCATTTGAGATCGTAAAATGTTGCAGTTCCTCTATAGTCCTACATGTGGATCCTACAGCTCTAAACTACAGTACACTATTCACACTGGCAGGCAGCATAGCATTCTGTGAGGACCTAATAATTTTTTTAGCTTGTTTACAATTGTAATTCTAATTGTTCTAAAAAAAAAAAATCATAATTAATTATAAGTATAAAATAAGTACTCAAAATAAGTAACTGTAAAAAAATTATATCACATTTGGATATTTATAAAATCGTGATACAGATTGAAATGCCACCTACAGTAGTTATCCTGATATGGAATCAGGTGGTCCCTGGTTATTCCCATCCCTAGCATCTCACAATTTGCCACGGATTGTCAAGACTTGTTAAGATCTCTTATGATTTCTCTCCAAACCTCAACGATTAATCATGAACAATACGCCTGCACGATTTGATAATAAAAAAAAAAATCACAATGTGAATATTTTGACAAATTAAATATGTGTAACTATATGCAACTATTAAATATAGTGCGAGCATATTTATCCAGGCCAACACTAAATAATGGCACAAATGATCTCATACTGTAGGATGTTTGCCAATAATTATTTATCCTTTTAAAAGTATTTAAAAAAAATAGAAAAATACTTAACATTAGTGATAAAATCTACATAAATTTGTGACTATTACCTGTTATATAATTTACATCCTTTTGTGATTAAATAATTGCACAGGTCCATGTTTCGATTTAGATTTTTATGCGATTAATTGTGCAGCACTAATAAACAATAGAAAAGCCAACCGACTTACAGACATTGTCTTTTACATTCTTTCAATCTCCATAATGACCTGGATACCCCCGTTTTGCATACCTGTGACTTGAGAAGCTACGGACCTACCATTGTCAAGTCGGGCTGAGGAATTGCTGAAGTTGCAGTGTGCCACTGAGTGAGAAATATCACGAGGAGTTGTTGCTTTGTTCATTTTGTTGTCTTGGTGCAAAAAGAAAAGGAGTAATTGGAGGAGCTATTCCTTTGTTTAGACAAAGCAATAAAACAGTATGTTACAAAAAGCAATAACGGAGGGTTTGGGACTCTTTTGTTCTGTAGGAATTAGACATGTTTTTGGACTCTACGAAGAGGCGCGAACCACATATGAAGTCCTACAAACTGCTCCGATCCAACTACCAATATGGCTTAGGAATTAGTACAATGGCTTTCTAGACTAAGATATAAAATTTTCAATCTTTTTATTTATTTATTTTTTGGACAGCAATTTACAATTTCCTCTGAAATGCAATGAGTTGTACGCGATAATCTCTGGATCATTTCCTACAATTTGGAGCAGATCGTAGCGGTCCGGGATCCAATTTGCAAACGTGAGAACGGGCCCCAAGGCTCAGGGCCAAGCAGCACGGTTAAAGGTCTTATACAGGAAAAAATATCCTGGTTCAAAAGTGCAGTCAGTGAAAACAAGGCCCTGTTCATCATTTGACAATGATCTGGGCCGAATCGTTCTTGTTCTTCACCCACTCTTTCCACCACGCTTTGCATATCCGAACAGATGACATCATCCCTGGCTGAAAGGGGGGTTTCTAAAAATCCTCATAGCTAAGCAGAACATCTAGGTTAATATGCATGTACAGTACATACATTATTTATTAAATGATTGTTTATTGGATAGAAGCATAGGTATAAAAATGACCTGAAGTGACTGAATAGGACTGGACTGGCATGAGAAATCTTTTTTTTTTTTAAGAGGAAAAGAAAATGTAAGGAAAGAGTTGAATTGTATATAGATAAATATAAGTATATATAAACGTGTAATAGGATTATGATCAAAAGGTTTGACCTAGATATCATTATCATCACTGACTTGTCATCACCTGCATGGTCACCTTTGTTTTATGGCTTTGTCTGGAGTTGGATGTCGCCACGCCCTTTGATGTAGCGCCAGATCAAAGGTATAAAATGCTACAATTTATCAAATTAAAGACAATATTTGGGTTAACAGAAATCAAATGAGATGACAAGTGCTGATATTTAGTTGTGAATTAGACATGACAAACGACAATGAGAAAGGATACAGGCTAAGGAACAAAGGATTCTCACACACACACACACACACACGGAGCTGAAGTGATGCTGCTGGATGAACCGGTTCCTACCTCGCAGTCGTATAAAGTCATTAACTGGCTAACTATCCACTCCTCCAGATTGAGCCTCCTTCTCAGCTCCTTTCGGTCATATTTCACCGTCACGCGTCCTTGCTTCTGGGGAACTTCTTCTTCAGTACCGGGAGGCGTCTGGAAATAGACCCGGGGCTGAGCGCTTGATTCCGGGCTCGTTACCGCCGCCATTGTCCGGGTGAGCTCGACAAGCTTGAACAAAAAAATCGCGGTTGATCGATTTTTTTCCCCCCTTTCCCTCGCCGCGTTGGTTTAATAAACACCGCTCAATTAATTAACCAACCAATCAATCAATCAATTTACTTCTCTTCTTGTGCCATGTGCATCACCTCCGTTTACGCATTCCAAAAGGCTTCCTCCTGTACCTCAATAGCGGTTTGTTTTTTCTTTGTTAAAACGTGTCCACTAACTACACCTCAGCATTAATTCGCCGGTGAAGTGTTTGACATGTGAAAGTCCATCTTGCAGGATGCGGCTCGTGGCGTCTCCGCTCGCGGCTTGTGGGCGCCTCCATCCACGTGACCGTGAAACGACACAAATCATCAACTAAATTAACATTATTTTATGTTCACGTTAAACTTATATACGTCTCTCGATTATCAAATGGACAAATTTGTCTCATATGTAAACAAGTTTTCAAGAATTATTGTTTTAAAGAAATAGATTTCATCATCCATAGTAGTGAACACCCCTCTGCTCCGGTGTCTTTGGTTTCTCCCTCCAAATCAGATCTCTCCTCGCCTCCTCTCAGCCATGGCGCGCCGCTAAACCCGTCTGAGCTACCCCTCAATTCAATTTACATCGTGTTAGCAGGTTAAACTTCATTTAAGTCAGTGGATAGATGCTCTTGGTCTTGACTAGACTGTGCAATGAATCATCATTTATT
>JAOVVA010000021.1:11483742-11504085 GCA_028565275.1 Leiocassis micropogon
TTATACTGTATATGTTTTCATATATGTTACATATACTCACCGGCCACTTCATAATGTACATTAGTTCAGAAAATTGGAAAAACGTTGTCTGTGTGCGACATTCGGATGGTCGGGTCAGAATTATGCATAAACAACACGTTAGCATGGCTTTATCGTCCCTTGTTCAGGCTGCTGCTGGTGGTTTAATGGTGTGAGGAATATTTTCTGGACACACTTTGGCCCCCTTTAGTGTTGTTGCTGACCATGTCCGTGCCTTTATGACCTCAGTGTACCCAGCCTCTGATTAACCTTCTGACCCAGCTCATTTCTCAAAAGTGGGTCCAATCCAGTACTATGAAGGTATACCTAATAAAGGGGCCGGTGGGTGTAAATATGTTAAAAACATGCAATATATTACCAATTTTGTTACATGGTGATGTATGTATGCCTCTAAATGTCAAAATTATGTGTTACCCATAATGTACTTATAAATATACATAAAACACATATTACTTACATATTGCCAAAGGGGTATGCCAGAAAGAGATCAGTTTCATATATGGTGCATTTTTCCTATATCATCCATGTCCATCAAAACAGCGGGTACAGTTCCTAATATGACTCAGGATCAGGAAACGGACATGATTTAGTTGTTGTGACAGAATTACCCCCGAAGCATGGCCAATGATATAAAAATGTAATCTGATAGCTCTCTGCTTTGTTCACTAAGCCAATCATGAGATACAAAGAAGACAGCGTTAAACCTCCAATGTTGGTTTTCAGGGCGCCTGAATCATTTCCACCCTGAAGTGACACTATGTGATGACTAACTCGTTTCAGCTAGTGATTCATGAAACAAGCGCCCATTTTCCGCCTCTCCTCCCACCTCCATTTTATTTTCTCCATCTCTCTCTCTCTCTCTCTCTCTCTCTCTCTCACACTCTCTCTAATTCCGAATCGTCTCTTCATGTTTAGATGTTCCAGAGACCTGACAGACACAAAAAGAGAAACACTGCATACATGTTCACAAATTCTCATAACGTCGCTAGTATGCAGATACTTAGATAGAAAAGATAGGAAGATTTTCATTTAATATTTATATGGTGGCGTTTTTAAACTTTAATTTATTCCCAGAGCAAATGACAAGACAGTGCATTCATTTTCCAAACGGTGGAAAAGATGATACTCGGGTAATACAACGAGGATATCATGATGTACCTTCTGCGAAAAACTGAGGAAAATGAGGGTTGTTTTGTTGTAATTTGAAGACACCACTGATTCATATTATTGTCCTGTTGCATAATCATACATGTCAATATCAATGATGCCACCTGCCAGTCAAGACCTTTTCTCAAGTCCCAAGCTTAGCCCTGGTGTCTAACATATGACACACGACGGTGGTAATTTGTGCAGAGCAAAACCGATTTCCAATGACAGCTAAGTGTGTGTGAGGGAACACTCCTTGCAGGCTGACCCTTTAACCAAGCCTGTAATGATTGATGGCACTAAATTGCAGCTACAATGTCTATGAGCACAGCTGCCTTTTTCCCCTGATCTGAAAATAGAGCTGGCGATTGCTCAGTTCTCCCAGGGCAAAAACAAAGGACATCTAATTTTGTTATCTTTCAAGTGCCTTCCACATGAAAAGTCTCAACCCTTTAGTGAGTCAGATGTTTCTAGGAAAATAGTAGGATATAAGAATAGGATTAACTCTTACTGGGTTAAATTTGGAAATCTAAAAATGTTTCTAATAATTGTGGTCTAAGTTTCAATCTTTTTACAGTACAGTATATACCACAGTTCTGATCATGCAGATGGTGCTGAACAATTTTCTACAATGGACAAATTTACTGTAGCTTGGGCAATTTATATTATACTGTATGCATTTGTGATAATGCATAATCATAATTTCTGTAGGAACATTCATTGATATTTGTACTTCAGACGCGATATGTAAGAATACATGTAATCATTGAAATGTCAAAGCTGTTGACTTTTTTTTCTTTCTCTTTTTACTTACTCTAAGGGTAGAAATGTATATTATTGATCCATCGTGTCGACCAGAAATATCAAACAGTACTGTAGGTGGGACATCAAGCAATAGGTGGGGCTTAGTAACTAGTAATATAATGTGTTACAATTCAGTTCATGAGTGGTGCAGCAGTTATGCATTCACCACTATCATCTGTTAATCACGGGTTTAATTCCTACGGGTTTAATTGTTTTAACGTGCTTTTTTGTGTTGGTGTTGTTGGTCTTTCAGTTGTTCCCGTCGAGGGGTCGCTACAGCGGACCATCCGATCAGCATAACAACTTGGCACAGGTTTTACGCCTGCATCCAGTGGCTGGGGTTTGGGTGTTGGGTGGAAATCGAACCTGATCTGAGCCTTCCTGTACAGGGTTACAGCACCTGGAGTCTATCCCACATGGGGCATGAAGCAGGGCACAACATGGACACACACACACAAACACAATTTTAGAATGCCGGTTATCCTCATCTGCATGTTTTCGGACTCTGGGAGGAAACTGGAGTACCCAGTGGAATCCCACCAAGCAGGGGGAGAACCTGCAAACACGCACACAAATGAATGGAATAGAACCCACAGGTCATAACTGTTTACCTGATGTTTTTCAAATGTAACTATTTATAACTATTTATCCAATCTAGGAAGGTTGACGTACCATAAAAAACTAAAAACTACATAACATTTCTGCACAACTACTGTTTGAAGACCAGCCTACTTTTTTTTCGAAGCATCAACACCAAACACTTTCTGACACTGGAAACTTTACAGGTTAGAGTGCTTTGCAATTTGTCAGTAACACAACATATTTCTTTAAAGAAAAAAAGTAAATGTCATTTACTTAATGTTTTTCTTTCAACTTGGCGCAGCAGATCATCCAATCCTCACGTTTGATTGGGCACAGGATGTGCTGGATGATCCACTTGACGCTACCCAAGGCTTGGGAGCTATACTCGGGGTGTCCTGCAACCCCAGTGGCTGGGTGTGGGGCATTGGATTGGAAATGAACAGACCAGAAGCTTTCCACTGACCCACCAATGCTCTAAAATATTTTGTTTAGTATTTTAAGAAAACCCATGTGAAAACCCAAAACTCCAGAGCTCATTTTATTACCTTGACAGGAAAAGTGACCTGTACTTGAACTACGAATACAAAGCTACAGTAAGGAAGTGCAACAAAACACTTGAGGGTATTTAAGGTGTAAGAGTCAGAAATTTCAGAAAACTTCTTTGTGATGTTTATCTTGTTTTCTTGTTCAAACATATGGCTTTCTTGGCAGGGGTTCTCGCTTTATGGAAGTAGGTGCCTGCAACAAAATAGTTTGAGCCACTGAGAATCAGCTTTAACGTATCAGACTCAATGGGTAAAGCCTTAACATCCTGCAGCTGAGGAAGAACCACTAAAGGAGAAACAATCTATTCTGGGAAAACTGAAAAAAAAAAAAAGAAAAGCAAAAAGAAATCTGCTTGAATCATGAATCAGGCCCTTGATAGAGAGGAAGCAGGATGCTAAATTGTAAATTAAAGAAGAAGGAAAGGATGAAGGGACTGCAGGGTGCATTGTGCATCTTGCATCTTGCCTTGCAAGAGAAACATCTTAGCAACCAACCAGATGAAACAGGGATCATCATGCAGAGCTTGCATTATAAATCACTTTTGTTTTGACCCTTGATTTCTGCTACCCAGTAAAGGTTAGGATTTCACAAAAATTTGTTCCTGGGGTTATCTGGAAGAAGAAGTCGTCCCACTGTAGAACCTCTAAGGAACAGGTGTTAACCCTAAAGAAGTAAACGTGAGCTTTTCATCATTACTTGCTGTCCTCAGTGTAAACCCCTATAACGGTTTGGTAAAAGCTTTACTGCAAGAGGGCACCTTGTAGTAATAGCAATATTAAATACTATTTCGGTGCAATAAATGTGTGATCTCCTTGACTATTGCTTGAAGCAATGATTGTCTTTCATCCAGCGCAGTAGTGACAATAAAGGGCCGCACTTTTCATCATCTTTATGTCTCACGTCTATACTGTGACATATTTGCACTTGTTTGTTGAAGCATTTTTTTGGACAATTTTATTAAGGGTCTCTTTCTCTCTCTCTCTCTCTCTCCCTCTCTAATGAGTATTTTGCTCAGCTGTGCAGCTCATCAGGCTGTGTGGGGAATAAAACCAAGTAGGGAGCCATCTGTCAAACATTACTTTCATCACAGCTTCCTGTTTTTTTCTCCTCTTTTCATCACCCCACTGGAGGTAAAGACACCTTCATTAAAAACTTTAGCCCCATTAAAGATTTCAATAAAGAATCTAATGTTTATAGATGAACTGCTTTCAGTGAGGTTTGAATTGTATGATTGTTGCTAGATGTTGCTAGAATTAAAGGTGAGGTCAGCAATATTGGAGCCAAGGGAAGTTGTCCTCACATTGCAGTCGCTGTACGACAGCGGGCCTACAGCCAACACGTCCAAACACAACATCGCTTCTCACTCAGGCAGCAAAGTAGTGCTGAAAGGACAGCGCCAGCCAGCACTTTCTTTGTAACATGCTACATTGGCACTCTGTGTCGGTGTTCTGCGTGCTCCGCTATTTCACGCTACGAGCTGTAAAAAAAAAATATTTGCTTAGAGGGAAAAGACTTTGGTCTTTATTGCTGAATTCTTGATAAATGCAAAAAAAAGAATGAACAATGTAGACCATGATAAATTCATAAAGTCCCTTATTTTGTACTACAGAAAACAGAAAAGGGTTTCAAGAGGTCCTAGTCCTACAGTTGATAAGTCCTACAAAGCAAAAAAACAAACAAACAAAAAACATAGTTCGAAAGCTCTTTAAGTTTAAAACTCAATCAGATTCCTGTTGCACATTGGTTTCCAAACTCTGGGTCACCATTTTTGCTGTTCATGTCTGCGGTACACCTCTTGGTTCTCTACCACTGTCATGGTTTCTGTCACAATTCTGTTTGCAGTTTACAGAGAGTAGAGGAAATAAAAACAATCAGTCTGTGAATTCTGCCTATAAATGCATTTGTTTGGTATTACTTGTAAAGTTTAGTTTTATTGTTGACTTTTAGGACCAACATGTTTTTAAGACGCGCACGAAGTTGCAATTTATTAAATGTTTCTCTGAAATCGCTGGTTTACCATTAAAGATAATAAAGTAATGTGTAGATGCCAATTACAAATGATCAGGAATTAAATAAAAAATGTACATATAAACTTTTCAAATGATTTTTAAACATTGCCTATTATTACATTAAGTCCCTAGAAGGTGTTTTTTTTTTGGAAATACTGCTTTATCAGATCGTGTTGCATCCGGCGTTATCTTAGGATCTTAGGGCGTTTTCACACTAGGAATGATTGATTTGTATCATGCCCAGGAACGATTGCTCCCCCTTCCCCTCTCCCCCACTGGCCAGCGTTCACATAATTATGTTTTGTTGTACTCTGGTACACTTGCAGGTGTATCCACGTACTGTATGCACCTAGTTGGTTTGCGAGCGACCATTTAATAGACAGAAAAGAAGAGAAGGAGGAGTCAACCTTTGCTCTATGCCAAATATTATTGACTTTTCGGAAAATTGTCAAGAGCAACACTCTTGCATACCTACCTGCCTTATCAGCTATGGCTGTTTGGGGCAGAGGATGAGACTGGTGTATTTGATGTGCACTGAGCATGCGGAGGAGACCAGCGGCACTGACTGTGTTGCGTCCACTTCCGTTTTCGGGCTTCCATATCTGATTTAATCCATACCGCTGTATTGTTCTCGAGGCCACCTTTTCCAGCAGTCTCGGGCACATTTCCAAGCACACTGTTCTCACTGATTAAAATGAACCAGACTTTGAGTTCTCTGAAACGATCCTGGGACCCTAATGTGAAAACGACCTTAGATCATTTTAAAACTCCCTCTTTTTCACTCCTCTTGCAAATCCGTCATTTCTGTGTCTATGTAAATGACCTCCCGCTGAAGACCCCTCCCAACAGTGGAGCTGAGCACAGTTTTGTGAAGCTGACAAACAAACCGGGGGAGGGGCTTTTTTTTTTAAACATGTGGTCACATTTGTTATAATTGTAATTCTAATTTGAAGTCATCCGATCATATATTTGAATTCTAACTGCTCATAAAATCGAAACGCAAACAAGAACACCTTGTGAATGACTAAAAAGTGAATTTTGCATAATAGGTCCCATTTAATAATGATGAGCTGTTCTAAGATTGGTAGATTGTGTGTATTAGTTTTGGGCCAGTTATTTACAGGGTCGGATTGCCAGGTCGACGCCCGATTGTGTCTGAGCACTTCAAGAGTCCAACAGTGGCAACCCAGTGGCGTCGGGGCTCGAACCGGGGTCCTCCTGGTCTGCAGTCTAATCCGTTGCCCGATGTGCCGGACCGCATGTAGACGGAATCATCCATCAATCCATCCATCCGTTTTGGGGGCGTGGCTGTTTAAATTGAAGTGTAGTTGTTTAAATTGAACAAGAGCTACCTAGTTAAGCTTAGTAAAATTGGTCACTATATATTTAACCTTTTTCCCCTATAGTAACTGTGGAATGATAATTACTAGGTGTGTATTCAGTGACAGGACAAAAAAAAAAAGAAGATTTTCAAAGACAACAAGAAGAACTCACTGTGATTGTATAATATACAATTTAACTTTAATGTAATCTTCCATAAATAAGAAACCAGTGATTATGCACTACAAACAGAGACTCGTTCTCCGTTCACCTTTACAGAATTGACACAAATTCACGCCGTCCTTGCTCACACACATACACACTTAATTACAGTGTTAATTGACATAAATTGTTCTTTTGTGATAATACCGATGCCTGTAGCGCTTCGTTATAATGCGTTTACTCAAAATATCTTTTTGTCTCTTTTGCAGTACCAATCGAACAGTAATATCGTATACTGAAATTAAGAACACTTGGAATTTAAAAAACGATGTCTCATAAAGCAGTAATTTATCAAATAGTAATACATTTAAAAAAAGAAAGAAAAAAATAACCAACACAAAAAAATTGCCACTTTTTTGTAAATATTTCCATGTTGTGCTTAAAGTAATGAACCTAAATAGACGGACACGCACTCGCGCACACAGAAAAGACATGCTTTAGATTTGAGGATCACAACAGCACGTGTGACGGACTGAAGTACACACAGCATACATTAGCAAACTGACACACACACACACGGCGATGAAACAAGCATGCAAGAAAAGGACAACACCTGTCCTTCTTGTACTCGAAGGATTCGTATGCATGTGTTTGGTAGTAAAGAGTATGTTTGTTAGCATGGGTGTGAAACCAGGAAACATGCTAAATCATCAGCATTGCTTTTTGTGCTTAGTCTATGTGTCGATACAAAACATGGCTTTAGGTCAGCAGCTGCAGCGTATGAAACGGAAAGGAAGAACAGGTTCTTTTTCGTATGTGCTCCATCTGTTATAATACCAGTCTTGATGCAGTGTAGAGAAAGTGTACTAATCTGTACGCGCCAGCGATCAGAGACGGCATATCTGCATAATTCTTTCATCTTCATGCTGTTAGTTCTAATTAGATGAAACTCATTTCCTGCCCTGAAGGAAGGAGGCATATTCTAAGAATAAAATCTGAAGACTACCAACTGTACCACCAGCTCATGCTGAAAACAAATGTTTGATAAAGAGGTCTAACTGAGACAACTTTTTTTTTACAATTGAGGAAATGAAAGGAGCTGCACTGGCTTTATCATTCTACACAAATCAGTTACTAACCCACTTCCAAAAGAAGCACCTGTGTGCTGATCTAGGATCTGTTTTTAGCGAGCTTAATGTTATGAACTGTTAGGAAGGATGATTGTTCTGAAGCTGATTCAGGATCAGTACTTCATTTGTGCCAAATCATGCTGGAACAGAATCAGATTTGGAGTGACTGCGTTCTTGACTTAAAATATTTTAACAAAAATGTAATTTTTATGATGCCCAAATAGATATTATTTGCATTATCACTTAGATTCTTATGTAACTCTAATTTTGCTGTAATTTTTGAATGACTCAATTGGCCCATACTGCTTTATCCCGTATAAAGGATTGCTGCCGTCCTGGAGCCTATCCAGGAGACTTAGGACACATGGCAGGGAATACCGTAACCCTAATGCTGATGCGCAATTTAAGAATGCCAATCAGCCTAATCTGCATTGAACCCGGACCCTGGATGTACAAGGGTGACAGTGCTATCCACTAAGCCACCGTGCCACAATCACTACTTTACCATACCAAATCACCTTTTCCGAGTCTTTACAGAACACCACCATATTTCCCCATAGCTCTTAGTGCTATGTTAAACTCGTGAAATTGGGTATTATTCTGCAATATCTTTTGATGTAAATTGTTTACCTTAAATCGATTAACCACTCAAAAAAACAAAAACAAAAAAAAAGTGAAATGTTGCTATGTGTTCTAGTGCGCTGACATCAGACTGCATAAACGAAAGACAATGAATCTATGAGACATTGCCTAGCAACAAGGAGCGTTGAGGAATAATCACTCCTGATGCTTTTCTTTTTCTTTTTTGCCTGGCATCATGTACACACATTGTGCTAAAAGCACCGAACAAAGTTTAACCATTCTCATGTGACGCCTATTTCTCGAGCTTGCGAGACAAGACGAGCACTTTCTGGGAATTCAGTAAATAAATAATGTTGGCTCTCTCTATCTCTCTGTCGAAAAATGGGCGTCTGAGACAACCTAGCCCTTTTAAATCCACCTCATGTGGATGACGAAATAACAAGCTTTGTAAAATGTATAAATCTAAGGGGTGCCGCAAAATGTCTGCAAGAAAGAAAGAAGCAGCGAAATGTCCCAGTCACCTGATGCGGTGAAAGAGTTTCCTGAATTACTGGAACAAACCATGTCTCGGTACTTACGAAACAAATGCAAGTAACTAATTTAGAGGCCAAAAATGATAATTTATTACAAATTAAATCCAAAATGCATTAAACAGGCGGATAAATCAAATGAAACAGCGGTGATGCAATCTGAAGGAACCAGTGCTTTGCCGTTCGCAAACAGGGTAGGATTAATGAGAGGAAGATCACAGCTCTACATTTCAAAGATTTTAATATTTCAGTCCCCAACAAAAACTTCTCCACATTGGCATGGCTCCGGCATACTGAAAAAAACTTTCTAACTTAATAATATCTAAGCAGTAATGAGACAGTGAGATAAGTGAATTAGTGTAGCAGGGAATTATATAGAGAAATAAATATAGTTGTTCTGTATTCTGTTACAAGTTCTGCACGATCAAAAGTCCCAGTTTGACTTGAACGTCACGTTGTACTATCTGGAATACTCATGATGTGTTTGTGGGGGCGTATATAGAGCTCTTGCATGTAACATCAGACCCGTTGTAAATCTAAGTCAGACAATATTTTGTCCAGGAATCACTCTGGCGCTTTATTGTACCGGACAGTTCTTGCGCACAGGGAACGCTGCAACATACAGTATAAGCTCAAAATCCGATGGTGGAATCCAATCCATCGCACTACAGTCAATTTGGGAACTAACCTGCTCTGCATGTCTTTGGATTGTGTGAGGAAACCAGAGTACCCGAAGGAATCCCACTAAGCACAGGGCGAACAAGCAAACTCCACGGAAACAGACCTGAGTCAGGAATCGAACCACCAGCCATTGTGAATGATTTGGGCAAATGGCGTGATGAGTCTTACATGCAGCTCAATGTTTCTTAAACCAAAAATATGATCAGTGATTTTAGAAAAAGTGGTCATGACACCATATTGATTAAAGGTCAGACTGTGGAGCAGGTCAACTTGTAAATATAGCTGGGAACAATCATTGAGTCCAAACTTTAATTCTAACTGTGAAGCTGTTTGTAAGAACATTGTCTCAGGAAGCCGCCTATAATTAATGTGGATCGAACTCTGATGTCCATGTTTTATTGCGCTTTTATTGAGTCAATTTTATCTTATTGTTTAGTTTCAAGGTTTGGGAGTATCTCTTTAAAAATAGGAATACTCTGAACCAGAGTATTAAATTGGCAAGCAAGCTGATTGGACAGCCACAGTGGAACCTAGTGTCACTGTACACCAAACAATTATGTCGACTAGGGTAGTATTATAAAGGATAACTTACATCCCTTAAATTGACATGTTCAGCTTTACAAATCTGGTCAGAGATTCTCTGTGCCCAAGTAAACAAAAAGGTACAGAAACAGTTTTGTTCCTGAAGCCATCAGTTTTATGAATAAAGCGGCTCAGCACTGCTGAAGGCAATTTTGACTAAGCACTTAAAACACTTGTTCTACTAAATTGTATTATATTGTATTTATTTGCTGCATGAACAATGTATGAATGGATTCATATTTCTTTTTTTATGCTGCAAAACTAATGTGTATGAATACAGAACCTACTTAATGAGAAAAATTTTTACCTTATACCCAATAATATCCAATGACTAAAGTTTCTCAACACCATTATCTTGTCTTCAGTCACATGTTCAGTAAAATCTGTGGGGGTAAATTTAGCGATTCATTATTATTTGGCTTGGGGGTGGTATCCATGGCATGATTGGCAGAAAAATTATGAATGTTTGAATTCTGGATCATATGACTGCAAGAGCTTTGTATAAAAGCTTAGGTATAATTTTGCTGTCGAAATAATCATATGCAACCCAACAGCATCATTTTCTGGCCTTAATATTTAAATTTGGGTTCAAAATCATTTAAGTATATATAAAATTCAAGACAATTTATTGTAAACCTGATAGGTGACAGATTATTAGATTATGGGTAGAGTTTTTTGATTTTTGTAGTTTATCTCCAACCTTTAACCATTCATCCAGCCCCGCCCACTTAGGTAAAAATATATTTAGAGCTCATAAAATTAGGAACTTATATTTTCATGTATGAATTTTGACAGCAAAACAAATCCACAGTCACGTGTATGTAGTTTATGAGTGTTTTTTTTTTTTTTTGGGTGTGTGTTCATAAGATTGACAATGTTGGTATCATTGTATCATGCTGGTACTAAACACACTGGTATCACTTTGCTTTTTCTTCTAAATACTACATTCCTTATCCAAAATATCATCTCTCTCTCTCTAACACACAGATGCACCTGAACACATACTATACAGGCAAGGAGAATAAATAGAAGTTATAATCCATAATATATGAATAATACATAGGTACATCTATGGTAGTTGTATCACTACATCATCTATTTTGCTCTCTTGTGCTATGCTAGTCATTTTAGTGGCACCTCTTTTAGGCAAAAATGTCAAACACGGTCCGCCATTTAGTTTCTTTTCAGGAATGAGTCAAAAAAAAAAAGAAAAAAGAAAAAAAGAAATAACTTCCCCAACACTTGCACAAGACAGCACATAACAGTAGAAGTTAGTAGAAATATAGAGTAGCTGGAGGGGTTGGAGGGAGATGATGCTGGTTTGCGCAGGTGGTTCTGTGGAGAAAAGATGAGGTCAAAGAGGAGCCTGGGAGGTCTGGGGACTCTAAGGAGCACATCTCAACTGCTGCTAAACCTGTAAAAGGGAGCAGGATGTGGTGGATGGTGAAAATACTGATGTAAAGAGTGAGAAAGTGACTGGAGAAAAAGACAGACCCAATACTGAATAAGCTGAAGAGACTTCTCGAATTTGAGATTAGCAGGTGCTGGAACGAAGCCATGTAAACTGTGTAGGAAGCAATGTATCTGAGTTCCCTCCAGTTATTAAAAAGAATCTCAAGACCCTCCACAAGCACCAAGAATCCACCTCAGTGGGAGCTGGTCCCGTTCCAACCACACTAATTATGTGCAATAACAAATGTAAACATCAATTGGAACACTTTATAGATACAGTATGTCACAACAGTAGGGAGAATAATTAGGTGGTTGCACAGGAAGGAAATCTCTTTCCCTGTCTCGTTCTCTCTCTCTCTCTATCTCTCTCTCGCTCTCTCTTTCTCTCACTCCCTCGCCTTTCCTTTTGTGGCTCTCAGAAGCCAGGCACGTGGCAGTAGGCCTCCAGCGAAGCCAGCAGGATGTAGATGAGCCACAGGACGAGGAAGAACAGAACGGTGAGCAGCTTGGTGGTCCGCGGGCCCCCAAGCTCTCCTCCAGAGACTGAGGGCCGACGGCGATACAGCAGTGTGACCACAGTGCCCAGTGCCAGCATGGTGAAGAGTGTGACGGAGAAGGCCAGTGAGCCGGGTGGCACATGGAACTCCTGGCCTTTGCTTTGCCAATAGACAGCGGCGATGGTCCACGCCACGCCGATACCCAGGAAGACGTTTACGGCATTGCTGCCCGTCACATTGCCGATGGAAGCGTCGGCGTATTGGTCCTGGATGGCCGCCACTTTACTGGCAAAGGTGTCTGAAAAAACACATAAGAAATTAAGTTAGTGAAATGTTTTATCAGAGCAAAGAAATGATCATCACTGGTTTAGTCAGGTGACTAGTTAAATCAGTTTCAGATAACACGAGAAACACTGGATAGATTTAAAAACATTAAAGCATACTGTATTAACTTATTTTACTATGTTTTTCTTTTTTTTATTAATAATTGTATCATTCGTAATATTTTATTATTACTATTATTTTTCATTTGTTTTAGAGCACCAGTAAAAAAAAAAAAAAAGTACTTGACTTTCACTTTTGACACTGCTCAATCTAAATCACTGTGGCAGACTCCTATTAGCTCTCCCTAATCTCAGTTAGAATCGTCTAATATTACATGTCATTCTTCAGCTGCAGTGAAAATTCACTTCTACGTGACATTTTTTATGCATACAACACTTTCGGTAAACATAGAACATCTGCATATGCAACATAAAACCGATTTGCCCACTAGACAGAAATCTATGACGTCCCTTTCAGGCTAAAAGAAATATCCTCTGCTAAGTAGTTTCATTGTAACCAATAGAATATGGGACTACCCAGATGCCATTATTTATTTACATGAAACAGCTAATCAGTGACCTGTAACTCGGGTGCTTTACACGCGCGCACACACGTGTGCTATAATATAACAGTAAACGCCCGCTGTACACACATGCATACAAACACAAAATAAAATATGTTTTACGCATACACATGTGGTCACAGTGTTATAGTAAACAGTACACGCGTGCACGGATGTTGATTATACCAGTGAGAGACGTGCACTATGACCCAGCAAGGGAGACGATTACCCACAATTCCACAGCGCAAGACAGAGAAAAAACATTGGCTCAGTTGCGATCACGTGATGCTCGGCATCAAAACGAGAAGCTCGGTGCTCGTAAACCAAGACTTGTTCATTTTCAAGTAAAAATTTATTTAAAATCTTTGCTCGTCTTGCGGAACACTCGCAATCCGCGTTACTCGAAATCCGAGGTTTCACTGTAAGATTGAATTTTCTTAGATTAAGTCACATTTAATTTAATTAAGCATATGACTAGTTTTGGACCCAAAAGAAAATAGTGGTAAACAAGAAAAACAATGGCATCGATTGGGGTGTCTGTACTGCCAACAAATCTAGTCCTACTTCTTACAAATATGAAGCCCGAAACATCTTTAAAATATTCTTCAAACATAAAAGAAAGCTAGTGAAAATTTCACCATGCTGTGTTCTTGATCCTGTTCGGACCAATTCCGCAATCTAATTAATGCATCTCAACCACTCGTTCATAAGTCATCAGGCTAACATACTGTACATCAGGTTGATACAACGATTAACGACACACAGACAGACAAAAAACTGAAATCAAAATGCCTAAAAGTCATTGTTAGTGATTTGACATTTGGCACTTTTCTATCTGTCGATAGCTCTTTCAGTTTTAAAGGGGGAAAGGGTCATTTTGAATGGAAAAAAATTATCAAAAGCAGACACCATGATGGTGAGAAAAGTTTATTTCCCTCCATAGTTCAGTTGCAACACCCTTAGTTCATGTCTGCAGTTTACCAAACTTTTTTTTGTTGAATTGCTGGCTATTGACTGATAGCAGCACCTTTTTTCAGCAGTATGCAGTATGGAGTGCCATAGCTTCCTTTGTGCCACTATATTGACTAATGATGAAAAAGTAGAAATGCTGCACTAGCAACTTGCAGAAGATGAGAATATCAGAGTCTGGGGAAAATCATGAATAATTCAAACGCATACGTACTGTAGGTTTGAGATTGGTTTCTTCCAATCTAAGGGCAACAAGTTCCTAAACCTGAAGACGTCATAGAACAATGCCAGGTTGTTTGAGAGTCACTTTTAAACATTTTCCTCTATGTTTAGTCGAGTTTTGCTGACAGCACTAAAACTTGTTTCTCCATGTCATTTGAAACGGATACAGAGATATGTTGAGGTTGTAAACATCAGAAGAAATCACAATGTTTGTTGCAATGCCTGTAACTCTCTAGCTAGCAGAGCAACCTTGCAGCTGATAGAAAATCAAGTCCAAGTGGTATCTTTTAAATGCAGTGTAAGAAAAGAACAGTGCTTCTCATAGCCAAATTATTGACTTCAACGAACTTTTGTTGTTAGGATGCAAGCACGATGTCTTACATGATCGTCCATCTGTTTTTTGTTTTTTTCCCCTCACAAATTCTTCTGCTTAGAAAGCTATTAAGACTTACTTAGCATTACATAAAGTCATTTCTATGCAGCTGGTTGGCTGGGCCAGATTTCTTTGCTTGCACCAAGATATTTTTTTTCTGAAACAGAGTAAGATGGCGGTGGAAAGAAAACATTGAGAGGAGTGTGAATAAAAAGAGTGACAGGATGTCCATGTAAACACAGACATGTAGTTTTCCAAATGACAATAGTACCTTTAACTACACTATATGGACAAAAGTATTTGTTTGCCAAACTTGTTCATTATTGAATTGAGGTGTTTCAATCAGACCCCTTATCCCCAGATATGCTTAATGCTTCAGCATATCTTGAATAATGCTATCCTTCCAACTTTGTGGCAACAATTTTTAAAAGGCCTTTTTCAACTCCAACATGACTGTGCACAGAGCCCTGACCTCAACCGCATTGAGCACCTTTGGGATGAACTGGAACAGAGATTGTGAGCCAGGTCTTCTCATCCAACATCAGTGCCTGACTTCATAAATGCTCTACAGAATGAATGGTCACGACTTCCCACAGAAACACTTCAAAATCTTGCCTTGGAGACCCTTTGCCTTTCAAGAAGAGTGGAATTTGTTATAGCTGCAAAAAGGGGACCGACTCCATGTATTTGGATACAATGTCATTGCAGGTTTTGCCAAATACTTTTGTTAATGTACACAGTAAAACCACTGAGTGCTACGTGAAAAGTCAAGTCACAGCATCTAACTTCCTGTCTACTGTACAACCAATAACACACACAAATGCTCCCTTAACTTGGCTAGTCTTCCCAAATACCATTTTCTTCCCGTGTACGATGTGGCATCAAATAAACATGGTTGCTCACACTGTTAAGACTGTAAAGCTTTATACTATTCAATTAGTTTATTACAGTATGTCCCTTAGATCAGTGAATATACTGTACAGACGCAGTTATTGGTTAAGTCTATACCATTGACCATGCTAATTACTATTTCAAAAAGGTATTAATCAAAATTAGAGTTATCATCAATGTTAAGCTGGCTAGTATGTTAGCTTGTTGCTAACACCTCTTGATAGCTGGGTAAAAAAAATATCTTCAATGAGTTTGAGACTCAATATTTTATTATACAAAATATACAAAATATACAAAATTAACCTTTTTTCTAGCTCTTTTAGTCAGTGGTATTGTATAAGTGTGGGGATGAGTTAAAACAACAATTAGCAAGTTTTAATTCTGATGTTTTATTAGATGCTAGCAATATTTTGTCAGTTTAGATGTTGCTTTAGCATTTAGCATATTTGTTTACACATGTTTACCTGAAGCATCAACACAAGGGGCTCATTTCAAATAAAATTTGAAAATTTTTTTTTTAGTTTATTGAACAACTGACCTACTAAGTGATTAGTCCATATGAGAGTTTCCCTTTAAATAACTTACTGACTACCTAAACTAGCATGTTAGCAAATACGATACAAACTCCATGAGGTACTGTAGTTTTAGACAAATACGATGATTAAACAGCAATTAAGTAATTGTTAGCTAATTTAGCTAAATAAAGTAACTCTTGACATAACTCATTTTGTTTTACCGTGATCATTTCACATAAGCATATGCACTCTGAGGAAGAAAAAAAGAAGAGAAAGAAAGAGAAAAGAACAGACACTAACTCACCTTAATACTGAACTTATCATCACATTAAGACTTTCAGACCCACAAAAGAAGGCACACTCTGACACACACTCACCAGGTACCGAGGTGCCGAGGGCCACGAACACCACAGCCGTGACCGAGTCTTTCAGGCCAATGGTGCAGCCAAAGTGGGAGGCCAGGTCTCCGGTGACGGCGGTCAAAACGCCGATGAGCAGAATGGACACAAAGAAGCAAGCCCAGCCGTTCCAGTACTCTGTGGGTGGAACGAAGGCGAACAGGACCTTCCAGAAGACGGTCAGGAAGTGCATGATGTAATCAAAGCAAGAGGGCAAGCGCTCTTCGCCACTTTCTTCTTCATCATCATCACCTAGGAGGGCCGGCAAATGATATATATACAGTAAAGTATATATATACAGTATATATATAAAATGCTAGGTGAAAAAAGTGATAAACGGTGTAGGGTCACATAGACATGCTGAATGCCATATTGTATGGCGTTTATTACTTACAGTATGCAAGTAATTCAGATTCTAGCATTTTATTTTGAGATTTATTAAAACTTTAATAAAACCCCAATTAAACCACAGCACTGTTAGACTCTGTAATCTGTTTAGTCAGATGGTGTTGACTAATTTTTCTATAACAGCAGCTCTCACAGCTTTAATTTAAATCATAGGTTTATATTAATGAGCTCATTTTCACATGTTGTTGTATCTAAAGTAATGACTTACACAGCGATTTCTATGGCAGACAGTCCACATAATATAACCCTAATGAGAAATGATTTTTTACCCCAACAAAAATAATAATTTTTACTTAACATTTATGAAAGGAGTGTTAAGCGCTTTTTAGTAGCATTCAGTAGGTTTTTCGCCATGCGAAAGTCTTTAGCGTGTAAGAGTTTGCACTTGCCAACATAACATCAAAAGAAAGGAAAATTTGAGAAGCTATAGCTGCTATAACATACCTGAATACAGGAACCATCTTGTTTTTACAAACTTTTAACAACATTACATGTAGATATCACTCATCGTTTATACTGCTTTATCCTGTTTTCAGGGTCGCGAGGGCCAGGAGCCTATCCCAGGATACGTAGGGCATGAGGTGGGGTACATCCTGTATGGGGTGCCAATCCATCGCAGGACACATACAGTATACAGTACATATACATATCCATACAGGACACATATATAGCAGTACACACACTCATTCATGCACTGTGGGCAATTTGGGAACGCCTTTGAGCCTAATCTACAGTCCTACCTATAGTCTTTGGACAGTGGGTAGAAACCAGAGTACCCGGAGGAAACCTACCAACCACGGGGTGAACATGCAAACTCCATGCACAGAGACCCCGAGGCGGGAATCGAACCCAGACCCTGGAGGTGCAAGGCAACAGTGCTAATCACTAAACCGCCGTGCTGCCTACTTGAAGATATAAATATCTAAAAGGAACACATTGCTGTTCATGAATTAATTGGCAAATCATACTTGTTGTATTAGGGAAATAAACTACTTCTAGTAAATAGTAAAACTTTCTTTTTTTGTCCCCCCAAAACTCCAGTGTTGTGTATCTCAAACGCTCTGCATTCCCTGCGTTGAGTTAATCATGCGCTCATGTGGTGATAAACAGATGTGAACCAGATAATGAAGCAGATGATATCTGAAGCAATTAAACATGGACGAAATTAATGCTAGGTGGACAGAAATGTGTGTCTCTAACAAATTAGTGTGTGTGTGTGTGTGTGTGTGTGTCTTTTATATTTGTAGACACAAAAAGGAACAAATCTCCTCATAATCATCTGGGGGAAAATTCAAGACTATCATATTAGTTAATTATGTTAGGGTTAGTTTTAGGATTAGTTTAGGTGTGTGTATGTGTGTGTGTGTGTGTAAACAATACTGACCTGCACTAACAGTGACAGCACTGACAAACTGCTCTCGCCAGCTACTGCTGCCCACGACAAGCGCAAGGTTAGTCTTCTTTATCAGTTTATCCACTGTGTTCTGAAACACAAACACACACACAGAGGAAAAATGAATATAGACTAATGTAACCTTTCAGTAACCCAAGGCATGGACAGATCCTGGTCAAACTCACAACGGTAAGACTGCATGACGACAGAAGCAATAGAAAAAAACTCTCATTCTGAGATCTGAGTATCCACGACCTTGTCTCACATCTCTCCCAAGTCCCATGAGTTCGTCCAGTTGTACAAATGAAAACCAACTCGTCAACAAAGAAAAAGTGACCATAGAGGTTTGGGCTTTAATTTTTGTCTGGTATGTCACACACTCATACATCCAATCATATACGACAGACAATTTGGAAACACCAATCAACCTAAACTGCATGTTTTGTGGGAGGAAACCAGAGTACCAGGTGGAAACCCACCACGCACGGGGAGAACATTCAAATTCTATGCACACAGAGAGGAGAAAAATTACTACCCCCATCCCATGTTCTACATTACACTAATGAGAAATCAAACATATTGTACAACTAAAAGAAATGCTGCCAACATTGAAATCAAAGGTAAAAAGTAAAATGTAGCTCCAGTATACAACGCAAAGTTACAGCAGGGACACCGCTCGGGTGCTTAGCCATCCAATGAGGTTTTGGAAGCTGATCTGCGCTGGACAAACTAAAAGTCAAAAGTGCTGCTGCATTGCAGTCTTCGGGTAAAGATGAATTGAGGGCTAAAATCCCACTGGAACTACAATCAGCAGATGTTTTGTAAGGTCATGTAGTATAGGAAACTGTTAACCAAAGTGAAAACAGTCCAACATGTCGGTAAAAGAATTTAAAACTGAATTAGTCATTACAGAATAAAATCTTAAGTGCAATTGAAGATCACGATAATTGTGACCTGTCATATCAAATCAGGTATTAGGTCACACAGGTCATTTTGCATTATGGCCAATAGGAGGCAGTAGGTGAAACGTATCAAATCAGAAAATATGTGAAACTCAAATCAACCAAAATACAGGATGTTTAATTTGAAGGGTAAAATAAAGTGTAGCCATAGCGATATTTACTGTATGTTAATGCATATAATATATCTAATGTAAAGTAAAAACTATCTTTTTTTTTTTATTTTTTTTTAGAAGTTACCTTGAATTCATACGACTCTTCAATCACCACTTCCAGCTTGATGTGCTCTCCCAGACTCGGGCAACCCATCTTTGCCACCTCTTCCTCTCCGATCCCCACTGGTGGCTTGTTGTCATTAGAATCTCCTGTTGGCAAAATCACCATATAACGCGATGGGGTATTTTTAATAATATGTGACAGCATGTCTCTTTTTCTTCGCATTCAAAACTGATAAAAGTATTAAACCAGACCCAAGAGGTGCTTATTGCATAAAATTACAACTCCAATGTCAAAAAAACTGAGGAGAGTATGGAAATTGTCATTAAAACAAAAAAGAAGTCATCTGTAAAGTCACCCATTCTTTCATTATGCGGGTCTTGTACAGGGACGCACAGCTGTACTGGGTCTTCATATTTTCCACTTTATAATGCACCACACATTTTCAGTCGGAGTAGGCAGGGCAGTCTATCACCCTACTCTGTGTTTAGCAGCCATGCATGTGTAACCCAAGCAGAATGCGACTTGTGTTGTCCTGCTGGAAACTATTGGGATGTGTCTAAAAAAGAGAGTGGCATATGTGGCTCCAAAAATACCATATTTTTCTGTATTAATGGTGCCCTCACAGATATGCAATTTACCCATGCCAGGGGCACTGGCACACCCCCATATCATGAATAATGCTGGCTTTTGGATTTGACAATGATAACAGCTTGGCTGGTCTTTTTTCTCTTTAACCCTGAGATCCCGACAGCTGTTGTTTCCAAAAACTATTTGAAATGTGACTCATCGAACCATAAAAACATGTTTTCAGTGTCCCACTGTCCATCTCAGATGATATAGAGCCCAGAGAAGTCTTTGATAGTACTAAAGTGCACTAAATCTACATTCACCTTATACACTATATGACTGTGAACATACCTAACTGTTATCTCTCCTCTTCTGCTCTCCCCTCTCCTGTTCTCTCTCCCCCCCCTCTCTCTTTCCCTCTCTCTGTCGAGCTACACATGTCGTTCCTGAGCTGCCAGTGATCCAGACTCCCGCTGCCCTC
>JAOVVA010000021.1:11504185-11531818 GCA_028565275.1 Leiocassis micropogon
AATTATTTTAATTGTGTAAAGCTGCTTTGCGACAATGACAATTGTTAAAAGCGCTATACAAATAAAATTGAATTGAATTGAATTTGACCCCTCTGGACAGTATCGAAGTATGGCATTCTTAGTAAGTCTTGGGTTGCATTTGTAAATGCTGCGACAAATGGTGTTAATGGACAAAGGTTTACCAACATATTCCTGAGCCTACATCATGTTATCCACTACAGAAGCATTATGGTTTTTAAGACAATGATGTATGTCTAAGGGATTAGAGATCACGCCTATTCAGAAGTGTTTTTTCGGCCCTGCCCTTTATGCATTAAGCTTTGCATTGGTTCAACAGCACTTGTTTCTCATCACCTTGTAATTTCTACTTGTCACATTGTTATTAGTCTTGAATTGTCCTTGTCCCATCTTTTTTGGAGGACGTTGCAGCTGCAAGATGTGAAATGAGTGCATATTTACAACACACTATTAAATTCACGTGGTAAATCATCAAATAATGAGTTGTTGTAGTGTTTAAATATAGTACAAGGTGAAGAGACTGTTTTCTTTTAATTGCCAATTTCCATACTGTCCCAACTTTTTTTGGAATTGTAGTTATAATTTAAAGGGATCGTCACTAAAGTTGTACACACATTGAATATTCATTTATAAGAGATTCCATATCCAAACAGTAAAATAATAATAGGCGGAGATCATGCTAATGAGCCGCCATTCCTTATCATACACCTTGTCATTGTCTAGACTATTTAACAATGTTTTTTTTTTTAATTATTATGCAAACATCGCGGCAGTAGTTGTTCCTCAGATGAGACACTGACAGCTAATATGACTGGGACAAAAGAGCTCTTTTAAACTGATTTGAGTTTAGTGAGCAATGAAGTGAATCATCTGCCAAGTCATATTATTATGTCTTTTATAAGAAAAGCCATAACCACTCTTTGGAGCCCTAAACCTCAGGCTCAAACAGAGTTACATAATATCCGCATTACCAAAACACTTCATTTCAACAGTTGCTTTTTTTTCAAAGTACTGTGGCTTGACTGGAATATTTTTTCTGGCAAATCTTTACTATAAGATCCAAAAATTCTTCCATGACGATGAGGTAATGCATAAACGTATCATTAGCGCATTAGGAAATACTGAAGCATTGAACTCAACAGCCTCAAGGCATACATGAATAATGTTCTAAATAATAGTTACCTATTCTAGCATTCTGTTAATTTATACCTACGTATGACTTGCAGTATTAGTAGAGCTTATTATTTAACAGGTAGTCCTGACAAAGTAATTTGTTTGGATAAGAGACATTCCATGAGTGTCACGTATTGTCCCGCGTCACAGGCGTTCTAACAGTTGTTATCCCCTGATCTAGGGCACTACTTGATATACGGAACAAGGGATTCTACAGCCTAGCTTTCCATATTATGCTATTTGGGATTCAACTCCATAACGGTTACTTAGCTGAAGCTATTTAAAAGTGGAATGAGTGCAGACATAAAGAGAGATTTACAGGGCTGTCCACCACCTCCATGGTTTATTCTCCTCGCCTTTAGGTACGTAGTACTGGCAATAATACAATAATAATGTGTAAATTTCAAGTTGCCAGCCACAGCTGTTTTGGGTAGATGAGATTTTGTGTGTGCCCAAAAAATTTACATTTTGGAGCGGTATACTGTCTCGATGCAAACAATAATAATTTAAAATGCAAATTATTCATATTTCATAAGTATGAATACTACAATTGGTGTAGGCTTCTAGAAGCATATGACTTGTATTGCTTAAATTAAAGCATTCCGGTAAAAGCTTAAAAAAGCAAAAAAAATCTATAATAATAATACATTTTTTTCAGGCTTATGTCTGAAATACATTTTTCACATTTTTTTTTTTTTTTTACAATTTGTATAAATTCTTTCAAACTATAATAATAATTATTTTTTTCAGGCTTATGTCTTTTCATAAATATTTCATTTGAATGACAATTGAGATTATTGGAAGATTTGAATTGCAAAAAGTTACGGACACCCCATACTGTAAATGGCCATGAAATTGTAGCAAATGTGTTTCTTTTTATGTGATAAAAATATAAATGTGTATGCATATTTACAAAAAAACGTTGGTGTTACATGATCCTATCAGAATCCGATCCTACCTAAGTTTACCTTTTCACCTATGTAAAAGAATTCCAATAAAGGTAAACATGACATTTTTAGCAATCAAAAGGCTAAACATAATCACTTAACCCCATCGTCCTCAAACAAAAACATATACTACACTACTGTATATGCACATCAGCCATGTGATAATTATTGTGTTAATTTGCATGCATGTTCTTATTAGCTCACATTATAATCCGCCCCCCATCCCTGACTTCTTCACCAAAAGAAATCTTCGCCAAAGCTGAAGCAACTACTAGTATTTTCTTTGTAGGCATGCAATTAAATTGTTAAATGGCATCAACTTTTAGATTAACCACCACATCATCGAGTCATGTTTAAGAACTAGATGAGTTCAAATTTAATCTTCTGTGCTTCCCTACACATGCTATAGCAAGTAATAACAGAGAAAAAAAAATAGCAAATCAATAGCAAAGATGATTAAATTAGACCAGTATAATTAATATGCCGAAAGTGTCTGGAGATAATGATCCAACATGGCCATGTGTTCTGAGACCACGATTACACTTACTGTTGGGACTTCTGCACTGAATATTCATCAATCAATCTCCAACTCAGGTTTATATATATATTTTTTTTTTACATTTTATGTCTCATAGACATTCATGCTGGGGAAATTACTTCCTCTTACGAACCTCTGTTGATATCTGGATTATTGGAACACAACACCATTTTAGAAAATTAGCAATCTTTAATGTAATTAGTGGATTTATAATATACAGTATGCATTGTAGATACAGTATAATAACCATCCACTTCAAATTGGTTTAAGCTGGCAGAAAGGTTATTGTAACTCAAATAATCACTCTGTACAACCATGATGAAAAATCTCAAGCAGATGGGTTATAACATCAGAACATTAGAAGAAGTAAATATCTCTAGATTTTTATAACATGCCCAGTGTGTGTCAGGATATTGAAAAGGGAAAAAACAATCTGCTTTCTACAGTACCTACTCCATCTATCAATCTAGGAACCTCTGTAGTCCAACTAGGAACCAAAGCCAATGATGACCATTGTTTTTATACCCATTTTTATGAAAGTGATAGGACCTCTGGTCAACATTCACATATGCATTTACTGTACACACTACGGGAAATTTGGAAACGCCAATTAACCTAACCTGCATGTCTTTGGACTGTGGGAGGAAACCGGAGTACCTGTAGGAACCCACCAAGCACGCGGAGAACATGCAAACTCCATGCACACAGACCCCTGAAACGGGAACCAAACCCGGACCTTCTATACCTGCCTATGCTGCCTATCTAAGTATCATCATATACAGTACTATACCTACTGTAATTGCCAATATTATTATGAAATGATGATGAGGCTTATGGTACAGAATCTTTCACAGGTATTAATTAATTATGCATATACATATTCAGTGGACATGCAGACTAGCCCTCAGCATGTTTTTAGGAGGTTTTAAAAATCAAGAGTCTTTAAGAGGTCTTTAGGTCATCTTCACAAAAATGTCTTGGTGTCAGGAGTTTTAAGTCTTTCTACTTTGTATGTTTCTAAAGATGTCCTGCAGTCCTAATTGCGCCCACTGAGAACATGCTCTTTAACAGGATACACCAGTTGATAACTAAGAAAGAATAAAATATTTGTACAATACAAAATATACAATATATGAAAAATATAAGAAAAATATGAGAAAAATAAGAAAAACCTAGCTGTACAATATAGAAAATATAGAATTTATGGAATTTTTGTATGGGAATGAAGTTGTATATAAATAGAAATGTCCTATTACTGAATCATCGTATTTATTGCTGGTATTATAATGCGTGCATCATTAAAGTCAGTAAAAGTAAACCAGCACGAAAATACATCAAATCTGGCATTTTAGTACAGTATGCGTAATCACCTGACACAACTGTCACTACATCTGGGTTAGACAGAAATCAGCCCTAGGCTAGATTCATCACATCATTTGGTGTACTTTTTTCTTACGACCACTATCTATTATTCAAGTTAATTCTTCATCTGATCAAAAGAAAACTCCTCCTTACCATGCTTCTGTCCAATCTCCAGCAGGATGGGCTCCCCCAGCTGGATGGTGAAAGTCTTGTTCTTCTCGTACTCCTCATCATCAATAATCTTCACCTCAAGAATCTTCCTGTACAGGACCGAAACAGAGTCATGAATGAGACAAACATCTTAACAGTGCCAGTTTGAAGTTTGGATTAAAATGTAAAAAAAATATGAACATAATTTATAAAGATTTCAGCAGTTTTTTTTTTCTTTTCTTTCTCCAGGACGAGGGTCAAATTAATAGATGTTGTCAGATCATTTGACATCACATTTCTTTACAAGAAACTCACTCACACACTAAGGGCACGAGGCGGGCTACATCCTGGACAGGTGCCAATCCATCACAGGGCACACACATACTGTACACACACTTACATGCTCATTCACACACTATGGGCAATTTGGGAATGCCAGTTAGCCTAATCTGCATTTTGTGTAGTGGAGTGGGAGGAAACCCACCAAGCACGGGGAGAACATGGAAACTCCATGCACACAGAGCGGTGGTGGGAATTGAACCCAGACCCTGGTGGTGCAAGGTGCTAACCACTAAGCCAACGTGCCGCACGCCTCTTTACAAGGAACTGTAAAAGAAAATAACATTGGTGTGTGTATATTACTGTTGATTTCCCGTTTGCTTTGAATTTTTTTTTGGGATGGTCAAAATGATTTGCCGCTAAATATATTGGAGTGAATACTGAATGCATTCAATCTATATGGTAAGCAGCCAGCAGAGGTTTGTAAATTCTTTTTAAGCTGATTTATTTTCCTAATAACTCATGGTAGAGACAGTATTGTGTGACTTTAGATTACCGTTTGACTAAAATTGTTACAGGCAGCCCGTTCCTGCTCCCGCACAGCTCCAGGGTCCATGGTTGGATCCTATGCTCGGGTTACTGTAGTGTCTCATGTTTTCTCAGTGTTTGGTGGGTTTTCTATGCGTTCTCCTGCTTTGTTCAAATGCATGCACCTGTCTAGATTGAACTGCCAGGTATGAATGTGTGTGTGTGTATGTGTGTGTGTGTGTGTGTGTGTGTGTGTGCATGGTGCCTTGCAAAGAACTGGCCTCAGATTTGAAGTACTTTAAATTCTATCACAGTATTCGCAGGATAGACTCCAGACCTATCCACTGCCACCACGACTAGGAGAAAGTGGTTACTGAAGATATATATGTAAACAAAATTGCTTACAATAAGCAGTAAAAAGCAATACAGCCCAATTTCTAAGCACTCTATTGTTGCTGGTGGTGCTGCTTTAGTCACCCGCTAGCTGCACATTTGTTCTCTCAGGTGGTGCCTATTAACCTGCTAGAGTGTAACTCGGCTTCCCTCTTCCCTGGCATATGACAAGGCAGTCTACTTACTGGGCTTATCAGACAGCACAAAGCAATCCACAGCACTCTGAAGTAGGGCTGAACAATTTCATTGTGATTTTTCTAATCAATGTTGTGATTCCGATTAAAATTGCAATTATAATAATAGTTCTATCAAATCCACATTTTGTTACTGGTTTACACAAAGTACCAGTCAAAAGTCTGAACACACCTTTTAATTAAATCATTTTGTAGAGTTCTACGTTCTAGAAAAACTAATACATATGAAATACGAAATAGGAAGGTCAGCTGGCTGGATGGTTGGATGAATTATTTCAATAATTCCAATAAAACGTTTAAAGGTTACTATCTCTAAAATAAGTGGTACGGTGGCATAGTGGTTGGCATTGTGGCCTCGCACGGGTCCGATTCCTGCCTCGGGTCTGTGTGCATGGAGTTTGCATGTTCTCCATGTGCTTGGTGGGTTTTCTTCTGGGTACTCCAGTTTCCTCCCACAGTCCATAGAAATGCAGATTAGGCATTCCCGAATTGCCCGTAGTGTGTACCCCGCCTCATGCCCAAAGTGTTCTGGGAAAGGCTCCGGGGCCCTGTACATGGTAAACAGGATAAAAAATTAATGAATGAATATCTCTAAAATAGAAAAACTACTATTAATAATTGATAAATAAACACTTTTTTTCTGTTGCTCTCTCCCAATTTGTATTTTCAATAATTGATCATGAAAGTTGTAATGTTCAACTTTTAATGTGCTTTAACTGTTCTTTAACTGGTTCTAGAAGCTATGGGATCTGAGGACCCTGACAATCTTTTTTTTTAAACAGAGGCCATATATGTTAATTATGTTTGATAAATACTGTATCATTCAAAAATTTGGATACACCTTCTAAATTAGTAGTCTGTCCTGATTATTATTACTTTCTACATTGTAAAAAATACTGAAGGCATGGAAAATATGCAAAATGCAATATGCAATACACAATATTCAATTAATGTTGTGATTTGTCTGCTACTTCATGTCTTCATTAGAGCCAGGTTTATCACGGTGCGTGATGTTTTTTTTTTGCAAATGCACCTGACTGCAATACTGTTCTTGCAATAAATATTTCAGAACAGCTAAACTTCATGTATTAAAATAACAATTTACTGTTCTTATCATTGTTAATTACCTAACTCCATATGTGCTATTTCATAGTTTTCAAACATTGAATTAGAAAGTGTGTTCAGACTTTCGACTGGTACTGTATATACACACACACACCATACTGTACTGTCTTACTACTCTGTTTAAATATGATGACACTGAGCAAAAAGCTGACAGAAGCTCACTCAAGTCCCCCCGTCAGGTCCACCTGGTGGGAGGTGAATTCCAGAACTGTCATTAAGCCATTCAAAGCACTCATCACTTCCCATGCTATCAGTGCCTGAACAGTGCCAGCTCTCCAGCAATCTGGACGCTGTCTACTCCCAGGTCTGTAAATATGCTTGAGGGCTATGCTTCCTGCTATTTGGTCTGATCTGTGCATTTCATCTGAATCCCATTTACTGGATCCACTGCCATCACCAAATCAACCTCAACATCACCTTTAAACTCATTTCATAATTGGCACAAGCTTTTTTTTAAGCAATGCTGATTATACTCTTCTCCCTATTTGAGTTTGTACTCTTCTCTCTTTAATCCCCCTGCTTCAGTTCTATATGCTTTTATTCAGCGAACTATTGTAAGAATATATGACACCATACATATTGTACATCCTAAAGCTAACTCTCCTATATTTCAAAGTGTTCATTGAAAAAAAAAGACTTTATTTTACAATCCTCCATGAAATTTCACACCAATTAAAAGTAAAAAGATGATTTTCTTTTTCAACTGGCGAAGTGGCTGAGATGCAAGCAGGCCTTCTCTTTGCTCTTGTTTCTGTCAAAAAAGACTAAAACAGACAGTTTTGGAACCGTTCTTTATTTATTTTCTACACTAGTTTTACAGTCTTGGATAAGCTTCAGCACAGTTACAAGGGAGGCATTTTGCCAAATCTATCCCCTTGGCAGTCAATTCACAGCTGGGGAGAACTCAAATTTTTTTTAGTTCATTCAGAATCCTCATTCTGCTTTTCTGTCACCTTCATCAAAGAGAGTGTTCACAGATAAAAGTAAATAATTGATTGATTCATTCATCGCCAGTCACTGATTTATCCTAGTCAGGGTGGATCCAGAGCCCAACCTGGGAACACTGAGAATAAGGCGGGAATACAACCTGGACTGGTGCCACGGTGCAACAGTACACACGGTACACACACTCATTCACAGCAAGGGCCAATTTGGCAGAGCTGGTTCACCTACTGGCATTTTTGTTAGGTGGAAAAGAACACTTGTAGACCGGACAAAACCTGTGCCATTACCAGCAGAACAGAAACGACACCCTGTGCCAGCTTCTTAATTTAATTCAGCTGTTGCCAAAAGAATGTAACAAGAAAAAAAAGACAGGAGGACATTAAATAACAGGAGGAACTAAATAAGAAGTGAAAAAAAGAAGGAAGAAAGGGAAGAAAAAAATGGGAAGAAGGTAAGGGAAAGAGGATGTAAAAAGAAGGAAATAGGGAATGAAGAAGAAAGGAAAGGAGGGAAGGATGGAGGAAAGGAAGAAAGCAAGGTAAAAAGAACATGAAAAAAGAATTAATAACAAAAAGGAAAAAAAAGGAAGGAAAGTAAGATGAAAAAAGGGAAGAATAAAAAGGAAATAATTGTATAAGAAGGCAAGAAGGAACAGTACCAGTCGGAGAACAAAGAAATGAAGAAAGAAGAAAAAACTAGAAAAATAGGAGAAAGTGAATAGTAAGAAAAAAAGGTATGGAAAGGGAAGGAAGACAAAGATAAAAAGTGAAGACAGAAGCAGGGAGAAAACAAAGGAAAAAAAGGAATAATAAATGAAGAAACAGAAAAAGAAACAATGAAAACAGAAAAAGGAATGAGGGAGGGATTAAAAGGAAAGGTAGGGAAAAGAAACATTTATGCAAAAAGAAGATAGCCGAAGATATACTCAAAATTTCTAAGTATTCTAACTGGTTTTAGTGGTTGAAGGAAGAAAGGAAAGAGAGAAAAAAGCAGGAGGTAAACTGGCAGGACAGAATGAATGGAAAAGGGAGGACAGAAAGAAAAAAAGGAAGAAGGAATGGAGAAAAAAAGCCTGAGAAATAAGGCAGGGATAAGAAAGAAAATGAAGGCAGAAGAAACATTTATGCAAAGCACTTTAATTACTAATAATTTAATTGGATTCATTTTTAATCTGAGTAATCTGCAAAATATTCCTGCAGCAGAAAAAAAATCTCATGGAAGACCCCCACACACACACCATCTGCTGCATACACATACAGACAGAGAGGGAGGAGGAGAAATAAAGTAGAGATGGTCGCGAGACTACTCAATTGTGTAAGCGGTTAATGCAGCACATTTTCCCTGCATTCTGAGCTTAACATTAGGCTTAATTTCCTGAGATGACGCCTGGCCCTAGGTAATTTTCTAGCGCATTAACACTGCGCTACCCGAAAGGTAAAGCAGGTTCAGTCTAATTACATCCTCCTCATGAAAGCCCATTAGCACAACTGCATCAGCACAATCAGGAGAACGGGCCATGTTTGACTTCTGCAAAGTTTATTTTCGCTAGTGCATGATCTGCCAGCATGATCTCATGATCTCCCGCTGCATTATCACGGGAACTAAGTGAACTTGATCTAATCTACTGCATCATGAAAGGTCCATGAACATATAGTTTCCTGAGGTTGGTGTGAAACAACTTGATTGTCCTCCACAGATCCCAGTCTTCAATCTCTCTGAACACCTTTAGAGGTGAAATGGGATCCTAGGATTAGATCTTCCTTCTAATGTGACCTCATATAAGAAGAACCCCTTCCCCCAGCTTGTTGCTCGGCAGTATGAGTTTAAACTATGAAAAACAGAATTATTTTGCGAGGTATCTCAGCTGAAATTTAACAAACACACTTGGGAGACTGACACCTGTGTTAACTTGTTAAGGAAATAACGAAATGTGGGACCTTTAATATAACATCTTGCATTCCAATTCCAAAGTTTTCATCAAAAACTTCATAAAATATATGTAAAATAAGGTATCTTAAAATTAGAGCAGTGGGGGCTCAGGCTATTGACGCTTTGCATCCTCTGAAAACTTTCTTTGATGAAAAGGATACAGAAGAAGTCAAATAAATCAGACCTCTTGTACAAATGAGTTCACATCGTCACTTCACAAACTTGTTAAACTTTCAATAGTGACCTAGAAATATGAAATATGAAACATGTTAAAAAAAATTTTTCTGAAAACATTCCATTTATTTACAGTTTTAAAAGGGGAAAAAAAGGTTTTCGAATTCTCTGTTTGGTTTAGGATGTTTGGACACCACTGTGTTTGCATAGCATTCAGACACAAGACTCAAGGCTAATATGTCCAGAGATGCGTATTCATCCATTTAAATCAGAGCATGTTTCTGTGTGAAATCTATTTTCATGTCTTAAATCAATAATGCCCTGTCAGTCTGTTTTATTACAACAATCAAGGCATTTATGGTGAATGGACTTACACTTCTATTGCATCAGTTCAATTGTAGACTGTTTATTACAGAGGATAAAAATTGTTTGTGTGTGTGTGTGTGTGTGTGGGGGGGGGGGGGGGGGGAGTCATCAAATAAAACTGCAATGTGGAATTGATGTCAGATAGAAAGAGAGTGAGCAGAAAGAAAAGACAACGATACTGATGTTTATCTTTATTCAACAGCAATGCCACAGAAATCATGTGGATTCAACACGCGATGTGGCACATTTACACGTGTGTGGAGAGACACAGTCAGTCAGAGGCGGGATGATGATGAATGTCAGAATTAGAGACGGGACTGAAGCAAGAAACGGGCTAATGAGCTGCAGAAACATGGATCTCGCCTCCATTGGAAGACCCAGTGCTAATTTAGTCTACTAGCTACAGTAACTCTCCCCTATAGCATGACAGTTACCAAACATGGAGGGGGAAGGGTAGACACATGCTTCCTCCAAGACACGTGAACATAACATCCACATCTTTTCTAGCTGCTGCTCAAATATTTCACACCACAATCAGTACATACACTCAGAGGAAATTGCCTTCTTTAACATGCATAAGCTCAGAGAGGCCCATGATTGGCTAGTGTCTGTATGATTGACAGAAGAATCCCCCACCACCACCCAAAGACTGCAGCCAATTTGCTCCTATTGCTGTGGCTTCATTGGAATCATTGGACCACTCATGAACCCTTGCAGAAACAAAAGAAAGGAAGGAAGGGAAAAAAAATCTGTCTCTGCTTGTGCTCTTTTTTACTTTGAGAAGACAAAACTTAAAAAAGGATAAAGAAGAATAAATGCCACATACGGGGTACTACTTATAATTAAAGCCCATGATTAATGAAGAGCATTAGGGACACACCAGGCAGTGTGAGGAAACACCAAGGAAATCTGCTCATGTACTTAAGATGCACCCATCAACGTAAACTCTCTTCTTGACACAATTAAAATTGACACAAATCCTGTGTTTAAAATGAAGCCCTAATCTTAGGATAGTGATTTCCTTTTCTTTTTAGCCTCACTCTCTAGAAAACCTTTGCCCAGGGCATGTGTAATTAAATGCACTACATGTTTCTCATTCATCACATGACTACACTCTTCTATAGCTCCAGATACCAAACTCTCTCTCTTTTTTTGTCTCTCCTCGCATTGTTCTGTAGCTCTTTGCTGGCATTTCATTAACACAATTAATATCACGTCAACACTTTGTGTAACAGTGTTTCAGTCATAGCTCCCAGCATAGCTTGTTGACTGATGTGTTTATTTCCACTAAAAGAGGGAAAGAGAGAAAGAGAGAGAGAGAGAGAGAGAGAGAGAGAGAGAGAGGTGGGCTGGGGGTGGATTTTGGAGTTTCCTGACCTCCTTCCCTTTAAACATACTGTATCTGAAAACAGACTTTCTGAACCTGTTTAACTTCTAAGACCTAAGGCACATTCTGAGAAAATCTTTATACATATATATATATATTTTTTACTTTCTGATTTATTACTCCATAATCAAGTAGGCTATATTATCTGATTCAGCACAAACTGAGCTTTGCAGCTCTGCCTGTTATTGAACTCAATTATTTACAATGCCATGAACTGGTGTCCTTTAGTGTGAAGTAAAGAAGCAAATTAAAAAATCATTCATATTACTGAAGACATGTAGCATGATAAATGTCTAAGGTCTTAATATCACTGGTATTCAAACATTATCGCAAGCAAAAATGGTAAGGAAAAAAAACCCTTCACTTATATAATCAGGGATGAAAAATATGAGGGGTGTTCAAGAATCTTAAGTTTTAAAGAAGGCCGAATGGCGATGACAATTCTGGCTGAGGTGGCTCAGTGAACACCACCTTCTTGAAAACTGACAGATAACTTTTGCTGCCCCCTTACTGTGGGAACAAAATTCAGTTGCGCAAAATATACATTCACATTATACATTTTTGACTGTGACCATACCTAACTGCCATCTCTCCTCTTCTCTCTCTTCTCCTTTCTCTCTCCTCTTCCTCTTTCCCTCTACCTATCTCTCTGTCGCGCTATACATGTCGCTCCTGAGCTGCCAGTGATCCTGACCCCCTCTGCCCTTTGGACCTGTCTGACTCATCCTGGTGTTCTGCTTCTAGTTGGAGATCTCGTCACATGGATGCCCCGTGTCTTCTGCCTGGGATGCGTGTGGTGACTGGGGACGGTTTCACTTTTCCACGAAGACGGCCCTGTCCTTGGCTGATGCAGACCGCTGTTCTCTGAGGACTTGTGACTTCAGTTGCTCGATAGTTCAGGACTGGAGTTTCCTATAGTCTACCTGAGCCTCCAATAACGAAACTAGACTCATTTTTAACTTAAACACATCTCCTTTTATACTGAACTTCCAGTCTCACACAGTATGATGCAGGTCTATTCCTGCTATTCGTTTCACCCAGATGAGGATGGGTTCCCTGTTGAGTCTGGTTCCTCTCAAGGTTTCTTCCTATTACCATCTCAGGAAGTTTTTCCTTGCCACTGGTCGCCTTCGTCCTCAGCTTGCTCATCAGGGACAGTCTTATCTTTTTGATTCATTCACATATCATACAGACTTAAATAATTCCTTTGATTGTGTAAAGCTGCTTTGCAACAATGTCAATTGTTAAAAGCGCTATACAAATTACATTAAATTGAATTGAACTGTACGCACAATCATCCACCAACACCACTTGGCTGGGGGTTATTGACACATCCCCCAAACAGTCCTGACCTCGGTCCAAGCCATTACCACATGTGTGGGCCAGTAGAAGAGTTCCTGGGAGGCCTGTGTTTCAGACGTGAAGCAGGCAGTCTTATCATGGCTCTGGTCTACTGACAAAACCTTTTACCTTGATGGTATCCGATCACTAGTGACACACTGGGATAAGTGCATTAGTGTAGCAGGCGATTATATAGAGACATTAACTGGAATTTTTACTCTCATAACTGTGTTCTGTTGTTCTGTACAATCAAAAGTATGATTTAATGTGTACTTTTAATTGTGGAAGAAGAAATACTACATTTACCTTCTTTTTTTATTCTAGCAAAGTTCTTTTTTTCTTAGTAACATTAATTACCTGCCTTCAAAATTCTAAATAAAATCTAAACAGGTTTGCTGAGTTAACGTTACATTCGTTAAACTGGCTTGTTCAGCTTTGTGAATTAGCTTGCTAACCTAACAGCAGGCTAGCTACATTTTGTTTTCATTTCTAATATGCCTTAATAATTATCCTTAAAATGTCAATAAAGATTAGACAAGATTAAACAAGCTAAATTCTAGGTCTAAGCTAGCAGTATATTCTTCTTATGACTTAGCGAACTAGCTAATTTTGCAGGATCAGGTAAGATAATTCAATTAAATTTTAATTCCATTTTATTTATATAGCGCTTTTGTCTTGAAGCAGCTTCAAAAAATTTATGGAAATGTGTATGAGTGAGAAAAAATGTGTTTAGATAATAATGAGATTGTGAGATTATCCCTAGATAAGCTTGTGGTCAGAGGCAGTTCGAAACCTCTAATTATTTAATTCTTGAATATTTAAGCTTTAAATGTCGATACTTTTACGTTGACTTATAAGTAGTAATATTTTTTGGCTCCCTGCTCCTATTTTCAATTTTTGACACATCATCTAAGGATCATCCTAGTCCTTTAAGCTGTACATTTTTTCTGTCCTTATATCTGCTGAATCTGCAAACTTCAAACACTACCAGCAATAATAAGAAGAATGATCCACACCACCCAACTTTATAATTCACTTTAAATCTTGTAAAATTTGCAACATTTTCATTTGATTTCTTGACAGTTTTTGTGCTGTCATGTCTTTAGGATCGATTATTTCTGTATTGGTTTTAGTCAGACAGTGAGGTTTTTAAAGTGTACAGTATATTGGTGCCAATTGTCACTAAAAACTTTATTTTGATAGATCTAGGGAACACTGGGCAGACATAGGAATACACACTAGATTTTGGTTAATTGCAAAACACCATATAGGCTATACACATTCACAACTAAATTAATGCATCTTAGCCAATTCATATACCCATCCAATGTCTATATCGCTACATATCTGGAGCTTATCCCAGGAATTTAGGCCGCAAGGCAGGGTACACCAAGGATAGAGCATTGTAGTGTCAAACTCATAGCAGGCAACAAGCACACATCCACAATTATAAACTATGGGTAAATTAAAAATGCCATTCGGCCTACAACACATGTATCCGAACTGTGGAAGTAAACCTGAGTCTCTGGAGGAAACCCATCAAGCACTGGGAAAACATGCAAACTAGCACCCAGAGTGGACAGGAGATGTAAGTATGAGGCTACAGTGCTAACCACGAAACCACCATGCCACCCTAAATCATCTACTGGAATGTTTTCAGGAGCTAAAAGGAGAACCCAGAAGAACTTGGCATGGATGTGGTAAAGTAATTCAAAATTTTACACAGTTATCCAAGCTGATGATCGAATCAGAGGTTTTAGTTCCACATCGCTTTCCAACCTAAAATCTTAGTAGTAATAAGGGTTGCGTCAGGAAGGACATTCGGTGTAAAAACCTGTCCCAAGTTGTTTTGCGGATGGGATGGTCCACTTTATTGATTTCAATCAGACAGTGAGGTTTTTAGATTGGTGCCAATTGTCACTAAACACCTTATCTTGATGGATTTTGGAAACAGTATGCGACATACCATAAGAATAGACACTGGATAGATATTGGTTGATTGCAAAACAGCCAAAAGACTAACAAGAACAAAGTAACAGATTTTTGTTGTTTTTCCAGTAAAATAATAATAATAATAATAATAACAATAATAATAATAAACATCTGAAACAAATGAAGGAATGGAAGGAAGAAAACCAATTAAGCATGGGGGAGCAGGCTGGCAGATTTGTATCAGCTGATTAAACAGGTGTTTAGACTTCACATAGTGACCCTCAGTGAGCAGACAATACAGTGCTCCCTGGAGATGCACAGCAGATCAGACACAAGGATTTGACACAAACGTGAGTACAACGTATGTAATTGGGGCCAAATTCCACAACTTTCGTTTCGTGTAATGCTTAATTCCAATTTTCAGCTTAGACTCACATGAAGCTTCTAAATTGAGTTGGAATGTTTTGGTGTATTTAGTACAAATTGAACTCTTTTTTGCCCCCTGGAACTACTCTTATGGCTAACAAAAATAACAACAACAATGCATCTTAGTATGGTTAAACAGAACTAACAGTGTGGCTAACTGAAAGTAGCCGAATGAGGAAAGAAAATATTAAAATTTGTATTGAATACACCGTAACTTGATTTAAAACCCAAACTATTCCTTTAAATCCTTGTTGGCTCTGCTGTGGAAGATGTCAATGTATGATAATATAGCAATAAGATACAGTATGCCACCATAGCCCTATACCGGACCAGTGTGAGACAGGTTTTAAAAGTCTATATGTTTAAAAATGAATAAATAAATAAAAATACTCTCAAATTTGCTAACTCTGAAAGGTCAGTACAGGTTGGGTATAAATATTCCATAAATATGTCAGTTTTGTAGTGTAAATAAGCATTTTCAGATAAATGAGAACACGGCTAGAGACATTACTGAGATAAGGGGAAATGGAGGTGATGATCAGAAAGCACAAAAACAATTAAGCTTTGGAGTAGTCAGAGAGATTCATGCCAGGTGTTCCAACCTCTTGCTGTGACCCTCATTTATTCATTTTATTTATTTATTCAACAAGGTAAATGCTGAACACCCATTTTTTAAAATGTGTGTGTGTGTGTGTGTAGGTGGGTGGGTGGGTGTGTGTGTGTGCATGCAGAGACAACTTTACAGAACTTTAAGTGATGATACACGTAAAAATATTCTGGCCTTAATTTATTTACACTAATTGTGTGTGTGTTTCGGAGAATGATTTCATGAATGGCATTTTATGCAAGCTGAGGAAGGAAACAGAATGTAAATCAGGTTTTTCAGTGTGATAATCACTCTTGATGATCTTATGATGAGTACAGATGTCAACAAGACTCCCAGGAGAGGAAGCAGGAAACTAAAACCTGCCACAAGCTCACTATAGCACGGATTAAAACTAGCGAGGCATGTTAAAGAAGTGTGTAAAATACAATATGAATGAAAAATACAAGAGAGTGTGCATTAATATTGCATTCAAGTGTTAGATCCGTGCAACTGCAATGCCATTTTCAAATATTTTTTAGTTGAATAAATTGCATTGAGAGGTGTAAATTAATCTGACTATACTGACACTACTGTGTAAAAGTTTCTTAAACTGTATGGTCATTAAAGCAAACATGCAAAACAAACAAAATTACCATTAAGTGCAAGACACAGACCATTTTTTAAATGAATGTGCACATTAAAGTTATTTACATGTTGTTGTTGTTGTTTTGCACAGGTAGAAAAACCCTGTAAGCATTCCAAACCATATGTGTGAACATACATACAGTAGTACTGTATATTTCAGCATAAGTAATAACTATATGCAGAGACCCCACAGAGATGCACTGCTCTGGGCAATATTCAAGATACAAAAAAATTATGGGGTTGGCATGGCAACAGGTAGCAAGCAAGCACATAAGGAAAGAGGAAGACAGAGTAAGATAGATAGAGTGAGAGGAAGATAAGATATAATATATGGTTACTGCATGGTACAGTAAGGTGTGTATTATATTCAATATGTAGAACAGAATGAGAGTAGAAGACAAAAGGGAGCAGGATAATGAAAGAAGCGGAGTGAATCCGAGCCCCAGATCAATGTTCCTCCCCTCTACAGATCTCTCCCTGACGCCCCCTCATTTCTGGCGTTTATAATAAATTCATGACCCTGATGAGGCGAGAGGGAAAGGGTGAGACAGAAGCGGTATTAGAGTAACAAACTTCGGAGTGGTACATCAGAGACGGGGATGAAGGCAGACGTGGTACAGCTGGAGGAAATAAACACAGAGAGCGAGTGAGAAAACATGAGAGCTTGGATCTGAGGTTGCATCTGGTGGACGTACCCATTTAGTCTTGAGTTTCAATACCAGCTGAGCTATGGGTGGTCACTGAGGAAAAGAGCATGCATAAACAACAAAGATGATGTTTCATACCTCCAGCTAAACATACAGCTCAGGCGCTTCCTAAAAATGGAAAACTCAAATTGTGCTTACTGTATCTAAGCCCTTCGCTATAAGAAAAATCAATTTAATGTAATAAATTCTGGAAATCCCTGCAACACGAGAAAAAAAGTACTTCTGTTTTTGTTTCATACTGGCTAAATCCTTCTCATCAATCGGTTGTCTGCTATCATACAACAGCTACAAAATGGTGAGGGTGAAGGCTAACACATGCGTCGTTTGCGATGCTGCGTATACTGTGTATAACACACTTGGGCGAAAGTGCTTTCTACCCTCTTCCACATACATGTGTTCATATAATTAACCCATGATTGGCTCTCACCAGCCTCGCCAGCTGACTTTCAGATACAGTTAAAGTTTCAGTTTCAGATTTCTGCACAAGGCAAGCTACAAAGCTAACTAGCTAACACAGGGCTGAATCTCAAATCCCTTTCTAATCCCTAATTAAGGGCACTAATGTATGGGACAAGGGATTCCACACCTTAGTACACTAGCTTTCCATTAATGCTATTTGGGATTTAACCTTACAACCTGGAAGTGGAATAAGTGGTGAGAAACTGTGGACAGGACTGTCCACCATCTCCATGGTTTATTCTTCACCAACTGGCCAAAATTTTAAAACTACTTTCACTCCTGTTAATTACACTTTACACTGTTGGTCGCCAGCTTCGCCAGTCGAAGTTAGTTTCGCCAATTGTGGACGGAAATGTGTTGGCAGAACAAAATAACTGGTTAAATAAACAAATCAATCATAATCTGTTGATGATAAATGTTTTTTTTTGGAACTGTTGTATTAAAGCACTAGCACTTGTACTGAAAATCAGCACAGCTATGATGGTGTCGTGAGCATGAGGGTGCATTACATCCATTTTTAAATAGTTTCAGTTGCAGTTTCAAGTTTTATTGTCATATGCACAGTAAAAAAAACATGTTTTCCCCGTACAGTGAAATTCTTCCTTTGCTGTCCCCCAATGAATGCTACTAAAAAAGTAAGAAATAAACATAAAATTGAAAAAAAAAATACAAATAAATATATGTATAAACAGAATAGGTATATAAAAAAAGGATATACAGTGGAACCTTGGATTGCGAGTGTTCCGCAAGACGAGCAACGATTTTTAATACATTTTGATTTGGAAAACGAGCAAGTCTTGGTTTACGAGTACCGAGTATCATGTATCACGGATGCGTTTCTTGTTTTGACGCCAAGCGTCATGTGATCTCAACTGAGCCAACGTTTTTTCTCTTTCGGCCTTGTGCTACGGAATTGTGGTTAAATCGTCTCCCCTGCTGGGTCTTAGTGCTCGTCTCTGCGCGTGTACTGTTTCTTATAACACATGTGTGTGCGCCCGTGTAAAGCAAAAAAAAGTCTCATTAGAAGGTTAAAAATCCATTTTCTCTCTCCCTCTCTGTTTCAGCCTGTTATGTGTGCGCGCGTAATTTGACACCATGCCGGGTCACACACACTCTCTGCTTTTCACAGAAACACTGCTCTGTCACGATTCTTTTCAAAGGTAACGTGCGGTTCATTTGTTTGTTTGTTTTACTTTACAGCAGTGATTCCGTTAGTATGCGCTCACACGAGTGTCATTAGCGATGTTCCTTGCTAATTTTTCCGACAAAACAGTCTTTCCATTAATGTGTTTATGTGAAATTCAAAAAAGAAAGGTTTACTGTGTAAGAAAGTCTCTTAAAAGGTTAAAAATCCATTTTCTCCCTCAGCCTCTCTTATGCGCGTAATTTGACACCGTGCCGGTTCATAAACTCTCTCTCGGGACGTGAGGGGCTTCACACACACACACACACACAGCGTGAAACACTTAAACGGAAACACTTATCTGTCAGGATGTATTTTTCCTTTTTTTTAAAGGTAAAGTGCAGGTTAATTAGTTTTATTTTTACTTTATATTTTGTGTTAATTATTTTTATGTATTTATTTTTTGGGGCTGTGGAACGAATAATTTGAGTTCCCATTATTTCTGATGGGAAAATTAAATTTGGTTTACGAGTGTTTTGGAATTCGAGCCCGCTTCCAGAACGAATTATGCTCGTAATCCAAGATTTAAAAGCAGAATATGAACATGTGAAAAAAATGTGAAATGAGTATCAAAATATATACACTATAAACAGTACATAGTGTGCAAATTATGCAAGTGTATGGAAAAGTCCGCAGTATGTTTGAGAAAAAAAAAAAGAAAGTCCAGAGTGTGTGTGCAAAGCTGCAATGGTTTGTGCAAATGATTGTGTAAATGATTGTTCGTGATCATTATTGTACAGATGATTGTGCAAAGTCCGCAATGAATGTCCTAAGATCTGTGTCGGTAGTCAGAAACAGTTGAAAGACCATGATTGTAAATGAGTCTCTGTTTCTCTATGAAAGCATGACAGCCGTGCTGATATTCATCACAACAACACTTTCGTGTGATACTGCTAAAATATACCTGTTCTAAAAATGGTTTGTGATATCCAGCACTTTTTAAAATTATGAACCCATGGCTGTGCTTTAAGGACCCATGGTCTAAAAACCACTGCCTTATGAGATTCAATTAATCAGCCAACCCAAACTTGTCTAGGTGCTTAATGATTACCACAATTAGGTCAAAGCCTAATTGGTTTTATAATGGACTCCCTACATACTACACTTACTTCATAGGGAATAACTCTAATGCTATTGTAGAAAATTATTAACTCAAAACAATGCATATGAAACCACATCCTATTATTCTTACATGTAATAGGTCCATGTGGCATATTTTTGTCTGGGTTTCTTATATTTAATTTGAAAAAATGTTTTAAAAAAGTATTCCATAATTGACCCACATTTCAGACAACTCTAGCGGATATAGAATTCTCACATGCAAAAAAAACCCCACCACCCTCCATTCATTATCCTTTGCAGCTTTTGTGGATTCATAGTTCCTTTGTCTCTAAAAGGAAGCACTTTCTGTGCATGCGGTTAAAGACTTCTCTGGTCTGCGGTGTCTGAGATGCAAACAGAGAAGTTAATGAAGAAAAATCTGTCAGTCGCAGCTACATAGTAAATCCATTATCTGCTACCGAGGGGGAAATGGAGAAAATGAATACATAATACTTACCAAAAAAATAAATAAATGAAAGCAAGATGCTGATCCTAGACCAGGCAGATCACTGAAAGATTCTTTAAATAGACTTGGAGAATTTGGGATGGGGGAAAGCTGTTCCCAGCTAATATGTGATAATTAATCCACAATGACTACAAATAAACCATTTCTGCAATCGCCATCTTGCACATAAATAAGTCATTACTCATCTAAACTGTCATAGTGAGAGATGCTTAGATGGAGTGCCAGGCACTAACAGGAGATTATACAGTAGGAAACTGCCTAAGCTCGGGAAATGCTTGGGTTGGGCTCATGGCCTTCCCAAATGTGGTAAGGGCTCACCATAGCTCTCTCTTTGGTATCACAGAGCAGTGGGTGTGAAATCGTTTTAAGCATAGGTGAAAGTAGGCCGGTACGGTCTGGTACTGCATACCGCTAAAAGATTCGGCGGCGGTCCGCAGCTGTCTGCCAAAACCCACATACAAAACCAGTCACGGAAGCATTTTCAGCATTTAATAATGTTATGGAATCTTACACAAAATTTTGCCTCTTTTGTATTGCTTGTAAGTCATTCCAAATTGCCTCTGAACCTTCTGTTTCGTGTTTCAAACTTTCATCACTGCTAGATAACATGATGGCGAGTTTACGCCAATGTGCTGACAGGTTCATGACACCTTATTACTACAATACTAAAAAGCTTCTAACACAAAGCTAAATCCCAAATCCCTCTCACTACTTGGTGTGGGGAACAAGGGATTGTACACCACAGCGCACTAACTTTCCATTTTACGCTATTTTTGGTTGAACCCTGGAACAGTTAGTTTAGTTAGTATAGTTAGTAGTTCATATTCTAAAATGAAACAAATGGAGACATAAAGAGAAATGTATAAGATTCATAGGATTGGTCACCACATCCCAGGTTAATTCTAATCATCTTTTGGTTACATAGTATTTTTGGTATTTTGGTCTGTCCACTTGCCATCCAGCACATGATGCGAAAGATATTCCCCAACCAGGAGATATACCCGTCGTTTCTGTGCCAGTTACTTAAGAGGTCCGGTTGCCAGCTCGACACCCGATTGTCATTCACACACTACGGATTTGGGAACACCAATTAGCCTAACCTGCATGTCTTTGGAGAATGGGAGGAAACCGGAATAGCCAGAGGAAACTCACCAAGCGCGGGGAGGTGCAAGATGACAGTGCTAACCACTAAGCCAGCTACATAGTACTGATAAGGATTTAAAACTACCTTCACCCCCAGTTTTAAGTTTTTAGGTTCTTCTGATTGCATATTCACATTAAATTTACAAGCTGTTACTGTCCTAAAAGCTTATCAAAGCAGGTTTATTTCTTTCCAGCGTTCTATTATTTTTTCCCAACACGCTTTGTTGGTCTAATTACTGTATCTATTTTGTTCATTAATCAGCTATTGATTTTATCTGGCTCATTAGGCTTACTGTAATTATTTGCCGACATTAGTATGAGGTTGATTGTGTTTTTTTATCTTTGACTACATTTCTCCCCTGACCTTATTTCTAACCAGTGAATGAAGGAAATTCATGAAAATGTTGTCACAACCTGAAACCAGTGTGGTTTGTTGTTTGCTTTTTGGTTTGTTAATTACGTACCAAAGTAACCCAGTAACCTACAGTAGTAACCCAGTGCAGTGTAAGGATCTATCCAATGACAGAAACTTCAAAGCACTTTTGTGAGTTGCTCTGGGGCATCTGCCAAATGTCTAAATGTAAATGTTCATATTACAAGCCAAATTGCATTTTCTGGTCAGCTCAGATTTGCATGTCACGACAGTTCATGTCAGAGACTTTTATCTGACTCTAAGATGGACCCGTGCCTGTCCTCTGAAACAGCACACATTGCTTCATCCTTGCTCGTGTCATCTGGGTTTAAACATGTTATGAGCGTGTGTGACCATTAATTCATTTTTTAAAAATGGATACGAATTTATCAAAAAAAAATCCTGGGGTTTTTGCTCTGCTTGGAAGAAAAGCTAGAGGTCTCACCTTAGCGAGAAAAAAATCGTATGAATTCCGATCTGACTGTGTTCAGTCAAGTCACATGATTGCGTATCAGATATTTGTATCATCTAGGAGCAAATACTAAAGATCTGAGCCTATATTAACTAAGGGTCTCAGAGTCACTCCTAGGAATCTTGCTCAAAATTAATTTAGGACTGAAAATATTCCTAGTTTAGAGTAGGATATAACAGTTGGCTACAAAGCTTCCTACTCTTACTTTCAGCAAGGAGTAGGACTACGCCAAGGAAAGCGTTGTGTTACAAAGTAAGCTGCACATTATAGTGGGTGCTGTAGTTTGACAGGTTTTTGAATCAGCGGCAGTTGTGTAAAAGCTTTATGCACACACACAAAAATTATAGATGCGTGACCTCGGCTGCATGATGTTATCCTAATTCGTCTGCTCCAATCACAACTGTTTTTAAGCCCCTAAGATAGAGATGTGAGGAACTGTCATAATCTGATCAAAATGACTAACTGGAGAGAGGATGAGACTGTTTTGCTTGTGGAGGAGGTAGTAAAATGTAAAGAAATAATTAAAGCAGAATTCCGCCCAACTCTTACCTCTAAAGATAAAAAGTGAGTGGAGGCAATTTGTGAAAGCATCAATGCCACCTGTCAGTTTGCACCTCTAAAGAGTGTGAAATCCGGGGTTACACCATGTTAATGAATTGATGCTCATAACAGAGAATCTAAAAAAAACAAAACTGTAGTGTACACTTAAATCATTTTATTTAAATACATGAAATGTCTAAATACAATTATTTTAATGTATTTGCATGGATAAAGCCCATGAATGCAGCTTGTTTTTTTTCGTTGATTTCACCCTGCTTGGTGGGAAATGTATGAATCTGCGCATGATCTGTGGCGCTGTAAGAGCGAAGTTTGATTTATTATTTCCGTCACTGTTGGCTGTGTCAGTATTTCAAATCTGTATCTTCACTGTTACCTACGGAAACAGTATACAACAATGTTTGTTAATTAACCAGTTATGTACCAAATATTATGTATGAAAAAAAAGGTATTAAATTTTTGTCCAAACAAATCTTTTATGAGCTCTGTGTCACTCAGTGTTACTAAAACATCTCAGCTCTATGCGTGTTTCTGCCTAAACGCCATTTCCTTACTACTCTTAACCAGTTAGGACACCTCTGGAGCTCTCTTACATTTTAGTGGAGATACAGTAGGAGTGATTTCCTATTTTAAGAACGTTGATAAATTGCTCTTACTCCTACTCCTAAAATTAAGACCAAAATTTTTGGCTACTTAGGGGTGGTTTTCTTACTCCGAGATGCTTAGTTAATACAAATCTAATCTAAAAAAACAATTTTGTGCATTCATACAGCCATTAAAAAGAACTGTGTCACATTAGGGTAAAGAATCTGATTTGAGTCATTTGGTAATGTAGCCTTTGACTTTAGGTTAAATGGATTATGTGGTCATTTTCTCAGAACAGTGAACCATTAAAAATTAATGTCAGGGATAATTCACAACTACAAATGAAATTATGTTAAAAACTGTTGCCGTATTCCTTGAAAATCAAACGAGGTATAAGGCTGTATGAGTATTTATAAGGCTCTGTTACTGATTATAAGTGATTAGCGATGAAAGCTGTTGGATACTGTGGGCGTGAGGGCCAAGAAAGAAATTCCATGCAATGCTACACATCATTAGGACTCTCCAGGGAATATTTAATTGCTGTGGAAGATAACATTACAACAAAGTCAATTTATAGGTGGCACAGCAGCTCAGTGGTTAGCACTGTGACCTTACACCTCCAGGGTCCAGGCTCGATTACTCTTCTTGGCGTTACCAAATTACCCGTAGTATTTGAATGCTGATCGGAGGTTTAAATATGGAATATGGGGTAAATGATAAATACATTGGTCACCATTGGCCTCCACAATCCCAGAGGCTCCTAGATGGACGGATGAAAGTCAATTTACTCTATCAGAATTTTTTTCATTTCTGCCTTTTATATTCCAAATGGTTCAAGAAACACTAGCAAATACTGCATGTGTACAGTGTACATTAGGATCCCTGAGATGCTTCAGTTTTGTCAGCCAAATCTCCCAAGCTGAGATCAATGGCCTTACCTACCACATAGCGCCTTCCACATCTTTCCTCGAGTCTTACTTCATCATCTTTTTGCCCAAGAATCTGTCCCTAGCAGTTTGTCAATTTAAAGACAAATTCTCTATTACATAGAGAGTAAACACAGCAAGCCTAGTTTAAAGGTAACCCACTGAGGAGGCTCTGTCTCTGGTGGTCATATTTGTACATGCAGATGATGTCTGCCATTTAGGGAAAGCTGAAAATCCACCGCCTGCTACTGGAAAAAAAAGACATCATCTAATTTTTATATATATATAAAAATTCTAAGATGTCTTTTTTTTTCAGTATTCAGTATTCAGCTTGGAACTTTCACCACAAGAGAATTGGCAAGACTTCACAATGAACTGTTGAAAACTGTGTGAGCGGAGTCTCATGAGGCTGCAAAATGTTGGTCAAACATGTTTGCTTTTTTTTTTTTTTTAGGTAATCGGCCGTCTAATCGCCTGTGCTTAATGTTGGGTTGCATGAAAGGGTCAGCTATTCTGAAGTTTCTACTGAAAATGGTGAAATGTTGCACTTAGTTTAAGCAACAGTTTTTAACAAAAGTGGTGGTAAAAACAGTGTATAACGCCGTCTAAAACTGTGCAAGGTAACCACGACTTTGTCACTCAGGGAATGTCATGCTTGCATCAATGTGTGGGATAACTATGTGTCATGCTATGTGAAAATATATAGTACTGTACAAAAATCTTGAGCTACCCCCCAATCCTTCATAATTTGCTCTTAAAGAGCCAGACTGCTGTGCAGTGTTAATATAGTCTTAAGCAATAGTTTACTCTAAAGCGTTAACCAATGAGAAACAGGTGCAGATGATGACAGATGATTAGTAAACTGGTGATGCTGAGCGCTGAATAGTTGGAACAGACGAGAGGGGAAATGAGGTTGCCGCTTTTTAAATTGTATCCTTAGGCACTTTACAGCCTGTCGCAGTAAAACATTTGTTCTGGTTTAATTAATTTATTCTACATCATTTAATTCAATTTAGGAGATTAAGGAGTCAGGGATGGCTCAAGACCTTTGCATGGTACTGTACATAAGCTTAATGCATCATTCTCTGCCTTTTAGGAGCAACAATATATATAGTAGAAAATGTCAATTATGTGCATGGATCCCCCAGGCTGTCACCACAGATATCTTATTTAGACTATATTGGCTGTACCTGCCACACTTCTGTCAAATGCTGACACCATACTGGAGGGAGCTAAAGCTGTAGTGCATCATTAAGAATGAACTAAAATATCGGCTGAGATTGAGACTGATCAGCAATATGAGTCATTTTTTAGGATATTAAAAGTCTTTCAAAGTAAAACCAACAGCACTTGGCTCTTTCTATCTGTACATACGGTTTCAAAAGAATCTATTTCCAATAAATCCTGCCTACTGCGTTATGATTGGTTCTAAGAGTTCTGCCTCATCTATGATTGGTTAGATCTCCACAGACAAATGAATCCTAATGCACAATGCTGGGTCGCAAAGGGGGGACTTAAATGCAGCATATTCTAAACACCATATGAGAGAAATTTCTCAAATGTGTAAAAATGTGTAACTGTTAGGCTACAAATAATATCATACAGTACTAAAAGTAACACAGACTATTTTAAGAACTCTGAAATGATTTTCCTGTCTACATTTTCTTCGTTTCTGAAAATGTATTATTTTACGGATACTCATTTAGGCATTCCACAGACATTAACATTGCTCGCCACTCCCCACTCTGAAGATATATCCATAGTTTCTAAGGCTGTTACGTATGGGGTTGGGTTGCCAGCTCAACACCCGATTGTGATTCACACTGTATAGGCAATTCAGGAACACGAATTAGGCTAACCTGCATATCTTTGGGCTGTTGGAGGAAACCGGAGTACCCAGAGGAAACCCACCAAGCATGAGAAAAAAAAGCACACAGACCCCGAGGCGAGAATAGAACCCCAACCCTGCAGGTGCAACGCGACAGTGCTAAGCACATTATCTAGGAATCAGAAAGAAAAACAAACTAACAAGAGCTGTTTTCTGCTTTCCTTTTCACAAGTGCCGAAAATAATACTGTATAACACTGGAAGCCTTTTGAATTTTTAAACTGATGCATTAGCAATGGCTTCACTTCTGGTGGAGGTAGCTCCCTCCAGTATGGCAGCACTGGTCGGCCAACGGTACTAATGCGAAACACTGAGTGTGACCAATTGAGTCTGAACAAACTAGCTGCGTTTTGATCAGCAAGTAGTTAACTCCGAAATGAACTGCTAAGCCTATTCACGCCATGTTAAGTGCGATTTCAAACCGCAGGGAGTGAAACTGCTGGGTTTAAAGAAACTGTGAACAGTGTAAAAAACAAGTGAACAAAGGAATTTAACTAAGGAGTGGAATGCAAAATTTCCCATCAGTCATTACGTTTCGCTGGAGCGTGGAAGAAAAAGGAGCTCGACAAGTAATTTATATATTTATTATCATTCTTATCAAGGACCACATAATATTAATATGACATAATAAACAATAAAAATTAGTAATTAATGTAATATTTTCATTTATTTAATCAATGAATCCTTGTAATCCGTTTCATGGATGGAATTTTTTTTGGAAATTCCGCTACCTCTGCACAGGAAGTATATAGAATATAGAATGTGCGTTCCGATCGGCCTGAAGTACCCCGCGAAGTATACTACACAGTGTGTTCAGCCATGTTAAGTGTGATTTAAAACCGCAGGAAGCGATAACGTCCAGTTCAAAGGGAACTGCGAATGGTGTAGGGAACAAATGAACATCACCAGAAAAGGGAATGGAAAAAATTCCCATCAGTCTTTGCATCTCGCTGGACCGCGAAAAAAATGGAGCTTGAAAAAGGATTTATTTATTTATTATCATTATTATCGAGGACAACATCATATTAAAAGGACACAAAAATTTACATTTTAATTTAATCAGGAAATCCTTAGTATTATATAGGCTAGTAATCAGTAAAAAAAAATACATCTCCATACATCTTTAATCAATTCTTATTATAATTAATCAGTAATTTATTTACAAGTTATACACGTTTCAATAGTATATTTTATAATTGTATCAGTTTTTGTTTCAATGAATATTCAATATTTATTGTCCGTAGTGTGAAATTTTCACGGCAGCAGCGACAGGTATCCGAGGGGCTTATGTTACCA
>JAOVVA010000021.1:11531918-11546008 GCA_028565275.1 Leiocassis micropogon
AATATTCAATATTTATTGTCCGTAGTGTGAAATTTTCACGGCAGCAGCGACAGGTATCCGAGGGGCTTATGTTACCATGGTAACGCAACGTAAGGAAGTGACGTCTGCGCTGGTGACTTCGCAGGGTGTTCCGAATGGTGGAGTTTTGTCGAGGAACATTCTCTTCACGACAGTCCCTGCAAACGGAGCAGGGAGTAGGGAGCACCCTGTGAAGTACACTTCGGAATGGAACGCAGCCGAAATTTGGATGTGAACGAGAAATTCAGGTCAAAGGTTGCACAAGAACCCGTGCCAGAGCGACATCTGCTGGTGGGGAGGAGCAACTGAGTTTGCGTTACAAAATTTACGTAGAGCTACTGTATTGAAAGTCAAAAAAACACAAGCAAGAAGACACAAAGGGACGCATTGCTTTTCATAAACAAAGTCTGTAATCCATGTGAAACCCATATTTGGTCTAACAACCGCACATAAAAGAAAGAGGAAATAGAAGTAGAAGTATGGTCGTGCACTGGGCTTTGGAGACTTTCTCGGTTACAGAGAAGCCGTGTAATTACAGGCAAGCCTGTATGAGAGATCTGAAGTATTATAAGACGAAGAATGTAATTAATTTCACCACAGCTCTCGTTCCCGGACCTGGAATCATACACTTCTGTCATCCCTAATTGTTTAACTTAAATCTAATAGGCCTGTGCTGGAGTGGGAGAAAGAGAGAAAATGAAAGTACAGGGCCTAAAGGTATAACTATTAATAGCAACATCACAGCTCTTTCTATCCACCTACCAGACTATAGTTTCCTATTTCAATTTTGTCAAACTCTTAATCTCAAGACCTTTTGCCTACTGCCGAATCGAGGGCTGACGCAAAGATTAGTAATATCCTCTCAAAATGGGCGGATATAAATTGCTTGCTTTATAGCATGCATACTGTAGCTGGGTATTAGATAGGCGTAATGTATTAGCATAGAAAAAAACAGTACAATTTTCTCCCACTGACTCATATAATACAATGGGCATGTGTGCAAATATCATATCCTGCTGTACAACGCAGGTGCTTTGAACAGAACATCACGGTCCAAAATATTACATAAGCTCATACAGTTATCCTTAATGTACCTTTATATCGCTTGCCATTTATTTGCGTATAAGCTTTTTTGTGAAATAACATGATATACGGAGCATCATCATTCTTACTTAGTTTGTGTACATCTGGGGTTAAACACTACAGACAACATTCATACAGTTATCTCTGAGAAGATATAAGATTATCAATTCTGTGACAAGAATCCAGCTACAGTATGTACAGGTAAGTGGATTTTAATGCTTTATTCACAGCATGATGCACTTGTATCTAGGATCTTCTCAACATTAGCCAAGAGCCTGAGAAGTTAGGAACCTCTGCATATAGTAGCAGACCCTAATATACACAAATTACTTAGGTATAAGGTCCAGTGTGGCACTTATGATATTATTACCTGGATCTAAACTTATACCGCGCAATGCTTTTGACTTACAAACAAATCTGATGGACATTTTATTATTATTTATTTTTTTGGTTTTTAACAATTTTATATACTTGCAAAAGTTCAACAGAGGTTCTGGTTGCAAGTAAAATTTCAGCTTTATACGCAGAGTGTTCAAGTCAATCCAGGACGTCATCGTCTCACGTGCAATATCGGTATATAGAATTATGTTTAGTGTGCAACAAAAAAAAAATAAGCAACTGTAACCAAGTATAAGCAATTTCCCTTTTGGATTAATAAAGTTCTTTAAATCTTGAATCTTGAAACACTGGCCTCCCAGGAACTCCTGGAACTTCAAGGTCAGAATTGTACAGGAGGTGTGCTAGTAACTCCCAGCCAAGTTCCTGTAATGTGCAAGTAGTCCAGATATACAAAAAACTGAATGCCTTTGGTGATCAAACCAGGCTGTTTTTTCCATTAGAGGACTGGGTCTTTAAAGGGGTTCGTGGGAGGCCAGCATTTTCAAATGTGAAGCAAGCAGTCCGATCATGGCTTCTTTCTACCTTGATGGTATCCAAGCACTAGTGAAACCCTGTGATAAGTGCATTAGTGTAGCTGGGGATTATATAGAGAAATAAAGGTAATTTTTACTATCAGAACTGTGTTCTGTTATTTTGCACAATCAAAATTCCTGGATTAACTTGAATGCACCGCATATTTATGCATTAAGTTTAATGTAATACATGTTTACAGTAACTATTTCACTTGCATCTGTATTTTGGACCCATCACATAATCTAAAAATGTATGGTTATTTAGTAGTGGAAAATTGCTTGTATTACAAAACGTAGCAATGTAAATTAACAGCTTTGATGGAAGCAGTCTTCTAGGCCACAAGTAATAAAATAAAAGCTCTTCCTCTACGAGAAAGTCTTTAAGATAGTGGATTTTGTATCAGACCTATACAGGATGTTTGGCCACAGTACACTGAAAAAGGGTTGATTAAAACTAAATGATGGTAAATAATGGTAAAATTGGAATGTTAATGTTAAACCCATTAAATAAAGTTAAGCACATTAACAAACTTGAATATGCATAATAACAATTTGTAAATGCCGCACAAGGCCAAAATCATTTTTTAAAAGGTCACCAGCTTGTTTTTGATCATTTTCCATTAGCAGCACATCCTGTTGTGCTTTTTTCCTTATTCATAATATATCTGTCATACATCATAACAGACTGAGGCTCAATGTGAACCAAAAACGTGATGTAACGGTAAAGTGTAGCAAACACACTGCTACCCATCACATATTAACATCACAAATGGTCATGTGATTACAATTATACTTGCCTGTAATATGCCTAATTGTGTCCTTCTGAGCTAAAGATAATTCAAGAGATTGCCAGTTTTATTTGTGTAGCTTTGTACAGCTTTGGAAAGGTACAGTAGGCTTCTGTTTTTAGCTAGGTAATAAAACGTACAGGGTGCAGGTGCTTAGAATGTTATGGTACTGTATAATGGTGTATTCAACTTTCCCTTCACTGGAACTAAGAAGCTCAAACCTGAAACCTGTACATGAGCTTCATAAAGACAAGGTTTGCCAAGGTCGGAGTGAAAGATCTCGAGTGTCCTGCACAAAGCCCTGACCTAAATTCCACTGATCACTGAATTGACAACACAGACTGCACACCAGGCCCTGTTGAGTTTGTGTAGTTCCACACATATACGTGTGCTTTGTTCTGGCATAGATCGCCTATAAACGTATATATTTCTAGCAGTTAAATAAAAATTTTACCTAAAAGTTACAGTTTTGGTTTCTGTCTTTTTATACCAGGCATAAAACATTTTACAATTAATGTTATTTGTTTTATATATATATATATATATATATATAGTTCTATTAAAAGGAAGACTTGGCTACAATAAAGTATTTTCCCATTATTTTATCATTTTAGCTAGCATTAATTCTTTTTATTAAAGTTCTTCCTATTTTTAAATCCAAAGAGGGCCCAAATGCACTACTAATATTTGCATAGTATAATAACATAAATTACGCAACAGTTAGCTCTGACTGAGTAACCTGAGAGGAACTCTGTCTAACTGGTAATTACATTAACTGTCAGTCACCAGCTTCGACAGTTGTGGTTAGTTAATTCCGCCAGGCAAGGAAGGATATGTATTGGCCGATCAAAAAAACTGAATAAATAAACAAATCATAATCTGTTAATAATGAATGGTGTTTATGGTACTATTGTATAAAAGTATATCAATATCATGCTGGAGGCCGTGCTGTTATACTGAATATCAGCATGGCTGACATACCTGTTAAGTATCTTCAACATTCAGGCTGCACCCTTGTGCCTACGACTGATATTCAGTACAACAGCACTCCCTCTCATGTGGCAATGCTTAAATATATGCTTAACTATAACACACACTATAAACAATATTTAAAAACAATATTAAAAACATAAATAATTCATTTAAAAATCCAGCACTTGCTTTATGTCCCAGGTTATACGTTTTCTTTTTTCCTAATTATGGACATCACTACATTTTACTCAAAATAGTGCCACCAGAAGTCAGAAGTGAATATACTATAATGCATAGATATATCGAAAAAGTCATTCTGCATGTTAAGTGTGTAAAAGCAACCCAAGCTTATTGCATCCACATAATAAAACATGACAGCACATTTGTTATCATGTAGCACGCAGTACCCTTTGTGGTTTAGAGCTCAGCTGTGGACTTCGGGGGATGCCTCAGACAGAACATTAGTCCCTGGTTCCTCATTATGAGTTGCTGTGAACTGAGTCGAAGCCGTTCTGCACAATGCTTTATTTCAGCGCCACATGTTTATGTGCACTGGGCGTGCAGAGCCAGCTACAGGGGAATACTAATATTCGTGAATAAATAACTCTTCCGAATCAGTAGACTAGGATAAAATAAGTTTTGAGTGTGTTTTGAGTGTGTACGTGGATGTGGTGCCATGAAGTGCAGAATCCTGTTGCAGGCAGCATGCCACATACACCACTGAGATCACAGGGGAAAAAATCAAGTCCCAGATACATTCTGTCTTTTTGAGATTCTCAATCGTTGCAGCAAATGTCATAGCATGACTTTTATACAGGCTCTAGTTTTGTAATCCCTTTTTTTTTTCACTGAAACTTGTTGAACTGAAACAATACCATATATTTGTGAAAAATGAAATACACTATTGGGAAATATGTTCAGCCTAGTCTTTTTGCTGTTGGATGAAAAGCAAGTTAAAAAAAAAAATCCATAATGCTGTGTACAGTGGTGGCATTTTAAAAGCAATTTTTAGTCAAAACAAAACTCAAAACCCACAAAAATATTGATAGTTGAAGTAAACAGTCTGCTTCGTACTTTATGCTACCTACAATTTTTTGACAATAGAAACATAAAATTGTCCACCTGTAGTTAAACAATATCATACAGAAGGGAGTGCTGTTATACTGAATAACAGGATGGCTGTGATGCGGATGTAGTCATGAGGGCGGGAACGGAGGACCTAGGATATCACAACCATGCTGATGTTCAGTATAACAGCACAGTTCCACAAACATCCTTTATTATTAACGGATTACAATTTGGTTGTTTATTTAACACATTATTTTGCTCCACTGACACACATCCTTCCCCGCCTGGCAGAACTAACTAATTCTGACTGGCAGACTGGTGTACGACAGTTACTGTAATTAACAGGGGTGAAAGTACCGTCCCCTAAAGTCCCCTACATATAAATATTCGAGTTACAAACTTTTAAAGATACAAACATGCGTTCGTGCATGTTCAATCGAAGGAGTTAGATCACATGTCATGTTCGTCAATGTGTACACATAGATGTACAATGTCACGTGTATGAAGCGTGCATCTCCAGATGTTCGGAAGCAAGCGTAAAAGCAGCGGTGATGAACAATTGGCAGGATTTTAAAGAACACTGAACTGTAATATACTGCGTGTAGCCAGTTGTGTTAGTCTAGTACAATATCGAGACAATGTTTGTTGGACTTACGAACAAATTGGACTTACGAACAAGCTCTCGGAACACAACTTGTTCGTATGTTGGGGAATTACTGTAGCTTTGAATGTAGCCACAGGGTGAGCAGAATCAATCATGGAGATGGTGGGCAGTCCTGTAAATCTCTCAAGTTTCTCTTTATTTTTCAACTTATTACACTTTAGAATATCAGCTCTATTCACTTCCGGGTTCCAGAGTAAAATCTCAAATAGCGTTAAAGCTAGTTACACTACGGTGTACAATCCCTTGCTCCACACACCAAGGAGTGTCCTAAATCGGGGATTAGAGAGGGTTTTTGGGATTCAGCCTTGTGTTAGACGCTAGTTAGCTTTGTAGCTCGTGTTAGCTTGTATTAAAACAACACAGACGGTTCAAAGGCAATTCGGAGCGACTTAGAAGCAAACGACGCATCATCTAGTGTTGTTTAAGATGACATAACATTAACTATATGTGTTTTCTTGCTGAAAGTGTTTCCATGACTGGTTTTAAATATGCGCTTTGGCAGGCACTCTTTCCAGTACCGCGGAGTGTACAGACCTACTTTCACCCACGTTGCAACCAACAGTTAGTGTAATTAACGACTATAAGAACACCTGTGACGCGGAGTGATACATATTAGTTCCAGTCCCAGTGCTGTTACCATCTATTATCACAACTCGTGAAACACCTCTCGTCCAATCAGGTTCCTCTGTCGTACTGTTGTATAATTAGCGTAAATCACTGATACTGACTGGGCAGACAGATTATGCCACCTCTTCTACCTCCAGTAGCCAGTACGGCATGTACTGTGCTCTCTTGGTCTCCTGCCCTTGGACCGCAGTGACATAGTCAGGATTTGAACTCGTTATCTCTTAATAATACATTTACCTGTTGCATCTGTGAAGATGGGATGCCATGGGAATAAAATTTTATCTTAAACATGAATTATTTCGATTATATATTTTTAATTTATCCAGAGCAAATCATTTTCTCTGTTGACATAAATTTTTCATTTCTTTGCAGGTTACGAATTACATAAAATTTAATGCACCTATGTATAGCATTTATAGAACCTACAGCAGTAATTCCCAAATGACTACATGAACAATACTTGGAAAATAGCATACTGTATTTGCATATCTACATTATGTGCAAATATGCTTCATAGTCCACCGTACATGTAGGAGCTCTGCACGGTAAATAGCGCATATGCTCTTGTTCCGCCACTTTGTTAGCAAACCTGTATATAATAATATACATATTGTGCATCACAGAAATCAAAAACTAAGTATTATGATATGATATTTTTGTTCCTTCACCCACTTCTAGGCATAAATTGCCCAGAAATGCCCTGAGTGCATAAAGAATAAGACTCTGTGAGTGTTCCGCTGTATCCACCCTCCTCTGCACTCGCTCACACTCTCCCTTTAACAATCTGTGGGTGGATGGGCGGGTGCCTATTTCTGTCTGTACACATCTATTGCAAGCAGGCATAGATGTGACTATCAAAATCCTTTCAAGCTCAGTTTAATACCATGACTCCCTGAACAAACAAGTACATTAACCTACAGTTGATACTGACCTTCCCAAAGTATCACTCATATACAGCTGTGTGTGCTGTGTGTGCATGTTCTAGCATGCATGATCACCATATAGAAAAATAAGTACAAGCAGATGAATAGATTTATTAAATGTAAAGAGAGACATGGTGTGAAAAGTGGGTTTAAGGAAGACCAGAAACATGGGAGCACATTTAGTGAAAATGTCAGTAGGTTTTGTAACATTTTAGACTGTGTTTTTTAAATCAGAGTGACAAATCTGGTAATTCAGCATGATATGGCTCTCCAGCTTAAATCACAGCTGCTGGTTTTACTATTCGAGAGAGAAAGATCGGTCAACTCAACATCGGTGTGTAAAGCTGGAACAAGTTTATGTTCTCAACACCCAATCAATATGCAGCCATTTTTCCCAGTGAAAAATCACTGATCACTAATGGTTCCAATGAATAATCGCTGATCACCATTGTTCCCAATGACCAAACACTAATCACCATCATTCACAACAAATGATCACTGATCATCAGTGCTCCCTTTGACCGATCACTGATCACCGACGTTCACAACAGCCAATCACTAATCACTATTTTTTTTAACAACCAATCACTGATAACCATTTATTCCAATAACTAATTACTAATCCCCAATGTTCCCAAATGGCCAACTACTGATCACAATTGTTCCCATTGATCAATCACTGATTGCTATTGTTCCTAATTACCAATCACTGTGATGTATCACCACAATCAGTGATTCGTCATTGGGAACTGTGATGGCCAGTATTCACAACAAACCAATCACGGATCATCACTTTCCCCAATGACCGAGTACTCATCACTACTTGTTCCCTAAATCCAAATCTTGATCACCAGTGTTCCCAATGATGAATCACTGATCACCAATTGTCCCAATAATCAATCACTGATCACAGATGTTCCCAATGTCCAATCACTGATCACCCAACCTCCCAATGACCAATCACTGATCACCAAACCTCCCAATGACCAATCACTGATCACCAAACCTCCCAATGACCAATCACTGATCACCAAACCTCCCAATGACCAATCCATGATCACTAATGTTCCCAATGACCAATCACTGATCGACAAACTGACCAATCATTAATCAACACTATTCCTAACAACTGATCATTGATCATTAATGTTCCCAACAACCATCACTTATAACAAATTTTCCTAACAAACAATCACTGATCAAGAAATTGACCAAAGATTAATCCCCACCACTCCTAACAAATAATCACTGATCTCCAATGTTCCCAACACCAATCACTGATCACCAATGTTCCCAATGGCCAATCACTGATCACCATCATTCCCATAACCAAACACTTATACCTAATGTTCCCAACAATCAATCACCGATCACGAAACTGATCAATCATTAATCATAACCATTCCTAACAATTCACCATTTATCACCAATGTCCCCAACAACTGATCACCATTTATTGCACTGATCACTGATGTATTGAGTTTGACTTCTGTCAAATTGTCATTAAATTCTTTGTTTTTGTAGTTTACTTTTTCAATAAGCCAAAATAAAATCTAAAGTTTATAACAGTTCCTGAACTAGAAGTGTATCAAATATGCAAAATTATGCAAATATGCAAACTCACACCCACGCTTCCTCATATCCTCCTTTATAAGCACATCCACTAACTCAGACACTGAGGGGAGTGCAAATGTCTTCGGCAATGCCTGTGGAAGATGTAGTCACTATATTAGAAAATGTCCGTGGCATCCAGGATAAACGTTTTGGAACAAACTTTTCCATACCTGGCAAATAGCTAGTCTTCCAAAAAAATCTCTATAATCCTGAGAATTACCCCCCAAAATATGCATGAAATCTGTTTGATAATCTTGCTTTCTCCAAGGAATGATTACAAAATGAATCACAGATGCAACGTTTACAGTTCTGATCACATCCCCAGTGCAATACAAGATGGCAGGCTAATCAAGGTATGCCAAATCATTACCTGAAAACATAAAAACCAGACAAATCCGGGACACCAGTGTCTCATGCATGAAGGATGAAAAAGGAGTAGTTCGTCCAGCAGCAGTTGGACTGGTTACTGTAACTTCATGCCTTCAAAGCAAGCAGTGACAGGCATGTTGGAATAATATCATATTAATGTTGTGAAGCCCTTTTAGGAGGCTGTGTTTAATTCATAATTCAGACTCGGGAAAGGAAAGAGGGATGGATGTGAGTGATAGAGATGATAAATAGGATAGAGAGAGGGAAAGAGAGAGATTGTCCAACTGAGAGGTCTCCTGGTGTTGTACTGTATGCAGAGTTCCCCATTCACTCCATTCACACAGCGCCATTCAGTCCAATCACATGCCTTTGTTCTTACAGAAAGCAGATCATAACACACACCATCGAATCAATGCAAGCCAAACTGATAGTAAATCCAAACTACCTCCTCATCAACGTGTTTCTTTTTTTTTTTTTGATGAATCTAGTGCACAGCTTGCAGGAAGGGCTGGACGTTATGAGATTAAACTGGATATTGAATGTTGTAGAAGCAACTGATTCCTGTTTTCTGTGCTTGATGTAGGACTAAAGGAAACTCTGACTAAATTTAAAATACTGTCATGGGAAAAAAACTTTGATTAAAAGAAATTGCATTTCACTTTATGTTTAATTCATGGGAATGTTAACTTCATCACTTAGTAATTCAAAATTAATATTCATATTATAAACAATTAAAAATACTAACATTTATTTGTTATATATGGCCATACATTCACTCACTCACTCATCGTCTATAGCACTTTATCCTTTATTCAGGGTCGCGGGGGGCCTGGAGCCTATCCCGAAAGGCTTAGGGCACGAGGCGGAGTACACCCTGGACAGGGTGCCAATCCATCGCAAGGCACACACACTCATTCACACACTACAGGCAATTTGGAAACAGCAATTAGCCTAATGTGCATGTCTTTGGACTGTGGGAGAAAACCAGAGTACAAACTCCATGCACACAGAGACGGGAATCGAGCCTGGCCGGGAATCAAACCCGGACCCTAGAGGTGCAAGGCGACAGTGCTAACCACCACACTACCATGTGGCCATATAATATATGTTACATTTTCAGATTAGAAATTATCACGTGGGTTTTTTCCCCAATGTACTTTAGCATATTAGTCATTATCAATACAGCAAAACAACAACATGGAGCAGCACCCGCAGTGGATATATACACAGAAGAAGAGGCAAATTGGTCCTAGATATTAAGGGGATGGATTGAGGAAAAATAGGATAAACTAAACAAAACCGAGTAGTGTAGTGAAACAATTGGCCAACAAATGCGATGTGTGCATGCAGGGGAATTTCAGCGGACAGGTGCGATCTCACAGGGGACAGATATGGGTCACCGGTGTCATGACTGTTACCATTAAGACAAAAAGATAAAAGAAGAAGAAAAAAGAAAAGAAACTTTTAATGTGACCTAGCTCAAATCATTTCTCCGACCCACCATGCAGAATCAGATGGAGGTGCCTTGGAGTAGGCTCCTTTCAGAGTGTTATAACGTTGAAAATGCAAAACAATAAGGACTTCTTTGTCACTAAACCTGAATGGCTGTTTTGCACGATTTCCTTCAATCGTCCTTTCCCCCCCTCTCTAAAAATAGAGAATGGCTTTGCGCCTGCTTTGCTATTCATGCCTTCGTTCACATTCTTTTCCCATCTTTCCTTCGTATTGATTTCTGTCTTTCCCTGGTTTCCGTCTGTGCAGGCTGTGTGAAATTAAACAGCTCGCCAGCCCCGGACTCAAGGCCATAAACCACTGCAGGTGCCTGACGATAAGAAGCGATTGATGAAAAACAATGGCCCGGCAGGCTAGGCCTCTGAGAAATGAGACTGAAAATGGGGTGAGAGCTATGATGGGGGGGGGCTTGGGGGTTGCGGGGAGCCGGTGGGGGGCTACTTGGAGGAGGGAGAGTAAGAAAAATGTCCTATATCTGGTTTTACCCAGGGGTGGTAAATTGCTAACACTTTATTTCAATAGTCTGTGGCAGACACTCTATAAACAGTCAAGACACCATTTACAGGCCATTCATCAAACCATTACTCATCCAGTTAGTCCCTGTTAACTAATATTAAAACAATAGGTCAAGAGTTCATGGTCAGTAGAGAATCTCTACACACTCGAAGAGACTACCAGCTTGCAAATTGTGCGTTCTTTATATTTTGTACGATTTGATTCATATCCCTTGATGTGTAGTAGATCATCTGCAGAATATTAATCTGTCAATTTGAGTTATTACAGATTCTGATCATGATTTCTTGTTGAAAGCCAGATAAATATTACACTGCCTGGAAAAAAAAAGTGTTTAAAAGGGTCAAATTGGTGTCATGAATCGAGCAAAAAAAAAAAAAAAAAACCTAATGAAATTGCTAAAATTACCGAAATTGGTTTATGAACTGTCCAACACATTATTAAAATATATATGTACTGAGCTGTCAACTGCACAGAGGAAATGTAGTCGGAATAAAATAAATCATACAGTACATGACCGTGTGTGGAGATGACCTACTGTAAATGCTTACTTACATAGAAATCATAGCCATGTTTGATAGTAACAGTTAGAGCATTTTCACACATTAAAAGTGATCAGACCTTTAGGACTAAACAGCTGTGTGACCGGAAGACAACCATTTGTTAGTGAGACTAGTTAGTAAGCATTTAATTTAGAACAATAGAAAAAGGTCATGTGGTCTAAGTAGCCCAGATTGACCCTATTCCAGTGCGCGTCAGGGTAAGAAGGGAGCCTCTGGAGACAGTGTTATGACCCGGGGTCACTTTAGTTGCTCAGGTCTAGGCTCAGCAGCCTTACTGTATGTGGCAATAAAATGAAGAAGTCAGCTGATGACCTGAATGTACTGAATGACCAGGTTATCACATCTGTAAGTTTCTTCCCTGATGGAACGGGTGTATTCCAGGACGAAAATTGTAAAAGTGTGCTTCTGGGAGCTTTTTTTTTTTTTTTTTTTCGGGGACTTTTTGACACACTGTTGGCTTTTTAATTTTATTTTTTTTACAATATTTAGATACTAAAGGATGTTTGTAAAATGTTTAAAGTAGTGAATTTCTTTAATCTAAATTGTCTTGGTGAAGATAGTATGGTGATTTTATAGAGCAAGGTGGGTTTGCTAAAAAGTTGCTGAAGATGCTGAATATACCGTATAAGCGTACACCATACACATTTCAATAGCATTTTATATAAATAAATGATACACGGCGGAGTCTTATTTTGATGCAACGATACAAGACATAACCTTATATTATCCGCTATAAAGGGACAACGGGTTCCTGTTTATTTACAAGGATAACGTACCATGGAACTGACAAATTGTGATGATTCCAATTTCGATGTTGAGTACATTATTCACGCTAATCATGTTGTACATTCCTAGTCACCCAACCACTGTACACCATTCATTTTCTCAATTGCCTTACCATTAGACATCTCAATTTGTTTCCTCATTACTGAGCAAAGGCATTTCTTTGGTGTTCTGCCAGCGTAACTACCCAGAAAACTCAAGTGTTCTTTATTAAATATGACAAAACTGGAAAAGGAGGGGGGAAAAAAAATCTCTGTCCTTGATAATGAATTAGTCGAATGTAAAGCAGCAGTTCATGGTAGCATCATTAGGTGCAAGGCATGTATATGTGTGTACTGTACTGTATGTGTGCATGCTCACACAGAGGAGCAGAGCATGGCATGTGTGGGAGCCGGAGTTTTCGGCAGCACATAGGCAGTCTGCTAATCAGTTCTGTCACTTCACGGGAAAGATTTGCTCCATTCAATCTCTTATTTCCATTTTAGGAGAAAAAAAAAATGTGTTTTGTCTTCATTTATGTTGACAGAGAGAGGGTGTGCATGTTTGATAGGTTTCTTCTCTTGGCAATAAGACTTGTCAGCAGCCACATGGGTATGAATGTGTGTTTTTCGACAGCAGTGTATATACCCTTTATCCACTGCCATGTTTGCAAATGAGTATCTGTGCAAGCAAATCTTCACTATATTCCCTAGATTAGGCTTAGCAAAACATAATTCCTGCTCCAGCATGCTTATATGCATGCCCAGCCTACTGTTCCTTAACCAAATATAGCTCTTCTGTGAGTTGAGCCTCATAGTCCTGCTCATCCAAACCAACCTACATGCAAAGCTTTCAGCCGCGAATTCAAGAAAAGGAAGGAGGAATGGAGTGACGATGCAAGGGTGAAATACTGGAGAAAAGGAGAGTGGCGCACTAGGTAAACCTTTCCCTATTAACCAGTTATATTCTTTATTTTGAGGGCTTTCCAACATTCCTGAATTTGATCTCACACCGGTGCAATCTCAAGATAATACTAGTACTAGAGTTTCGTTTGAAATCTTTGGCATAAAAAAAAAAATTGATTGAAGTAATTGGAAAATCCATAAATATGCCAAAAATATGCCTTGATTACTGTTGAAGTGGAAAGTGGACAGCTTTGAGTTGTCACTACTGGAGGGCTCTTAAAACCCACTCATACAATGGGTGGAGTGAACTCTCCAAAAAAAATCCCAACTACTCAATACTATGCCCTAAAAAATATTATACAACAGTTTGTTCCGACCGAGTAATCTGATTGGACAAGAGGTATTCCATGAGTGCTGATATAGAGCATAACAGCACTAGGATGCTTAACTATACATTATGTATCACTCCACCTCACAGGTGTGCTAACAATTCTGAAAGTACGTCTGTACTGTCCGCAGTACTAGTAAGAGAGGAGAGCAGCTGATAGCCAAAACACACATTTAAAACCGTCTTAGAAGAACTTTCAGCAAGAAAACACATCTGATAACGTTATGTCATCTTAAGCAACACTTTGTCTCCTTAGGAACTGCTTCTAAGTCGTTCCAAACCACCCATGTTGTTTGGTTATGACTGACACGAGCTAGGTTCTAACACGAACCTGAATCCCAAATCTTTCTCTAAACTTTGATCAAAGGCATAACTCTGCCAAAGGAATGGCACCGGAACACCCAGTGCAC
>JAOVVA010000021.1:11546108-11572183 GCA_028565275.1 Leiocassis micropogon
GAATCCCAAATCTTTCTCTAAACTTTGATCAAAGGCATAACTCTGCCAAAGGAATGGCACCGGAACACCCAGTGCACCTGTGTAAATATAAATGAATAGAAGAAAGCCTTTGTCTGTACATTGGTCAGAAGTTCTCTATTCATTATATATTTAGGTTTCATACATTCGATGACCAAAAACCAAAAAAATTTCTGTCTGCATGTCTGTCCAGCCAGATTTTGTCTGGACAGAATTTAACGAAACTTTGCCAATCCTTAGGTATTTGCCTAAAGTTAAACCTGCACCATAAATAAAGTCAAAACGTTGAGAAGAAGGTAACTTATGAGCAGTTATTTGGCAGATTATAAGTTTTGACAGCATCCTTACGTTATAAAATTTGGACAGCATACTGCACATGCGTCAAACTGTGGGCGCGTCTTAAATCGACTGCTGGACAGAATTTTATAGAACTTTTGCAATACTTGGACATCTGCCTGAAGTTTAACCTGCACCATAAGTGGAATCATACTGGTGAGTCAAAGTGATCTTATGAATAATTATGTTCCAGATGTAATAATCTACTTTAAAATAAGCTAATAGTAAGCTACTTGCTCAATGTAAACACACACCTGCATCAATGACATATTAATTAGAAAATCTAATAGGTAATATTTTCACCACTGAAATAACAATTTTATTAATAGGAGTGACTGAACCGGTTCTGATGCTGCTCAAACTCTGCACTGTATTGATTAATAAACAGTGTCAGATATGCACCATTTTTTTTGTTCAGTCTCAAGGACTTTTTCACAAAAGATATATTTTTTGCTTGATGTTGCCAGATTTCAAGGTCTAGGACACCATTTGGGAGAGGGCCAGTGTCAGCTTTCATCTTGTCTTAGCAATAACACACAATAACCATAGTGACAACACGAAGGAAATAGTAAATTATCTTTTTCACTATCTGTGACCTTGTTGTATATCTGGGTTCCATATTAGGCCAGTTGATTTATTTATTCTCTTGCCTGCATTTCTCATTCATTTAAAAACTCATTCAAAGGGTAAAAACTTGATGGCTAATGAGAATACTCTCTCTCTCTCTCATACTCATTCTCTATACCACTTTTCCTGTACAGTCCTTTTGTTTTGTCCCAGGGGACTCGGGGCCTGAGAGCATGAGGCGGGGTACACCATGGCAATCCATCCCAAGGCACACAAGCACACAAGCACAAGCACACTCACCCACACACTAACGGCAATTTTGAAACACCAATTAGTCTAATCTGCATGTCTTTGGACTGTGGGAGAGAACTGGAGTACCCTGATGAGACCCACCAAGCATGGGGAGAACATGCAAACTTCATGCTCACAGACCCAGAGGTGGGACTCGAATCCTCGACCCTGTAGGCGCAAGGCCACAGTGAGAATAGACAGAATAAAAAGTTGCCTTGTTTAATTCATTATGGATCACATAAGGAATATAATTAAAAGAAATATATGGAAAGTAATGAAACAAGCAGTTGAAACTAAATGTTCAAATCTAATTTGTCCTTTCAGAGATTGAACCATTTCTTCAGACAGAATTAAGCCTCTTCAACCAAAGTGAACCAGGTGTTAGTTCCTGTCTGGTCCTGGCTTTGTTTTTCAACAGGGTAGATAGGCACGTCATTACGGCACTGTACATGTCGCAACACTGGCAGCAATGCTAGCCGCCAAAAAAACAAAAAAAAAACTAGCGGTAAAAGAATGCTAGCATCAAGCACAACAACAACAACGGCGAACTTCCCTATGGCTTTGCGAGCGGTTCTCCTGGCTTTATCATTACTAGAAGGCATTTGAGCAACCCATTGCATGTTGAGTCCATTTTTACAGAAGGTGCCCACCCATGCACCACCCCCCAGCTCCTGACGTAAGTGATTGTTTTATTATAGCCCAGTAAAGTGTGTGTGCCGACATGGAACTGGTGTGTTTGAGGGCCGGTGCTTTGGCTTCTGAAAACAAAGAACCGGCTCCGAAATCAACTCTTATTACTTAAAATATTTACTGAGAGAATTCAACATTTGCTCGCATCTCATGTGAGCCCTTTAGAGCAAAAGTGGGCCATGTCCATTATAGTAACACCAAGGGCATTCAAGTCAATCCAGGACTGTGCTCTGTTATTATGCACAATCAAAAGTCCTGGTTTGGCTCGAATGCCCTTCGTATTACTATAATACACATGAGCCACTTTGACACTTAAGGACTTAAGTGTGCCTGTGAGCAAACACGTTTTAGTAAGATGTATCATATTCATGCCCTAGATGCAGGATTTTGAGATTAAGGTGAAAAACGCTGGCGTGCTGATTTAAGGAGCGCTTGCCGTGAGCATTTCCATGTTTCACAATGCAGAATAAAATGAGCTCGCTCAACCCAATCCCACACACTGCAAAAACCTTCAGCCCATTAAATGTAGATCGAGTGTGTCAGAACGCAAGGGTCACCATCGATCCGTCGTTTCCAGGCGAGCACACAGTCTTACTCATGTAGCGTCTCTTCTGAACTCGTTCTAGTCATGACTTCGGCTCCGTCTTAAAATGCGGGCTTACATAAGCGTCCCCCTTTTCCCCACTCCTTTGCCTTTCTTATCCAGCTTTCCAGCTTGGCTTGGGTACAGAAGCCTTCTGGAGGAGAACAATCACGGATTACAGTCGCACGTACAGTGCACAGATATGAACGTAGCGTGTATACAAAGGCATGCATTAACACACACACACACACACACACACACACTACACTACAGGAGAGTGTTGCTTGGGGTATTTACTAAATGTCAAGATTGAGAAGAGTGAAATTTACATCCTTTTTCACTGTCATGCACCTTCTATCTGAAATAATGCTCTTCCCTACACACACACACACACACACACACACACACACAGCCAGAATTCCCCAGACACTAGTAATCTAGTGTCAGCTCTTTTGAATTGCAGCTTCCAGGGGAATAAGTAACTTCAGGTAAATCCTGTTCTTTTTTTAGGGGTTTCCCCTGTGTACATATGGCAAATATACTCTCGCTGGCCACTTTATTAGAAACGCCCCCTCCATTCATGGAATTGTGCAATCAGCCAATCATGTACTGTAGCACTGGCCTGGTCATTTGTGGCACTCATGCTGTTTCACCTTCGTCGCTCAATTCTGAATCGCTAAGACTGCTCGTTGTTCTGACTTGGTTGTATATGATTTTTCTTTTGCAGTTTAAATAACCTGTGATGCCACAGAGGCTGAAATTGTTTCCACTGAGCAGATTTTTATCTAAGCTTTTTGCAATGTGGTGACCCGGTACATCAAACGTTATAAAAAGAACACCGACCCGCACTTTTGACTCTGCCATTTTGCATCGTATGTCCATTTCAAAGAGCCGTGGGCAGGTACGGGTCAAAGAAAGCTGACCCAGGCTGCACTGATGAACACATACTGCTGAGGTTTTGCACATCATACACATATACTGGCAGAATCATTTCTCCGCTTACAGACTCCCAGGCTTATCCACTCAATCCGCCCACCCTCACACGCACTTCAATCGAGCCCTCATCTCGCACACACACACACACACGCACACACGCGCACACACGCGCACACACACAGAGTCGGCAGTAGCTGTACACATTGACGCACCGATTTAACAAACGCATAAATTCAGTGCTACACTAAACAGCAGACAGCACACATGGCGCCTTTTTCCTTTGCATGATTAATAATAGCATTTTCATCACAGTACATATGTGGTGCGCGCACACACACACACACACACACACACACACAGTCCCACACAGCCTCACTCACTCTCATCTCAACCACTCCTGTCAACCAACGCTGCTCAAACACATAAATAACACTATTTCTCTCTCTCTCTCACACACACAGACACTTATCCCTCCTCTCTTCCCTTCCTTTCCTCCCACCTCTATACCTGCCTCTCACCTCTTCTCTCCATTTAATCCTCAGTTTACCCACGCAACTGCACTTCATCCCATCACAATGCTCTGCCACTCCTGTAGAACCATCCATCCTTCTCTCAAACATCTGTCCAATGATCTCTTTACATCCCTTCCTTTATTCCCATGTAATTTCTCTCTCATAGTCGTCATCGATCATGAGAAGTTCATAAGGCTAGGTTAACCCACGTCTTCACCACCATGGTGAGTAGATAAAACTTCAGCCCATAAAACCTCCACTTCCTGAAAGGTCACATGACTAAATTCTGGTGGCGATAACCACAGCATCCCACTCATGGTCAATATGCTCTTCATAAAGCGGCTAAATAGTTGTAATTAAGAGTCATGATTTTGGTAATGTGAATGTCTAAATTTGGCATTCAGCAAATCAAGCAAGACAACATTGAAATTGGATTTCTCCACGTGTTCAAGATGTTTTTTTGTTTTTTTTTCCCATTACAGGGTCAGACAAGCTTTATACACAGGTCAATCCTGATTCTCAACTATGATTCTCCTCCAGCTATCATCTCTCACTCTCTCAGGATGGCTCTTTATCTTTGGAAAATACTGTAATCTTCCACTATCCTGCTACATCTTCTGAGGCAATGGTGGCTCAAATGGATAAGGCTCTGGGTTACCGAGCAAGCCCCAGCACCGCTGTGTTGCCATCGCTCAGCCTTTAAGCAAGGCCCTTAACCCTGTCTGCTCCAGGGATGTTGTATCCTGCTCTCTGACCCCAGCTTCCTAACTGGGATATGTGTGAAAAATATTCAAACCAAATCAAATAACTTCACTGTGCCGTAAGGTACAAATAATTGAATCTTAATCTTCTCTATAATGCCAATCAAAGACACCAAAAATCCCAAATCACTATAACGTCAAAAGTGACAAAAGTACATCTTCAAGGGATGGTATGGCAGAATTGGATGGACCTTCCGGAGGTGTCAAAATATCATGTCCAGAAGCTTCATACGAAGACCAATATACCTTTTCTTATATTAACCTCCTGACTTGAAGGTATATGATGATGTGGAATAGTAAATCTATATCAATATGTGTCAAATTGTTGTTACTGTCAAGGTTTGTCATCATGACATCATGACAAGAGCAGGCAAAAAGTAAGTGATGAAGTAGACAGTTTGTTAAATCTCAAACAAAAACAAAACAATAATGAGAACCGGAACAAACCAAGGTTCAAGACCTTATACCAATAATATCTAACCCATTTCCATCATAGTAAACAATATTCAAACTCAACTCAAACTAGAATCATGCAAGACACTGACGATGAAAAACTGTGAACTTTAATTCCACTACTTATGGAACAACAGTGAACAATGAGCTTGCATTTAAATATAAGAGTCCCAAAGCCTAGAAGACAAGACGTCCTATGAGGCATGACCCATCCTTAATGTCAGTATTGCTTATATCTACACTGCATGCTTAAATTTGGTTTAATTCAAGAAAGTCTATCAAGCCTCAAAACATTATGTTATGAATTATATAACATTTCACCTACTTTCACTTTCATACATAATCTGTGAGAGCGCATCATTTTAATAACCATAAAAGCATATTATACAGTTACTACTGTACATTAAATGATTCAATATCTACAGTAGCAGATAGAGGACGTGTGTAAATGGTACGAGTGATGAATATAATTCGGTGTTTTCAATGGTTAAGAGGTTCACTGCTCCAATGGCTCCAGTCAAGATTGATTGAAACAGGTTTTTTTTTATTTTTCAAATAAAATAAATATGGAGTCAAGCTGGCGTTTATGAAACGCGTCATGTCAAACGCCAGTTTAATCATGTGGACTTTTCTAGGTGATATTTCAGAAAGAACGGGCAATATGAATCCGAAATTATGTGTAGTTATTAAAAAACAAGCTGAACTGCTTTATTATAACTGAAACGACGCTTTAGAAACTTACATGGTCTCATCGTTGAGGAATTCCAGTTTTCCTGCCACCTCCTCGTAGTCCTCTCCAGCCTTGGCGGTCCCCTCACTGGTATGGAACGGCACTGCCACTTTTCCGCGTGCTCCGGACGTTCTGTGCACCTTCACCTGCATGAGGCCTACGCTCTCACTTACACGCATCGACGCGCACTCGAATGTGAAGATCCCCGCATGGTCGTCATCGTAGATGGTCACCGTGGCGGTATGAGCGGAACCCAGTGCAGCTTTTGGCTGGATGGGGACAGAGCCTAGAAGACTATTGCCTGGAGCATTGGGATCGAGAATGGAGACCTCAGCTCGATGAACGACACGTGGGTTACTGAGGTGCACGTAGAAATGCTCGTCTTCCTCGAAGATGTCATCATCAATTACGCCGACTGTCAGCTCCTTTATGGTCTCACCTGATTTGAAGACCAGCGTCCCCTCAGCAAACTCATAATCAGAGCCAGCGTTAGCCGTGCCATCCTCAGTGCGATAGTCCACCTGGGGATAGATTACAAGATTTTGTAGTCAGAGAACCTTTATACAGGAGGAAGACATTTGCTAGGAATCAGGGATGATGTAGGATACAATTTTAGAAATCCACTAGCACCGTCTTATAAACTCTATTCTGTGTTCATCCTTTTTAGCAGGTAATGAATGCCTGATAAAATGAAAGCATGAGACATGCACTCACTTAGTTACATTTTACTAAGAACATCTGATTTAGCAACTAGACGGAAACTGGAAATTTTCACCTGGTGAATGAACAGGTACTGTATATGTTCCTAATAAACTGACCAGTAAAGGTGTATTTTATATATACAGTATTTTGTTGTGCATTGTATTTTTCTAATACAACAAACACATTTTATGTATTTTACAAAAAAAAAAAAAAAAGAGTTTATAGAGTTGAAAGTATTTTTAGCACATATACAAGGGGTGTTCGGATCAAACCAGGACTTTTGAATTGTTGCACTAGTGCTTGGGTACCATTGAACTATAATGTTTTCTGAGTACACCGGACGCATGATCAGTGTCACGTCTGAAACGCTGGCCTCCCAGGAACTCCTTTAAGGCCCAAACATGTGGAAAGGGGTTGGAGCGAGCTCAGGACTGCACAGGCGATATGACAATAACTCCCAACCAAGTTCCTGGAATGTGCAGGTGGTGTTGGTGAATGTATGTTCAGTTCCCATAGACAGATGCGTCTCATCTGCAAGTTGGTGACAAGTTACCTGGCGATTTTCAAGGATTATGCATTGCAATGTTCACGGGAACAACTCCAGTGGGCTCTGAGCAACCTCGGCCGGATCATTATTCACCTCTTATGACGTACGGCCTTCTTTAAAACATTTGCACCATTGAAACTTTTTACTGCGGATAGGAGTCTCACCACCGCACTGCGCTTGACATCGATTTTGACGTCGATTTCATCGATTTTACGCAATCATTCAGGAAAAAAAATCACGAGTCCCAGTTTGACATGAACGCCCCTCTTAAAAACGGCAATTGGAATCCACTTATATGAGCTTATTTTCATGACATTTCCTAAACCTCTCAATATTTGGTGGTTTGTAAGTAAAACACCTGAAACATAATTCACTTAGAGAATTACAAACGATGCTAAGTGGCTATAATAAAATTCATCTCCATAATTGTTCATTAAAATTCAGTGATCCTCTAATAGCTGAGAGTCCATTCCTGCCATCAGAGCGCTTCTGTGGATTTCAGGGCCAATATTCTCTTAACAGTCATTAAATAGAGCATGGCAGATTTTTATTAATGCTTTCCTGATGTTAATTCTCACCTTTACAGTGCAGCCACTGTCTCCTCCATGTCTGCCAACAGCCAGTTTAAGGGAACCACAATTCTCGAAGCACTGGTAGTGAGAGGGCTCAAACTCCAAGTAGATGGTGTGAGGATCCTCTTCCTGAGCGTTGGCCTCATGGCAGCTGATTACTTTCCTTGCCTGGTCCGCAGCATGCTTCTTCAGGATGTTCCCTGCGCCGATCATCATGCGTGTGGCCTGGATGCGGTAGAACGCCCTGCTCTTCTGTTGCTGAACCAACACCTGGTAGTTGGCCATTTCGATCAGCTGCTCCATGTCCTTCTCAGGGTGTCTTTGCTTCAGTTCCTTCAGCGTACGAGCCATTTCCCTTCGCGCCTCTTCTTCTTCTCCACCACCTCCTCCTGCTCCTCCGCCTCCTCCCTCCTCCACACCAGCAAGCATGCCATCCAGAACCTCCTTGTGGTGAGAGTTGGTGCCCTGCCCATCCATCTCCATGTCCATCTTTGTGAACATACCATCACCCTCCGTTTCGATGATGATGCCACGATTCTTGTCGGCACGGTACCGCTTATGAACGTACTTGTAGAATAGCAAGCGGCGGTCTGCGATCCAGGCTTGGAGCACACAAATGGGAAAGAAGAGAAACGTTAACACAGCTTCCCAGACCTCCACCACACCAGGGGAAAATACCGAGAGAATCAGGTAGAGCCAGATGTAGGCAAACACACTCCAAGCTGCTGTCACAAAAAAGACCCTCAAGTGTTTTATCTTTCTCACTTCACCATCGGGGACCACATAGACACAGATAGCGATGATGATAAACATGTTAAAGGCAGCACTGCCGACTATGGTACTGGGACCAAGGTGGCCCGCTTCAAACTTGTGCCCACACACTTCAATCACAGACAGCAGGATCTCAGGTGCTGAAGAACCCAAGGCCATTAAGGTCAGGTTGGACACCGTCTCGTTCCAGATGCGGACTGTGGCAGTGGTAGTTTCTCCATTGGGTTTCTTAATGGTGATTTCCTTTTCTTGTGAGGTGATGACCTCGATGGAGGACATGAAGCGATCTGCAATGATGGACATTCCCAGGAACATGTAGATGAGGGCTACGAAATAGACAATGGCACGTGCCACCTTATCTCCCACTGATGGGTTCTGAGGATTCCATACAGGGAGTACCACGCCCTCAGAGCAGCTGTACTCTCCAGAACAGTTCCCTGGACTACTGTGGGATGCATCAGTGGTGGCCTGGGAAAGCTGGACAACACTCAGGATGATGAGAAGGAAAGCAGACAGACATTGAGTGGAGGTATGCAGAGGACGGAGGTGAGGCATGGTGTTGCTGTGCTGATAAGGGAACCCAGCAAAAGCAGAATTCAGCTCCTAAAGTCTGGTAATCAGCCACACTGTGTCCACCTCTGAAATGCACAAGAACAGAAAATGGCACACTTTTAAACTCAGTGACATATTGTACCATAGAAAACTTGACATGTTTGTTGCAATTCTTAGCCTTGCTTAAGGTACAAATCAAATTCATATCTTGGTCTCTGAGGGCATATGGTCTCTTTAATGGCTTTATTAATTTGCTCATTGGCAATATGTTTATTATACTTAATAGATTTGTAATTACCATTCACCAGCAAAGATCTGACCTTTCCCAAACTGTTGACACAACATAAGAAGCACGCTATTGTCTAGAATGTCTTTGTAACCTGTAGTATTAATATTTCCTGCAATGGAAACCAAACATACAGTACTGTAGTCCTGCCAAAGCCTCTGTGAACAAAGTGAAGACAACAATTATGGAGGTTGATGTAAAGGAACCTGAGTGACCTGCACAGAGCCCTTACTTCACCCCCAATGAATGCCCATTGTAATAAAAAGTTGTTATAGCAGCCAAATGGAAGACAAAATCACTATTAATTCTTATAATGTTGGAAGAGTGGATTCTCAGTATGTAACATATTACAATATTAAATAACAAATGGTACACCAAATGTAAGATTATTAAACCCATTTCTTAACATTTTTACTAATAGCAAGGTTGTACCAGTTTTTTTAGCAGTTCATTTTTAAATTTTGTTGCAAAATGTCAATAAAATACAAAGAAAATACAGTTTTAAATAGTCTTAAATTGTTTGAATAATCCAGATTAATTGAAATAGGTTTGAAATGCATTTGTGGATCAAGTGTTCCTTCTCCATTTTATGTAACATTTATGAAACATCTAATAATTTTTTTTTTCCTGCTAGGGAGATGACTGCTTGCTTAATGTATTTTTTAGAAATTTAATTTTACTAGGATGGGATGAAATGCTCAGCATGTAGCTGGGTGCAGTATTCCTTGATTTGCAAATTCATAATGAAGGTGCAAGATTTCACAGTTTATATTTTTACACTATATCAGAGATATATTTCTGAATATAATCCCCTGCCACGCTAATGCACTTATCCTAGTGTTTCACTAGTGCTTGGATACCATCAGGGTAGAAAGTTTTCTCAGTACCCCAGAGCTATGATTGGATAACCTGCTTGACATCTGAAACTCCGGCCTCCCAGGAACCCCTTTAATGGCCCAAAGATGTGTGAATGGCTTGAATTGAGGCCAGGACTATATAGGGGATGGAGCAATACTGTAACTCCCAGCCAAGTCCCTGTGACTTTGTACAAGTGGTGCTGGTGAATGATGTGTGAACAGTTCCCCCAGATAGATGCATCTCTTCCACAAATTGGCAACAAGTTATCTGTCGATTTTCAAGGATCAGGCGTTCCACTCGCTGAATGTTAACGAGAATGATTGCAGAGGGCTCCAACCGACCTCGCCAGGATCATCATTCACAGATGTACTGCCTTTTTTTTTAAAAAGTTTCCACCATTGAAATGTTTTAATGCAGCTACAGTAAGAGTCTCATCACTGTACTGTGCTTGACGTCTTCTGTAAATGTCAACACCTTCATTCAGGAGAAAACCTTCATTACACCTTCATTCAAGAGTAATGTCATCACAAGTCCCAGTTTGATTTGAACACCCCTCATAAATCATAGACATATCCTTATGAAAAGCTTATCTCAGTAATCACTGAAGAATCATCATCTCAGAGTAAACATGGTCAAATTATACATCTTTAAAGTACTCAGCTGATAAAGTCGTCATTTTTATATGCTGATTGCAGAAAACTAATTACTAAATCCATTTGGCATACACATATGCAGCTTTTATTACTTGTCACAATGTAGAAGAAATCAATATTGCATAAACATCTCATCAATATTAGATGGCATTTTTGTTATTGCTCCAGTTCCACCGGCTCATGACTTAACCAGGGAAACATTTTTTCTGCGCTAGGTGGTGTGCAACTATTGATCTCTCAAAGAATGTTTTTTTTAAATGCATCTTTGAAAACAAGAACTGGTCCAATAGATTACAGTGCCTGCAAAAAAAATTATGTTGTCAGCAGTATGCTGAAAGAAAAAAAGGATATATATGGTGGGTTATTTTTATATTTAGGGAAACATATTACAAAGAGGATACACAAAAAATATGTGTGTGGAACTTTTCTAATGAAATTGTGATTTAAATGCTAGTATTATGGAAGTTTAACGAAATCAAGGTTCGATCCCCTGCTTGGATGAGCATACAGGTTTAAAAAAAATAATAATGTTAATGTAATGTGTGAATTTAAATTCAGTTATTGAATATAATTTTTTCAGTGTACACACAAAATCAAAGTAATTACATTATTATCAGTTTAATTTCAGCTGATTGTTAACAAAATTATTACAGTATTTTAAGTTCATGCTATGGTCCTCTGGTCAGCAGAATGCCAGAACAACCCCTACTGAAATGGCGACCTGTACGAAAGACGTACCTTGGGAAAAATATTACCGTGGTAATTATTATATAAGAGTCTGTCCGAGTGAATGTCCGATGCAGTTGTGTGTTTGACTCATACAGTACATACACAGCACACCTCCATCCTAACCTCTCTGCCCTTAGCACTACGTGATTTCTGAGTTTCTGCCTTACCTATCCTGCGGTGTAGTGAGTCAGGCTTGTTGCTCAGTGATCCAGAACGTTTCTTTTTATCCATCATGCCATAGTCATCACCAAATCAAGCAATCACGCACAAAGCGACCCTTATTAATCAAACCTGCACAATAATAACCAGCTTAGAGCCTGATCTTCTATTCTGTTCCATAAAACATGTAATCGACACTATGCAGTTCGGTTAGTGTGCAGACACCATATTACAGTGGCAATGTCACCTTGTACCTCTAGGGTCTGAGTTCGATTCCCACCTTGGGTCTGTGTGCATGGAGGTTGCATGTTCTCCCCATGCTTGGTGGGTTTTCTCCGGGTACTCCGGTTTCCTCCCACAGTACAAAAACAAGCAGATTAGGCTAAATGGTGTTCCCAAATTGCCTGTAACGTGTGAGTGTGTGTGTATATGCGTGGATTGGCACCCTGTTCAAGGTGTACCCTGCTTTGTGCCATAAATCCTGGGATAGACTTCAGGCATTATATTGAGGATAAAGCCATATAGACAATGAGTGAGTGCGTGAGTGAGTAAGTGTTGTTTATAAAATCCTTAACAAAGAAATTCACTTCACTTCCTAATTGATATCCTATATTACTTTGATCTTACTTTTCCTCATTTTCCTGCCATACCTCCACTGTTGTTGCTGTGTTTGTAAGCCATAATACACATCATGGCAAAAACTTTGTGGAAGAAAACTGTGAGATAATGTAAGATTTTGTTGTATTTGCAATGCTGTTGTTCATTCCAATGCCATTTTATCAAAGTCGTTCTAATTTTCCAAAACTACATTGTTCCGATCTTGAGGTTTGGATACACGACAATGCAAACTACTTACAACTATTGTAAGGTTTTACTTTCCCATGCCTCTATGCACTTAAAACGACCCCCTCATTGCGCTTCCGGATTCCTTATATGGTAACACTTCTCACTTCTCTGTGTTCATATGAATATACATACAAACAGCTTGTGTCTGCTGGAACTGTTTTGTTTAACAGGAAAATGCAAATGTATTTCCTATTGTCTGTCTGTCTCCGGGTCTCTCTGTCTGGTTCCTTTGATGTACGGGATGTACGTGACACAGGGCACCTGGCTAAAAGCTTAAATATGCTCTCTTTGCTGATAATAAACAAAAATCTTCCGCATCATGCATGCGTACGTGTTTGCCCCGTCTCACCGGGTTGTTCGGGCTCAGCCGTTAAGTGTTTCGAACTGTGGTGAACACAACAAAGCAATGATTCTTCTTTTTTTCATCCATCGTAACAATTCGGATGCTCTCTTCTTAAATTCAGCAACTATATTGCAGTGTCATACAACGTTAAGTTTTCTGCTGGTAGGCTTGTGCGACATAATGATTTAATCATCCACAACTTTACACTATCAGAAAATGTTTTGCACGGGTGTTAAGCGCTCTTGAACATTTAGTTAGAATGAGGTCTTTAATGTGAAACAAAATAAGTCTATGTATTTTTGTAGGATATATTTGACATCTGTTAATTGTATTAATTGGTGAGGGTGACAAAAAACGCAGCTGAAAATGGTTGAAATGTTCATCCATCCATCCATGAGCCTCTGTAGTCCAACTAGGGACCATGAAGGCCAATGGGGACCATTGCATTTATTCCTATTTTTAGGTCAGCATTCACACACTACAGGCAATTTGGGAACGCCAATTAGCCTAACCTGCCTATCTTTGGACTGTGGGAGGAAACTCACCAAGCAGGGGCAGAACATGCAAACTCCCTGCACACAGACCCCGAGGCGGGAATCGAACCCAGACCCTGGAGGTGCAAGGTGGCAGTGCAAACCACTAATCCACTGTCCAGCTGGTCAAAAAGTCACACTACACAAAAAGTCAAAAGAGTAAAAATGGTAGAGAGATTTGACCTAAAATATTAAATAAGCCTATAATGAAGAATCAGATCAATGTTAATCATAAGTGATTTTATATGTTTTTTGGTTGTGCTTCAAGTTGCAAGATGAGGCTTCCATGGATCAGACTTGTTTTTCCAGCACATCCTATGGATGCTCAATCGGATTGAGAGCTGAGGAATTAAAAGCCCAGATCGGCAACCTTGAACTCTTTGCCTGCTAAGCCCCCAAGCACAGCAAGCCATAATGCATTCAGTATTCTAATACCTTTCTATCACAGTCTGCATTGCCTTTTTTCAGCAGTTAGTGCTACATTTCTTTTTCTGTGTGATTGGATCAAACAAGCTTGGTGGGTTTCCTCCAGGTACTTCGGTTTCCCCCCACAGTCCAAAGATATGCAGGTTAGGCCTGTAGTGTGTAAATGGGTGTGTGAGTGTGTGTATGTGTGAGTGCCCTCCGATGGATTGGCACCCTGTCCAGGGTGTACCCTGCCTCGTGCCCTAAGCCTCCTGGGATAGGCTATGGGTCCCTGCCACCCTGAATACAGGATAAAGCGGTATAGAAGATGAGTGCGTGAGAGAGTAAGCATTCCCAAATTGCCAGGAATGTGTGTATATGTGTGTGCCCTGTGATGGATTGGCATCCTGTCCAGGGTGTACCCGCAGTGTAGACAGTGAGTGGGTTTGTGAGTGGATCAGACAGGCTGGCCTTCGCTCCCCGCGAGCATGGGTGAGCCTTGGGTGCCCATGATCCTGTTACCAGTTTACTTGTATATAATTTATAATCATCATCAATTATATTCACCTGGCGGCGTTGTTAGTGTTGTGGCTGATCACTCAATATTATATGGAAAGTTTGCTTTAAATCTGCCTACAGTCTAATCTGAGCTTTTTACCTACTAAAAGAAATGAATGCCTCCACAACACTAACTGCAGGTACGACTGGAAAACACTAAAGTTCCGCCGAAGTTTTTAAAAAGCTTCAGGGACAGAAACAGAGCGCGCTTCCATAATTGTGATACATGATAGCATTCGTTTCAGTAAAACGCAAAGTATTACAGGACAAATTAGACCATTTATCCTCAGTTAAAACAGTACTAACTTTGTTTAAAGTTTTTTTAATTATTTTTTTTTTTCAGACATCCGGTAAAGGAGCTTATTATTACTTGCTATTTGCAGCAACATCGGACACGGGCGCTCTAACTTCACTGAAACTTGTTTTTCTCCACTCAATTAATTTCCCCTGATCTTGGATAACAGTACCCAAGTAAATACGTTTCCGTTTACTGGCTGATGATGACAAAACCAGCATGCTTCGTGTTAATTAGAGTTAATTAGACGGGTTTGAGGGTTAATGGGGTGTGTTGTATGCTTACATTTAAACGACGGGAGCTTGCATTCATGATGCTCATTCTTTGGGATGAAATCCCCTCTAGTTTTTTGACAGACAGTTTGGTGAGCTGCACAGAGATCCCTTCAAATGCACTCGATTCTGCGCAGCTTTGATGGAGATGTGCCAGTTTGAAGGGATTAAACCCTAAACCACTGACACATCATCATGAGCTGGTTATGTTTGATGTCCGCTTGAAATCCTTATCAGAGTTTCTCTCAACATTCTCACAGCTCCTTCTGTTAAGTACTGTTTGTATTTTTCCTTCTTCATTTCTTTCTTTTGATCTCCAGAACGGCGGTTACAGTCAGGGCGAACCGTGCTCCCCCGCTACTGCTGTGCATGAGACTAACGCTATTTATAGCAATGGCAGGACTGCTCCCAGCGTCTCTGGCACCGGTGCTGAGTGAGTGTGCCCGTCAAGGACCTAGGCGTGTCTTACTTAACATCCAACTGCGAGTTTATGAATCTCCCAGAAACCCTGTTCCGGCCTCCTAAGCAGGGTTCCTTGAGTCAGCTTCCTGTAACCCGACCATAGATACCGAACTTAACTACGGGAATACAACCGTAAGGCACTGTTTATTATCTTCAGCGTCTCCTGGAAGGTGTGTACTGCTCCTCATGGTGCCATTGAAGCCTTATGAAAGCATCTATCAGGCAGCCTATTGCTTTAATGATCGCTTAATTGGCGGAGCTGGAGCAGACTGGTCGCAGCAGTGGAGGCAGCTGCACATCTGAAAACAATGTCCCTTAGGCTTCGTTCACACAGACGAGCGAATCTGATTTATTCCCTAAATCAGATTTTTTTTTTTTTTAGACAGAGTGTCCTCATTACATTGGTTGTTATAGTAACAAAGCAGATGGGCATACACTGAGGAGTGCTGAGGCAGGAAAAGTTATCTAGTTACCTTGCTACCAGCGGCGAGATTATTTAGTTTCAGCTAAACCATAAAAGATACGTCATGCCTGAACTCCTGCAATCTGATTTATAAAATGATGTCTGGATATTTGGTTGGAATTCGTGCATCATCAGTGCAACAACCAATCAAATTCGTTAATGTTTACTTCAAATATTAGGACATCGGAATGGGGGAAAGGTGACCTCACTGATGTAAAGGGTGGGTGGAGTATTTCAGAAAGTGGAATGGTCTCACAGCGTAATGGTTAGAGCTTACAGGAAGGTTATATTAACTCGGTATATAATCACTCTGTACAACCATGATGAGCGGAAAAGCATCTCAGTACACTGATAACACCAAACCTAGACCAAGCAGAACAGAAGTATACTTCAATATTTTAATTTAATGGTACTGGATATCTTAATTTTGGGGCTTGTGGAGATTGTACGTACTCTAAAGTGTTCTAATGGCAGAAAGGAATATGATTCGGCAAAAGTGTGGGCCAATGAAATCACACTGAGACATAACACAATAGGCAGGACGAATCACTTCCCAGAGAAAGCATTCCCGAACTTAAGTACTTAAGAACAAAAGTAATGCATTACTCTAATATATATATATCAATATGTGGATCAATTCAATCCGGATCAATTCAGTTCTACTTATATAGCGCTTTTACCAGTAATCATCGTCGCAAAGCAGCTTCACAGAATAAAAAGAAATATGGAATTTTGTTGAAACTTGTGATGAATATGCATAATTTAAAATGATCAGTTTGTTGCTGATGAGCGATCCGGTGATTCTCACACAACGCTGCAGCTGTACTTATTTTCATTTGCTTGCTTGTATGACTAAACCTCAATATGGCAAATAACCAGCTATCCTTTTGTCAAAGTAATCCAACAGAAATAATAATTTACTTTAGATAGTAACTAGTAGACACTGAGGGAAAAAAATAATTCAGCGATTTATCATGTATTTATCATTTTTATTTATATGTTTGCGTTTGAATTGGTAACTTGCAGTTTCTCTATGATCCAACAGGGGGCTCTAAACTTTTTGCACATTGGAAGGCAGCACAGCACAGTATACAGTATATACAGTGGGGAAAAAAATAAATGACCGCTGCAATTTACTCCAAAAAACGTCTGGAATGTCATTAAGACGAAGATGCATCGTCATAAACCATTAAGCAAAGCTGAGCTGTTTGCGTTTTTGCAAAAAGAGTGGTATAAAATAACCAGCAATGTGAAAAACTGGTGGAGAGCATGCCAAAACGCATGAAAGCTATAACTGCAAATCGGGGTTATTATTCCACCAAATACTGATTTCTTAATGTTATTTAGCCAAAGCATTAACTCAATATGGTTACAAATTATTTGCATTTTGTTTTATTTGAGTTATTAAATCTCTGCAAATACAGCATGATCTTGGGTTATTTTGATGTGTTTAAATATACACTCTAAATAACAATAGTTATATTTTGAATTTAGGAGAAATATTATCAGCATTTCACGAGAAAATAAAAAAAAAACATGCAGCTGTAAAAAAATACATAAATAAATAAACTGATTATTTTGCAGTGGTCTCCTATTTTTACTTTTACTCTTATTATTACTAGTGCAATGCTAATAACAAAAAATATATAAGCATATAAATAAAGCATATAATTGACAAAACAAATAGTAAAAAAAAACTCATAGAAGTATTTTTTAAGTAATAACTATAACATGTATAATAGTAATATTGCTGTTATAGAAAAGTAATATGTAATATAATATATGTATGTATGTTATATATTAATTTTACTGCAAAGTAACTTATTACTTTTACGATTAATCGGCACAACACTGACCGTAATAGTAATGCAGGGATAGCACACATCAGCTTATTTTACATTGTATATATTGCTTGTTATGGGATCATAAATTACTGTGATGTCCCCAGAGCAGAAATTGTACTGCATAAATGTTAACTAGATTTGTTCATTTGTTCGGCTCATGCTCACAGTGCCATTACAGGACGCTTTTCTTAGAATACTTTTTTTTTTTTTTTTTTTTTTTACAAGTGCATTTGAGCTTCAGTAAAATGCGTAGTGTATTTTGGGTTTCTTTCTTCTCTATCCGTGCTTGGTTTTGAAGCCTACTGCAAGCTTTCCATCTACTGACACAGTATTGCACATCTTGTGTAAATTAGAGTGTTTCATGTAAATGTTCTGCATGTGGTGCTACATCAGGGCATGTGGTATGAGTATGATATGTAAATAAGGCGACGCTAGATGAGATCTTGTTAGTGCATGACTCTGAATTTGATTCATTAGTTCTATTCAATTTTGCTGCCATGAGAGAGTTTCATGATCGGATGCCTAAGAGTTTGGATGCGATTTCCAAGCTTTAATGAATCGGGGTTGATTCACAGGAAATACTAAGCTCCTGCTTTTAAAATGGAACATTAGACATTAAAAATGCTTCAGCAAAAAAAAAAAAAAAAATCTGAAGAGGAAATTTTGTTTGCTTGGGTTTTGGTGATATAGTCTAATAGTTTTGAATCAAATGTGATCTGATTTAAGCCTGAAGGATTAGGAATTAGCAGCATTATACAGGATCATACTGAAAGATCTGTGATCTGCTGGAGATTTAGTGAATGTAATACACATAATCTCTTGTCAATTATATGACTTAGAGTAAGGCTGGAAAAAATATGATTAGATAATGCACACACACACACACACACACACACACACATACACACTATTGTAAAGTATTAACTCAGCACTGTTATTTGATGCAGAAATGCATCTCATTAACTGTCAACACAATGATACCAGTGATGTGCCAATTTTGTGTGCATGCTCAATTGCATGTGTGTGTTTTTGTGCATGCATTAAAGTGCATTCACCCTTACTGTAATAGCAGCGTTTATATTCTCTGGTTATACAGTAATTCTCCGTTGGAGTCTTCCCTCAATTAGTGAGTCTGGCTGCTAGCCATTACAATCCAGTCCCTGAGGAGTCACCCCCCCTACACACACACACTTACACAGATAGCTTGCTACTGACTGCCCTGCAACTAACACCAAGACAACGCAAAGCACAATGTAATGGTGTTAATTCTGCTCTACAGTCGCTAACTGGAAAGCAGAAAATAACACGTGTAAGACATTGTTTTTTAAGTTGTAAGTAAAATATCTTAAATTTTATAGACTCATTTTTCATTTCAGCATGAACTCAGTAGTTCATTAAAGTTAATGTACCTGTTCCAGAGACATAATCATTCGCAGTATGAACCCTCAATCTTATATCCACCATAGCCACAGAGGGTGAAGTGTACTTCTAGACATTCTGGTTAACACATCATTCCAGAACACATGGCAAAACGACTCATCCTGTTCATCCTGTCTGCTACTCAAGTTACTTTGTTTTTCAATCCTTTATTTATACCATAAGATGCCATGACATGACAGGGGACGCAGAAGGATGTCCTTCATATTTAACATGACCATATCCCAAAGTGGATGGAGATATCTAAACACTGCACCCAATTCTAAGTTCACCACCAAAATCGAATCAGTTCACCCTTAAGCCCAAGAGGACATTCATTTTAATTTTGAAGAAATTCCATCAAGGCACTCCAGTGATATCGGACTGGGATGGACGTGAGGTCACAGTGATCTTGTCTTCGATAACCAAAATGTAATCATTTCATCCTTGAGTCTACATGGACAGTTGTGTCAATTTTGAAGACATTCCATCAAGAACGTCCCGAGATATCACATTCACAAAAATGGAATGGATGCACGTTCACATTGACCCTGACCCTTGACCTCCAAAATCTAGTCAGTTCATTATTCTGGCCAAGTGGACAATTAAACCAATTTAGAGTAAATTCCCTTAAGGTGTTCCTAAGATAGCATATTCACAAAAATGGGATGGACGGACGGGCGGAAGGAGAACCTGAAAACATAACGCCGCTGGGTACAGCTGTACCCGACCCGGAGGCATAATAAATAAGAACTGATTGCACAGCTGATTGGTAAAGAAAATGGTCACAAACAATACAGTGGTATACGAACTTGCGAATTTTCTCCTTAAAAATTCAAATTTTGCAAGAAATTTGCCTCAGCATGCAAAGCATTTTCTCCCTACATTCGATGGCGGTCATGTATACTTCCGGTTGCGTGTACGTCCGGGACCAATCAAAACTTGTTCACGTCAGTGTAAAGACAAGCAAAGCAAGTTAATTTTTTTTTTTTTTTTTTTTGGTGCAAGATTTAGTGAAGACATAGCACCATGGGTTCCAAGTATGTTAGCAAGGACAGAAGCAAGGTGGAAATGTAGCTTTTAAAATCAGTCAGAGCCAAAAGGAATCATAAATTAAGGTTAAATGAGGTGTCTATTTCATATTTTGCCTCATTTTCATGTCTTTTCTAAATGCTTTGATTGTTTTTATGTGGCAAACATAATTATAGTGTTGGTAATATTGGTAATATTTTTGGGATGGCTGGAATGAATTATATTTATTTCCATTATTTCCTATGGGAAAATGCTTTTCACAATATAAAATTTCACCTTAAGAACTCGCCTCCAGGAGCGGATTAAATTTTTATGCTGAGGTGCTACTGTTGCCACGCACCTGAGTGGTTCATGGGTTTCCTTCATGTACACAAGTCTTCCCATCGTGAAAAAATATGTAATGTTGGCTAAAGGCTGTTTCCAAATTGCCCATCTGGTTTGGTGGTGGTGTAGGTGACTTATGGTCTGGTTGATGGTCCTCAGCTAAGTAATCTCCCTAATTTCTATAACAATGACTACTGGATTAAAATCATAGGTCATAGCAGGTCAACATTTGCTAAGCGATGTCAGGTTACATGAATGGATGGATGGATGGATGGTTGGACGTGAAGCTACAGTAGCAGGTTGATTAACAAGAAAAATATGAGCAAAAACAGTTTGATGGCATATTGATCCAGAATTTGTATTTTAAACGGAATAGAAAATATTTGTGTTAAAAAACAGACAAGACGTGATGTTTAACCACAAGACATCTAATTGATGGCCAGATGGTTGTGTTCACATACGTTCTGTTACATACTGTGGAGTTAACGCGGCCATATTGCATTGCTCTGGCACAACCAGTGAATCCATGGCAACAGGCATTAAATTAAACATTCGACCGTTTACTGGCAACCCGTGTAGAGTGGTTTGCTGTTGCCAGTGTGAAACCTGGATGAATAACTTTGCCAGCTGCCAAAGATTGTGCTTTCAGAAATTCTATTCCAAGTTAAAGGAGTTTATTTATGTTTTCTGTCATGTGAAACGCCTGTGTGATGGACGGCTTAGCAGCTCCAGGCAAAGGCTCATCACCCAGTCATTGACTGTCTTCCTATATACCAGCTATATCTACCACTTTAATAGCAACAGCTCAATCAATTCACAGGTTCATGTTGTGAGCACCATCCATAATAATGGTGTTTTACTCAGCACCTTTTCTACCTTCACTCTCACTCACTCATCATCTATACCACTTTATCCTGTGTACAAGGTCGCGGGGGCGCTGGAGCCTATCCCAGGAGACTTAGAGCACTAGGTGGGGTACAACCTGGACAGGGTGCCAATCCATTGCAGAGCACACACATACACACACTCACTCACACACTATGGGTAATTTGGGAACGGCAATTCGGCATGCTAATCTGCATGTCTTTGGACTGTGGGAGGAAACCAGAGTACCCAGAGGAAACCCACCAAGCGTGGGGAAACAACAAGCAAACTCAGGTGGGAATTGAACCTGCCCAGGAATCTAGCCACCGTGCCACATCACCTACTGTACCTTCAACCAACCTTCATTATTACAGGCATTCCAGGAATGTGTCGCTAAGCAAATCATATAACAGTGTTATATGTTCAATCACTGTTAGCTATGGCTGTGCTAGTTTCAGGCAAGACAGCTATTGTATTTTCAATACTGTGAGTATGTTAGCGCTAGGTTATTGGAGGTGTCTCCATAATTTTTGAAGGAAGAAATGAGCAAATTACAATTACGCTAATGCAACCTCTGTAGTCCAACTAGGGGCCATGGAGGCCAATAGTGACCATTGTATTTATTTCCATTTTTACTGCACCACTCAGATTTACACACTATGGGCAATTCAGGAAAGCCAATTAGCATACAGTAATCTTTGTCTTTGGAGTGTGGGAGGAAACTAGAGTACCCGGAAAAAAACACGGGGAGACCATGCCATGTCCGACATGCCACGTCCGGGGAGACCAACCGACAATTCTAACCACTAAGCCACCGTGATGCAATATATACACTGTTGTGCTAATTACATCATAGCACCTTATAATAGTATAATATGTCACATTCATTAGGATTTAAATTTACTTTGTTCAGTTCTTACATCATTACACACACACACACACACACACACAGTCCAGAAAACATGAAAAAAGCATTAGTGTTTGAGGTTACACGCTGTGCAAAACATGTACACCATTATCATGAATCAGATTAGGTATGGTTCCCTGCAGTGGGAGCTGACATATTCTCACTCACTCTCATTCACACACACACACACATACACACACATGCATGCAATCAGAGCATCTTGACCTCCATGACATGCTTTATACCTCCGCACAGGATATGCAGCTCGTGTTATTCACTTTGAGATATATTAAGTAAGCATTATGTAAAAGACAGAATGACTAACTTTGTCCATCAAAGGAATATTATTACCTGAGGAAACAGGGTTCAAAATGTTATACTCATCATCTCATAGCTTAGCTACAGAGAGCAATGATACAGATGGTTTTCAATCCATGCTGTCAATACCCAGGGCTATTATTTCAAGACCAAATTAAATGAACAAATCCCTGGAAATCTACTTGAACTCCTAACACTTAAATCGATTTCCAAGCTTATGTTTTAAACATGAATTTGAAATTATTTAAAAAATCTGTGTAATAATTTGGAGTCTCCAATAAAGCAATGTTTTAAATTGCTAGATGTGCATATCTCCATAGCAAGAGGGGCAAAGGCTTAATGATAAAACCATCCATTCCAGCTGATTGTATGGCTGCGGTAGGCCATAATCCCAACTGGCCTCCAGTCTTTTTCCGTCTATCTACCAATAATGCAATAGCATTCATGTTTATCCTGTCTCTGATATTTCTAGAACGTACCACATAACTCAATTAACGAATTATACCAGCTTTCATTTAGCAAATATTTACAATATTTTAGGAAATTAACAAATGGCCACTTTAATAATATAGCCAGTTATGCAATCAGCTAATCTTGTGGCAGAGGCATGGTGCAAAAAAATTATGCAACAGCCAATATCGGATTAGAATCTATATCAGGGTCTATATATCCATTGCATTGTTGAGATGTCAATATGTACATACTGTATATATGCACAAATGGAACGCCATGTCAACACCATTCATTCTTAACCTAACTGCCTCTATTTCCAAGAAGTTCAAATATACTACTGCAGCTATACTATTTTAAACATTTCGACATGCTGTGACCTTGATCAAAATCTGTTTGGATCAAAATCTAAGCCTAATCCTCTAACCCTGGTTCATCTGTTAGTTGGAATGATAATTACATATAAATCCAGATGTCCAAGATGTCTTCAAACCAGAAAATAGGCCATGAGTTCCTAAATACTGTATGAATGTGTAAGTGGTATGTTTGTGTAGCCTACAGGAGAGAAAAACTCAGACATTTGAACTTGCTGCGACTTTAATCCTGTTTGGATTAATTTCAAAATCTAATCAGCTCATCTGCTGATTGCAATAATAATTCTACATGAGACATTCAATTCAAACCAGGACTATTCAATGTGCACAATTACAGAAAACAGTTATGAGTGTAAAACCTCTTATTTCTCTATATAATCCTCTGCTACACTAATGCGCTTATTCCAGCGTTTCATTAATGCTTGGATACCTTCAAGTAGAAAGTTTTCTAAGTATGCTGGAGCTATAATCACTTCCTACTTCATGTCTGAAACGCTGGCCTCCCAGGAACCCCTTTAATGGCACACGTGTGGAAATGGCTTTGTGCGAGTGATAAATTTGTAAAACAATTTATTATTATTTTTTTTACCTTTGCTAAAAGTGATATACAAATATTAGGGGCTGTTCAATTCAAACCGGGACTTTGATTGTCTAGAATAACAGAACACATTTATGCGTTTAAAAACTCTCTTTATTTCTCTATATAATATCCTGCTATACTACTGCACTTATCCCAGCTTTTCATTTTTGCTTGAATACCATCATGGTATAAAATATTAAAATGCTAAAACGCTGGCCTCCCAAGAACTCCTGTAATTGCCCAAACATATGTAAATGGCTTGGACTGAAGTCACGACTGTACGAGGGATGTGGTAATAACTCCCAGCCAAGTTCCTGTAATATGCAAGTGGTATTGATGGATCATTTGGGTGTGCAACAGACAAATTTTCTTGCTTCGTCGGAAATATTATATACAATTTGCTAAAAATAAGAAGATATGGGAAAACAAACAAGCTTTGTAAATGATTTGGAAAGTCTAGCATGGACTTAATGGGTTACACCTTTCCTGTTAGAAAATAATTAGTTTTATTGGAACAAGGCTTTTAAATGTTATTAATGTACATGAACATAGTTATTAAGGATGCATAAAAGGCATGCATGCATAGGATATAGTTTCAGATAGGAGAATACAATTTTCCGAATCACTTCATTTCATCAATACATTGCTGGAAAAAAACTATATTAAATGTTGTTTTAAGTTTTGAAACCAATATGGAAATTCAATCTGGCTATGACTATGAATGCATCATATTTGTGTCACTTTTTAGTTTGATTAATGGCTTTGTGAGCAGTATTTGTATTACTGAAAGAGAGAGAGAGAGAGAGAGAGTTCTTCCTACATCTGTTTGGTGCTGGATGTTGGTCAGTTGGCTAAAAGCTACAGTTATCAGTATCAATTTCAGCTTCAAGATGGCTGGATTGTATTCTGCCTTACTTGTATGTTGCATTGCATAAACGCCTGCCAAATGAATAAATACAGTACATGCAGACCTGCTTAATGCCCTGCTGAACAATTTCACACCTCTCTTCATCAGTAATAGTGTGAGTTTTAAACAAATAAGTCTTAACAGTGTTTCATTCTTAACCTAACTGCCTTGAAAAGTATAATTATGAATGTGTCCTTGTGTATTTGTTATATGGACAGGAGAAGTGTGTGTTTGTGTGGTTGGATCAAGATAAAGAGAATAAAGAGAATTACTGGTAAAAGGGGGGAAAAAAGAATTAGAGAAGTTAGGATGCTGTAATGATTAACAGTGTAGTCTATTTACAGTGGAGTATAGAATGAAGCAATAAATTAGGAAGCTTGTGTCTTCACTAATTTACATTTAAATAATTTACAATAGCATCTGCACTAATGTGTACTGAGGATCTGAATATCGGTATCTGCATAACAAATGATCTGATCTCTCTCCTGCACTTATTTATATTGTACTTTTCATTGATTGTACGAAATATGTCAAATTATACAAAATATAAACCTGAGCATTTGGTGATGTCCATGATTTTTGAACTTCATACAGATATTCACTAAGGACTTTAGTGAATAACTACTATACAAGTTTTTTTTTTACATTTTTACAAGTATGATTACTACTTTTAATATTAGCTGCAAGTACCTGTCACTGACATGGAAAGAGTTTGTAAAATAGTTTAAAGGTTAAAGCTAAAAATAACATGATCAGCATACGGCACATAACTGCTCATAACTTCCCTTTTACTCAACGTTTTGATATAAATCATGATGCAAAGTTCAGTTTTCATAGTGTACGTACCATTTTTTTTGGAATAGTTTAGCATGGACATGATGAGTCACGCTGTGATGTGCGTTTCTGTGTCTCCTGCATACACTTTGTACATACGGTAAACTATCGTGATGATTGGCTCTGTTGAGTGACGTATATAGCCACGCCCACCTCGAGGCAAAAAAACAAAACAAAAATGCAAGACGCTAGTGCTGAGCGATATGGAAAAATCATATATCACGATATGGATTATTTTATATCACGATAATGATATATATCACAATATATATGCAAGATGGCACATGTGATTTCTTTATGGCGCTGGGACGTTTTTTCATACGGTGTGCTTTTTATGAAAGA
>JAOVVA010000021.1:11580644-11606069 GCA_028565275.1 Leiocassis micropogon
TGAACATTTTTGTGCTGTGGAACGAATCATCTGAATTATTTGAATTATTTGAATTTGAAATTTTATTTCTTATGGGGGAAATTCGCTTTGATATACGAATGATTTGATATACAAGCACGCGCCTGGAATGAATTATGCTCGCAATCCAAGATGTATACATAAAATATGACTGAGATATGATAAAATATAAAATATGATAAACAATAATGTGTTAATGTGTTACGGCTGATCATGGTATATACATCACACACACACACACACACACACGCACACACACACACACACACACATATATATATATATAAAATGTATATTACAAATAAAAACAATAGAAGCAAACCTAACACCACTTGAATTTATTTATTGGTTAAATTGGTTGCCTAAATTCTTCACTGCCTGACAATCATATATTATTATTCATAAAACATGCTAAACATTAGCATCTCACACTACCGAACCCAACAACCTTATGCAAAGGCAGGGTACGGGACGTGCCTCACAGCTTTCTCCCAGCCTGTGTGCTTTACTCGAATGACTGACTCATTCAGAAGTTAAATGGTCAACACTCTCTAGGCAGCATTCATAGACGGGAAGGGTACCAGCTCCTAAATCTTGGTACAGACTGTTGTTTTGTTGAACATGCAAATAGCTGGGCTTTCCACTAGAACCAGGCTATTGAGCTGACTGTTAGACCACCTTGAACTTTCATTTCCTCTGGCTGTGATGAGTTCTAGGTGGCAAGCCTGCTTTAGCTCCTCCATTCACAGCTTTAGTAAAATATTATGCACTTGCAAAACCAATTGCAAGACTGTGTAATAACGGTGGCACATTATTGCCGGGGTGTTGCTGTGAGATATGAGGTAAGGGGCATTGTGAACTGCTTAATAAATGTTCGGCTCAGGCAGGCTTTAATGACACAGCTGTCTCCGTTCAGAATACTCCCAACAAGAACTGTGAGTGTTAAGTGAGTTTCCTCGATAGGCAAATTTTCCACCACATACTCATTTTCATAATCATCGTCATCATATTAGGAGCACAGTCAAGGCCGTTATCGAGAAGGCATTTCCGTAGTCGGATAAAAAAAAGATAAGCTAAATTGAACCAGCGCGAAATCAGTCCCTTCCAAGCCCCTGTTTTCTGGTGGCAAGTGCTTTTGTCCTCATTATAACCGGAATGCCTGAGCACCAGCTGGTCACCAAAAGGCTGGGCTGAGCACTTTTGGAAAAGGTTACCTGCTGCTTGCCTTCAACTGGCTCCATGTGGCATTTGCCAGCCAAAAATAACACCTGTTTCTCTCTATTTTTCCCCCCCAAATTCAACTCCTTGCAGCATGGTGACATTTGCCCTAAGCATTTACTCTGCTATTCCCTATTCAGCTCACTGTGTGTGTGTGTGTGTGTGTGTGTGTGTGTGTGTGTGTGTGTCTGTGTCTGTACACAAGTGGCTGTCTGATCAAAAGCACCACCAGGCAATCGGTTCACCATTTCAAGCTTTTAGATAAAGTGCAGTACATTTATTCACACACACAAACACCTAAACACACACATATGCACAAAGACACACACTTGCCACTGTTTCCAGACCAAACTCCACACCAGGGCTACATGCCCAGTTATCTCCTTTAGCGTAATTTACTGTTATCAAATTTAATCAGCTAATTTGCAGACTGGCTTTATTTCAAATGACTATTTAGTCATTTTGAGCTAACAGAAATGGCCTTTTACATTAAAACCGATATTCTGTCCCATGCATAAACCTTTAAAAAGCTGAATAGGAACAAAAATAAATATAAAGCAAATAAAAAGCAATCAAATTTTTCAAAGTAGTGTAAAAAAAAGTGCTGTTTTATTCTGTGAATTTCCAAATTGGGATCACAATTAAAATATGATTTCCTTGCCTCCGAGAGATCTTGTTTATATCTCACTGATGCCACTGAGTCAGCCGTGTGACTGAGAGTTCAAGACAGAAATAAACCTGGAAGGAGTCATTAAGGGGGCCAACATGTGGACACAATCTGGACAGTGTTTAAGTTTAGCATATCATATACAATTTGTAATAAATAGCAAAGCTAATCTACAACAGCACCACCAGGTGGCGCTCTTCCAAACTGCAATCTATGGCAAACCGCTCAAAGAAGCAAACTGCAACAGTGGCACTAGCTGATCATAAAAAATAAAAAATAAATTAAATTCATGTGCATCCCCATGAGTAATAAGAAGATAAACCACCACATCCAGTTTAGATGTTTGTTTGTTTGTGCACCATGAAAAATAAAGTGAAAATTTTGGAGATTTAGTTTACTTATACTGTATGTGTGAAATCTGGTACATTTTGGACAAAGTTTGTAGAACGACGAGATGGAAAACAACATGGCTGCCAGAAGATGTTTGTCTAAGGGATATAAGATAAAGACACATTTTTGTTCTAAGTTTAGTAAGGTAAACTAGCACAAAGATATGTATGTTTGAAAATCCAATATTCAGGTTTGGATATTGGGTGGAAATTAAACCCGGGTGTTCCGCATGGCAGTTGAGAAGTCTACCACTGAGCCACCAATGCTCATATTCCTGTGTACGGAACCACGGCAACAACATATTGTGACATAGCATTTTTCATGTTCGATTCCTAGTTAGGACCATAAAACTGAAGCTGCACATATTTTCACTATACACTTGTTGTGCAGCCTCAGTTTTATGGTCCTACCTGGGAATTGAACATGAGAAATGCTATGTCACAATATGCTATAAGCCGTAATCATCTCAATTATGACAAATCACGGCTTGAACTATCTTGCTTTGCATGTTATGAGTCTATCTCATATATTAGTTTCACCTTTTAAGTTGCATTACTGAAATAAATGAACTTTTGCACGATATTCTAATTTTTCGAGTTTCACCTGTACATGTATTGTTCACGTACCTTTCTCTCGCTGATGTGAAGAAATGGAGGAGAGGAAGATGGGTGGTGAGGAGGTTAGTGTTTGGAAGGAGAGTCCGGTTCCATAGTAACACTGGGTAATTCTCCTTCAAGGATTTTCTCTCTTTTTGTTTGTTGGCCTCTGGTTCATACTGTTTTAGGTCTATTCAGAGAGAAGGTTTTTTCCTGCACTGCACAATTGTCCTAAAGTAAGAAACCACGTCATTGTTTATATGGTAAAGCACTCTTATTGCCAAAGTTTTGTTCGGATGATGTCACTCCACGTCGCACTCACAAGCTCTTTTATCATGTGCGCGATGGACGGCCGTGGACTGAGCATGAGCAAAACTGATGCTTTGAGACGCACTCATGCATTTGTTCAGCTGATAGTGGAATCTTGGGATGGCAGTTTCTGGGTCTGGGTCTGAAGAGGAATTTGTGAACAGGGACAAATTTCCGGTGGTGATTTGTTTCTACCGGGTTCCATTGTACAGCCTATCTATGATCACAAAGGTGACCCAAAGTTACAGTAATCTGAAAAACATCAGATTTGTGCGTTCAGACGGACCTTTCAAAATATGGTCTCCAGCAGAGTGACTGCTTCAGCCAGATTTGAAGCTTTTTCTGCTTGGCCCCCTATTAATTGTTCCTAGTGTGAAGAATAGCATTATAATTTACTTCCAACCCTGCCAATCAGAGCAGCACTAGCCAATCATGGGAGGTCATGCAGAAGAGGTCAATTAATGCTTTCCTCTGAGTGTGTTCAGCTGTGCAGCCTTGAGAAGTAGCATAAGCAGCGATTCAAAAAGCAGCACTGGCAGAGGAAGTGCATTGCCTAGAGGCTAGATGTCACTCAATAGGTGAGAACTGGGTAGTGACCAAACCCCACCCATATATTTCAACAACTACTAGAAAAAAAAACAACAAAGTTATCAGAGAGTAACACCATTCCGCCCACCATGAATGCACAGCAGTTTTGCTCTCTCAGGCACCTACCCATGGATAGACATGGCACAATTAGGAATTGAACTTCCAATCTCCCAGCGGTAGTGCAGATTTTGTTGTTGTGCCACTTTGAAGCCCACTAAAATGTGATTCATTGCATCTCCTGTACTCTATTCAATCCAGTGCTCTATCTGCATCAGTGACATCGTTTGAATCTGCATTTTTTTTACGTTGTGCAATTACAAATGCGCAGCCATGCTTAGCTAAGCAAGAAGCCATTCGATTGTGGAGATTTTCATTGGCCCGAGGCTATACGCTTTCTCAGCTACTGGATCTTCATTTAGGTGATAAAGCATAAAACGATAACACTCATCTGTTTTGAATAGAGTAATGTCATTTTTAAAACTGAAAGGTTCATTAGTTCATGCATCCATTAATTAATGCATTCAATCATGCTAAAGCTTGGTCATCGTCATGGTAACGCCAAAGTCTCTCCCAGGAACACTGGACGCCAACGTGGGAATAAACTCTGGGTGGGGGTGTAGATGAATACGCCGTAATCTGAGAAATACTGTGACTAAACTAGGCGCCATACAGTACGACCTGCTGCAGAAATCTGTGAAATGCATTGAGACATAAATAAAGTGGATCTCTCAGTCATTAACGATAATTTATTACTGATACACAAAGTTTGTATGGTTTAGAAGTTTACAGAATGGAGCAGCAATATTTTGGGCGACTCAAAAGTGTGAAAACACTCCCAGCACTGTATCCCACATCCGTGTGCTATTGACGGAGAGAGGGCCAACACAAAGAACACGTGGCACTTCTTTCCTAATTTACATTCAGGAGGAGTAAGAGAGAGGAGCAAAGCCAGACAAATGCTGCACATATTGCATCTGTTAACCTCAAGGAAGAGAGAAAGAGAGAGAGAGAGAATGATATATAAAGATAAGAAGCCAGTGGCGAAAGGCTTTGCCTCTTCCTTAAGTATGCCTTGTACAATTAGGACTTCTCATCCCGTCTTGCACTCAAGGTGACGTGACGAGATCAACGTCCTGACACTTTCAAATTCCCACTTCCGAGCTGACCAAGTGCTTAACAAACACAGATCTACGTGAATGTATTAACTGATCAGCCCTGGTGACTAGATCATTATGCAGATTGGCTATGCTCCCAGTCTGTAGTGGGACCACAACTATTACGCTTACACTAAAACCACAATACAGTTTGTACAAATTTGAAAAATCACACAAGCGGCCGTGTGAAAAAAAAAAATCGCCTTGTCTTTTTCCGGTTCTCAAATGCCAAATCAAAAGCAATCTGAGATGCTTTTTGGCACACCACAGTGGTAATGAGTGGCTATGCGAGTTTCCATCGACCTCCTGTCAACTCGAACCATTCTCATCAATCTGCTCTGACCTTGCTCAAAGTTTATTCCCAGAGAACCACTGCTCACTACATGTTGTGTGTAAATTCTAGAGCCGGTTGTGTTTGAAAATCCCCAGACCAGCAGAAGCCTCTATTTCTCACATATGCATTACAGCACAGGGAAATTCTGTTCTTCCTTTTTCCTTTTCAGCTTGTAATGAAGGCTGTTGTCAGAGCACAGGGTCAGCCATGGTGCAGCATCCCTGGAGCATAGAGCACAGCTTGCCTTCTGATCCTTAACCACTGAGACACCATACCAACAAACAGGCCATGGCCAGTGTCAAATAAGATCAAATATATTCCCATTTTGAAGTGTGATGCGAACATTAACTCAAGCTTTTGTCTGAGGGAACATAATCCTTGATTGCTCCATGATTATGTTGGTCTTGTGGGTGTATAATATGCAGTATACATAAAAACATACACATAGCAAATCCACCTATCAGCATGTTTGCGCACAAACCCAAAGGACCTCCATGTAGACAGGGCGCGAAACTACAATTTCAACAATTCCAAGAGGAAATCCATTTAGACATAGGTAGAACAGGTGACATACCTCCATACATACATCACCCACAATACATATCACTTTACCACAATACACCTTTACTCCGTGAACGTGAATATTTAGTACTTTTACTCAAGTACACATCTAAATAGAGAACTTCTACATTTACTTCAGTAATATTAGACCTAAGGAATCTCAACTTTTACTCAAGTACAGGATTTGTGTACTTTGCCCACTTCTGAAACAAGCAGTGTGTCATGCTGTGATCAAACATATCAAACACTTTGATATGTTTGTGAACCTTTTGAATACTCTCTGCTTGCACCAATGTACTTAAGGGATGTTGGATGTTAAATATTAAGACATGCCTGAACAGCTCATAAGTAGAACCCAAGTGGTATTTTTTTTTTTCATTCAAAATTTCATTAAAGATAGATATAGACATGTTCAATATTTTACACTAGTTTCCATGGAACTTCCATGAACATCTCATGTTGATTCATAACCATGAATAGCAACCAGAAGCCCAGAAGAATTTATGCATGCGGTGTATAAACCCATGACCAACCCCTGCTTTTTTGCTTTTGAGGTGCTGCTTATATTTTGGATCACCAAATGTCCTCCCTGCAAATACTGCTCCTTTTTACACATTCAGAATTTTCAATTTAGCACCTTATGTGAGGAGCAGATTTGGTATTATTATTACCAGATGCCAAGCTGTTTCTCAGCACAGCAAATATTGTTTATGCCACTGCCCTTCTAGCCTAGAGGAATGCTCCTAGGCATAAGCAGGCCGTGTTTATGATGGTTTAAAACCGGAGAACAAAGTGAGTCACTTGTAGAGGATAAAAGGGTCAAGCTGTTTTCTGCCCCTCTGTGCGTCGGCTGAGGAGCACCCGGCTTTGACAGATAATATGCAATAACTGTGCTGTGTTAAGATGAAACACCAGCGATTGTTTGATCCTGTAGGTCCTTAAAAAAATAAGCAACTAATTTTTTTTTATTAATGCAGGTTTCTAAGTGGCCCACTGTGGCATTTATTAATACGAGGCGCATACAAATCATACCAGGAGTTTTGATTGTGCAAAATAACGGAACACACAGTTAAGAAAGTAAAAATCCCTTTATACAATCCCCTACTACACGAATGCACTTATCCCAGCTTTTAACTTGTGCTTGGATAGCGTCAAGATAGAGAACACGATACAGATTCAAGCACCAATCAACTGGAAATGAGTGGAAATTGGATGAAGACAGTGGAATTTTCACTAGGTTCATGCTCTACTTCATATCCAATGCTACCAGTAAGCAGCATGCAGATATTAAACCATGGAAACAAGCGAGCTAATACAATTCAGTGTTGCTGGACTGTATTGTAATATAGAGCTATGTTACACTGCACTGGTTTTTAAAGTGCACACAAATGCACTAGGTTTAAAAACCGCAAAATGTCATATGATTGTTCGGCTTTTGTTCTTAGTGCCAAATTTGAAAGAGAGAAAAAAAAAAAGAATCATATCTTTTATTTATAAACAGTAATTATCCAGAGCACCACTTGAATGATAGCAGTATTTTGGTCTAGACTGATTTTAATTGCAGTCAGTGGCTCACTTGACTAGACTTTATGAGGCTAGAATGTCAAATGGGCATATAGGTCTTTAAACAAAGCTCAGAAGTGAAATATGGCAGTTTGGGTGTCAAGCTATAGACTAAAAATGCTGACAGAGCTGATGTAAGCTGATGCAGTAAGTGGCATGTCCTTAGATAAACACATTCTATTAGACAAAAGAGATGGAAAAAGGCAACTGTATATACTGTATCCACCAACAGCCATAACATTAAAACCATTAACATTATGGGAGCGTGACTCCTCAGGGTCTCAGGGGGTGTGCTGTGGTGTCTGGCATCCTGACGCTGGAAGTGGATGCGTACTGTAGGTTGCTGGTGGGGCCTCTTTAGATCAGACTTGTTTGTCTAGTGCATCCCATGGGTACTTGATCACATTGGGATCTGGCACTCATGGGGCCTCCTCGGCCCCAAGCGTGGCAGGCTGTGGTGGGCTGGATGTTCTGGTGCCTTTATATCGTGGCTGGCATTGACTTTTTGGTTAACTAAACCAGACAGACTGTCTTTTGGTCCCTGTGGGCATGGGTGAGCCTTGGGTGCCCATGATCCTAGCCCCATAATCAATATACAGTAAATGGGTTAAAGTTTTGTGGTTTTAATGTTATAGCTGATCGGTGTACATATGCACTCACATACACCACAACAGATTAATTAATTTAAGCACATGATCTCAGCTGACCTTATTTCTTTCCAGTTATTTTCCACAATTTGGCCTTGCCAATACCCACCCACCGCCTAATTATAGTAAGTCTCCTACATATGTATATTCAAGTTACAAACTTTCGGAGATACGAACAAAGCGCGCAAAGTGCAAGCGCACATGTTCACTCGCAGAAGTTGGATCAGCGGTGATGAACCTGGTACTGCTAAGAAGCACCAAGAAGTAACGACGGAGACAAAAGTAAAAATAAATAAGAGAATGGAGCGAGGTAAAAAGATGTCAGACATTGCTTGTTATTTTAACATGAACCAGTCAAATATCGGCACGATTCTAAAGAACAGGGACAGGATCATGGGACATGTTAGTTTTATACTGTGTATAGCCAATTATGTTAGTATCCTAGTACCTAGACAATGATTGTGGGACTTACGAACAAATTGGACTTATGAACAAGATCTCGGAACGGAACTTGTTCGTAGGTTGGGGACGGGACGTACTGTACTTATCACTTGACCAGTGGGGCAAGCAAATTCTTCCTCAGAAGGCACGTGAAGCCAAATTATTCATCCTTTGGAACTGCCGCTCATGCAGTGTCACAATGCAGCGTAAAAAACACATGAAAGAAAGCTTTCTTTTGCATGCATAAGCTCAGAAATACCCGAAATTGGCTGGTGTCACTGTGATTGATAGAGGAAGAGAGAGTATGCCATCCGTCCCACCCAGAAAGTATGGCCAATATTGCTTTTGATCTCGCAATCTCATGATGATAGGGCCAGTGTTTGTAAATGCTCCCTTTGGACGTACCATAAGACACTACAATATCAACAATATCCAGCTTCCCGAACACACTGGCTCATCCCTTAATATCTCGAGAACTTCTTTATGTTATACTGTGAAAGGTGAAGGACACAGACTGAACGGCCTTACACTGTGCATGATAAAAATCTGAAATACTTCCCGCTGGTAGTAAATCCACACACACACCAGATCCCCTAGGCTTAACATCTCAAGCACAACGGTTCCTTTTTTTCCAGTGTAAAAATGTCTAGGTACCATACTAGAATCTATCCCTTTTTTCTTTCTGAGCTCCACATTAGCTCTGTTATCCATGCCGCCTACTTGCACAGTATTTTCAGACACTGACCCTCTCTCTGTCCTGGTGTAGTAGTGTTCATGTATCATTCCAAGATCTATCTATCTAGCAAACATCCCAACCCGGTTGTCTCAAAATTCACTTGCCATCAAATCTATGCATAATTGCTTTACAAGATTCTCTCCCTCACCTTGAATGCAGTGTGTGGAAAACATATTTACAGTGTGTCGTTGCAAATAGAAAATAGAATGGAGCTTTCTTAAGTAATGCACTGTGCAAAATAATTTCGATCCATACATTAAAGAGGCGGTTGAAAGAACTGAGACGGCACTCCATGAAAGCAGCGGTGTTGGAAATGAACCGCTTCTTGAATTCTGCCCACAGCAAAACTGTCATTATTTTCCGTCTGCTAAAAAACTGTAAGATTAGCTCAAGCTGTGAGTAATGGTTCTAAACATTAAGGATGACATGAAGCCTGCAAAGCTATGAGTTCGAACATTAGGGGACCACCTTTACAAGAACAACTTGTAAAACATAACTCGGATAACATAACAATAAAATAAGAATACTGGGACCACTGGGGTTTTTTTTCAGTGATCTGTCTGAATTATCTGTCTTCTTCAAAGTCACTTTAAACATGTCAGAGGCATGGTGGGAGCTGTTTCTCTTTCCTCACCTGCTTAACTGGTAATGACTTAATGGACGATCACAGTTTGACCAATTTACAGTAACTTATATCAGAATAGAATAGCTCAAGTCATTCCATAGCTGAGAACGGAAGACTGAATATTTGATTTAATAAAGTGCATCTTTACATTCATGATCGCATGACTACATGTTTCTAATTTGTTTCTACGATCATTCAGTTTTCTGTGAATCTTTATAAACGTTCCTACAACATGGCTGCCGCAGATTGTTCTCATCAGAACATTAACACATAGCCTACCTGCACTTTAACATTAGTTTATGTTCATAAAGAATGCTTTGATGCAACGTTTGCATGAATGAAATTTTGCATTTCAGCTCATAAAGTTTTGAATCCGATTGGTTAGAAGTTGTTCATTCATTTTCTATACCATCAGCTCTGACGATAATATCGGCTGTATTTTAGCTCACAGGTTTCTATTAATGTACTCGTTATAATATCCTGTTTCTATAGTAACAGCTAATTCGCAGGGACTTGTACAGAGGATGCTCCACATCATCTAAGGCTAATAATAAACAGACTTTTTAAATTGTGGTGTCGTTTATAATAGTTGATGCGGTTAAGCTTTCTGTAATAAGGTTTTTTATAAGATGTCTGGGGCGTCAAGTTCGAAAATGTTTGCATTTCCGGTTTCAAGAAGTGACAAGATTTGTTTTTTTTTATCTTATGAATTAATATTCCATATTAAGAATGAGCAAAGAATGAGTAGCTGGTGCTGGAAAGACTGTCTCTAGCTGCTATAAGGTAAGAGATTACAAGAATTAATTTGCTTCAATAACACAGTTAATGTAGCCATAAACGATTGAAAATCTTGACGTTTCATTTATTAATAAAACTGAAACAAGTACGACGTTTCCGAATGCCATGGTGTAAAAAGAATGTCTGTATAAAAAAAATACAGTTATCGGAATAGGATCCACTTCTCTGCTTCACATCGCACTATTCTAAAATTCATTATTTTCCTATCACATCACACAGCATTGTGTTCAGCCTAACCTTCAAAGAACTTCTGGAATGCATGCCCAATTGTTCGGATGATGTTCACCGAGGATGCTCGCAAATGTCTTTCCCCTCTATACCCTAACCATGCACCGCTGGTATTCTGTGAGACATAAACCATACGCAGACGCACTGTCAGTAGATATCTAACAGTGTGCTGGTGTATCTTTATCATCTGAATGCGTTCATGTGAAACAGGTGGGCTGTTTCTATAGTGGGAGTACAGGAGCGTTTCCATGAGAACCGTGCCTGTGTGTGCCTAAGTGCACATAGTCACTTTGGAAATGCCACAAGCTTCATAAGTAGGGAATGCATACTGTAGATGCATAGCTTGTATTAAAAAAAGAAAACAAACAAGCAAAGCCTTTTGGATAGTTATATGTAAAACATGCATTAATGATACAATTATTTTTACAACCAAGTGATGTGTGTGCAACAGCGTGCAATGTTACTAAAAACTCCAAGATGATCATGATGATGATGATGTTACCTGGAGAGATGGGATGTTTCTTAATATCAGAGGGTCATCTCATGTACTTTGGATTGGAGGAAAGATCCTGTAAACACACAAAATAAAATGCATTATAAATTTATTAGAGAAAAAAAAAAAGAGGTGTTGATACAGTATGTTAAATGTAATACACAACACACACACACACACATATATATATAGCTGTAAGCTCGGGAAGCATGCACATCTCTAAAGTTCAAGCATGTCAGCTTTGTGGATGACACGTGAACGCGTAAATGCGCATCCTTTGCACCAAAGCGTTGCGTTCAATACGATCTCGTAACCAGAACAATAACACCAGCATGTGATGTGATGTGATGTGATGGCAGGTTTACTCACGGGTTCGGGATGATGCAGCTCGCGTGCAGTGGCTTGCGAAGCGCACAGTGATGTGGATCCTCCGCGTGCAGTCAGTCAGGACGCAGAAACGCAAATCGCGGCTGCGCAACGTCTCCGGAGCCAGGCTTTTTCCCGCCTTAACGGGGCTTACAGTAAAGTCATGCACATCTCCAAAATGTAGCTGGAGGGCTCGGGGGGAGGGAAGGTAGAGATGGAGTGCCTCAGCTAAGACATGGAGGTGACTGGAACAAAAATAAATCTTCAACACCACTAGAGAGCCTGCCCACGCTAAACCTGCCTCTCTCTCTCTCTCTCTTTTGAATCAATTCTCTGAGATTTTGCTCACTGAAGTTGCTGTTGGATGTTTGGAGACACCAAGCGAGCCAGGCATCCCCAAAACATCTCAGTAGGGGGAAAAGATTCAATAGCAGCTCTTTTGCAATAACAACAAAGAATGCGCTCTCCGTCTGAACCCTGTTTCTCTGAGTGAGAGAGAGAGGGATAGAGGGAGAGGTGTGTGTGTGTGTGTGTGTGTGTGTGACGCGCCAGGCAGTCGGTCGGAGGACGCGCTCTGAATGCTGAAGGTGCGCTCCGGTGAGCATCACCCGCCGATGCGCGCACTTTCCATTAACATGACGGACTCTGGAAAGATAACTGGAAAGCCAGGGATTTAAAATGGCAGCTCTGGGGTTTTTTTTTTTTTTTTTTTTACTCCCCCTCACTCCTCGCTGTAATGTGGAAAGGAAAGGGAGCGGAGAAGCACAGGAACGCCGTTAGTCAGCAGTGAGACTGCAGAGACAGGGGAAGGGAGGGGACACAATCCGGCATCGCGCCCGTGACCCTCACTAACAACCACAGCACATCGGCATCATTACATTACATTTACGGCATTCGGCAAACGTCCTTATCCAGAGCAACTTACATTTTTATTTCAATATACATCTGAAAGGGTTAAGGGCCTTGCTCAAGGGCCCAACAGGGGAAACTTGGTGTTGGTGGGATTCGAACCTGGGACCATCCAATGGCTTACATTTACATTTAGGCATTTAGGAGACGTCCTTATACAGAGTGACATACATTTTTATCAAATTTTTCATCTGAGCAGTAAAGGGTTAAGGGCCTTGCTCAAGGGCCCAACAGAAGCAACTTGATGTTGGTGGGGTTAGAGCCTAAGACATTGCAATGCGTCCAATGCCTTACGCTTACATTTAGGCATTTGGTAGATGCCCTTATATAGAGCGACTTACCTTTACTGTATATCTCAATATACATCTGAGCAGTAAAGGGTTAAGGGCCTTGCTCAAGGGCCCAACAGAAGCAACTTGGTGGTGGTGAGATTCGAACCTGGGACCCTCCAATGGCTTAGGTTTACATTTAGGCATTTAGCAGACGTCCTTATACAGAATGACTTACATTTTAATCGAATTTTACATCTGAGCAGTAAAGGGTTAAGGGCCTTGCTTAAGGGCCCAACAGAAGCAACTTGATGTTGGTGGGGTTTGAGCCTGGGACCTTCCAATGCGTTCAATGCCTTACGTTTACATTTAGGCATTTGGTAGATGCCCTTATATAGAGCGCCTTACATTTTTATCTCCTTATACATCTGAGCAGTAAAGGGTTAAGGGCCTTGCTCAAGGGCCCAACAGAAGCAAATTGATGTTGGTGGGGTTAGAGCCTAGGACATTGCAATGCGTCCAATGCCTTACGCTTACATTTAGGCATTTGGTAGATGCCCTTATATAGAGCGACTTACCTTTACTGTATATCTCAATATACATCTGAGCAGTAAAGGGTTAAGGGCCTTGCTCAAGGGCCCAACAGAAGCAACTTGGTGGTGGTGAGATTCGAACCTGGGACCATCCAATGGCTTAGGTTTACATTTAGGCATTTGGCAGATGTTCTTATACAGAATGACTTACATTTTTATAAAATTTTACATCTGAGCAGTAAAGGGTTAAGGGCCTTGCTTAAGGGCTCAACAGAAGCAACTTGATGTTGGTGGGGTTAGAGCCTGGGACCTTCCAATGCGTTCAATGCCTTACGTTTACATTTAGGCATTTGGTAGATGCCCTTATATAGAGCGACTTACATTTTTATCTCCATCTAAGCACATCAGCATCATTACATTACATTAACGACATTCGGCAAACGTCCTTATCCAGAGCGACTTACATTTTTATTTCAATATACATCTGAGCATTAAAGGGTTAAGGACCTTGCTCAAGGGTCCAACAGGGGCAACTTGATGGTGTTGGGGCTCGAACCTGGGACATTCCAATACCTTACATTTACATTTAGGCAGGGTACACCCTGGACAGGGTGTTAATCCATCGCAGCGCACACACATTCACACTCTCACACACTCATTTACACACTACAGGCATATTTTTTGGGGACGCCATTTAACACAATCTGCACGTCTTTGCACTGGAGGAAACCAGAGTACCTGGAAAAAACCCACCAAGCATGGAGAGAACATGCAAACAATAGACCCTTTCAAGATCAAGATTACAAATCATTCATAAGATGTTGGATAAACTGCACACTATCACACTAAATGGTACCCATTTTTTTTAGTACAAACTTACAACATTCTGTTTTGGGGTTATTATTGTAAATACATGTCACGGTTTCCCCTGTTGGTGGCACTATCGGGCTTGAGTGGGATACACCAGAATTGCTGTTAAGGTAAGTAAGGCTGTCGACTATCACTTTGCCAAATTTCCTAAAAAAGCGTACATAGTTCTGAGGGAGTCCCTTGTGGAAGTGTAAGAATAAACTGAGGAAAACAAGCAATCCCAATAGCGTGCCTACGCATATTCTGTGCTTTTCCTCTTTAAACTGTCTAATAATTTGTTTTGTGATGATATACATGGTTATACAATCAATTATTTATTATTACATTTTCATTATCCTAATTATCCACATTATCCTGGTCAGCATCATGGCTGTTCCAGAGCCTATCACAGGGCATGAGACAGGAGTGAGACAGGAATATGCTGGATAAGATACCAGGCCATTGCTGCGAACCATGCACACACACACACACACACACATTCAGATTTAAGAGTAATTTAGTAATTTAAAATAAGCACAGAATGAAACCGAGGATCCAGGATCTATGAGGCAGCAATGCAACTACTGCACCACTGTGCCCTCAGTTTGTCCCTTGTGTCAACCCAAATTAATGACCCTGTGTGTGTGTTTGTGGCCAGTCCATTAAAACACAGTCTTGTTCAGGGGTGGAGAAAGTACTGAGTATTCCTACCTAAGTAGAAGCACAGATTATATGTCAAAATACATTTTTAGATATATTCAGTAAAAACAGAAAAAAAAGAAAAAAACTGCTTGACAAGTTCTAAGTGTAGTCCACAATTCAAATGTAAAAAGTCAGTGTGTTTAACTGATTAAATAAATTTAATTTCATGATTTCGTGCAAAACTTATTTTTATAACTGCAAATATATATATATATATATATTTTTTTTTTCATTTTATTTAATTCTATCCCTGTAAGTTGTATAGTCATATTCCTGACTAATACTATGTAGTTTGCTGAATAATTAATCAGTAATAATGTATCACATAACCAATTTGTGTTAACGGCTGGAATCGATGCTAGTCTATCATGACATTAGGAAAAAACTCAGTTAGTTAAATATCACTTGTTAGTGTTAATGAATTGGTGAGGATGCCATCATCACCTCTTTATTGATTGGCTGCAATGATGTATGACATCATGCCAACAGCCATTGCTTTAAAGGGAAGATACCAATCAGCCCACAAAAAGAAAGGGGTGAAAACCTGAGTACCCGGTGCAAACCATGCACACTGAGTGAAGGAGAGAATTGGACCCACAACACTAAACACTAAGCCACCATTCTGCCTACATCAGCATGTCTTCCCCAATTACATGGAGTTCATTCTTGCTTGGAAGTTAAAGCAGATGTCTTTTTTTCTCTAAGGATTTTAAAACATTCTACCGAGGTAAGGCTTGAGTACTCATCCTCAAGCTCAACACTAAAGTCTGGTGGCTTAACCATATACAAATGTACATGGAAATCTATAGTGCTAAGTGCGCTGTATAGCATGATAAAGTCAATGATAAAAACAAATGGCATTGTTCAATATGTTGTTTTCATATGATTGAACTTTATTGGATTGATTGGAACTTTAATAACTCTGCAAATAACCAAATAATTAATAAATGCTAATAAGTATAAATATACCAAATATAATATTTAAGTATAGTAACCAATGTATGTTAGGTTTATTTATAATATAGTTTATTATTAGCTATCAGCCATTTATTTTGCTTTATTCTACCCTCATCTTTTATGCCCAACACCAGACAATCATGCATCAGTGGTTTAGGTTCTGGACTGTTGATCAGAAGTCGGAGAGTTTAAATAATAGCAACACCAAGGTGACACCCATTTAGAAATGCCCTTAATCCTCATTTTCCCAGGGATGCCATACCAGGCATGACACTATATCCCATTTTCCTTTCGTTTTAACAAATATTCTGTCCTCTGACTGCGGAAGCCAAACAAGCCTTAAGGCCGAGGATGACATTATAAAATTGTCTTGCACATGAACATTTTTACAATGCAGGCATTAACAAGGTAAAGTAAAGCTTAAGGACATGCTTAGCATTTTATTTATTTCTATGGCAGACAAACCCTGTAACCTCACTGATTTGAGGTTCATCAGCATGTATTTTGCCAAACACTCTGGATGCATGCTGGGTTGTTTTTCTTCAGGTGTCTGTTTTATTGCTATCTGAACTTTCTTCGTAGTAATTTTCATGGATGTTGCTTTCCAAGAAAATCTATTTATTTGATTCCGTATGGTTCAATAAAATATGCATTTGTACGAAAAAGGATGCAATCCGTATTTTGCCATAACACTAAACTTAAACACATACAAATAGTATAGTTAGACTACATGGACAGACTAGGGGGTGTTCGAATCAAACCGGGACTTTTGTTCGTGCAGAATAACAGAACACAGGTATGAGAGTTAAAACTTCCTTTATTTCTCTATATAATCACCTGCTACACTAATGCACTTATCCCAATACCATTAAGGTAAAAGGTTTTCTCAGTACGCCAGAGCCATGACAGGCCTGCCTGCTTCACATCTGAAATTCTGGCCTCTCAGGAACTCCCTTTCTCAGAGGCTTAAACATGTTGAAATTGTTGAAACTGTACTGAGGAAATGTGACAATAACATTCCAAATGAATTTCTGTGAATGATTGCGTGTACAGCATCTTTCCCATAAGTTATTAATCGATTTGCCAGGATCAGGCTTTCTACTCGCTGAATGTTCACAGGAACAACTGCAGCCACCTCGGACTATTCAGATGGAGTCTCATCATTGTCCTGTGTTTAAAGTCTTCTGTAAAGGTCAATGAGATTTATGCCTTTATTCATGAGAAATTTTTATAACAAGCTATCCCAGTTTAGCTTGAATACCCATTGTAATACTCTTAATACTTAAGCACTTACCTAGCTGTTTAATAATTGGTCCTACAGTGTTAGCCATTTTAATGCCTTAAAGGGTTCCAGAGTGGAGCAACATAGGAACATTCACCATATTATCAGGAAATTATGATTTCGAAGCCCAACAGGGACACAGTCATGCATGACTGGTAGCCAAAGAAGCAAATTTGACCGTACTGTCTTGTGGGAGACATGGTGTATTATCTGGCAAGACTAATTAATCATGGGCAGCAGAATAGAGCAGAAAGCATGCTCCTCTGAGTGTGTTACACTGAGCTCTGAAGCGGCATGAGCAGCATTTTCAGAAGATGCAGGTGGCTCGCTTCACGTATCTCAGAGGAACCACATTAGCTCCCCATGTTGAAAGCTTTTTTATGGTTGGGGAAATCTGGCTGTTGGGAGGGAATACTCGTTGATACACTTACAATCTTAGGTATCTATAGGTTTTTAAAGACCAAAAATGTTAATGAAGTAAAATTCGAATATTACCCGTATAAATACAACAATCATCATGAATCCGTAACAAGAAGGTGGCAACCTGGCAGACCCAGAACAAGTAGGTGAAGCTGAGAGTGTACAAAAGTACAGAAATACAAAACAAAAGAAAAAATGAAAATATTTTTTTACATCCTGAAAAGGACACAAGTGCATGTTCTACTGGCTCAAGAACTGCAGTGAACCACGGAGAATTTAAGTGCCACAGTAGAAGATTTGTAGATTTCATTAAACTGTGTTCAGATGTCTAGTAACACTTCACAGGGGGTTCCTGAAATAATAGTGTTATCTTACATGTATATTGTGGAGGAAGTTCCTATATTTGTACACTTATTCTATATTCTTATATTTATTTAGCTGGCAGTGTTTTTTTGTTTTTTTTACTTTTCCCATAAAAAATAAGTTAAAATAACAGAATTTTTCAGTTACACCAAATGTAATCAGCCAAGATGGTTATGTAACTAGGATCTTATGAGGGCCAGAAATACAGAAATTTATCCGAGTGTAAATGTATTGTATGTGATGTGCCTTGGGCTTGGAAAAATCATCCAAGCTAGTTTTCATATCCAAACAAATGAATAGCCAACCCAAGTCCTTGCTGTTTATACTCTTCAGGTGGGTTTGTTTTTTTTTAATTTTACATCAATGGCAGAATGTTAACAGTATGTCACTTACCTGTTTGCATTGCGAATAATCTTATGTGATCATCTGACATTTTGCTTTAAAAATAACTAGAACACATACACACAGGTTACAGACCGTCTATGTGGGTTTTCCTGCTGACCCATGTTTGTATTTATCAGAAGCTAATAACTAGAGACCTTCTCTTCAGCCACTCCTGTGTTGGTTAAGGCCTAGATCTTGACAAATTCTCAAGAATAAAAAATAAAAATTAAATAAAAACTCATGGTGATGGCAATGGGCAGAAACCTTGAGAGGAACCTTGAAAGGAACCTGATTCGACAGGGAACCCATCCTTATATGGGTTATATGAGGTAGATACAGCAGGGATTGATTTGCAGTCACACCGTGTGCTATGAGGCTGAAAGTTCAGTACAAATGGAATGGAATGGTTGAAGACGCTGTTGGAGACTCGGGTACAAGACAAACTGTTTGATGGAATTTCAGTCCTAAACTTCTGAGGGACTGCAGTCACAAGCCATCAGAGAAAACCTGCCTGCATATGTCTGATATACACGCCAACAAATTACCATAACCATTTCATACATTAAATAACAAGGTCAATCTTCATTTTACAAAGAATTATCGACCACATTTTCTTGAAGCCAAACTTGAAAGATTACTCATATTGTATGCTTTATTTCACATCCTTGCTGCATGTATGTCAAGAACTGTGCTCTTTACATAGCTCTTGACATGCTCTTTATGTCAAGAACTGTGTACGTGATTGCTAATATCGAGTTTGTTTCGATCCCTCTGCTGAAGCATTCCTTGCGGTCTCATCAATAAATCTGCATGTGTGAGAAAGCAACATGACACATCCTATTCATCATGGAAATGTGTCACCTGTTATAGACTAAATGTAGAAATGACGTTAATGACAACACCGGTATTTCAAAAATGTTAAACTAATATGCACATTCACACATAACTGACATAATATCATGCCTTTAAAACATTCACCAGACTTGTAGAAAACTGAAAGTAATTAATCAAAAACAGTGATTCCCCCCCCACCCCCACCCTGGAGATATATCTGTCGTTTCAGTGGCAGTTACTGAAGGGGCTGGGAATCCAACTCGGACCCTGGAGGTGCAAGACGACAATGATAACCACTAAGCCACCGTGCCGCCAAAAACAGCAATATTAACTGCTAAAAGAAACAGTACCTTAAAACAATGTTCTGCAGTGTGTGTGTGTGAGGTGAGCGAGGACTTTTTCCACACACACGCTGAACATGCAGGGCTGAAAGGTGCCATTTGTCCTAGCTGCAATTCTTCTCATCTCTTTTCATCTCATCGTCTATACTGCTTTATTCTTTATACCGGGTGTGGGGGTCTGGAGCCTGTCCCAGGAGACTTAGGGCACAAGGCGGGGTACACCCTGGACAGGGTTCCATTGCAGGACACACACACACACAGCACAGCACCCGGAGAAAACCCACCAAGCACATGGAGAACATGCAAACTCCAAGCACACAGAGATGGGAATCGAACCTGGCCGGGAATCGAACCCAGACCCTGGAGGTCAGTGCTAACCACTAAGCCATCGGTGCCGCCAAAAACAGTAATATTAACTGCTAAAAGAAACAGTACCTTAAAACAATGTTCTGTAGTGTGTGTGAGGCGAGAGAGGACTTTTTGCACACACACACACCCTGAACATTCAGGACTGAAAGGTGCATTTGTCCTAGTTGCAATTCATGCCTGGAAAAATAAACCAAAACTGCTTTCATAGCAAGTTCTAGGATGTAACACTGAAGAGGAGGAGAGTCTCCATGAGACGTATTCAACTAGATATTCATGCAAAATTACAATCAAAATATTATACATAATAAGAAATGAAACACAACAAAGCTGCTGTTTAAAAATAAATAATCAATGCCGGGTGGTGTAATGTGACCCAGCACGAAGCAGAGTTCCTGTTATCGCCACAAAGATGATTATTGTCCAATAACTGCACATTAGGAAGGTTTAATTTTCTTTTACACCACCACTAACCAACTCTTGCAACCATTTTCTGTTTAATAAACATCACATCATACTCTTAATATTCATATATATGTCTGTGAGGTTCGTTCCTGTTATCACTTCCATGACAGCAATTATAAACATTTCCTTATCAGTTTCTATTTTTTAATTATGCTTTCACCATGCAAGTCCATCTGAATGACTAATTATTTAAGAATCAATAGCGTATTAGAACGAGTGCATCATTAGAACCCTATGACTTGGCATGCAGCTGGTATTTTATCAAAGGTATGATGAAAAAATAAAACAAAAATCGATGAAATGATAAGTGTAGGGTTTTAAGCAAATCATCTATTCATTTATCTTCAGTAACTATTTTATCATGGTCAAGGTTGCAGTGAATCTGGAGTCTTTCCGACAAATATCATGTTTAAGGTTGGAATAATACAGTACCACAGATGGAAAAACAATCCATTGCAAGGCACCATGCATGCACACATTCACACCTAGAGGCAAGTTGGAATAGTCAGTTCACCTTCTTGCATGATTTATAGACTGTGCAGGGAAAGCATAGAACCTGGAGCAAGGCCATGTCGAATGGACAAAAAAAAAAAAAAATACGTTACCAGAGTTCAGGATCAAACCAGGGATCATCCTGTTCCACACAGTTTTCACCAAATCCCCTGAGTTTTATTAACTAGATAACTTAGAAGCCAATACAGTATATATGGGCATATACAGTCTGTGTATATGAGATGGCACAATGGTGTAGTGGTTAGCACTATGGCCTCGCACCTCCTTGCTTGGTGGGTTTCCTTCATATTCTCCCACAGTCCAAAGACAAGCAGGTTAGGCTAATTGGCGTTCTCAAACTGCCTGTAGTGTGAATGACAACTGGGTGTCAGGCTGGCAACCCGTCCCCTTAAGTAACTGCTACAGAAACAACAGATATATCGTCAGGGTGGGGAGTAACCGTGGACCAACCAAAAATACCAAATTGAAAAATGCATATAGATGTGTGTATATGTGTGAATAGACGTAGTGGTTAGCACTGTGGCCCCGCCTGGGGTCTGTGAGCGTGAACACTGTTTAATTTTCTCCCTGTTCTTGGTGGGTTACCTCCGGGTACTCCAGTTTTTTCCCACAGTCTAAAGCTAATCGGCGCTCACAAATTTCACAAAGTGTGTGCCAAAAGTCTCTTGGGATAGGCTCCGCTGTGACACGGTACATGATAAGCCGTATAGAAGATGAATGATGAATGAATGTGTATATGAGTATATATGTGACTGTCCTGGTGCACCAAGGAATAAATAGACTCCTTATGGCACAAAGTATGTGGACATCTAACCATCATAACCATTTACCAAGTTTAGGTTGTCTCTTTGCAACTTCTTTAGGGAAGTTTCCCATTAATTTTTTTGGAGTGCAGCTGTGGGAATTTCTGCTGAAATACTCAGTGATGTTGCCCAAGAAGGCCTGGTGCAGGGTCAAAAGAGTTCAGTGGGATTGAGGTCAGGGCTTTGTTCAAACCACTGGTGTTCTTCCACTCCACCGATGATAAATTATGCCCTTATGGAGCTTGTTTTGTGCACAGGTGCACTGTGATGCTGGAACATGTTTGAGGTTCTCATTCCCAGGAAAGACTTTAACGACATTATACACCCCTTGGGTCCTTTCGACTTTGTGGAAATAGTTTAGTCAGGTGTTCACATACTTTGGGAATTTAAGCTTTACATAAATATGCAGAGTTGGGGGAATGTGTGCCCTTGTCTTCTCTTTGTTGGCATGGTGTCTTAGCACCTCCAGGTTCCCTGGTCGATTCCTGCCTCAGGGCCTCAGTGTGCATGGACTTCAAATGTTCTCCATATGCTTGGTGGGTTTCCTCAGGGTACTCCAGTTTCCTCCTCCAGCCAAAGACATGCAGATTAGGCTAACTGGTGTTCCCAAAATAATTTCCTGTAGTGTGTGAATGCATGTCTGAATGGTGACTGGAGGACCCACCACGGTCGTAAAAATGGGAATAATACAATGGTAACCACCTTTGGCCTCTACAGTCCCTAGTTGGATTTCTAGAACTCTCCCGGTACTTGGTGTCCAGCTACTCCAGTTTCCTCCCGCTGTTCAAATACATGCAGGTTGGGCTAATTGATGTTTACAAATTGCCCATATGTGTGTGTGTGTGGGCCTTGCGATGGATTGCCAGTGTTCCTGTTCTCTAAATGTCCTGGACTTTTCCTAGACTACAGACCCCCTGCGACTCTGTATACAGGATAAAGGGGTATAGATGATGAATGAGTGTGTGAGTTGTAGAATTAAAATGCAACAATGTCCTTTGGCGCCATCTAGAGACGGAAAGAGAGAATTTTGTTACTCCGGTATAAGTTCCACCACAGGCGTGTTACAGGTTTATACTTTATAATTTGTCATTTCGTTCATGGTGTGTAAAATAATGTTCAGGGGTCGAAAAACGAGTCAAATTTTAAGTAAATGAAAGACATGAAGGAAAGTGAAAGTTGAGGGAATTTGAATAGTGAAAAAATACGACACTTTTTTTTTTTTCCAAATTAATTTCCCATAATTTTATTAAACATCACAAACATGTCGAGTGTCATTTTTCTTACTTCTATTATTTTAATATATATATATATATATATACACATATATATATTCTTTCTTTTTATTCTTGCCGTCGTGTGTTTCATAAGCTCAGGAAGTAAACAGCGTTCTGGGTAACGGGTGAAGCCCTATCGCAACAGTGACGTCATACAGAATACAAAAAAGCAGCCTAGCAGCGAGCTCTGATTGGCTGAGGCGGAACGGCTCGTCGCAGCTGATTGGCTGAAAGGTAACACTGTACCCTACTGTACACAGACAACAACAATAAACCCGAGGTGATATGAGATCATCATACACGCTGGATGAGAAATTGGACCGCGGTGGAGTTCAGACAATCGGCGAAGACAATCACTCGGACTAGATGACGCGGGAGCCGCTGTGTTCTTTTCCTTTATATTGTTCCGGTGATGTCGTTATTAGAAATCTTGAGGATCGCGTCGATGGCTTTAAAACTTGCTGATTAGACACAGGCATGGTAGCTTTTGTTATTTGGGTGTGTCGTGTGCCATGAGCAATCAATACCTACTGAGATTAAGAAAAGCTCATTATAATTTCGACACGGAGGGATATACTAAATTACTAAACACCAGAATAGGAGCTGAAGGAGGATCTCTGAATCAGTTCTTCTGGAATTCATCAAGACCTCCAGGTAAGTCTTTTCCTAGATCTTTTTAAGCTTTCGACTAAGTTCAGTCCTCATGCGTGCTGGACAGATGGTGGACATCTTCATGTCTTCACTGTCTCTTCAATACTTGACATGACTAACATGGAACAATTCACTGTCACCAGCTTCCACAATGGATGAGACACCGCACAGTGGAGGAGAAGACGTCAGTCCTCTGGATGACAATGAATCAAGATGGTCAGAGACAATCAAGAATATTCACCCTCCAAGTAAGACATCGTGAAGTGTGCATTACACACTGAAAGTCCTAAAGACTCTATGAAGTGTAGATGTTAAAGCGTTCTGTCTGTCCATCATCCATCCATCCATCCATCTAGGAACATCTGTAGTCCAAGTAGAGACCGACCGTGGAGACCAGTGGTGATAACCCGTTGTATTTATTCTCATATACAATATATCTAGGAACCTCTGGACCGTGGAAACCAAGGACCGTTTTACAACCGTGTGTAGGACCTCAGGTCAACATTCACACACTACAGGCAATTTGGGAACACTGATGGCTTGGGACTGTGGGAGGAAACCTACCAAGCGCAGGGAGAACTTGCAAACTCGGGGGAGGCGGGAATCGAACCCAGACCCTGGAGGTGCAAGACGATAGCGCTAACCACTAAGCAACCGTGGAATAGAATGGATTAGGATGGAATAGAAAGATTCTGCAATAGGAAAAAATAGGATGAAGAGAAATATAAAATTTTGAATTTGATAAGTAATATTTGGGATGAATATACAAATCTACAAATTATAAATTTGAAAGTTACAATAAAAATAGAATTAAAATAGAAATTGTATGTTTATCAAAAATATTAAATGAAGTGATTATATTATTACATATTACATAATAATAATATAGTAGAGTCACTACAAAACATTCAAACTTCAGTATTCCACCAAAGAATTTTACAGAAAAGTATTTGTATGCCACAAAAGAAATCAGTCCATGATATAAGCAGTTACTTTTTAGACAACAATGATATGGAAACTGCTGTGTTTTCATGCAAAAAAGAAGCAGGTGCAACAGTCAGTGTCCTCAGAGGAACTGTGGGTGGTTCTGCAGGATGCTCAGTAAAACTTAGGAGCTAATTTTCTTATAAAACTGCAGAAATTGTACCTGACATATATAGTTATGTTTTCTGTAAGGTCAGGATTAGGAAGGAGTCTCGTTTTATGCTTTTCTCATTCAATATAGCAGAGAAGTGATATCTCAGTTTGCTTTTTTTTTTGTCAGTGACATGAGACTGGCTCATTTTATGCTTTCCAATTCCCCATAACAGAGCAGTGGTATCTCAGTTTTATTTTTTCGTTATTAATAATTTTTGAAAAAAAAATCTGTTAGCTTTCATTTTACTGTAAGTGCTCGCTCTATCACTCGAAGATCGCTATTTCAATTCCCGGGTTATGCTGTAACCTCTCAGAGCCGGAGGCCTGAAGAGAGCTGATTGCTCTCTCAGAGGGGAGGGATCAGAGGTACTTTGCGCCCTCACATCAATCAATGGGTCAACAGCCAGTCACAGGCGTCTCTATGCCCACGCAAACGGTGGGAGCGGACAGCGCTGTCCTCCGAGTGTGTTACACCGCCTCCAATGGTGCGTGAGTGAGCAGTTTGAAAAGATGTGGCTGGCAGACGTCACATGGTCCGGAGGAAAACAAGTGAGAGTCTTCGGTCCTCCCTGGCTGGTAGTAGTAGCCTTGGTGGGAGAACTCACTAATGATGGATGGGAATTGGAGTAGAAGATAAATAA
>JAOVVA010000021.1:11606169-11640599 GCA_028565275.1 Leiocassis micropogon
AAGTTTTAGTTGTTAATAGTAGAATTAAAGTGTAAAACCTATGCTTTATGCCTTCAATCCTAATCTCTCTGTCACTCTTGTGTGGTTTCAGGAGTCGGAGGTCGAGTGCGACTCTACTCTGAGTCCCAGGTGCACACGGTGAGCCGCTGGGAAGATGCCGAGCTCCAGGATGGAATTTCAGCTGAGGAGAGCGGAGGAAGTTCGGACGGAGCCCCATTCCGAGGTCGATCCCAATCTGCTCCTGCTGCACTGTGGAAAGCGAAGAAGTACGGACGACAGCTGAGGAGGATGAGTGATGAATTTGACACCTGGCTGGACAGAGGGGTGAGGACTTTCAGTACTTATCATGGATATTAATGATGCATGACCTGCATGGGAACTGGGAAGAAATAAAGCCATATATCATACTTGTACAACCGCCAGACATTTTATCTTAGCAAGGCTGCGTTTTTTTTTTGTTGTTGTTGTCCCTCTGTGTTCATTAATTTTTCATGTCTCGGTTTTGCCAGGACATAAGGAGAGCAAGCAGTCCTGGGAAAGCGTCGCAGAAGCAATCCAGCCGTGGGTGGTTCTCCTTTATTTGGGGATCTCGAGAGGAAGAGGGAAGGGAATAAGATGCCACACAGTTGAAACACAGAGAAGTGAAGCTACAATCATCAAAAACGAAGGCTGGTCATTGTTTGTCACCAGTATGGCCTTTTCATCGAAGTGCTCGATCAAACTCCAATTCAGATTTTTTTTTTTTCATGTCACTGAAAATTAAGGTGCAAGGTGCTAAAGCATTTGACCATTGCAATACCTGATGAGTTGTTTTTAAAAGAAGATTTGACAATCTTACCTGACAATCTGTGATCTTTATGGACAATCTCACACATACTGATAAATTCAACCCCTAAATATTTACAAATTGTTTATTAATTGTATCCTATAAATGAATATTTGATAAGAAATGTGAAATATTGTTATATGATGTCTTTTATAAATGGATATAATATATATATATATATATAATGTTACGTTTTAAGCGTTTGTCTTATTGAAGGATTTCAAGAAAATTGTTGGTGAAATGTAAATATATTTTAAAGACTTCAAAAGTCTCTGAAGCAGCCTGTGAAAATCGTGTGTAATGGTGGTTAATAATGATGCGGGTAATGGTCTTATTCAGTCAGGTCCGTCTCAGGGTTGGTTTTTACTTTTGTATTATTTTGTTTTTGTTACCGTTGCCATTTTAATAAAACATCAACTTGGAGACCTGAGTGCATAATGTGTTTAAGAAATGCTTTTGAATTTCACACCGTTTCTTGTACATATTTCCGAATCGAAAGACTGCTGGATGTCTTTGGCCTTTTTATACATGACGCACTGGACTTTAGCAGCTTGGGTTCATTTGCCTTGTATGCAAAAGAACAGAAAGTCCCTGCCAAACCTGTGGTTAAGCAAATCCTTACAGATGGACACCCCAAATGCTGTGCAAGCTGAAGCTGGTCTTGAATCTATCAGGCATTTTGTTGATGCCTTACTTGAAATGGTGTTTCTATTTGTCTTTTTCACAAACTCTTGGCAAGAATTTATACAGCATTACATATATTGTGATGAGACTGTTTGTATAAGGCTTTGTTCTATTTGTATTATCGTTTAATTTATTATTTGTGATCAGAAATAAAAATTTGAATTCCATACATTTCAGCTTTTATTTAATCAGATATCAGCACATTTTACATGGTTTAAAACGTAAACTTTACAAATAACAAAGATGAATAGACCCACAGTAGAAAACTTCTTTTATTTCTAGTTGCTTGTTCTATTCGCAGGGAATTTTGCTTCTTTCAAGCAATATATTCCTAAAACTAACAAAATTACCTGCCAAAAGAACGATTTTTGTGCTTATAATTTTAGCAAAATTTGATAAGAAATAAGTTTAATAATATTATATTTGCTTTGTTGTAATTGTATTTTAAGAAAGTGTAGATAAATGAGCAGGAGTTCCCTGATGACTTGCCCTAGATTACATTCATTATGAATTCTAAAGTCGTACCAAAGACATGATAACCTGCATCAAGAGCAGCACTGGGGCACTTGTACAACTCCGAGAGGGGGATTTGTGTACAAGGATTAAGCGTTCACTGTGGATTGTATCTTAAAATAGGTTCATCTGAGGTCAATCCTGTATTCAGTCGTTTACTGACAACTTCAGTCAATTAAGATTTGGTTTAATTGAACATTAGTTCCATGACAGTACTTAGAGTGTGATTTGGCTAAAACCTGTTTAATTCTAGTTAATTTTAGCACTGAATTCAGTAGAATGGTGAAAATTTGGGACGTTTTGCAGTCATAACGCTGATAAGTTTAAAAGGTTATTATCTGTAGTTCCTCAGTTTTGCTTGACCAGCAGGTTAGACGTTTAAATGTTATATCTTTTGCTACTGACACTTTTTTTTTTTTTTAACCATTTTTTTACCATAAAAGTAGTGTAAAATAATCAGATAATTAAATTTCCTTATTCTACTTAAGAACTCAAGTTTGCACTTTAATTAAGTACAGTATTATTTAAATTTGATACTTTTCCTGATGTACATTTACAAGAGAAAGCGGCTGACATAATTTTATCCTAGCCTGTAAAGAACTTAAAAATAACACATACACATATCATGGTATTTTTTATTTTATTGAGATCCTGTAGAATACTTTGAGATTTCACTTTGTCCAATTTGTTGCTTTAAGACTTCCAATCAAACCTCAACTATCTTTAAACTCGATGGTTTTGTTAGTTAGGTTTGTTTGTGTTAATAATGCTGCTTTAGCATTCGTTCCCATAAGAAATTTTATGGGAATACAATACAAAAAAAAAAAAATCTGATTATGACGTATAACTCAGCTCCACAGTTCCTTTGTTAGTGTTACCTCCCTGCAAATTTGTCATGCTGACACAAAAGTAATTTTGCCATCAACCCCAAACTGGTACCAGCATGGATAATAGTGTAAAATTATCTGGACCACCACTAATCATGTTTACAGATGGCAGCATTCTACATCCCACAGTATAAAGGTGCTGTTAAAAAGAGAACAACAGACCATCTGTCAGTATATTCAGTTAAATTATTAGATGTATTATTAGCACTGTGGTGGGTGGTGATTAACAACTAACACAATATAACACTTGTACACACTTGAAGTACACATACCAGCCAAGAAAGCACTGAAATCACACAGAAATTCTGTTGAGTAAGACTGAGGTTAAAAAAACATTATTAAGAAACGCATGAACAAGTTGTGGCAAGAGTACTAGGACATTAATGATACAAGAAGGCACCTTTACATCCAACCAACTACTGAAAACATAAACAGTCAAATACATTTTAGTGGTCTGCAACAGTTAAGAGTCTGGAATGCTGCAGTCTAGAGGTAGTGCTGGGAATAGAAAATAAATTATTCTACATTAAGGAAAAGCCTTACAGGAAATGGTAAGCATTTTGGTTGACTATTTAAATGAGATTGGTATTGAAATAGAATTTATGGGTTTTTTTTTTGTCTATCTAATGCTCCACACTCCAGCTTAGTAGGTGGTGGTAATGCACAAATGGCTATAGACAAATAAAATTGAGTGTAGGTTAATTGTAGTAGGTCTATCGCATTATTACCCTCACTCACGCATCATCTATACCTCTTCAAGGTCTCGGAGGCCTGGAGACTTAGGGCATGAACTTGGGTACACTCACGCTCATTCAAACCTTGCAAGCAATTTGGGAACACCAATCTGCATGTCTTTGGACTGTGGGAGGAAATCAGAGTACTCAGAGGAAACCCACCAAGTAGCGGGAGAAGATGACACTCCACAATGACGACGCAGGAATTGAACCCGGACTAAGGAGGTGCGAGGCAACAGTGCCGCCCACATTGTTATCCTTTTCATTTTAATTCACTGCTTGCATGCGTGTGGGGCAGATTTCACGATTTACCAAAAACAATGGTTGACTTTTCAGTCTAGCGCCCCTAATGGAAGTTAGAATAAAATATAAATATACACATTTATAATGTTTTTGTGTTTTAATAAGGTCACTGCTGATTCTGTAGGCAAGTAAATCAATTTCTATATGGACAAAAAAAAAAAAGAAATTTACCTAGTGCTTTTCATAAGTGGAGGACCCCAACGACCATCATCTTGAAACACAAACTCTATTATATTTGCTAGGAGTGGAAAGTTTTTTAACACAAAATTTCCTTTATAACCATCTGACTACTGGACAACCACATTAGATTTAGCTTTCTGCTGAAGGTGCTAAACTACAAAAAAGTGGTCTATTGCTGGACAAATATCTAAAATCATAATATATATTTGAGTTCTTTAGGTAACCTATTTACACATTATCTAAAGCCCTGGGTTACCGCAGGATGTTCAGGATGAGGGTGAAGTTTGCTCTGCTCTCTGTCTGTCTGCATATATGATGATGCAAAACGTTTTCACTGGAAGCTGATCACAAATGTGACGGCAGTGCATAAAAAGCAAAAAAAAAAAAAAAAAAGTAATATCACACACAAACTTACACCAGGGGTGTAGAATCGTCAAGCCACCTAATATGACCAACAATTTTATTTATTAGAGCTATGTAGCAGTCAATGTGTGAGCTTTCCACCAAGATCTGGTGTGCTAAAATGCTGAGCTCCATTAAAAAAAGATTGAAGGTGGCATTATTTTAAGGGTGCTAAAATTTAGATAAAAACTCATTTAATAAGGTGACCCAAAGAAGTTAACATTCTCAGGAAAAAAAAAATATTCATATTAACTAAAGACTACACTTGGCATGCACGCTCAACATATATGAGGTAACTTTATTCTAACAAAAATTACAATGCTAACTTTTTAAATGTAATTTAATTGGGCCTTTCAGGGTCCTTTCACATTATATTGTATCTTAAGGAACATACAAGTTAATGTCCTAACTGATATTATTAATGAGATTTTCTAATTACATTTCACAGCATTTGGCAGACATCCTTTTTCAGAGTGACTTACAGAAGTCTGCATCAATAAGTACTGGATAGTGCTAGCTAAGAGTAACATCAGTCAAAACATTTTTATTTCATCATTATAAATTTTTGGGAAGTCCAAGAGGCACAAACTTCCTGAATGGGACCCCTTAGTACTGATGCACAGGGGACTTGAAACACTTCAAGCCAAACTGGTTATCAGGAAATACGGGTTTACAAATGGAACCACACATACAACTACAGTAGGAGTCAAAACTTTCAACTACAATGACCAAAAAAAAAAAAGCTCACTGCTATTAAAATACAGTGCCAACAAAAGTTACTGGACTAACAAAAAATACAAGACACATCCAGAACGTAATAGAGCTGTCTTTATTCACGTTTCATACATAAACAGAGAAACACTGAATTTACAGGAGGGATTTTTTTAAGACATGTTGGTTTACTGAGGACATAAAAGAAATGAATCCACTCAACCCACCTTTTATTTATTTATTTTTATAAAATTGCTCTTGGTAAAATTTTGCAATTTATATTGCCTTTTGTTTATCACCTAGTAATCAAATAACTTGGCGTGGAATGTCAGTTAATTTGCTTTGCACTGCTTAAAATCTGAACACATTGTGAAATTCAGTCAAATGTTTTCAAGCTTTTATTTAGATAAATCCCTTTAAATTCTGTAGGGAAAATCCCTAATGTCAAGCAACTTACCTTCTTTTTTTTTCTAAAGTAGGAACAATAAATTCTGCCATCTCTAAATACATGCATAGAGCAATTTATTGCCAAAATATTCATGCAATTACAGACTTAATTATAGTTGTAATACACCAGTGTTTGTGATCACCCCATTAGAAAATGTGACTGTGAAAAATCATATCAGATAGATAGCAATCAATGAGAGCTCTTCAGGGCAAGGAACAAATGCAGAGTCATTGTGTTTTTACACAATTGTTTTCTGGATTGGCTAGTATGTGCCAGTGCAATGAATAATAGATTTAATTCACTAAAAACTTTAAAAAATAATAATAATAATTTTGTTTTATAATGTACCTGTTCACTGGCAGAAAGACATTTATATGAGGTAACAGATTCATCAGGTATTATTCTTATTATTCTTACACAATTTTCCATTTACTCCAAATACAATCAGCCAAAGCATGTTCGGTGTCTGAAATGGTTCTCTTCATTTTTGTACTCAAATACAACTGTTAAGTAATGAGAATCGGTTTCATTCCATCCCGAAACTTTATAAATCTTCAATAACTGGCTTCAAAGAACATTTTACGAGCTACATCATCAAACACAGGCTTCTGAAAGATCACATATCTGCTATAGCACCATTATATTTTTCAATTTCTAAAAGTATTTTCACCTTGAAAGTAGCATTGCTCATGTATCTTAAAGCCTATTCAAAATGCCACCAAGAGAAACTATGATGAAGGAACTGCTAAAAATGAAAAATTGCATGTTTATCTCAAACAAAATCATGTCTCACAATTTTTGGCATTTCTACAAACAAGCAAACAAATAAAAAGGAATATTTGTATTCAAATTCAGCTGTGATTTTTGTTTTGTTCTGTGATAACAGAGCTGTTATCTGATCTGTTATCTTTTGTTTGAGATAACGCATAGGCCAAAACCTCTTAGTCATTCATCAACATGGGGAGAATTAGAGAGAGAGAGAGAAAAAAGAAAAACGAGAAAAGTGTGTTGATCTTCACAAATCATGCAACGGGTATAAAAATAATTACAGGCCTGAAAATACCCATATAAACTGTCAGGGTTATTTAAGGTCAAAACCAAACAGAGCTGCAATGATCTTGCTTGGAAGAAGATGCAACTGTATTTAACCCCTGACACACAGTGAGGTGACTGCTTACGGTTCTATTTAGAAAGAGAGATCACGACTAGAAGTCTGAGATGATGTCAGCATTGTAGGGTCACCAAATCTCCAAATTAGACACCACCTCCATGACAACATAATATTGGGAAAGCAACCACAGTAAAGCATTTTCTTTCATCTAACAACGAATAGAAAAAAGTGCCCAGAGTTCAGTAGATACTAATGGAACTTTAATGGAACTGGGGAGGATGGTCAGCATGAACAAAAATTAGAGTTTTCTGGGAAATCTCAATGTGGGTTGGGAGTAAAAAAAAAAACAAAAAAAAAAAACAACGTTATTTTAAAGACTGGTTATACATAAATCTCTGCTGTTAAGGGCAACCATGTTAGGACACACATTATTAAAACTTCATGAAATATATTTAGATGAAAATTTTGGCAAAAAAAACTGCAACTTGGTCATAGTTTCATCTTACAGTAGGACAATGAGGTGTAACATTGTCCAAATCTGAACAAAAATTATTCAATGAACACAATCAATTTTCTGGCAAGACTTGCCTGTTCCTGGAGCTACACTCTATTGGTAGGCTGTGGATTGAGCCAAAGAGGAGCATCCATGAGCAACAAGACCATGGAGGATCCAGACAGATTCTGTATTTAAAGAGCATTAGAGGTGACGACTAGCAATAAATAAATAGGAAAAAGATAATGCTTTTTGATCTTCCTAAAATTAAATGTTAGATTTCTGTTTAGTGAGATCAAGCTAATTAAACTATTGTTTGATGACCCCCAGGTGAATTAAATAACAATTATCAATTATAGAACTGTAAACAGGTGACAGGATCTTGGGCATCCAAAGCTCATTTATGCCTGTGAAGAGAAAAGGCAAGCCTGTGCAGCTCAATCCCACAAAATGCTAATCCAGCACAAATTTCTGAAATGGTTAATACTGGCCATGACACAAAGGCATCAGAACACTCAGTGCATCACAGTTTGAGCCAGCAAAGAATTTAAGGTTGCTGATTCAACCTCCAAATTCCCCAGATCTCAATCCGATCGAGCATCCATGGGATGTGCTGGATAAATAAATCCATTCCATGGAGGCCCCAACTTGCAACTTAAAGCATTTTCTGTTGATATCCCGGTGCCAGACACCACAGCAGGCCTCAAGGGGCCAGAGCAAATGGGGAACCTAAAACCTAGGTCGTTTTAATGTTATGATGGATCGGTATACAGTAGGTACATGATCTTGATTTACAGGATTTATAATTCAAACATGTATCTGTTATGTTTCTGCCTACACTGTAGTGTATCCACGATTTTGTAATCTCTAAACTCTTAAACAAAATAACAGTACAATTATTATTTTTTTTATTCATGCTCATTCATTTATAATACGACATGGGTTTTCCTTTCAGAGTTTACTGTAAAGGATTAAATATATAAGACAATCATTGCTGATATTCAGTTATGAAATGAGATTGTTAAAAGCTCTTTGGAGAGCAGCTGTGATTTTAAAATTGCCAAGCAGGGTCAAGTGGTGTGAGCATGAACAATCAGCGGTACTGCATTATTTACCTGGTGGAGTGATTTTTGTTCTTTTGTTTTTACAGACTTAAGTGCTGTCCATCAGCAAGTATGAGTCATTAAGTAAAGATAGCAGGGTTTTTCTATACTTCATTTACATGCCTGGCCAAAAAAATAAAAATAAAAAAAATACACTTAAAGATTTTTGTTCACCGGCCTTCGCTGATCTTAAACAACAATGTAGTGGGCAACTTATGTGGAAATTATTCCTCATGCTCCCAGAAACACACTTTAAGGTAAGAGAAACTCCAAAAATGTGATAACCTGGTCATTCGGTACATTCAGGTCATCAGCTGACTTCATTTATTGCCACATAACGTTGCTAAACCTAGACCTGACCAACTGAAGCAACCCCAGATCATGGACACTGTTTCCAGAGGCTTGTACAGCGAGCACTAGGCATGATGGGTGCATTGCTTCCTACGCTTCCCTTTTCACCCTGACACGCCCACTAACTAATAACCCTGATTAGTCTCAGCTTATTTTTAAATAGCCACACAGGTGTTTAGTATCGATCATGTGAGTTCTCATCAGTGTGTGTGCATGGAAACACTCATACAATACCTACTGTGTTTATGCTGCAACCTCACCAAATGTTTAAGTGATCTTTGATCAGTCTTTTTTTTTTCTTTTCTTAATGACCACATTTCTTCTATGAGGTTGTCATTGAGTGGTTACCTAAATTGCAGACATTGTATATTTGGCAAAAATGGAAAATTGTGCAAATTTTCTATTTTCACTCAAAGTTGTTTTTAAGTTTTTTTATGGGGTGTTGTCTCATTACTGACATACACACATTAGGCACACAGAAAAAAGCACACAATATAAAATAAAAACAAAACATTACTTTAGAAACACTTGCCTGTGACAATCTGATGACTTGTATGTGAGAGGAAAACAAATTTGACATGGGTGCTCTAAACATGATGAAAGTGTTCATTTAAAATCATACATTCTTTACAGTATTACTTACCTGTTTGTGTAACTTACCTGTATTTAATGTATAGTATCAGAGTTATCTACAAATGCTTTTAATAATACAAATACATATATAAACATTTTGGCCAGGGATCAAGACAGGGCAGTAGAGTAATAGCAGAAATTGTGGAAAATTTGGAGTACTATATGTCCCTACTAGATTATTTATTAGGAGCTTGTTTCTTGCCTTTATCTGCAAGAATGGTCACTTGTACGAAACAAGAGTGCGAAAAAAGACAGGAAATGTGTGCGAACACTTAGGGAAAAAAGAAAAAAAAAAAACGGTACAGCGGAAAAAAACGATAGTCAGATCAGTCGATGTTTTATTGAATCGGTAGGAGAGACAGCGACTGCTAGCACATAACTGAATTTTGTTGCTAAAGTAACCACAGCAAATCGACTTGCGGTCGGATACCTGTTAAAGAGCTTACCCATTTAAGAAGACATCGGTTTGCATCCACAGTTGAGATATATACGCTTTCAGAGGTACATTTTAACAAAAGGGTGTTTACAGAAGGAACGTAGGAGACACCAGAACACGTAGGGTTGGCTACAATATTTGAGGTTTGGTAACTGTTTTTAATCACAAGCAGATCCAGTGTATCGAGATGTTAGAACGTCTTGAATATCAAGAAAGTCTGTGTGCACGATTAATGGGCTGGACACAATTTTATAGGAGCATTACCGATTACGTTGTGGTAGTTTTTGTTTTATGAAGCGGATGGTCGAGTTTCCCCCGAGTTTCCTTTAGTTGACGCTGCTTTTTCCTAGAAGACGACGTCGTTTCCAAGCGCTGTGTGTCGAGTCGATGTCGTGCTCGGGGCGGCTGTTAAGATGCGATTGGATGATCATGTTCCCCAACTCTGACCACTACCACATAATTTAAACACATCCTCCCTGTTCCTCCACTTTCTTTCTTACGCAAGTCACAACTATGGAATGCAACATAGCTAGGTCATGTATCAAAGCCATCCATAAGAATGTTGTAAATCCTCAATTTAGAGGCCTACTTTCCTTAACCATGCAAGTCTATGTTTTAAAAGGATTGAATGAAATCACACATGCCTATAAGTTGTAAAAATATGTAACCATGCTGGTGTGGGCTAGGGTTAATTTAAATAAGGAGCATGTTAAGCTCCTGGAAAACAAAAAAAAGAATATCATCAATGATAACGCACTTATTAGTACTAGGCAGTCCCTCACAATCTAGACTGACACACATGCAAAACATTCTACTTCAATTAAAAAAAAATAATAATAATTATGAAAGATCTAATTCAAATTCATTGCGAAAAGATAAACTCTAAATGGAAAACACCTACATCCTTTATACATTATAAAAAATCCTGTCCGAATTCTGACGTAAATCAGCATTTAACAATTTTCTAATATGCTAACAAATACGCTTAACAGAAAATTAACTGCGCTATACCCATTGTGAAAATTAGCTACAAGCGTCATGGAATATTTCCTAATTCCTGCAGATACGTCCCTGTTTATTAGCTTGCCTTATACAAAAAGGGAGACACATAGACTTTCTGAACAAAGCAAACTTAGTAGCCACGGCCAAAGCCGTTGCTGTACTTGTCCTCCATGTAATCATCTTTATCAAAGCCTGAGCCGAGCGAATAACGCTGATAGCCGGAGGCCGCGGCAGAGGACGGGGGAGGAAGTGCGGAGGCCGAAGCACCACGAGCATAGCCGCGCATGTAGCTAGGAGGCGGTGGCGGTGGGGGCGGCGGAGGCAGCAGAGACCGACGATTGCCCAGAGGGCTGCGCTCTCGGTAGTACCGAGGTGCAACGGGAGGTGAGGGGGGTCGCTGCGGAGGCGGAGGACGCCGCTCATAGGGGTCCCGGTCGTAAAAATGCGAGGCGGCGGCATACGGGTCGTGGCGACCACCCCTCTCGTATGCTTCGCGGTCATAGTAGGAGCGGGGAGGCGGCGGCGGAAGTGGTGGCGGCGGAAGACGACCCCGAGGCGGATAGAAATCGCCGAGTGGAGGACGTGGGGGCAGGTAAGGAGGATGGTGCGGATAGTGATGGGGAGGAGGTGGGAAATAGTCATCTCCTCTGCTATTTTTGGCTTGATTACTGCGAGAGAGGGACACAAAGATTTTCTGACCCTCCAATTTTGTATGATTAAGCTCCCTGATGGCCTCCAAGGCCTCATTTTCCCTTTGCATATGAACAAATGCATAATTCTTCACAATATCACACTCCACCACCTTGCCATATGGCTGGAAGAGCTCCTTGATTTTCGAGGCCGTGACACCCTCAGGCACGTTGCCCACGTAGATCTTGGTGGCGTTGCGCACCTTGGTAGTCGCGTACTCGACGGTGATTCGCGAGCCGTTGAGAACATGCTTGTGCAAAGCGGCGACGGCTTTCTGGGCCGCTTCCTCCTCGTCCATGTGCACGAAGCCGTAGTTCTTCAGGATGTCACAGTCGGACACGACACCGTGCTGTTCGAACAACGCTCGCAGTTCAGCTTCCGTGGTGGCCGAAGCTACGTTACCAACAAATATCTTGACCATTTTTACGGATGCTGGAACGATGAGATTCAGAACAGGCTAAGCAGGTTCCTTGGCAACGGCACACAGTCCCTAAAAAGCAAAAAAAAAAAAAAAAAGATGACAGAAATAACATTAAACTTTCACCAAACGAAAGAGATTCTTCTGAGAATCTTCTGAGATTGTTGTGCGGTTTTAGGCTCAAACCAGGAGGTGTTGATTAATCTTCTCTAAAATCGACCCATTCATTTATTGTGGGAGCCAATGTTTTAAGAAAAAAAAAATCTATTGTTTAAAAGTATGTGCATCCCTCAGAACCATAGTTCTGCTTTGACATTAAACAGACATTAGTGCGGTCATTACTTTTTATATAAAAATCTATCTATCTACATATATATATATATATATATATATATATATATATAAATAAATAATGATACAATGACAGTGTAATGGATATCCAGCTCTGTTGATGACGTCACTGGGTGACTTCTTGAGCATGGATTGGGTACTCCCCCTCACCCCCCTGGAAAGAAAGAAAAAAAAAAAAAAGAGCTGGCACCACAGGGTTAACTGCACGTTTTTTCTCCACAAAATGGCCGAACACTTGACTCGATATTTTTTTGTCATATCTCACACCATTAAACGAAACAGGCAGCTTTCTCATAAACAAAAACTTAAATAAATTTATTCCACGTCGTCTCCTCACACAGTTAAACGGCTACATCTCGGCTAGCATAACATCTGCTATTGTGCTTTAGCTAGCCTTAAAGTGTTACCTACAGCCTGCCCATCAGAATATACAAAATATACTGCATATACAGACTCTCACTACCTTTTACAATCTGGTTGTTAAAATGAACAAACGTTAATTAAACATACATGAATGACAAACAAACATTCTACGTTAGACAAATTCCAGCTAGCTTAGCTATTTAGCTAATCTTTCAATAAATTCAGCAACATAACCGTATACATGTGTGCATGCCAGAATTATAAGGAAATCCTGTGCATGTTTAATAGTAACAAAATTAAAACGTTTAGGAGATAAACACTTACCGCGAAGGCAAGACTACAACAAATTCCCACTGGTTCCTTCTTGTTGTCAGGATTTCATTAACTGGATGGATGTGAATCTAATTTCAAATAAATCGATTCACCGTTCACAGGCTTCATGACGTGGAATCGACACCTCCGCTTTGATTTGGCTCAACCTCAGATATTCAACGATACATATATACATATAGGGTTAGGGAGGCATAAAAAGACCATTATTATTATTAATTATTATTATCAGAATAATAATAATATTGTCATCATCTAAATTGAATCATTGAGTCAAATGTCCCAGAGTCGACTCTAAGTCGACTCCCAAATCTCCGGAACCGTGGTTCTCTAGCTCGTGGTGAGTGATTGCTTGCATTTGACTATCGCTCCCTAGTGGTGGCCCTCCTCATCTGCATCAAGTGAAATGTATTGTTGTAAATCATCTAGATGCTGTTGTTTTAATTATATATATGTTTATGTTATATATGTTTTTTAACAGAAGTTAAAATACAGTTTTGAAGTAGAAAAAGCAGAATGCTAGAAATACTTTCGCTGCCTCTGCTTGTTTATAAACTATATTATGTAGCCCCGCTGTATCGCAGTTTCCGTAGTGTAGTGGTTATCACGTTCGCCTCACACGCGAAAGGTCCCCGGTTCGAAACCGGGCGGAAACACAGGATTGTTTTTGGTCCCCCTCAATTTTTAGTTTATGTTTTTAAAATATTAGGTCCGAATTTTGGCAAAAGCTATCAACTACAAATAAAAAAAAGGAAACTCATTACTTATAACTCATTACTCAATAATTACAAGTTATTGCTATATAGTACTATATTCCTTTATGTTGAAATATCCATATTGTCACAAGTCATTTTTTTTAAATAGCTTTTTACTTGATCTTCATTAAGGGTAAGCACATTTTACAGTGGGGTAAGATGTAAAAAAGTTGTAGCATTTTTAAGTGGTTCTACTTTTCTATCTATAGTATGTTTTTGGTTGCCATGGTTTCCATGCTAAGGCCAGGCGAATTCCTCTCAGTAGTCCGTCCTCTCTGCGGCCACCTCGGCAACCCTCCCAGGCAGTTATTCTGAGTCCTGAAACACCAGTGTCAAGAGGACAGACCTATATTCTGGAAATGGATTTAACATGATAAGTTTGTATGGACAATTTGCAGCCTTTGGCCCAATTATGCGTTTCATTAAAAACTCCTCTACGACCGGTAACCTGGACTGTGCATAGTACAGGATAAAAACTGTTGGTGAAGTTGCAGACTTAGTAAGACATTATCCACAGAATATTTTTTTTTCTTCTCAAATATTTTCCTTCTCACCAGAGGGGCTTTCAGGAGAGGCTTTGTAGATTTCAGTTTCTCATTTATTTTTAATGAAAATTGGTTGGAACTTAGCTGTTTCATTTTAATGCGTTGAAAGCAATCTAAACCATATCCATAAATTAGGACAAACATGACAAAGATGACAAAGATGGCACCTTGTACAAGGAGGGAGAATAACCCCGGCCTGTGGGAGCTGACTCACTGCAGTGTCGAAAAAACATTAGTTCACAAATCTCTGCCTGCAGGATCCTAGGTGGTCTGTGTATAGTCTCGAGAAAATGACTGACAGAAGACACATCCAGACATGAACAAGACATTCTTGACCTAAGGTAATTTTTCCTCAGGAACTTTATGAGCTCTTGCTAAGGCTAAGACTTAACCCATTTTTTTTCCCTGCACTATGCAATGTCCAGGTCTGCATGGTCATGAGATATTATGTTGTGGCCATGACTTAAGAACATGTGGTAATAAGAGCATTCATGTCCCATATTTGACGGGATGATTTTTGTTTTGGAGTTATGCTGTGTGTCAGTGAGTAAATAACGGGTAATCATACAGAATATCTATAGAAACAGTTATAAACCAAATCAATTCAAAAGTCTGTAGTTCCCCAGAGCCTAAAAGCTATGAGGTTATTATACAGTATTACCCCAATGTCACCAAAGGCTCTCTGTAGAAATCGAAGCTATTTATTGACACAATCTTTACACAAATGATATGATTTAAGGTCTATCAGTTGAGGTTTTAATTCATGATTCTCATAAGTGCATGTCCAAGTAACCCATCACACCCTTTTTTTTTTTTTTTTTTTTAAACATAAGCATTATTCTAGAGAACCTTCCAGAAGAACAACCATCTCTGCAGCACTCCACTAATCAGGCCTGTATGGTAGAGTGGCCAGACGGAAACCACTCCTCAGTAAAAGGCACATGATAGCCGTCTGGAGTTTGCCAAAAGGCACCTGAAGGGCTCTCAGACCATGAGAAAGATTTTTTTTTGTTGTTGTTGAAGCACCTTTGGCACCAATTACAGCCTCAAGTCTTTCTGAGTATGATGCTACAAGATGGTGATTCGTAATTTCTTCTATTTACAGATGATGGAGGACTCTGTGCACATTGGGACCTTCAATGCTGCAAAAATTTTCTGTCCCCTTGCTCAGATCTGTGCCCCGATACAATCCTGTCTAAGAGGTCTACAGATAATAACTTGGACTTCATGGCTTGGTTTGGGCTCTGACATGCACTGTTAACTGTGGGACCTTTATATAGACAGGTGTGTGCCTTTCCAAATCATGTCACATCAACTACATTTACCTCAGGTGGACTCCAATGAAGTTGGAGAAACATCTCAAGGATAATAAGCAGAAACAGGATGCACCTGAGCTCAATGTTGAGTGTCATGGCAAATGCTGTGAATACTTATGTACGTAATTTTTTGCATTTTTTTATTTGTAATAAATTTGCAAAGATTTCTAACAAACTTCTTTCACGTTGTCATTATGGGGTTTTGTTTGTAGAATTTTGAGGCAAATAATGAATTTAATCCATTTTGGAGTAACAAAATGCAAAATGGGGGCAAAATGTGGAAAAAGTCAACCATTGCGAATACTTTCCGGATTCACTGTATATTGAAGATAAAAACAATCTGCAAAAATATATAATAATTTGAGGGATGCAAGATGAGTACTAGAACACATCAAGTTGGTGCTTGGAATTTTTGTGTCTGTCTGTGCATGCATCATGTAAAAACTACTCAACAAATTTTAATGGGGATTTCCCAGGTGTATTTGGCTGAGCTTGAGGTAAAATAGAGGCTTTGTTTCATCACAATCAGCCCTTGGGAAGAGAATTTAAATAGAAAACACCCTTATATTATAAAAAATAAATAAATAATTAATCATCGACCTTGAACAAATCATTAGTTCATCTCAAAATTCAACAAATGGTGCTGTACATTTTTTAATATGCGTTTGAGTGTGCAATTGAAATCTACTTAAACTCGATTCACACCTTCATTCTGCGCATTTTACGCTAAGGAATTATACGCCAACGTATTGGAATTTTAATTAAAAAATTCAACAGATTCACATTTTTTTACACACGATTGTGAGAGTGCAATTAAATTCTATGTGAACGAAGTCACGGGCACATCGAGTTTTTGAATAAAACAATTCATATCCAGCTTCATAAATGAAAACCAATTTGACTAGCATAGTTAGGTAATGATATAGCATTTCTTTAGTAATTAATACAATTTACTTACTACATGCCACACCTTATACTATAAAACATACACACACAAAAAACTTGCAAAACAAGAGACAACAAATCATTCAACTTTTTTTTTATTCTTATAATATAATCTTCTCCAGAAAAAAAGGCAACAAAACACAGACTCATTCCAGTGCAGCACATTGAAACCAACCAGCAACTCTTAATTACACTACAATCCACCAATAATTACTTAATTGGCCCTTAATTTGTTTTTTTTTTGTTTTTTTTGAGATATGACCCGTGCAGCAGGAAGAGAAATAAACCTATTTGGGCTTAGAGTGCTGAAAGCTGATCCACCTTCGGAGCACTGAAGGTTCAAGTCTGCACTTTTCCAGATCAGATCAGATCAGACCAGACCAGATCAGACACATTACTGTGATGTACACGTAAGTGTAAAGGCTGAGAATGTGAACCACAGCAAGATGAGTGAATATTCAGATTCCACTATGGCTCTAATAAAGTGTGCGTAGTACTTCAGTCTCAGTTACCCATCACTAAGCGTGCTGTACATTCAGTGTCAGAACCACCAATCTACCTCTCTGTTCATAAACAGTAATCTGGAACTGGAAGTAAGAAAATCAAGTAACGTTGGGGATGGGGGATTACAGCGTGTTGAGACAGTTGCTGGTTTTCGAGTTTGTAGTATAAGAATAACCAGCAAACACTTTTCAGTTCAATAATTACATAAAGTCCTTCCTCCATCACTATACTGTTTGAACAGAGCAAGGAGAAACCACAAAACTGGAAACAAAACAAAATCGCCACAAATAAATGATGACAACAAAATACAGGTGTGTGTGGGGAGGGTGATGTGGGGACAGAAAACCCAAACCAAGGAAACACCTCCCACCAAAAAAATAAAAAATTTAAATAAAATCAAGGCGGCCCTCAAAACATCTATACACACACGCCAACCTCTCCCGCCCGACTGTGCTAACCATCCTGCATAATTTACAATCTTTAATCTCTTCACTGTCCCCGCTTCTGATGGCGCCACTTTGTCCATCTTCTCCTAACGCACATCTGGGCTCCAGCTCTCTCATCTGCCAAAGTTAGGTTTTTAGCTTCATTCCCAAATCACATCATTTCAATGCTCACAGCTTAAGCTCGTTGGCGATCTTGGAGGCGATGTTCTTGAAGGCGATGGAGGTGCCCGATATGCGTTTGAAGCGCACGCCGTTGAGGGAGAGGCGTGGCAGCTTGCACACCTCCATCTCCCACTGGACGAAGTCGTCGTGCGAAGGATTCCCTGACTTGCAGAGCAGCATGAAGCGTTCGCGGAGATCGTAATCGCAGTTGTTGGAGTCCAGGACTTTCCGGATCTCCTTCATCATCTCGTTGGGCTCCATGGACGAAGTGGTCTTCATGCTCCAGGTGAAGCGCAGCGAACGCGGCTTGACATCCTTGGAGGACTGGGTGGAGGACGGCGTGCTGGACACTGGAGAGGAGGATGACACCGAGTCCCTGTTTTCATCCACCGTTGATCCCTGGGTGCCTTTCTCCTGCTTTTCTGCAGTGCTCAACATGGGTCTTAGGTAGAGGTGATGAGAGGAGACAAAGGACATGATGAATGCACGGAGAACAGATTGGAAAAAGACACAGTAAACGTAACGTGATTTAGGACTGCACAACTTTCTCCACTGAATCAAAGTTCACATACTTAAAAGAATACATACATTACACCATTTGAATTGTAAACGGGGAAACATGATACAATTGCAAAATAAAATGTGACATTATGATGCAGAGCTACAATGCAGTCAAACCACTTTGGCATCCTTTTTACAAAAATGAATGAAATTAATAAAAACAAAAAGAAAAACTAAAGAAAAGAAAAACAAGCATACACTAAAATCATTAAGCTGACTAGTAATAAAGCTTATCTATTGTGAATAAATGGGTGAAATTTAATAATCAACTCTGCAAGTCTCTAGATCCAAGTCCAACCCACAATTCAATTTCTAATTCATTAAAAGGTTTTAGAAATGATTAATTAAGACTTAGGGACAAATTAGGAGCTATAACCAATCACACCCAATGTATTGATCATGTTTAAACATTGTAATGATCATTACTTAATTGATGTCCTCACCTGCTGGCCTCATCTCGACCCTCTCCCTCATACGGGCTCCTCAAAGAAAACCGGCACAAGTTTAGTCTATTAATCACTTCTCATGTTCATGTTACTGGCCATTAAACAAAACTAATATCTGTATTACTAAACCTCTGGCTACATCCTCCTGCTAAGATTTTTCAAATAATAATAGATTTGAATAATATTAAAGTACCACTGAACTTAAGCGGATAGTTTGCGTAACAATAGATTGTTAGAAACTTAAAAGGGTGGACGCAAGCCCTAAAAATTAAAACAAAAAATCTTACAGTGGAATGTACAGTACTGTGCAAAAGTCATAGGCACCGTATTATCTTTTTATATATTTATTATACGGAAACAAACAACAACAAAAAACTGATGTACACTCCTGGGTTTTGCTTGAAAATATAAAGCAGAAAGTGTGACAAAGTGGCCAGACGAACTCAGAAGACGTATTCTCCAGCACACTCAGTAAAACCTAACAGCCGTTTAACTTCTCAAATCTGCATCTAACCCTACTGATTATTAATTTTATTCAAAAGAGTTTTCACACCAAATGTTTATTTTATTTCTCTTTAGTGTGCTTTGTAGAAGTTTTTTATATGGCAACTGTTGCACGTTTCCAAGACTTTTGCACAGTACTAGAAGTAAAACAGCTGTTAGATTTTACTGAAGGTGCTGGAGAATATGCCAGAGTTCTTATGGTAACTTTGTCACATTCGCTCCTTTCTATTTACAAAACCCAGGAGCTTACATTAGGTTTTTATTTTATGTTTTTTGGTTTACATCCGAAATCTGGTCTGTCATGTAAAATGTTGCTTTCTTTACAGTAGAATGTTTGTATAAATAATAAATGTTATTTATTTATTCATTTTTAAAGTATGTTTGGAAACAGTGAATGGTTTTGAACACAATAATAGATATATAGCAGACTGTTTGTACAAAAGATAAGTTTTAGTTCCTAAAACTTTTGAACAGTATTGCATATCACTCACAATCAATCAATTAAAAATATAAATATATTTATTGGAATTTAAAATAAATTTGCATCTAACTTGGATGAAGTAAAAGTGACTTGACTGTCATTGATTATGGTCTGATATGTAAATTTGTACTTGACATTAAAATATAGAACTTTTAGCTATTGAACAAATATAATGTTACTGATGACCAAAACTGTGCTTATCATTAATGTTTTTTTGTTTTTTTTTAGCTTTTCATTATCAGTTTATGGTTTCAAAAAAGTGTGTTTGTGTGTGTGTGTGGGGGGGGGGGGGACACTTATCACAGCATACCACAAATTAAGACTAAGTTACAAAGACGTGTTGGTTTACTAGCCGACTATCTGTTATTTTTTTTCATAATAGGATTCAAATTAATACAAACTGTTTAAAATTGTATGTTCAATGGTACTTTGATATTACACCCACATTGAGAATATCGATCAACCAATTTTAATAGGTTATAGGTTAATCTTACTTTAACAAGAATGTTGATGTACTACAACTTTAAAAACTTATCAAGCTCTAGACATTTGCTTCAACAGTGAATTTAAATAAGCATTAGCAGGCTTGGGAACGAAGAGAATAAAAGGGCAATAAATATATCAGCACATAAATAGCGTTGGTGAACCACTTCCATTTCCTCATGGCAGAGATCGGGGAAGCGTAAGCCAGAAAGCGTTGCTGCAAAAGTCCCTCCACCACATATCCCGTAGAGCCTCCTTCTCTCAAAGCCTTCAACCTTCAAGGAGTAGCGCACACCCTCCCCTTCACTCGATTACATTTTATATGCACGACAGGCACACATTATGTTTCTGGAGTTAGTTTAATCTGGTTATATACCTCCCTAAAGAATTTTATTTTTTTTATTTTTTTTAAATATGTGGTCGGTGGCTTCGAATAGCTTTATGTCGATTTTCAAGGATCAGTCGTTCTATTCGCTGAATGTTCACGACCAACAATGTTCAGAATAACATGCAGTGGGTTCCGAGCCACAGAGCCCGAGATCATCATTCACAAACGTACAGCCTACTTTAAAACGATTGCACCATTCAAATGTTTTACTGAGACTAAGAGTCTGTAAATGTCAAAAGTCAAACCTTCATTCATGAGAAGTTCTGTTACAAGTCCAGGTTTGTCTTAAACACCCTTTGTATTATTAGAATACCACAGTACTGTCGTTTTCTCTAATCTGATTGGTCATAATGCATTCAAATCACATGTTTACACTAAGGGGTTTTCAGCGTCAGCGGTTTGTAAAGCTCCTTTCTGATATTTTTTTTTGCTTTCTGTTCTCTAAACCCCTCACGTCATGCACACTAGGTGATCAGCTCAGATGTGAACAGCTGTGACACACCTGGCATTATGGCCGTGTCTTTGGTGACCACTCGCATTTCATACATTGTTTTCTCTGGAGAAAGGCTGTCAGGAACATCAATTAGTCGTCTTTAAATTTCAGACAGAGACGTTTTGAATCTTGAATCTTGTGGTTGTTTGAATTTTAATATTGTGGTTAGCTGACGAAGCTAAAATGAACAAGAGATGAGATGACGACTGAAGCTATGAAAAGCTTCTGCTTTTATGCCTGCCGATAAAGCGCTGCCTTTATCTGTCTTTCAAACTGTCTCGTATGTATAACGTATTTTCCAATAAGTTGGTTCTTTATCGCTTTTTGAAACGCATTTAATGTATTACACACTCTGTATCGAAAGAAATGACTATTTACTTCACATGTCTTGCATTATTCTTACCTAAATGTGTTTGGCAGGTGTATAATAAATGTGTATAAGGAGGCGCAGTGAGGTGCGTGCATACTGACTCCGAGAGGGTGAGAAGGCGAATGAACCCAGGGCGGACAAGACGAGGCCAGAACACAGGGGAAAAAAAAGCAGTGTATCAGCTCCCAAACAGATGGTTTAGTTCAAGCCATTAGGACACTTCAGTAATAGATTTGTCAGCATTTTCATCTGAAGCATGTGACCTGAAGGAGTCAGTGACTGTAGTTACTTAACTGCATTGTAGGAGATTTGCATGAAAACAGCACAGACTATGGCACAGGGAGAACTTTTCACCAGGTTGGAGGCACAGCAAACAATGACCGGAGTCAATAGCCCCAACAAAAGGGTGAGATGTGAATGGAAAGGGATCAGAGTTATTCACAAAGGGAGGAGAAGCGAGGGAAGGAGGAAAAGACTGGAGAAGGAGCGAGCTGGGCAATGGGCGCAGGGCATTAGTGACAGGCAAAAAGATGTACAATATATCCAGAAAAAAAAAAAAAACATCTCTTGCATTGAAAGACGACAGAAGGAAAAAAAGAGCGTACATAAAGGAGTTTTTGCGATGAGTCAAGGGTTATTGTGTTGCCTACCTTCTGGGGAATCTGAATGAGAGATTTCTATAAAGGGGGGAAAAAAGGTAGGGAAGAAAAAAATGTATTCTGAATTGTGAAGATTAAAAACAGAAAATATGGAAAAAAAAAACATAATTATTAAGACAGACATAAAATCCCAGGTGGCCTGTCAGGTGAACTGAGCTGGCATGAGGGCAATTAACTGGGTTAACTGGAGAGAGGGCACAGAAGATATTAAGCAATGATGTTATCACAGCTGGATTTAAGTAGCAGTTAATAAAAATATATTAATTGTGAACATTAGGATTTTTTAATGGGTTTACAAAGATTAATGAGATTAAAAGGGGGTGGGGTTCATGGTCATGTTTAGATCCATTATGGCATTTCTCACAGTGAAACCCATCCCTGCTCCATCACTACGAGGGATCAGTTCTTAGCCACAGATACATGTGCCACTCCAAACCAGCTTGTCCTGAAAGAAGGGAGTAACTGCAAAGTCAACAGGCCAGACGGGAGAACGCCAATGGAAGATGATCCCATTCATACAATAACGATCCGGCAAAACGTGTTAAACACCTTGAAAGGATTTAACCAATATTTCTCTCTTATACGTGGAGACAAACTGTGCTAGTACTGACCTGACTTTAAAATAAGGTGATAAAGACCTCCATTGTGAAATACTGTTTTTAAGATGCCCTTGCCACTAAAAAACAGTGTTGTCTACCTTTCTTTATATACTGTAGATATGGAATGGAAATTCTACTCTAATTCTTGATGAAGGTTTCACTTGGGGCAATTCAGCTATGTAATGGCAATCGATATGATGTTGCGGATTCTCCAAACGAGCTTCGTGCCCCGACTCCTTGACGAGGATACAGATGGTCCTGAAGGTCTTGTCGCCCTCTCCGTTTTATTTTTTTAATTATTTATTTATTTATTTATTTATTTAACAGCCTAAGAGATTCCCTGCAACAGCCTGCAATGTCGATTCATTCCTCTGGGAGAAAAAATCCCTAATTTAACCTCAGCGCAGGAGGGTTTCAAAAGTATTCAAGTTAATAATGAACGTCTGGGTTCAGTTGTTCTTTCGCTTCTACTATTTTATTTGCTTTCACTTGTGCAAATGCAATTTCAGTCTGAAAGTAAACGCTGTCATCAATTTTCACTAAAGGAGGCATTTATTTCCTTTCACCAATTTCCTCAGCTAGCTCATTTAGTCATGGTTAGCTTCTTGTGTGTAGGTACACACAACCTGTATAAACATTTAACACACTTTCACACTGTCTTGATGCTAAATCTGTTTCAAAAAAAAAAATCTCCCAAAGATCTTGCTCGGTCAGTCATGCTTTTTGTCCACCTATTGTGCATTAACATTTAATAACCAGTAACTTAAATGCAATGAAGCCGGAACTCACCTGCGCACAAATTTGGAGGTGAATTTGCTGAAGATGCCAGTACCGGTGCGACGGACCTGGCTGTTCCCGTGAGAAAGCGCCGGTGAGGCGGGGGGCCCGTTGTAGGTCGAGGCGTGCTGGTCGCGTGAGGCTCTCTGTTGGCCTGCGTGGAAAGTGCTTCTGCTCGTCACCCCTCTGGGGAAGTTGGTGCGGTCTGCTACCGTGGAGTTGCTTATGTTGTTGGTTGAAGGAGACACTCTTTGTGGAACACCGCTGTTTTTTTTGTTTTTTTTTAACAAATAGACATTTGAAAAATTTGATCAAGGTTAGTTTATTGGTGTGGCCAATGTTGATCATTTTGAATATTTAAAATTTTAATTTTTATTTAGTCTTGAACTGTTTTCTTTCTTTTTATGACAACATAGCAGAATAAGGAATTTTTTTGGTAGTTAACCTGATTATAATGTCTACCCTAATCATAAATTTATTTATTTTTTTTCCACCCTAATCATAAATTTATTTTAAACTTTTTCTTAAATTAAAAACTATAACTTTTACATTTATATACATTTCTTAATAAATCATTCTGCTTTAACTGATGGAAATGTTATTCATCATCTTCATAATAATACAGCACATAAAAATCCCACCAAAGTGTAAGAGTAAGAGTATACAAATAAAATACAACAGTCAGTCTGAGGAGACAATGAAGTTACCAGATGCAGTCATAACCTTTAAAAAATTTTCAATAGTGAAATACATCATCTAGTTAAATACAACAAGTACAACAGTCAGACAAAAAAAAAACTATACATACTTCAATAGTTGTTATCTATGCCTTTTTTTTTAAATGCAAATCGAATTATGTCAGCAATGTATAGTAATACACTTCCTCTAAAAATGTCAGTATTAGCACCATCATTGATGCTATCACGTCAACGTCAGAGGAGAGGCATGTATTTTTCATTTTGAAGTGCGTATACATTTGTTTTGGCTGACTCTGTATTTGTACAGTACATACACCGACAGGCATAAAACATGACCAATAGGATGGGATTGCCCAGAATCACCTGATATATCTTGTTGTGATATCTAGGTGCCGACTCGATTCGTATTGCGATTCTGTTAATACCGTGATTTTTTAAATATCGCCCTTTTTTTGTTTTTTAACATATATTTTGTTACAAAAACAAACTTGCCAAATTATATGTTCCTACTAGACAGGATGATGTGCTACCTGCCAATGTATGAATAGTTTAGACCACCACTGTAGGATTAAAGAGAAATGACAACATTTCACCACCTCAAATGTAAATTGAAAAAAAATTTTTTAAACGAAAATCTTTCCTACAAAGCCATAATTCCTATTTTTACTTCCATAAAGATTTATTCCGAAAGACTTTCAATATTCACTAAAAGACAGAGAATAAACTAAACAGGTATGTGACCTGGGCAGTATGTTAAATCCATGCCAGACCAGAGATTCATGTTAAATTAACAGCCATTGGTATAAACCTTTACTTCCACTTACCATATTTAAACCACTCACATGCATTTTAGTACTCAGTCACAGGAATCCCGTTCCATGAACAGAACCAAACTCAGTTTTGTTAGTGTGGTGTGAATTAAAACTGAAGAGGAGGAAAGAATTCACACACACTACCATGCAGAGCTGTAACCGTACCTCGACAGTGAAACAGACTCGAGTATAACACAATGCTGTGACATACAAGTTAGAATGTGCTTGCTGAATAAGGGTGGTGTTAGGAATACATCTGTAATGCGTGTGTGTACGGTGAGATTATTATTTTTTTCCTTCCCTCATGAGAAGGCGTGCATTTAGTCGGACGCAGGCTTGATAGACGGATGCGCTCTGAGGCAGAGAGTCGAGGCAGCAGGCACTGGCGAATGTGTGGGCGGAGAGCTAGAACATACTGCCGTCTGATTCCAAACCTCAAACCACATCACAAATGCTGTTAAGAGTTGAGCGGAAAATGCACTTCTGCACTGATCTGAGATCGTCGCTACTGTCTTCATGAGAACAGGAGCAGGATCTAAAGAGAGAAACGGCTCTATAATCGGTGTGAAAGTGCAATTTCCAGCTGGATTCATCGGCAAGATATGTATGCAGCATAAAAGTAAGAAGCATGGAGTTATATAACAGATCAGGAAAGATGTTAAAGTTTTGTAACGTGTAGAGATATTTCAGCATGAAATGGGGCAAGTGGTGTTCTGTTGCAAGCAAAGGCATAAACAGTGAGAGAAATAATAAAGAATAATGCAAATCTTGGTTATTGGAAGATCCTGATGCCTTGAGCAGGCCTGCTCTTTGGCTCCAGCCCAGCATTGAAGCTGCGCTGCCACTTGCCTGGGCAGATGTGCATGGAGGTCTGGGGAGTTGGGGTGGGCAGAGGTGGACAGGGACTTGTGATGGCGGGGGCGGGAGGAAGAAGAGGAAGTTAGAACAGCAGCTGCCGATGCGGTAGAGGCGCGGGACCCTGGTGTGCTTAAGCTGGGGGGAGAAACATCCACAAACCCCTTCCTCGAACCCCCAACACAGGATGGGGGGTGGGAGAGGAGTTTGAAGATGTGCACATGTTAGAGACAAGCACATGGAGGACTGGATGGCTGGTGGGACACGGAATTACTTAAAAAAAAATATATATATAAATAAATAAATGAATAGAAAAGTTCAACATGATGTGTTATATGGTGTTGAGCTTTGCATTGGCCTAGTTTGGTTAGAAGCACATTATTCTTTCAGTCATTCAGTACAAAGATAAACTTCTCAAAAAAAAAAAATTCTCATGAAAGCAAATGACATATAGGCCTTTTCCCAGAGCACAAAGCATCAAGAAACTAGAACTGTTCTTTTTTTTTTTTTTTTTTTAAACAATCGTCAGTCCAGTACCAAAGATCTCCAGTGTATGGTTTCTGCTCAGGTTAGCATCAATAGTTTAAAAATGGAACGTTAGAATTTCTCATTTTAGTTTCACCATAATTTCACCACTCAGCACTTTTTGGGTGCCTGCCATTCATGACACATTGTGCTCGTTTTTCATTTAACCGACAGCGCTCACTGATACTGTTGTATGTGCTCAGATCAGCCAGCTTTGCACTTCCATTTAAAGATACTGTTTATCAGGTCACTGTTCCGCTTGACACAGTATATGGCTGAACGTTTGTGGACACCAGATCACTCACGTGTGTTTCTTTAGTAGGGCTGAAACGATTCCTCAAGTAACTCGAGTAATTCGATTACAAAAAATGATCTTGAAGCTTCTTTTAATTAATTTTAAAAGCTTGCGTTATGTTTTTGCGCAATTATTTATTTGGCGTGAAACAGCGCGCTTCCGGATGAAAGTTTGACATCACTTTCTAACTCCATGATCATTCCTGATTTTTATTTATTTCTACATTGTAAAAAAATGCTAAAAGTGTCCAAAATATGCGATAATCTCCTTTGATCAGTTGATATTGAGATGTTTCTGCTACTCATGATCTGTAAATCCTTCATAACGGCTCTGATCTGAGGTACCTGTTTGTTAACTGGTGATTTCTGAGGTTGGTAGCTCTAAATGAACTTCTCCTCTGCAGCAGAGGTAAGTTTGGGTCTTGCCTTCCCAAGAAGATCTTCATGAGAGACAGTTTCATCACGGGGCTTGATGGGTTTTGGAAATGCACTTGACAATACTGTTCTTGCAAGAACTATTTCAGTTAGGCTGACCTTCGTGTCTTAAAATAACAAATAACTATTATTGTTGTTACATAACTGTAGATAAATGTACTAAACGTAGAAACCACTACACAAGAATAAAGAAATTTCCAAGTGATTTCAAACTCTTGAGCCGTAGTGTACGGATGGTCAGGTGTCCACATACTTTGGACCATATAGTGTATTTTTATACAGCATGGCATGCTGTCTGCTTCGCTTTGAATGCGAATAATTAATTTTAAAATGCATCCATATTGCTGTCATTTTGTCTCATTTTGCAAAACAAGTATTATTATTATTATTGGAGCGTTATTTATTCATTTAACGAATCTAAGTTAAAAAAAAAAAATGCTGGAAAGATCTACAGAAAGAGTACCAGCATATCTCCAATCTATTTGTTTCTTTCCGTTTTTTCATACACAAATGTGCCATTGGTTGATCTTTTCATAATAGACTAAATTTAAAACCCAAGACATGTTTTTAGATTAACTTGGGTACCAAACAGTTAATAAAACTAAGTAACTATTTATATGAACAAGTCTACTACACCGATGGCCGTACTGATCTGTCTGTCCTTTAGGGAAATTAAACTGGGTTAAACACATGATAATTCAATCATTTGGTACGTTTGCCTGGAAAAGCCGTGATTTACATCTGAAAAGCAGAGAAAAGCTTAAAAGGGGGAGAAGCTACAGGCTGTGAGAGTAATGCATTCTAAGAGCAGACAGAATTTGTATGTTAAAGCAAATTTGCATGCGATACGCGTGTGCATGTGTGTGTGTGTGTGTGTGTATACCACAGCATGAGCCCTAAAGGAAGTGCCATTTTTAAACATCAGACGCACAAGCATCAGACAAAAGTGAGGTAAAAAGATGAAAGATCGCGCTTGCATGCGAATTAGAGGTGTGTATGAGTGTGTGTGTGTTTTGGAGGTGATCGTGCTTGACCCGAGACCTTTGCTACGCTGCACCTTAAACGTGCACAACCCCATGCAGTGTGGTGTCTCCTTCTTCTTCTTCTTTTTCTTAGTACAGCCTGTACACTCCACTCACTCACTCACACTCATGTACATTTTCTATCCATGCGCACACACACACACACACACCACACAGACACACTAATCACTCACATACTCTTTATCGCTCGCGCTCTCTTTCTACCCGCTTGTGCACACACCACCCACTCTCGCGCACTCTCCTTCTACCCACCCACTCGCGCACACTCACTCTCCTTCTACCCACTCGGACACACTACTCATTTGTGCTCTCTTCTTTGTATCCAGTCACATGCACACACTGTGCACTTTTCTATCCACAAACTGTCTCTCTATTCACTTATACTCTTTTCTATCCGCTCACACTCCCTCTATCTACCCACAGCTTTCCACTGTTCACTCTTTTGCACCAGGTTACATTAAAATTTTTTAATGAAATCATGGTTTTATTTTCCGTAGGATTCTAAAAGAATCATTTCTCTGTTCTTTCGCAAACTGGCATCCATGACAAATAATCACAAATTGAATCTATTTTCCAAGATGTTTGGTGTCTGATCTTTTTTTTTTTTTAATGATGTAACAAATGTAATGTAGCTAACGAACCATTCATCTCACCTCAAATATTTTCTCAGTAGGAACCCTGGTGTTGTAATATATTTGTAACGATGTTGTAATAACGCCCAACACTGGGACAACTTTGTTTTTCAAAGTTAGAATGACTAGTAAAAATGTCGATAATGTTGAATGAACGACTTAAACACATGATTAAAAAAACAATAATAATAAATAACATTTAAAAAGTAACCTTTGTCTGGAACCGACCACATCCATGGTCCCTTAAATTTCAAACACAACAGTCATTGTTTAATTTTCTTTAGAAATATTTTTTCCTTGAGGCGCATCATAGCACTCAAATTATTGTATTTTTTATAGTTGTTTTTGCACAGCATCCTTAGACGTCAATTATGTTTAGTTTTTGTAATCCTTTGACCCGGTTTCTAATTTAATACTTCGTGAAAATTGCTGTTGTCCAGGATTTTTGTTGTAAGTGCACAGCGCTCTCCCTGTGTTGGCAAGTTCGAGTCCAACTCAGGTTATCAGTTTGGTATTAATATTGGTCTGAAGTCATTTATGCAATAGTGTGTTATTCGCTGCATTTGTATGCCGTTATCCCAATCTCATGTAGTCAAAGTTGTTCTGACGGCATTTCCCCGAAGTTTTGCTAACTTTCAAAAAGATCATAATTCCAGAGTTGTCCTAATGTCTGTAACGTTGCCAAATTAACGCAACCAAAAATTCTATAAACGGATGAGCAAATCATCATATGCTCGCATGAAATTCTTTAGTAGTCTTATTGTAAGAAAAAAAGAAAAAAAAAAAAAACAGTCTGTATTTATTAATTTCTCTAGATTGTTATCCACATAATTACTCATGCAAATTTGCTAAAAATGATGCAAAGCTTGTGGTTGTTCAAGATGGCTACTTGCATAATGACGGTTTTGTTTCTTGTTGCATGTGTTCTTGTAACAACTAAGCCTGTGTAGCATTACTTAGGAATGGTGCTTGTTTAAGGTGTATAGGTAAACTGTGTGGGTATAATAATTTTTTACAGTAAGTTACAGAAAATAAAATAAAAGAAGACCTCCATGCAATCAGTAACCATGCTCGCTTCAGTGTAAAAACAAAGATCTTGATTGATTTAGGCTCAAAAAAAAAAAACGCATACAAAGAGACCGATCAGATTTCAACCTCATGCTTCGCTGAACATGCACGAGTGTGAGCCGTTCTACTTCTCCAATACACAACGCGTTAAACACAGGGTTCACATGCAAAATAAGACATCGACTACATGACGAGTACCTCAGGGATGATTCAGGTTAATATGATGTGTGCTTTTCTTTACTACAGTGTGTGTTTGAGGAGATAAGTATGTACCTGTCCTTGCCATTCTGTACACCCAGAGTAGATCTCTCAGGACCTGGAGAGCTTCTCCCACGACTCGTACCAGTTGAAAGGATGCTGTTCTGTATGGCACAGAAAGGAGAAAAATCTGCATCAAACACAGTTACGCTATCACTGCCAACTCCGCTACTGCTAACAGGAAGGAAGGGGGAACTAACGGTGGACGGGGTCGGGGTTTTCTTTCGGTCGGCTGTGCTCAGCGGGCTGGGAGGAACTTTAGCCGAGCTGCCTGAGCTTTTTCTCCCGTAGTCTTCAGCGATGTGCTTACTGTCGCCCTGAGTTCGCTTAACCGGCACAGACAAACCTGGCACAGGGACGAAGGGGGAAAAAATAATAATAAAAATGACCTAGATATAAACGCACGCATGAAGCGAAAAAAAAAAAAAAAAACTGCATGCAAACAACTTCTCATGCTTCTTGTGAGGTCAGTGTGTCTTACTTTGGTCTGTCGATCGGCGCGGCTTCTGGTTCGAGGTACCGCGTTGTACCTTGTGAGAAGGTGATTGGGCATTGTTTGTGAGGTCGATGCTTGGGCGGGGCTTTATTGAGAAATCGTCCAGCTGGGATAGAAAGCAGCGAGCGTTATCATTTAAAAGAAAGCGGGGTTGCCACAATACCGAAAGCACAATTATCGCAATGAAATAAACAAGCTGTGTTTATCAGTCACATGTTTATTTTTCTCCTGCGACGTCACTGAAGTGCCATTTTGGAGATATAGAGATGTGTTATAAAGGAGATTTCAGCTGAGAAGGGAGACACTCTTGGGACTGGAAGGACGCCAGGGTCCGTTATTTGAATAAACTGTCGTCTATTTGAAACAATGATCTGTTCGTCATGGCCACAAAAACTTGGACCCAGTCCCAACCTCATACTAGGATATCGCAAACTCTTCTTTATGGTGTACTTGACACATTTACCAATGGAGGAAAAAGAAAAAAAAAGCTATAAATCCCTTAAAGCCTACAGACTTTTTATCAATTGATTTGGATAGAGCAAACCGATGGAAATTGATCATACAGAAACAGAATGCAAGAAACTGACAAGTGAAATGTTTGCCAAAATGGCTTGCGCACCTACAGTCTTATGCAAAAGTTTAGGCACCCCTTGATAAATAACAGATTTTTCCTCTTTTTTTTTAATTTTTTTAAAGATGTTAACACATTAATCTCTTGGAAATTAAAAAAAAAGCACAATATTTTGAGCAAATATTGATGCATAGTTACTTTTTATGTCATAAATTGAACAAAGATAAAAAATAAAAACATTATTGTGGCACTGTGCAAAAGTTTGGGCACCCTGCATAATCAGTACTTAGTAACACCTCCTCTGGTAGATATCAAAGCTTGCAAATGCTTATTATAGCCATCTCAAAGTCTTTAAATTCTTGTACCTGGGATTTTCTCTCATTCTTCCTTGCAAAAGGCTTCTAGTTCTGTAATATTCTTTACTCGTCTTGCATGCACAGCTCTTTTAAGATCTACCTACAATGATGTTTAAAACAGGGGACTGTGATGGCCATTCCAAAACCTTCAGCTTACGTCTCTTGTGGTTTTCCATAGTGGATTTCGAGGCATGTTTAGGATCATTGTCCTTTCGTAGAAGCCATCTTCTTTCCAGCTTCAGCTTTTTTTTTTTACAGATGGTGTGATATTTGCTTCCAGAATTTGCTGGTATTTAGTGGAATCCATTCTTCCCTCCACCTGCAATGTTTCCTGTGCCACTGGCTGCAACACAACTCCAAAGCATGATAGATCCACCCCCATGCTTAATAGTTGGCAAGGTGTTCTCTTCATGAAATGCTGCTCCTTTTTTTTCTCCAAATATGCCTTTGCTGATTGTGGCCAAAGAGTTCTATTTGAACGTCATCAGTCCACGGAACTTGTTTCCAAAACGCATCAGGCTTCTGTAGATGTTCTGTTGCATACATCTGACGTTGAATTTTATGATGGGGACGCAGATAAGGTTTTCTTCTGCTGACTCTTCCATGAAGGTCTTCTGGAAAGGTGCACCACCACTCCTGAGTCTGCGAAATCTTCCCGCAGGTTTTTTGCAGTTAAATGGGGGTTTTGATTTGTCTTTCTGACCATCATATGAGCAGTTCTCTTCCAGAGTTTTCTTGGTCTTCCAGATCTCATCTTGACCACCACAGTTCCCCTGAACTGCCATCTCTTAATTACATTTCTCAATGTGGAAACTACAAGTTGACAACGGTTTGCTATCTTCTTGTAGCCTTCTCCTGCATTGTGGGCATCAATAACTTTCATTTTCAGAGTCTTACAACCATGGGTTGAGAGGAACCCATGGTGGATGGGTAATATCAACCATGGGGTCCTCTAAGGCTGCTTAGAGGAACCCATGGTTGTTGAGAGTCCGCAAGTGTGTGCACAAGGTTTGAACAGTCAAAGTATTTGTAAAGCTTTGAAATTAGCATTTACTAATGAAAGCTGTTGCCGTGCATCAGATCTAACGAGCTAATTAAGGTCTGAAAGCTAATCTTATTTTTTTATTTTTGTTCAATTTATGGCATAAGAAGTAACTATGCATCAATGTTTACCGAGAATATTGTGCTTTTTCTTCCATTCCCAAGAGAGACTGTGTTAACATCTTTTCAATAAAAAAAAAAAAAATTAAAATCTGTTATTTATCAAGGAGTGCCTAAACTTTTGCATAAGACTGTATTCTGTGTTCAGGATGATTACCCGTCGTATATATGTTTGCGTGTGTTTGTTATAGGTAATGTAACTTCCGGTTTCTTTACTCTGTAAGGTTCATTGGTTCTTCTTTGCTTTGCTGGAGTTTGTACACTAGTGATCGAACAAATTAAAGGAGAGAGAACTAATTTGTGAGAGCAGAATACCTCCAAAATGGCGATTAAACCTCAAACGCTTTTCTAGTAACGTGAGTTTTGCATCATTTTTTAGTGTGCTTTATTATTTACATGACTTTTTTCCTCTCAGTGTTAATTACAAATACGAAAATACAATTGCAATTCAGCCCAAACACAAAATAAACTATACGACTTACTTTGCTGCTTATAAATCATGAATGAACGTTTGTGTATTTTCACACCTGCCAACCCCGATCATTTCCTAAGGTCTGTCTAGATCCAACCTCCTACTTTATTTATAGTTAACATAAAGACTCTAGGAAATATTACATGCACACACACTCTGACTATTCTAGACCAGATTTCACAACAATTAATAATTAAAGTGCCTCAACCTTAATTAAAACAGACAAGCAACAGCTTTCCCCCCCAAGCGCCTGGTGGTTACCGTAAAACCCTACGTACGCGCTCACTCCAGTCTCCTGCATCACAGCCGTCCTGTTTGACTTCATCTGTGCTGACATGTGAAGGAGTGTAAACCCTGTATTTTATTGAATTAATTATCATAGCTTAAAATGTTAGAAGCAAAAGTTTATTGTAAGAACGCGATTGTGTAAAGCTGCTTTGCGCCAATGACAATTGTTAAAAACGCTACACAAATAAAATTTAATTTAATCTCATTTGAGTCAAAACTTGAAGCAGTAGAAGGAAGTACAGCTTTAACCCATATTTGCTGGAATCATTAGGAGAAAAATAGTTAACTAACGTAAAAATGCATTCATAGATTTTCGTTTCACATCAACAAACTGAAAACGGTTCTTACTGTCCTTGACAAACTGAGCAGGACAAAATTAAAGGGTGAAAATCCAGTCAAAACAAGACTTGAAAGGGGTTGTGGCTTCAAAGTACGGTCAGGTAATATCAGACCCGCCTACAGGACTGTCAGTCATTTCAGATTCATATGTCAAAAGGCTTATCTGCTATTATTATTATTATTATTATTATTATTATTAATGAAACTATCAAGCTATTTTGCTGCCATTTGATTTGATAACCAGCACCAACGTTTTCTTATATTAAGATCTGGAGCACCTGTTTAGGTTGGCAGGTATAAATTTGTTGCAGAAAATTCCTAAACGCACACAGGACCAGGATCATAAACGATGTGTTTTTACTGACACGTCCACATACCTCTGAATTCCTGTAGTCCAGTAATAAGTAAGTTGCCATGATTTCATCATACTTCTGGTTGATAAGGGAGTCATGTATCTCATCTTGACTGTATCCCATTTGTAGCATGATATCTGGTGTGGGTGAAGATAAATAAAAAATATATATAATAATATAAACAAACAAACAAACAAACAGTCTAAAAAAAACACAAAAAAAACACACAACCATTCCCAAAACCTACAACCCCGTGTCTCCATCCCATCCACCCTCTCCCCCACCCCCTACCATTGCCCAGCCCACCAACCCCAGCCGTCTGCCCCACCTCTCTTCCAACCCCCTGCACTGCCGGGGTGCTGACCTGTCCT
>JAOVVA010000021.1:11642988-11663641 GCA_028565275.1 Leiocassis micropogon
AGAGAGCTCGGCCAATCAGCTCTCTCTGTGCCTCCGGCTGTGAGAGGAAAACAGCATCACCCGGGGTTCGAACCAGGGCGAGCGCTTTACCACTGCGCCACTCATTTTGAAGACCTTTAATAGTTTATGTTAACTTAGGAGTATAATATGGGACCTTTAAAAAAAAATAATAATAATTAAAAAAAAATGGATGAGCAACAAAAGTGACAAACTGATTACTTCTTGGCTCTTAAGATTCTAGGTGAACGTGTTTTGCACCGGTGCCTTGAAGTAAATGTTAACGTTTACTTAAAAAAAAAAAAAAAAAAGAAATATCCGGTACTTTTACAAGCTCTGCGTGCGTCCCACATTCACAGCGTCTCACCTGTCTAAATTTGGCTCTGGCTTCTTTCTCTTTCATTCTGCCATGTGCGACGAGGTAATCAAACACCTCTCCTGTACCAGGATGAACGAGAGAGAGAGAGAGAGAACAGTCAGAGGGATGACAAAAGCTTGATTTAAGAGTACTCTGCAGACAGCATAAAAAGAAAACAAGATCTGAAAGAGCTACTTTCATGACACTGCAAAAACTGGGGAGGAAAAAAAAAAGGCACCGCCTCAGTTTCTGGTCAATGAGCTGCATTAGATGTGGGAACCGTAAACACAGACTTAGGTTATTTGCTTAAAACAGGAAAGATAGAGACATTTTCTTGTTGTTCTAATCAAAAGATAACTTTGAGCATACTTCCAGTGTGGGAACATTTTCAGAAGTTTAAAAACCTTTAGGTGATTTTCAAAGGGAATTCAAAGGAACAGAAAAACAGGTACTTTTCTAACAAACAGGAATTGTAGAAGTGCAGTCTGCTCTACTACTAAACACTGTCAGAAGAGAGAACATCTAACAATCTGTGGTTAATTAACAACATAAGACACGGCCCAAAAGGTAAACCGGAACATTTCCTCAAAGTGGCAAGCAGGAGTTATTTCTGTGAATCATGAAGTTTCACTCTGAGTGCTCAGACCTTTTAAAAAGCTGCCTTTAACTTAGTTAAATAAGTTTAGAACTGCACAACAAAGGAAAAACTGTAAAAACAAAACAAAAAAAAACAACAATCTCAAACGCCTCTGTGCTCGCTGTGTACTTTTATGGCATCAGAAACCACCGAAACAGTCACACGTGTTATTTTACGCTATGATCACGGGACACGCATTGCAGTTAATGTAAACCACAGAATTATCTCAGAAAGCGTTACAGCTCACGTCACTTCCTACTGAAGCTCAAACACGTCTGTGAAAAACATGTTACCTTATATACATCACAGTAACTACACGCAACATTCAGTATCAGTAATATTATTCTAGCATATTATTGCTTTATTTGTATATTATATGGAATTGTACAACAGTGAGTTCTGACTGAGTAATGAACGAGTTGTCTGAAAGCAAGCGAAAAAGCAGTGACGATAAAGCTGGTAATGCACTTGCAAAGTACACGCATGTGACTATGTTCGCCAGACATGTGAACTAACCTCTAAACGCATGTTCGTATCTTTGTAACTTTGTAAATCAAATGTTTGTATGTAGGGGACCTACTGCATTCGACTTTTATTATTGCATTTCAACATAAACTTAGTAAAGTGATCTATTTGCAGGCCTAGTTATTAATAAGTAATAAAATAAAAGTAATAAAATTCTGTAATAAAATAATAAAGTTAGTAATAAAATTCTGGCTAATGCTTTCTACTTTTTCAAGAATTACCTGCAATGAGCTGATTTTAATGATATTTTAATTAACTGATTACAACCTTTTGAATCACTTCAGTCAATGCTAACTACTCTAACTTGGCTAGAAATTGAGCTGATCCTGAGTCAGCCCAAACACAGGAAGTGAACCAAACCTGCGAGTTATTTAGGAGATGTTAAACTGCTAAACTGAGTGGCGAGGCACAAACTGAGCCAGAGGGGAGAGCTAAAAGCGCTGTGAAAACACACTGACAAAAAAAAAAAAAGAAAAAAATGGAAGCTAAAGCTGTGCGATTTAAATTATTTTGTGATTAATCGATTTTGTATTGGTCGGTTTTCGATTCAGAACTGATTCACACGTTTTAAATGATTAAGGGAAACTTATATTAAATGTTTTATTTGCCCCTAACGGTTTGAATGTATTAATTATTATTAAAAGTATTAATTTCTTTCTGATTTAGACAGACCAACATGGAAAAGCCTCCTTAAAGACCATAATTCAATTTATTTTAATCCATTGACCAAAATACAGAGGAGATATACTCCGTATTTAATTATCTGAAGCCTGAAAAGTGTACAGAATACCTGAGAACAACCTACGACACACAATGCGTCCTTTGACAAGTTTCACCTGACACCACATTTGGTTCTTTGCAAACCGACCAAGGATGTTACATGCGGTTCCCAACTTGTGATTGGGTGGCTGTACGTCTATACTATAATAATATATTGTATGTTTAATACTCCTAACCTACTGAACATCATAGCTTGGCCAATCCTTACCCTTAAACATGCACAGAACACTTATTAAAAAAATTTAAATTTTTGTAGGCAACTGTAGACAAAAAAAAAAAAAAAAAAATTTACCAAAAAAAAAACTGTTGGCAACACAGTACACTACAGATAATCAGTTGTTTACCCTTGTGATAGTCTGGCTGACTATGAGATGTAGACACATTTTGGAAGCCTTTAAGATTTATGCACGTTTGTTTAAAAAGGAGGAGAACGTGACCCCTAAGGCACAAGCAAAAGAAGTGCTGGTGTTAATGAGTATATGAGTATAACACAAATGAGATAAAGAGGGATTTCTGTGGAAAAGATTTCATGCCAGAGTGAAAAGCAATTACACCAGCAGGAGGTAGGTAAGAAAAAAAAGAAAAAAACATGAAACACAATATACAAACGGCTGTGCGGATTGCATTTCTGTGTGCCATGACTTCCACTGTAAGAAGTGAAGTGTGAATAAAATGTGTTTACTTCTGACACAGTAATTATATTATGTTGTTTTTTTTTGAAACAGTACACTGCTTTTTTCTTTTTACTAAGCGATCAAGCGACGTGAGAAAAACATCTTGCGTTTTCAATGTGTGATATTTTCCCCATATAGGAAAATAAATAAATAAATAAAATGAAAAACGGTAGAGAGATTTTATAACTATTGTGTTGTGATATAAAAATTTTTCCAGATTATTTTTTTGTACAAAAAAATATATAATTTTATATATAATATTATATAAGCAAATAATTTACTGCTACCACATGGGATGAAAATGCGTCAACAATTCAGGGTGCACTACCTGTAGGGTTGTAAAGAAAAGGCGAGCGGCTCAAATGCCTTCGAAGTCCCAAAACTCAACTTGACAGCGAGCATGCTGGGTTGAGTAGCTTCTGAAGTGGGCATGCGATTTCCGACTAATTAGTGCCTGCGGTGTTCTGCGACTGGTGTAAGCACGTGTAATGCGCGGCCTTTAGACTAATTTGCTTACAGAGTTTGGAGAAAAGGGAAAATCGAAGTGTTTTTAACATGCACAATGTTTTGATAATGTAACGTCATAAAAATGTGTTTCTGTTGCGCCCTGGTTAGCTTCTGTGCTCGGTGCAGAATCGTTTATATCGAAGGCTGACCGGTTAATCATGGGTCACGGCCAATTAAACTGAAACCAGCGAGTTCTGGTCACTGACTGAATCGCTTGGTGAAAGGCAGTGAAGTGATTCGGATTGCTTTTAAACTCATTCATTAAGCAGTCTGAACAGTATATGGACATTGCAAATTAAAATCAGTACGTTTCCCCATAGATTTGGAGAATTATTGAATGAGGGGGAAAGAAAAAAAAAATACAGGAGCAACGTAAATTGACTGTACAATTCTATATGGACTTAAAAGGTGTTAAAGCCAAAGAGATGTAGAAGAACTCGAACCTCCACTGGCGTACTCCATAACCAGGTAAAGTGTCTTCTCGGTTTCTATCACTTCGAACAGTTTCACTATGGACAAAGAAAAAAAAAAAAGTCAAAGACTGGATTGAAAAAAAAAAAAAAAACTAACAAAAAAAACAGGTTATTCATGCTAAGCCAGGTGAAGTTTTTTATGATCCACATGATAGATATATTGACAAAGGAGTAAACATTTGGGTTTAAAAAAAGAAGAAAAAAAAACTGTAGGAAAAACCAGAAATTCCAGCTTAAACTAGTTGTCTGGTAAGTAAAGCTCACCGATATTTGGGTGATTCAACAGCTTCATGATCCTCACTTCCCGAAAAAGCTGCGAACGAGACAAGAGTTCATGCTTGATGTACAGCAGATACATCGTATATTTGTACTCAGGAAGTATTTGAGCCTAATTTGGTGTAATTAGCTCGCTTCTTTGGCCTTGAGCGAAATCAAAGTCGAGCGTTTCCAGGATGAACGAGAGAAGCTCTAATGAGCGAGGGACTTGATGTGAGGAAGTCGAGGCGTGTACCGCTAAACAAGCGGCTCTATTTCAAAAGGTTTGAGTGCAAAAAAAAAAAAAAAAAAAAAGTGTAATTAAAAAACCCAAGTTCGCTGAAGATGACCTCACCTTCTGGAGACTGGAGGAGTTGAGCTGAGTCTTGTCGATGATTTTTACAGCCACCTGAAGGAGACAGGAATTCAAAGTTAGTTTCATACGAGAGGTAAAATTTGAAGAATGTTCAAACGTGTGGGACTTCCAGGTTACTTATCCGCATCGTTACATAAAACCAACACAATGAAATGTTACCAGGAGAGAGATTTCTTAATGTTTCTGAGAAAATAGTTCTCAAGACTAAACACGTATACACAAGGAAACCGATGACAGGACCACCAAATAAACAGAACGTGACTCGAAGGAAAGATCGTAGACTGTTGGCTGACTTCAGCCTTGACTGGTCCTAGCAGAGATCACAATCTAACATCATCAGGAAACAATTCAGCGCACCACATGGTGATTACAGAGTGGCGCACAAGCAATAAGTACACACACACACACACACACACACACACACACACACACACACACACACACACAAGTTTCTCTTTTTCTTCTACTCTATCATTCTATAAGGCCTTGTGTGGTTGTGTGCTGGGTCAGTACGTCAGTCAGTATGGAGGGCCAGACAACATATAGTCATGCTGTCACACATTAACAAGCAGTGAGTGTGAACTGTGAAGTGTTAAATGAACCACTTCATCATGCAAAAAGAAAAAGAAAAAAAAAAAAGGCCCAGTAGAGACATTGTGGGAGGGCTGAGAAATTGGCAGCCTCAAGAACCAGTAAATTAAAAAAAAAAAAAAGTCTCAGTTGTCTATAGTATATATACAGAACAATAAGTCGGATATTTAATCCGTGTGCATTACAGTAAGCACATCTCCAAATCTATTCACGCTGAGAAAGTATCAAAAGCAGTTTGATCGTCACCTCTTTGCCGGTGAGGACGTGCCGAGCCAGTTTGACTTTTGCAAAATTCCCCTTTCCGATGGTCTTCAGCAGCCGGTATTTACCGATGTGTGGCTGGTCATCGGCTGCGGTGGCCAGTGAGTTGCGGCCGCGAGGCATGTTGGAGCGACCGCCGGCCTTAGAGTCGGAGTGAGCCTGCGAAACAAACACAACACGACCTTAGCGCGCCAAGTTCTTCCTGGTTTATAGGGTTACGATTCATTTTCCACCAGACAGTGGATAGAATCGGTGAAACCTGCAGAGAACAGAGCTTTGTGGTTAATAATATCCCTGAAACAGCTTATGTAATGCTTATTGGACTGTCACCAGGCTCAGTCTGACTACACTATCAAGCAGAGAAAGAGAGAGAGAAAGAGAGAGAGAGAGGGGGAAAGAGAGAACGAGAGAGAGGGAGGGGGAAGAGGAAGAAAAGAGAAGACTGTGGTGAGAAAACAGAGAACACAGTGCACAGCGACAGAGAGACTCAGTTGAAGAAGCCCAGACACAAGACAGAAAAAGAACTGCACTTTTTATTGATTAGTGAACGTTACATTGTGCTTTTTAACTTATATATTATATGTTACGAAACATCTGTGAAACAAGTTGGTTTCTGTTCCATCGCTAAGGTTACAGCAAATGTATAGACTTTCCCTTTAAAGCCTTTTTCTCTCTTGAGGTTTTTAGACAAAAAACCTACAACAATTTCCCTGAGACAAAACAGTTGACGGAAACAACAACATTTTTAAAGCAAGATATATGGTGTTGTTTCAGAATGGTTAAATGATTTGCCTGCATCAAGCAAAGAAAAATGACTAAAAATGGCTTAACAACTTGTCCAACGCATTATTGAAACCTGTGAGAATAATGCTAAACCGTCAGTGTGGTCAGGGAAAAAAAAAATAGAGATTACTTAAACGCTTGGGAAGGCTGCATCATTAAAAATAGTACAGACAGACATCGCAGACGGTAGAAATAATAGTTTTATTTAATTTTTAAACCATTTCTATATGGACAAGGTTATGGGAACTTAGAGAATTGGGACTAAACAGCTGTGTGGCCGTAAGAAAACATCTTGGAATAATGAGAATAATTAGAAGAAATGGGTTTGGTTAGGGAACATAAAGATTAAAAAAAAAGGTGTAGTCTGAGCGATGGGCGTGTCAGGGTAAAAGGGGAAGTGCATGAAGCGATGCACCCAATGTATAGTGGCCGCTGTACAAGCCTGTGGAGACACAGTGTTATGATCTGGGGTTGCTTCCGTTGGTCAGGTCTAGGCTCAGTAACGTTATGTGACAATAATATAAAGTCAGCTGATGACCTGAATGTACTGAATGACTAAGTTATCACATCTATGGAGTTTTTCTTTCCTGGTGGCACTGGGACTCAAAACTGTGCACGAGGATTCATTTTCACACGTGAACTGTCCACCACTGTGTGTGTGCCGCGATCTAAGCTAAAGGTGCCCAAGTGAAATATTACGTGTGTGGGTGTGGCTTTAAGTTTTTGTCCAGTCAGTGAAACAACTGGAGTGGATGTTAACGTCATCATAAAAGTAAAAGTTTGACTTAAAACCCTTTGTATCAAGTAACCAACTTCCAGACTGTCACAGTATCTTTGTGTGAAACTAGTCAGGTCTTGAGTAAGTTTAATGATGAAATGTACACGACTACCACATGCAGAACTGGCCTTCCTTGTGTTGCCTAATGTGCACTGTAAAGCTGAAAAACTGAATCTGAATCCAGAACTGTTACGCTAAAAAAAATCAGCAATTCAACCGCTGCACATTTGAGAGTACAGGAGGATGTTAAAATATCAGTAGAGATCTGAATCATGGGTAGACCCCAATTCGATTACATTTTTTGCAATCGCATTGCGATTTTTCAATTCAGTTCGATAATACTAAAGTTTACTGTCTGATTAATTTCAAGCAGCTATATACTACTTAAAGTATCCAATAAACACTGAAATGCTGTGTAACTTTTGTGGTTGATTGTTAAAAAATTCATATCTGGTATAAAAGCGTAATCTTGTTATCTTGCAAATCTTCCGCTCCACACTCCAGTCTAGTTGGTGGTGGTTTTGCATAAAATTTCCGCCCATAAATAACAACCTCCCATCTACATGAGAAAAACAAAACAAAAAAAAAACAAGAAGCCATACTCTTACAAAATGCAGGTGTTTGCTGAAGATGCAAGCAGTTTTTTTTATTTTCTGCAAAAGCTGTGGTAATTTTTTTTCAGGAATTCGTTAAAACATTCTACTGAATTTAATTCAATTCTATTTGTATAGCGCTTTTAACATGGTCACAAATCAGCTTTAGAGAAATAAAGATTCGATCATTAACGTCATTTAAAAAAAAAAATTATTAATAAATTTTAATCAAAAAGTGACCAAACAATTCATAAATCGTACAGCTCTAATTATCAGCTGTGTGCTCAGGAAGTGCTACATATAAAGTGCTAAAAATATCAGTACATTTTTGATTAAATTATTGGACAAATAATTTGGCAAATGACCGTGGATTAGACTTGTGCTGTGAAATTATTTGCACAATTTATTTGATGATTTAAAACGTAAGAAATAAAACTACTTAAGACAAATCAGTTTTTCTTTCAACATTCGGTGATGCCTAATTTGAATTGACGGTCTACATACGATGCATATCTCCATTTGCTTTCATGATTTTATTTATGCCAAAAATTAAATTTATTTATACAGTATTAGACTACAATTTAGACTAACTTTTTAGGTCAAAATATTCGTCATTTTGAGGTTTGTCATCAACATCTGTAATACATATAACTACAAGTAATAACCATGCAGTTACATAAATCAGAATTGGATGGCGTGTAATCCATATTTATGACCTAAAACCCTTTTTCCTTTCCCAAACAGGAAGTACACGATCAGGAGGGGGTCTGGGGGAGTTGAGTACAGTGCCTGTTTTTTTTTTTTCCAGACTTAAGTGTTGACTGGATCATTTCCCCTTTTATAAGTAATAACTCATACTAGCGACTCTGATTTTGTAGTGCACACAAAAGCACAAAGATTGGCAAGTCTGAATATTTAATGTTCTCTGAATCAACATTACTGGGAACTTTAGCAGCGTACTATCATATCATCATAAATAAATCATAGCATCAGGGAATTGCTGTGTCGGGTGATTCAATCAAAGCACAGTGAAATGTATCCATTAAAAGATTTAGAAATGTTTTGCGCACACACACACCCCGATCAGTCCTAACATTATAACCACTTGCCTAATTTCCTTCAGGACCAATAAAGTATCCATCAATCCATCTATCTATCCATCTAGTATTGGGTAGGTCCCCTTATTGCCCCCAAAACAACCGTGACCCCTCAAGGCATGGACTCGTCTAGACCTCTGAAGGTGTGCTGAGGTACCAAAAGTATAGGCTACTGCGCACAAAGCAAGATCCATAAAGACAATGGATGACCTTCACAAAAGAGTTGAAGCTGGGGCGTGGCCATCATGATATTAAACCCTATAGATTAAGAATTGAATGTCACTCGGGTTCATATGTATGTGAAGGCAGGCGAGGGAATACTTTTGGCAATATTTTGCATCTGGCACCAAATTGTCAGTAGTAGATCCTTTCTAGAAGTCCTGCTAGATGCGAGGTGGAGCTGCGCGGTGGAGCTGCGCGGTGGAGCCTCTATGGATTGGACTTGTTTTTCCAGCACATCCAACATCCAATAGATGCTCGTTTGAATTGAGATCCAAAGAATTTGGAAACCAAGGCCACCTTGAACTCCTAAAGCAGGTTAGTAAAATTGCAGGGCGCAACTTATCCCGCTGGAAGAGGCCACTGCAGGGAATCAGGGAATACATTCAGGTTTCTATGAAGGGGTGTACTTGGTCAGCAACAATTTTTAGGTAGGTGGATAAAGAAACATCTACATGAATGGCACCCAAGGTTCACACCATCTTCCCAACTTTCCTTTTTCCCCCCATAGCGCTTTCCATGGGGCACTTTTGGAAGGTTCTGACCCCTGCACACTGAGAACATCCCACAAGGGCTGCAGTTATGGACTTGCTCGGACCCGGTTGTCTAGCCATTAGCCATAGCGTTGATCAAAGTCGGTCAAATCCTTACGCTTGCCCATTCTTCCTGTTTCCATCACATCAACTTTTGAAGACAAAACGTTCACTTGCACAAGATCATTAGTGTGATTCTCTTTCCTTGTCATAGTGTTATGGCTGATCGGAGTGAACATCATGCATCCACTCCATCCATTTAGGTTTAAACACACTGGGACTTACAGTACAAGCAGATTATATGTTTTGCAGGAGTAGCGAGCTAGTTTATGATGACAGTTATTTTGTCTAAAAAAAAAAAAAAAAAACTCCATGTTGTCTCATTTCTGTTTTTAGACAGCATGTCATTTAGAAGAAAAGTCTGAAATATAGTATTTTCTCAATAAGTACACATTTAGAAGTTTAATCATCTATTTGTGTATTTATGACCTCGTGAGGAGATAAAAAGACACTATTTTGATCAGTCATGTATACACACAGAAATACAACAATACAATTTTACTCGTGTTCCTGTACTTTTAAACCCAGCACACGGTTTAAGTCTGTAATATGACGAGTTTGCCTGTGCAGTGGGCCGTTCGTGAGATTGCTGTAATTATCCGCTTGCAGGAAGCGTACAGCAAAGAGAAGAGAGGGTTTTTTTTCTTCTACTCTTACAAGGTTCACAGCAGGGCAATGTTTTAAGAGGTCTAAATGCAGGCAATGTCTTAGAATGTTAGTCAGTTATTGCGCAACACTGAAACTTTTAAACCACACACACACATCATCATCTAGCTGCTGAACTTTCAACATACAGAAGGAAAAGGACATCAATCAGAAGGAAAAGGAGTGAGAAATTTAATAAACATCATGTAAGCCGTATATACGAGGACAGTAAATGTTTTTTTTGGTCATCAGAAGCGGCTCGTTACGAGAAGGGAACCTGACCCTCGCTTCCTTTTTGCGAGCTACGTCACGGTATTTGCTGCAGCGCGACGTGAATCTCGCTGCAGCGAGAAGGCGACGCAGTCCTCGCACGGCTATGACCTTCACCACAGACTCACGGTTCCTAGACTTAAATTATACCCCCCGTGTCTAAGCGCTGCCGCGGACACGTCAGGAGCAACCACAGGGCGCAGGCACCACACCTTCCGACTGACCGTCCTCTTAACTACATGCAAGGGAGGGAGGGAGGAGGGGAGCAGAATTACCCCGAGGGACAGGAAGCGTCTTTCGCAAAGCAATAAATCTTCGGTCATCGGCGCTCAGCACAGGAGAGAGAGAGAGAGACGTGAAACTGAACGTCAGACGCTGTCCAGACTGCTCTCATCTCCCTCTGCGCAAACGTGTAATTACAGAACTCGAAATAAAAACAACCCCACAGCTGCTTAGACGCGTTACTAAAGGCTGAAGGAGCACCTGATAATGCACTGAACGCTTGAACACAAACGGATTGTAAGACTAATTTAAGTAGTGATAGTAAAACATTGTAGTTTTTAAGTCATTTCTATTTAAAAGAACAATAATAATAAATAGAAAAGGCTGCCCTCCTGGCGGAAAAGCCCTCAAGAGACTACAAACCCTTTAACTGTCCTTCTATTCTTATTATCGATAGAAATCTTTCACGCTGTCAAAATTTAACACTTTGTTGTTCTAATCTGACTTACAATCAGGTTCTGGTCAGCAACTGTACGTTCTTCTGGGTGCTTTAAAGCTGTTCTGTATTGAAGATTTACGGACATGTCAGGAGAAAGGCAACAGAGGTGACGCCGTAACTTGTTTACGAGCGTAACAGACTGCGCAGCCTTAAGGTTTCAGACGGCCGCATCCCCGGCACAGAGAAACGGAGTTCGTTGTAGTGAAGGTTTAGGGTCAATCCAAAGGGAGAGGTTGTGAAATCTGCTAACCGTAATATACGCAAGTCCGTTTTTAATCCGTATTATGAAATTCCAGCTGTGAGGTAATCTTCGTATCTTACACTGTGACTAATGACGAAACCCGCAACAAACCTGGTTGCTATTTAAAACATGAAATCCGTTCGTTTTTCCAAAAAATCCGTAATTCCGTTTCACAGAAGGAGCGATGGTGGGCATGTCCAGCGATGGCGGCGTACGTCCGACACCCGTCGGAACAAACAAGATCCTCGTTCCAAAACTTAACCGGACCTTGGTGAGGTCCCCTGCTGCACTTTACAGCAAAAGCCTACATGGTGATAGTGCGAATGAATGACTCAGAGGACATTTACAGAGGCCAGGAGAGCGCGGGCCTAAAATAGGACACACATGCTAGTCTCTCTGGGGGTCCGCGCACTGAGGGACAGCTTCCCCAAACAACAGGAAGTTGTGTAATTTGTGGAAGTTGACTTATAACGGCAGAGACACAGATACAAGGCAACGTAATCCGAAAGTCATGTACGAGTCCGGAAGCGACGTGTCTGGGTTTGTCTGGAGGACTGGCTGAGAGAGAGAGAGAGAGAGAGAGAGAGATAGGGGGAGAGAGCGAGAGAGAGATGCAAGAAGTTGACTTCATGCAAGCTCTGACATGCCAAGACAGCTGGATCAAAAAGACAATGGAACTAAGAATTCAGACTGATCGTGCTAAAACTTCCCACCAGTTTAACCGGCCGAGGATGGTAATGAAGACACTGAAGTTACATTAGTGCTCTCTGACCATGCAGGGCCGGCTTGGCATGAACAACCAGACAAATTTTTGTCAATCAGGTCATGTGATTTATTCATTGTTTTCCACAGTAAATCACAGAGCTGCTCCAGGGTCCCTGGTTTGACTCTAAGGTTGAGTTCCTGTCAGTTTAGACCTTCACAAGAGCCTCTGCAGGCTTCCTCTGGTCTCCCCGCCCCCGTCCCCAATCTCCAAAAACTCACGCACCCTCATTCTCTACACCACTACTGGGTTGTGAGAAGGCTGGAGCCTAATTCCCAGGGGACTTGGGGCACTAGGAGGGATATACCCTGGACAGGGTGCCAATTCATCGCATCCTGCGCTCTCACACACTACAGGCAATTTGTAAATACCTCCAGACTGTGTTAGAAAACCCAACAAGCATGGAGAAAACATGCAAACTCCACCCACACAGAAATGAAGGCGGGACTCGAACCCTCGACCTCTGAGGTGTAATATTCCATCTTATCTCCGTGTTCCTGAGATGGCCTAGGGAGCTACCTCAACTGTGATCAATTTAACGTATTTACTGAAAAATGAATAAATTCAATGGTTTCCCTAGACTACTTTGTGGAAAACTAGATTTACATGCAAGCAAAACGTGTTCACCCCGTCATCCGGAGACTGCGAGTCGGATTCCCTGGGTGACACTAAACCCAGCCGCAGACGGGAGTCTAGATAACAGACTGGCCGCGCTCTCTCTCAGGGGGAAAGGATGGCGTACCCGCACTCTCATATCGACTTTAGCGACACCAGCTAATCATGGGCGTGTATGAGCTCACACGATCCTGAGGGGGAGGATATCGGTTTCCCCAGGGTGTTTTACGCCATTCCGAAATGTTATGTGAGCAGCGGTTCACGCGTCTCAGAGGAAGCGCGTAATAGTCTCCGCCCGCCGTTTGGTAAGGCAGCGCTCTAACTGAGACATCAGTGGGAATCGGCTATGACTAACTTAGGGAGAGAATTTTTTTTTTAATAAAAAACCTTTTTGAACAATCACATGGGTCTCCACTGACCAAAAAAACTAAACAAAAAAAGTTAAACTCCTTTTATTCCTTTTTTGTTTCAATATTCTGTATACATTTCCTACCTTGTATGATGTCATACCAAGCAAGAAAAAAAAAGGGCAAACGAGTCCCATTTCCTGCTTTCCATTTGGCTAGAAAAATGCATTTCCACAAAGGGGAGAGATGAGCAGTAAGTAATTTGTTTGCATTTAAACCTACAGATGCTGGAACAGTGAGTGTGTTTAGAACAGAAGGAATTTCAGGGATGTAAGAACGCATGATCGGAACAGGATGGAATGTTAACCGACAACAGTATACTACGTTACCTTTAACCTAACTATAACCTCGAATTAGGAAGTGAAACTCTCACTCTTTCTCTGTATCGCTTAACCTGTACAGGAGGTTGTGTGAGTCCTAGAGCCTCTCAAAAGGGACTTGGGGCACTAGGTGGGGTACAACCTGGACCAGGTGCCAGTCCATCGCAGGGCACAAGCGCGCGCACACACACACACACACACACACACACTATTAACCTGTGGGAGTCCACAAACCACAGCTAGAGCATGCAAACTCCACACACACAGGCGGCGGGAATTGAACCCTTGACCCTGTGTGTGAGGCCACAGTGCTAACCTCTACTTCACCATACTGCCTATAAAGTCCATAAAAAAAAATAAAACCAAATGAGAACTGAGATTATACCAGCAAAAAATAATCTCCAGGGCCCGTATTCACATCGCTTCTAAGAATTCTCTCAGAGAGCTCCTATCTTAGCCTAAAAAGTCCTAGCTGGGAGTCCTAGATTAACAGTGATTTAGAAAACCTGATTCTCAGAGCAACTCTGAGTAAGGAAAGTACAAAAAACCTTAGTGAGGAGGTGTGGTTGACCCCGTTGATAGGGATGACGCAGCAATTCAAGAACTGTGATTGGTTGATAAAAAAAATAACCTCTGACCTCTGTAAAGATCTTGAAATGCGCTCTTTGTGAAAAAAAGAATACATGATAATCGAACAGACAGTGAAATCATAATGTTTGTATATAATGGAATTGTCTAATCATGACTACAGGCTACTTTATGCAAAGTTTCTGTTATAGGCTAAATATCTTAAAGATAATTAAAACAGCCAAATGGAAAAAATGTGTCTACTTTTGAAGCAACCAATTTCCACACAGTAGTTACTATATTTAAGTTCTTACATTTATTTATTACACTGAGTTTATTACTTGTAATCCATTTCAGATTGATGGGAGCAAAATGGCTCAGCTTTTACCAATTTACATGCTTGTAGGATTGCAAAAGTTGCACTTTTGGATGGTATGTAGCCAACAATCTAAAAGAGACAACAAGAAAACCAAATTGGACAGAAGAGCAGTGTTTACGTATAGCTTTACATTTAGTGTTTGGAGAATATTTCTTCTTTCCGCCATTTTGTCCTCTGCTATAGAAACTCTTAAGCCTCTTAAAAGTCCTCCTCTCTACTCTTAACAATTTTTACCTTAGGAGCTGTTTTTAGGGCTAAGATGTTTCGTGAATTATTTTTATCAAGTTAACTAACTGTTATAATTAACGTATACACATATATAGTAGCATGAATAACAGATACAGGTAAATCTTACGGTGGTAATACATTTACAAAAACAACCACCAGGCTCACTATCCTATCAACTAAAAACTATAGTTTAATTGCCCGTGTTTTTTTTTTTTACATTGACTCCAGAACTCTATTTCACATCTTAGCAGAAACGTAAAAAGATAGAAAGAACCGTCAGAATTTAACTAGAGAGAGATTTAAGTAGTATAAAAAAAAATAAGCTAATAATAAGCTAAAAAAAGCTAAAAAATAAGCTAAAAAATTTTTTTTTTAAAGGCTTCATCTATACCTAGAGATGAAGCCTTTTTTTTTTTTTATTCAAAACAGAGAGCGGGACACTACTAAATCCAAGTTTTGCACTTCACACAACACCCTCTGATATGCATGCGACTGAAACCTTATAGCTGTAATCATGCCTTCTTTTCCGTGGCTGATTTTCCACTGACTGGCTTTCCTACAGGTCGGTACACAGAAACACCTCCACCTCTAAAAGATCCTGCAGCTGTTTATATGATACACCAAAACTGGTGTAAAATTTTCTTTTTTTTTAATTTTATTTCATTAACAGTTTCATAGTCTTTAATGCCATACTGTACAGCAAAAATTTTCTCACAATAAACAGCTCACAAATAATCTTTTGTAGGCGCAGTAGGCTACTGAGAACTTAAGAAGTCTTAAGAACATTGCTTGCTGTATCTCAGAATAAATATATAACATTAGACCTGGAAAGTTTTATACATCGTCAGATTTGCTATACACTGATTTATTCCTGGTGGCCCGTCACAGTACGAACACACACACTTGTGTAAATAGCCCCGCCCCTCTATTCACACACATCGGCTGTGCACATAAAGCACATGTGAACCTACGACAGTACGGTTAGATTACAGATGCGTTGTTGAGGTTAACACTACATGCAGAACAAACTTCATCGGTTAAAACACACTGAATCAGCTAAACTCTTTTATTTATAATATCACTAAGATCGCTAAAATTACAGTTCTCTTACAGTAAAATCTTTTTTATAAAAAAAAATACAAGCAGAGGAAAGATGAAACAACTGCTTCAAAAGTAAATTTAAAACACCTTATAACAACAATTCACCTGGTAAAAAGGTTATTAAAGACAGCGACAAGAAGCACGTACTCTCCGAAAAACGTAGACTTCCTGTCTTTCGAAACCTGAATCCACTTTTTTTTTTTTATTACATTTTATTTTATTTGTTTGGCAAAACATTACTGTTGCTCTATAATCCAACAGGTGGCGTGCTCTAAACTATTCACACTATTTACAGGCAACACAGCAACTTGTCTAATGAGAGCAAATTTTGTTTAGAATTGTAGCAAAACTTACATAAAAAAACCAAGATTAAATCCAGATATTTGTAAAAATGCTTAAAGATACTTACAAATTCGCAATACAAATCAAATCGACAGCTATGTATTGCGATAATACTTGATAATCAGCTTGTCCCTGGTGATTCCCGTCCCTACTACTGATAACGATTTTGGACAATCCTGAACTTATTATCCTTATAAATTAAAAAAAAAATTTTTTTTAATTATTAAACCTCAAGTCTATATACAATTCACGCCTCAACTGTATATAACATTTAATATTTTGTAACTATATCAGCTAACTCCACTTTAGCGTTCAGCGTTTAACCCATTGAGATGCTTTTCTGCTCGCCATGGGTGATTAAGAGTGATTGAGATACCGCAGCTTTCCTCAAAACCGTCAGGCCCTTGTCATGCGTCTTCTCTCATCGACAAGACGTTTCCACACATCTGACGAAAAGGAAGTTTCAGAAACACTGTCTAACAGCCGGAACAGTCAGTGAGTGAAAAATATCTGAGCAAATACCTAACTCTGCTCAGCCAGAAATGTATTTTTCTTCTTTGTAAATCACTTTTGCTTGTACGACGGAAAAGAGTCACTACGACACTTTAATCGGCACCTAATTGTTACTTTGCATAATAAGAATAAACCCCGAGATCAGCTTGACCACACTTTAAGGTCATATCCTGATACAAACCCCCCTCGACGACAACATTTTTCAAAGAAGAGACGGAATGGCGAGATGAAAGGACCGAGCCATGCTGTGGTTCTCCAACATCTGCTGTGGTTCGCCAACATCTGCTCAAATCAGTGCAGAGAAGTTGACTCTGGACCACACCCATTCAGCAAACAACGAGACAGGCAGGCGCTTCAGCCAAAGATTAACCTGCTGGATTTATCTTCGAGCTTAACACATCTATAGGTTATATATACACATGTGCACCACACACACACACACACACACACACACACACACACACACACCAAATACACAATGCTGGTTTTATAAAAGTCTACAATGGAAAAATGAAGCTAGCTTACTGCGGAATTAAAGTAAACGCCCACACGTTGTGAAGGTTTAATGAGCTACAGATGAACTAGATCTACCTGTCTCGTTGAAAAACCAGTTTGTTCCCGGGATCTCGGTTTCCTTTTCTCACACACACACACACACACACACACACACACATCACTGAGGAGAGCAACACATGGGATCCCACCCACTGCCTCTGTCTGAAAATGACATCAGCTCCCTCATACCTAACCAGATTTAATATACAGTATGCACTACGGCTCTACAGTATGAGGTGCACAGATCTCTATAGACACGGACCACAGTGTTATGGTGTCTGTCTGAGCAGTCCGGACGAGCACGGAGCTTCCGGATAAGCCGTCTGTGGGTGGTTTGAGAAACCTTGGCATTCGCGTGAGCCAAGAAATAAATAAAAACAAGGATTCGTTTTGGTCGAAAGATTGCAATGTTTATTTCTCCGACGTGACATCACGGGTTCACTGGGTTGTTTTGAAAGATGTTGTAAGGCATCGCCATGTGAAAAGAGGGAGCGGGTTATTTTTATCCGCATTGTGCGCCGTTAATATGCACTCTGAGCAGCAATGCTGAATCTGCACTTCCACGTCTGCGTTTGACAAAAACCGACGACATGGAATTACATTTGAGAAATAAACGCGGCAAACTGGTTCAAGTACGAAAACTTTTTTTTGTTTTTGTAATGCATTTTTCTCAATGCAGTATGCACATATACAGTATATTTGTATTTCTTCAACAAGTTAACACAGCTCTTTCAGAGCTCTCCCAAAGTGTGTGCTGTAATATTCCTCAGATTATAATGCATTATACCTCAAACTCGCTCCTCTTCCTAACACACCATTTCAGTATTTACGTAAATGAGATAGTGCTAAGTCACACCCCTTCAGAGAAGAGGCCAAAGTGAGGAGCTTTTCTTATATGAGGTCACGTTAGGGGGAAAAAAACATCGTATTGGCTGGTTTAAATCCTGGCCAACACAAAAATAGAAAAAAAAGTAGAAGAAGAAGGGACGGGAAGGTTCTTCCCCCCTCAGATTTGTCCAATGTCTAAAAATGACTAACAGGTCCCTTTTATGAAAATAAAAACACCCAGTAGTAGTTTAATCATTACTACTACTAACAGAAAAACAAAAGTTAAAAGGTACAAATTAAGTGAAATAATGTACTGGCTTAATTTAAATAAAAAGCTTTAAAAAATCTGGGAAAGTCTTTGGAAAGATATTCATCAGTCTATATAAATTGTTTCTGGACAGCCTGTAGTTCGGTGACCTGGTCAAATCAATAATAAAAAATAAAAAAAACTTTTCAAAAAAGATGGTGTGATTGCAAAACCTCTTTTTTTTTGGTTTTGTTTTAGACGGACTGGGGGAAAAAACCGTCTCCAACTGTCTCTATTTGTGTTTCGAATTCCGCTTGTGAGATCGTGCGCGTCCTATCGTCGACAAGTAGCAAGTGCGAGCAGATGTACATAACCTGTCATTGTGTCCATGTCACAGTATTACAGCGGGAAATATTTACCAGACTCTAGGTATTATTATTATTTAGTCAGTTTTCTTTCATTAATTACAGGACTGTAAATACGTTATTCACCACGCCGCAAATGAATGATTGAAATCTCTTGTGTAGAGAGGAGTAAAAAAATACAGTATATAGAATACTGTATATTGAAAAATTCGTCCTGATAAATGACACTCTTTCATTTTATTTATTTGGTTTACTGCTGTGGAAGTGAAGTTCGGCGATATGGACAAAAAGAGTTGATGACTTAGATTCAGATCTTAAAGCCACAGGCACCAGAATTTCAGACATCCAAGACAATACCTATAGCGATAGTTCGAATCACCTTGATGCAATTCTATCGTGATCGTATCGACGACAGGTGGCTCATTTTTTGCTTAGTGGTTCAATTTACTGATCAGAAGGTCAAGGGTTCAAGCTGGCACTGTTTGGCCCTTGAACATTTCTGCATCCTCCAAGCATACTCATGACTGACCCTGCGATCCGACTTTCTAAAAAGCTGGGTTACGCAAAGAAAAAGCATTTCACTGTGCTGTAACGTTTATGTGACCAAAAAAAGTAGCTGCTTCTTCGTTGTTCCTGAATCCAAAACTCCACATTACAAATGTTCCCACATGTGAACATTAGTCGACGCTTCTTATTTCCACTCGATGCGAATGCGCTTAAGCCTTATCAGTATCGACACGTCGGTCATAAGAGTTCCATGTTGCGCCGTATCGCTTATCTGAGCATCCTTGTATCTTTTCTATATCGTTCAATATCGCTCAAAAGAACATTTATATTAATGATCCATGTGGACGAAACGTCAGCCGATCAAACTGCGATGTTGAGCGCGACAATGCGGGTCTGGTACAAATCAGCCATTAGAAAAAGAAAAAGAAGGAAAAATAACGACTGCCAGGGTTGCTATGATCTAAAGCGATGAATTCTCAGCGTCTCTCTTAGAACTTTCCTGTTGCCATAGCAATCCACTGCTGAAAACAGGCCTCAATGTCCATCTCTCTCTCTCACTCACTCACTCACCCCCCACCACCAGCCTTGCAGCCGCCTCTCGTCTCGCACGCTGCTTTTTCCAAACACACCTCGGCAGTTCTCGATGACATATGACTTTACACACACGCAGGCGCAAGCTTGACACAAGTTTGTCACCGCGCCGCCGCCGTTGCCGCACCCCCCCCCCGCCCCCCCACACGACTATGTTTGAAAAGAAACCGAACATAGCGCATGCAGCTTGTCTTCTTATCATGAAGATAATCAGAAAACTGACCTGCATCGTGATGAGGATGAGTGGTTTTTAAGATGACGGAAATCTAATGCAGATGTTTGATACTTGTATGAAAACTAAGTGCCAGGAGATCCGTAACGAGCATGTTGGGATGGTGTGACGAAAAAAGAAAAGAAAGAAAAGTAGCATCTAGAGAGGCTGAGATCATCGAAAGCAAACACACGGGTACAGTAGCATAAGCAAGTAGGGGGTAAATAAAAGAGATGTGTGAGCCAGCTTGTCGATTACCAGAGTATTAATATCACACCACGGCTATTTCCAGAGCAGGGCAATAGCAGCCAGAACACAAATAGAGAGCAGCTGAACCCTCCCCTCGTCTCCTCCCCCTCGTCCCCATCACCGAACACCGCGGTCGTGTTTCTCAGGCGCAGGACGTGAGGCTCCGTGTTCCTTTTATGCACCTTCGCACAACTGTAATTATATGTCACTACAAAACTAAAAAAAAAGGGGAAATAACAGTTAGGTATACAGTGACAGACAGACACGTTATTTTATTTTGCTTAACCTATGTTGATGGCAAGAAACTAGACTGAGCAGAGGTTTTAAAAATGCGTAGGGTCAAAAATGTCACGTCAACAAGCAGACAATCCGTCAACTTTCCTGATGTTTTGCAGCGCAGGCTTGAACAAAAGTTTTGAACTGTAATTGACCCTGGACAAGGGCACGTGTATGAACACGTGATTAACAGGGGAAAAGAAAGAAATAATTAT
>JAOVVA010000021.1:11667281-11677698 GCA_028565275.1 Leiocassis micropogon
AAAAAATATATATTCTTAGTGCATTAAGCAAATATCTCTGCTCAAGTCTAAGACATAAATGCATTGCATAATTGCAATCTATGTGATACAAAACTTAATTGTCTTAGCTTTCAAATATGATATGCCACACGCATGAGGACCACCATATGTGGGAATAATGACAATTTGAAATTGGTTATGCCATTTTAGACAAAATTACAGTTACGAGGTTAAGAGACATTATTCAAAGTGCAACAGACATCTTCCACTATACAAATTCATACCATAGAAACGGTTGCACATTAGAACAAGTGCATTCATATAAACCTTACAGCTGGAGCTGCTGTCCGAACCATGCTGTTAAAGAAAATCAATCAACACCACCTGACTAATCAGAATAGAGCATTCAGCAGCACTTCTGTATATAAAATGCAAAACAATCAGGATTAAAAAGTCTACCTAGTTATGTAATGTAGAAGATGATATATAGGTAGTCAATGCTTAATATTGTTAATGTTGCAGTATTGTAGTAGTGTTCAGTACTACAAGCTTACACAGCTACAAAGCATTACATCATTGCCTGCTATTATAAATTATACATTTGGTGTCTTATTCCACAATGCTGAGAAACCTGGTTCCGGTTTCATATCAATGAGTTGTCCTAAAAATCTGTTTATTCCTGCCAATAATTGCTTACATATGGCAGTGATAGGCGCTTATATTTTAGTACATGGGAAATCAAACTGTTGGAAGTTGGTGTGCCTACGCAAGTAATTGGTCAACAAGAGGCTGCTTTATACAAGCTTAGCAAGCACAGACTGTGCTGCTATGAAAAAAAAAAAGTTCTCTCCAGTGTGATACAAATAATATCCATTACACATGTACTTTTTCGGTGAAGTTACATATGAGGTGTGTGATCAAAGTGATGTGAAAATCTGGGTCAATGTAACCATCACCCCCTCCACCACAGGCAGAAAAAGACCACGCAGAAAATAAAGAAAAAGGATGAGGATACCATCGTCATGCTCAGTGCGTGGATGTGTGCTTGTTGGATTAAACGCATGGTGTGATGACTGTGGCCTGGAGTGTATGTGTTGATTTGAAGTGGACTTTTGCATGGATGTCCCTCAGACAAGGTCTGTGGCTGAGTCAACCATGTCGTATCTTATATTTGTTCTTCCAGTCCTTCATCTCCACCCTCTCTCTCTCTCACTCTCTCTCTCTCTCTCTCTCTCTCTCTCTCTCTTGCTCTTTCATCAAAAACAGCCCCCTAATATTACATACTGCTGATTGCTAATAGTACTGGTTGGCACTGATGAAAAATAATAACCTGGTGTGGATTTTTAAAAGCTAGCATGCTGGATAACGTGGATTTCTTTCGTTGTTTTGGTTTGTCTCATGGTGCCCATTTAACAAGATGGTTGTGGATGATAAACAGAAACTAAGCTTGTGTGTGGTAATCGTCACAATTCTGTAACTGTGCGTGGTGTGACTAACATTGAGCAAATGTATAAATATCATGTATAATATAAAAATACTCAAATATCAGAATTTATTTTTTAATTCTTAATTTTTTTTTTCTCTCTGATCTTCAAACATGCAGCTCTGCCTAGCCCCAGATGCCTCCCCTTCCTCTTGACGAGCGCATAGTGGTAATTCAGCGGCCTAAAAGCCTGGGCTTGTGCGTGGCCTCTCCACCAGGCACCTCTCAGTCTTCCTCACGTCTTACCACGCGCAACGAGCCCCCACCCCGCTTACCACACACCCAACCTCCTCCATCCCGTCCCCATCTACCCTCTAATTCTTTGTCTCTGGAATGCAGGCACAGGCACTTACCCCATGGGCAAAAAGCCAAGGGCGAGAGAGGCGGCACAGAGGACAGCAACCGGATCCCTAGTCACTGTCACAGCAATGGGACTGTGACACTGGGTCCCAGACCTTACACGCACACTCATACAATTGACATTAAAGTATCGGTGGACAAAGGAGGGCCACATTTAGACAAAAGGTGCAGTAGCAGCTTAACTCGGTGCGGTGAAAGCAGCAGAGAAAGCAGAGCCCAGAGGGTGTCTTCACACTTAGCTCCAGGGCAAAGTGACAGGAAATTCAGAGGAAAGACTTCAGATACCACTGAGAGGCACCAGATTAAGGCACAATATAATAACCTCTATCAGAACAACCTCACAGTGTCACCCGGTGGGGTGTTGGAATTTGTTCCAGCCCAAAGGCAACAATCTAAGCCTAGGTGGACGAAGGAGGAAGAGTTGTTGTCAAATCCACGTTTTACAACTGCCAACTACAGGGACGTGCCTTCTGTTGGTAACAAAGAAAACTCAAAACGGGGAGCTGTCCATCAGGCTCCCAAGCCCCAGAGCCTATCCCATCACCTTAGCTCTATCCCATCAGCCCATGCCTCCATCCTAAACACTCACTATCAGGTGACCCCAAACTCTGTCCCCTTTTGGGCCCCATCTTCCTTTCCACAAATCGGTCAAACCCGGACCTCACGTATCAGAGAAACACACCCCCAGATCCTCCACAGCTTGCCTCTCTCTCCAACTTCCTCTTGTGATGGCTTCCCTAGCCCAGATCACACTTGCACTATAGACTTTTCTCGTCCATTCAACTGTGACTGTTGGAGACTGGTGTGCTGTAAAGGAAGGAGAACTCACTCGCCAGCCTGCAAAGGGGGTAGCCCATCTTCTTCATTCTCCAAAGGCCAAAGAGCAAGTTCAAACAACGTAGGTGACGCTGCCATGGGATTAAAGAAGTTAGGAGGGTGTCTGTCCACAGCTTCAACCACAAACACCTCTTCATCCAACAGCACTGTCTCAGAATGCCAGACAGGGCTTCTTAGGCCCCTAGGCTGTGCATCCTGTTCAGGGGAAGGTGGAGCTTTTGAGAATCCTGCTGCCTTTCGCAAGAAACTGGTTGGTGGTTGTCTACCCTGTGCCCCTTTCTCCCCATCTGCTCCTTTGCGTGCTCTGCAAAGCTGTGTCAGTGGCTGCAATCCCAAAGCAAGCCAGGCTGGTAGCTCTACTTGTAGTTACTGCAGTAGTGATCCCATAGTAGTGACTTTTAACCCTCACAGAGGCAAGCCTCCTGGCTTTCCCCACAATGCTGGGGTGCAAACCATAAGAGGGCACCAACACGATGACGACGATTACAGCGTGCGCACAATTTGGCCTGATGAACTTGCAAAAAAGATGACTCACTCTAAAACCCAACCGAACCATCAGGGTGTAGGGATGAGGATGGGAACAGGAAACTCTTACATGGGGCGTGACCAGAGTAACGGAACCAGTCCAGTCATTCTGGATTGCCGTAATCTTCTAGAATTTACACGCTCCCAATTGACTGACCATGCAGGACGGCGGAGACTCCAGCAAGGCAAGATGGCAGTTTTAGACTTCATGGGGTCAAGAGACCCAGGTCAGGACTCCCTGAAAAGGCTCTTTAACAAGGAAGGTGATGCTGGAATGGGAAATGATGATAGTCTAGATGATATGTTTATAAGCTCCCCTTCTCATCGCTCTCTCACTCCTGAGTCTATAACCTCCTTCTCCCCTCCACCATCAGCCCCTGGCACCCTGATTAAGCCCAAAACAAGGGGAAGGGATTGGGAGGGTGGGCACTCCTTACCATCTGCTCAGTCACTCCATTTGGTCCTTAACTCATTCAATAGAGAGCAAGAAGAGGAAAATAGAAGAGGTAAGAGGTTTTTTTTTTTGGATGTTTGTGAGTAACAAGATCATGGTTCTGTTCCCATTCTAATATACCTGTGCCTGAAAGGAACTTTTTTTATACATTTATATGTTTTTGAAACGTGTTGGTTTAAAAAAAAAAAAAAAAAACACAGGGCAATGTCCGCCTATCGTAGCTGTGGTTTAAGGACAGGAGAAAAAAGAGAATGAAGCAGCATGATTACATAAATACTAACATGGATAATAAAAATCTGTAAAATAATAGTACAGTCTTGCAAAGTTCTGTAAATATAGCTTTTTCTTCGATGTCCTTCTGCTCTAGTTTCTCTGTGCTCTGATCCCTTCTGTTGTTTGGATGGCATTACTATTATGTAAGCACAACGGTATGCTGAAAGCCATATTCAGAACTAATGCAATTTCAATATAATTTGCAACATGGATGAAGTAATAGCACATATTATGGAGTATCTTTTGGATGATGTTCTCTCTTTTTCAACCTCCCACTTGCTTTCCTAATTACTAGCTCACTTGCACAACAGGTGCACTTATTTCACACTGAGGACAAGATAATGAAAAGGGTTCTGTTTTTCCTCTGTCAGTTCACCTCTCCCTTCCGCTCTCATCCTCCCTCCCTGCGTCTCTGTCGGATGAGAGTGTAATGACTCCAGATGTGGAGAACGCGGTGATCAGCCCTATTCTACCTTTCCTTTTCCTGGGGAATGAGAGAGATGCTCAGGACCTGGACCTGCTGCTGCGACTGAACATCAGTTATGTGGTCAATGTCACCACCCACCTGCCCCTCTATCACTTGGAAACGGGTTTGGTACGCTACAAGCGTCTACCTGCTACTGACAACAGCAAGCAGAATCTCAGACAATATTTTGAAGAAGGCTTTGAGTTTATAGGTGAGTGTATTTTTCTGGGTTTGTCCCTTAGTGATCCGTCTTGTTTTTGGATTTTTGATGTTTGCTCTGTGTCATCTTTGTGTATCACTGTTTAATTCTAAGTTGTAGAATCCAATAAAACAATCAGGAAATGAATAGAATGCATGTTGATCTGCCATTTTTGTATTATTATTATTTTTTCATACAGAGGAGGCTCACCAGAGTGGCCGAGGCGTGTTGATTCACTGCCAAGCAGGCGTGTCTCGCTCCGCGACTATCGTCATTGCTTATTTGATGAAGCACACCCTCATGACCATGACCGACGCTTATAAATACGTCAGGAGTCGCCGACCGGTCGTATCCCCCAACCTCAACTTCATGGGCCAGCTGTTGGAATTCGAGCGAGATCTCAACTCTGGTGTGACGCCTCGAATCCTAACCCCTAAGCTGAGTGGCCTGGAAACACAAGTCTAAGTCTTTAAAAAAGAATCAAAATAAACATGGCAGACAAAGAAAGCATGGATTTCCATCATGCTTATTGTGGACATATGAGTACAATTAGTCTGGGTGAAAAAAATACAGTAGAGTGTGCTAAGGAAATATTTACAAATGATGTACTTCCGCTCTTTTGAGTATTCCTATTGCGTAATTATAGCACTTAAACAGAAGTAGGCAAATGGGTGTTTGTATAATCAACCTCACAGTGATACTGTGCTCATAATAACGTGCCAAGTTTTATAATGTGAAATACTACATAGTAATACATTATAACTATTATTGTATTCTACGTATTATCAACCTGCCCTCGTTGATGTGTCCGATGTATAAAACAGTCAGGAAGGCAGGAAGAAAATGCAAAGCAAGGGCAAAAAAAAAAAAAAAAAGAGTACTGTCAAGCACAGAAAAAGACACAAAGTGATGAATTTCTCAGACCTGAAAACTGTAGCAAATTTCTCACACCTTCTCCACTGTGCACAGAACTTTTCTAGGCATATTATCATGTAGAGAGTTCAATGCACTTATTTTCTTATCTCAGTTGACGCCACGTTAGCTGCTGACAAATACTACAGCACATGCAAAGGTTTCTTTTGCATTATTGTCATTTCAGTCATCCACCATTTGGGTTATGACATTCGTGGTTTACATTCGTGGTTTTTTAAAACCCTCTGTGTGGGAAATGTGCAATAGAGGTGCATAGACAGTGGAGGAGATGTTGAATTTAATTATTCCAGCTTGGATACTTTCATACACGGAATTTGAGATACTAAACGCAAGTGTGAAAAGCACCGTTTTTTTCACACTCTTATACGCAGAAACAAAATAGTCAGACAGTGTGAGAGAGAGAGAGAGAGAGAGAGAGAGAGAGAGTCACAATACTGTGCTTTTAATACATAGTGAACTAAAAAATACACAAATGGATTCTGTTAGATTTTTCTTTTCTAATTGAATTCATGAACTGTTATCTATTTTTTAAAACTCTGCAGGCATGGGTGTGAGTATAGATTTTATTTTTCTAAGCACTTTGTATATAGTTGTTTTATTGTGTTAACGGTACTAAATCGGATGGTGTGATATGAGCAAAACTAGAAGGGAATGATGAGAGGTGATGCTGAAAAAAAAAGTGCTACTTTAATAATTGTGATTATATGAGGGTTGTACTGAAAGTTATTCAAAGATATGCAGAACTTTTTTATAAACTGACATACTGTAGGTGGTTCAAGTTCCACATTTTTCCTCGGTACAAAAGGTCTCCATGCAATGCATCGATGCATTTGCACCATCGTTGAACCCCACACTCAAATCCTGTTTGGCGATCGCCTTTGTCGCGTTTGATGTTCTCTCACCGAATGGTTTGTCTTCAACGCTTTAAACGTCTTCATCCAGCTGTGCACTTTGCCCTGCCAATGGTGTCATCTCCGTAAACATTTTTGAGCACAGTGGGAGACCATCAACTGCGTCGAAGGGGATTTTTAAAGATGATTCGAGAATTGGGTCGACGATGACGCAAATGCATGTCCCGTGTTGGAGTACGTACAGTATGTATAGAGGAAGAGTTACTCTACCAACATGTGCAGTTTAAACAACCTATCTCAGTTAATAAAGAGTTATGCCCACTGTTGCATTACTTCCGGTACAGCCCTTGGAATTTCGCCATGCTGCTTGTCAATATGAGTCTAAATACCCATCACTTGCTTAAATTAGATTCATTTGATTTTAAGTTGTTTTTCTGTATGGTATCGATTACATTTCAGATTCAAGCTCAAAATTCTCATTGACAGTAGATTTTTACCTAATGCTGAATTAACATGAATGGTATTAGATCCCAGGGACAACTTTGTGAATTAGTTATACACTGCCTGGCCAGGAAAATGTCACACACTCTGAAAGATTTCATTCAGTCATCTTTGTTTCCAGCACACAGTGTGGTGGCCAGTTCATGTGTGAAAAAGATTCTTTATGTTCCCACAACCACTCTTTCACAGATATGGTATGAGAATTGGTATATGCCTGGATATAAACCAAGGATGAAAAACTCTATAGACGTGATAAACGTCATTCAGTACATTCAGATCATCAGCTGACTTCATTTGTTGCCACATAACTTTACTGAGTCTAGACCAAATGAAGCCCAACCCCAGATCATAACAATCATGACCTTTTTCCGTTGCTCACTATTAAACATAGCTCTGTTTTTTACAGTTGATTTTTATTCACCATGCAACTTCACCAAGTGTTTAAGTGATCTCCATTTATGACTTTATTCTGACTGTATTTATTCCACAAAGTTGACAGTTCAGCACTATCCTTAAAGGTTTTGATAATGTGGTGAAGGGTTCTTAACCCAGTTTCAATCATTTAAAATCTCCTTAGTTGTTTTCTTTGCTTGATGCAACCGAATAATTTGACCCTTCTGAAAAGGCGACTATTTTGGGGGCCAGGCAGCGTAGTTAATATGCTTAATCCAGTCCTAATCCTTATTCGTTTCTGATGCCTTTCATTTTCATAGCATTCATTTGACTAAAACAGGAAAGCAGGCAAACCATCTGCCTTTGAAGATCAGCTATGAAAAATGTCCGCCAGTTAAATTCTTCCTTTCTTACACTTATGGTCCATTGTTTACATTCTCTTTTCAGTTGATAGATTTTTAACAGTGCTCTTATGATACTATGCACCATTCCAACTTTTCGAATATGGAAGTGTAATCTGTGAAAAAGACCAGGCTTTGTTCAGTTCACTGTGATAAGCTTTCTTCTTCCTGAATATTGCCCAGTTTTCAGCCTTAGTCCTTGAAGTCTCCCTTCATCTGTCTCGGCGCGTAGGGGTGGGGGGATTTTGTTTTGCGGTCGTCGAGCTTTTATCTCTCTGGCTGAAGCAATGCGCTTTCACCCTGCACTGTCGTGTCACAACTAAGCCACCCTCCCCAGAGATTTCCACTTTGCATTCCAGTGCAAATCAGCTGGGTCAAGATGTGGAGCCGGTAAATATACGAGCAAAAAACAATGTAAGCTGCGTGTGTATATGTAAGTATGTATGTAAGTACGGATTTATGTACGTATGTATGTAGGTATGTATGTATGTACAGTATGCCTCAAAATGTTTGATTCTCACAAGCTATCTGAAATGAAAGCTGTTTTGTTTAAAGACTTAAAGCTTATTCATTTGGTAAAGCCGGACAAATTTCTGTTCAGAAAGGAGATTTGTGTTGCTTACTGAATGTTTTTGAGTGAGTTCAAAGTGCTCTGTGAGATCAGACCAATCTCAGTCTAGACACAGATGCTGCTGATAAACTCAGATCTTGAGGACAACACATATAAACTTGAATATTTCTACTTTCCAAGACATCTGTATTGATAATATTTCTTTTGACATATTCCTTTTACCACTAATTCTATTTTATTGTTGTACAGTATAAAATTCTGCATTGATCATTGTTTTTTTTTTTTTTTTTTTTTTTTTAAATACAGTTGTAAATGACAACTGCAAGTGGTTCCTCTCTGCTTTGGTTAATATTCTATTATTATTCTATTCTATTAATATATTCTATTACATAATTATATGTTCTCCTATTTATACAGATAGAAACTTAATTAGATAATATTAACATCAGGATAAAGAAAGAATGAACCCCAACCTTCAGCCTGTGCATTACTTAATTTTTAATAATATTTAAACTTGGTGGCAGACTGGCACAATATATGCAGGTTAGGTATGTTGCCTAATTCCTGGATATGCGCTTGTAAGCCCATTGTCTCTTTAAAGATTCTCATATTGCAGATGTGTTTGCTTGGGTTTCCTTTGGTTCTCCAGTTTTCTTCCAAATTCCCAAAACTTTATTAAATCTTTTAGTAAATCTATTGCCCAGATGTGTGATTATGTGCAGGGTGCCTGGTGATAGACTGGCATGTTTTCCGGGGTGTATTCCCAAGTCTTTCCTACATTTCCTGGGATATGGGCCATTTCCACTATTATTGAAGATGAACGAATTAAGTACTATAAATGTGCATTTATAAAAAATAAGTGTCTTTTCCAGACACTTCCGGAAAAAAAGTTACATATTGTAATTAGAGCAAATTTCTCAAGAGCAACGTGCATACAGGAACCATTTGCACAAGTGTACATTTATTGTGAGTTTGATGGATCTTTTACAAATGTTTTTTTTGCACCTAATAATGAACAACCAAATGTAAATCTATGCGTAATTTACTCAGACTTGTAAGTCAGCCTCTACTTCTGTGCAGTTATATTAATTTCTGTTGTGCACTTTTCTTTCTTTTCTTTTTTCCAATATTATGCTAAGCATTAAAAAAGTAAGGCTTTACAAACTGGCAAATATTGAAAGAAAAAGGCACGCTGGAGGACGAAATCTGTTCATTTCTGTCCCATTCTTGGTGTCTTGCATTCGCTGCCTCTCTTGATGTTGTACTTCATTGCTGTATCTTTATACTTTACATGTAACCTACTAATCTGCTAGATAATGATTCCCATAAGACAAGCTCTATTTTCATATGTTGGCAATGTTTCTGTTTGACCTTACAATTTTTTTTTACTTGACTCTATTGATAGAGGTGTATTGTATACAAGTACTTGTGGATGACTGGAATAAGCAGAATGAATGGTGTGCTTTTTCTACATTGCCACTCTCCATCGGTGACCATGCTACACTATGGAGTGTGCAGTTGGAAGGTATTCATTTGATATTTGTTCATTTTATCATTGTGAATTTATAGGAAGATGTTTTTTTTTTTTTACTCAAAACTACTGTGACTAAGAGACTGATCTTTGTTCTAAAGTAACAATGATAAGCAGTCATGGAAAACTGATTATCACTTGTATGGACTTTGTGGATGATTTACCTCTTTAAGAAAGAGCAGAAAACAGTGTATATTACTAGAAGATTGTCCACCTTTATGATGTATTTGGAAAATCTCTGGAAAACTTAAATGGTATGCTGAAATACATTTTTTTTTACAGTAAATCATCAGTATGCTGGGTCTGGATTATTATTATTATTATTATTATTATTATTATTTTAGTTTATTTTTTTGACAGAGGAGTTTTAACTCCTGAAATGTAAGACCATGGACATGAAAAGCAAATTTTACTAGAAACAAATTCTACTTTGCCGATTGCTTATTAGGTAACACAAATGCCAAGACAAGAAAAAAAACAGCCTAAACCTTCCAACCTCGTCATAAAGTAAAAGTATAGATCATAGTAATATAATATGAAATATCACATACTGCACACTATCGTATCATATATAATATGATAGTGTACACTGTAAACCCTAATGCTCAAAGTAATTAAACATATTGAGTACTGTTAACTTAAATAATTACAATTAGTTCA
>JAOVVA010000021.1:11707593-11728083 GCA_028565275.1 Leiocassis micropogon
CCAATAGAAAAGTTGTGGGCTGACATTAAAAATGCTGTTTCTGAGGCAAAACCAAGAAATGCAGAGGAATTGTGGCATGTAGTACAATTGTCACAGATGTGACGCAGTTCTCAGAAAGCATGGTTATACAACTAAATATTAGTTCAGAGATGCACAAGAAAAATTAAACTTCAAGCCAAAGATTTCAAAATCTTAATCTTGCTTATATTACCTGTTGCTTTTTGTTCATCGTCCAGTGGCTTAAAGAAAAGAGCATAGGGTTCTTATTCATGTTTAGCCTGCATCAAGAGACAATTAAAAAAAAAAGTAATGAAGGACAAGGAGATGATTTTTTTTGACATTGCAAGCCAGTTCCAACAAAAACCATACCTGTGGAAACACACCGCGTCCGAATCTGCCATCTGCTTTTGGTCCAGATTTAACCATGTCTCACTGACAGAGGGCATGTGTCTGTGTGATACTGAATCACTCGCCACTTCATCTAAAATTGGAGCTAAATGGAAGTCCTCCTCATGTGTGGGAATGTATGGGGCTAGAGTGTCCAAATCCAGGTCAGCCATATCCTAAAACACACAGTGTCATAATGTAACATAGCAAGGAAAAGAAATTAGAAAAGATTCCACATCTCACTCAAAGTCCAGTATCGAAGCTGAAACAAGTCTACTGCTAGAACATCAAGACATCAAAAAAATACTATATACCATGGTTCCTACACCATGGTAAAATTTATTGGTGGTAACAAATGGTAAAAATCAGGCCGGTGATTAGTATACTGGCGATGCTGAATGCTGAGTCGGTGGAACAGATGAGAGGGGAAATGAGGTTGCTGCTGAGGTTGTTACATAAACAAGCTAATTTCAAATTATATCTTTAGGTAGCCTGTCATAGTAAAAAAATTAGTTCCCATTTTTTTATTTTAATCTATGATGTTAGGTTGTTGCTAGCAAAAAGCAGCACAGCTAATAGGCAATATGTTGCATTTATCCATTTATGACAAATTCATGTTAAAAAATGCAAGTAATCCAACTACCTATGGATAGTCGAGAACAAAAAAGATTGATTCAGTGATGTATTGTGATTCTTGTATTCAATACATGTATTGCTACATTCACTTCAAAAAAAATATCCATGATTGCATTTGAAGTGGTGGAAATGTTGCCATTCCTCAGTGAGCCTATAGGTGGTGCACTCTAAACTAGTCACACATTGGTACAGTAGGAAGCACAGCATACTGTGTGTGATTGTGGTAGGAGCGAATTATTTTCTAAATAGGTTTAGAATTGTAACAAAATCTAAAAAAAAAAAATCAAGATATTTATAGAATCATGATATTAACAGAATCGCAATGCAAATTTAATCGGCACCTAGGTATCATGATAATATCGTATTGGGTGGCCCATGGTGATTCTTATACCTAGTGGAGAGCCAAAACCAAATGAGATATTCGTTAATTCCAGGCTCGATTATTAAGAATTAAGAAGTTCAAAGCTTGCATGTAACTGGCCATAGTTGTACTTATACTCACATCAGAAAGTGAGCCACACAAAGCACCCCGGTGCAAAAACTCAGTACACCTGCTGATTGGTCCATCTGAAAAAAAAACAACAATTAACAATGAGCCATTCTTGATCATAAAGCTGATTGATGGGATCTGGTCATGGCTGATGGTTTACCTCTCTCACAGGAAGAAGACACGAAGCTGGTGTCCTTTTCAGTTGTTCTAGACGTTGCCTGATTGGTCTCATTTTGCGTCATTGTAGTGTACGGTGCAGGAAGGGCATTTAGCAGACAATCTGTCTGCTCCAGTGAAAGCACCACATCTGGAAGCTCCACTCCACTGACGTTAAAGGCAGATAGATGGAAAATGAATAAATGTGATAGTGTGGTTGGATGTGACTAAATAATAATCATTTTATGGATGCAACATTAGTATGGTTTGGGAAAACCTTTTGGATGTCACTATAGCTGAAACTGCAGATTTTAATTTTTTTCCCCATTTTCACTTTTGTTTTGGGGAAAATAGTAGAAAATAGTCAAAAATTCACCATATGAAGGGTTTTCCCAGGAAATTACATCAATAGCTACAAATACACATTCAAATTCAGACCTTAGAATGTAGTTGATGCACACGATTCTCTCTGGTTTTCCTGTGTGAGCGTTGTACACAACTGTGGCATCTGTCTCAACCCAAACGTAGCCGCCATGCTTCTGTAGGAGCCGATACTTCCCAGTGTACACCTGACCCTTTGATAACACTGTCCAAAACATTTAGACACCATTAAAACACCTGTCCACTTTTATTAAGCAAAATGCTGTAAACACAGGAAAGACAGCCGCAGGAACAATCAGAGAACATATTAGCAAATGATAACAAATCCGGGATACAGAGAAATCTGATATTTTTCATAATGGGCTTATTATAAAAATGTATCTAAGAATATTGAATTGGACATCTCACTCACTCACTCATCGTCTATACAGCTTTATCCTGTATACAGGGTCCTAGGAGACTTAGGGCACAAGGCGGGGTATATCCTGGACAGGGTGCCAGTCCATCACAGGGCCACACACATACACAAACTCATATACTCATATACACACTGCAGGCAATTTGGAAACGCCAATTAACCTAATCTGAATGTATTTGGACTGTGGGAGGAAACCGGAGTACCTGGAGAAAACCTCCCAAGCACAGGGAGAACATGCACACGGACAAGGGAATCAAACCCGGACCCTGGAGGTGAAAGGCGACCACTAGACCACTATGCCGCCAACTAAACATCTTTACTTTGAAAATTCTATTCTTGAGCCAAACCTCATTTCTTAATATTTTGCTTCCAAAGAGCCAGTCTTTCTAATATTTTTTTATGTAGTTGTGAGGAATAGTTCTCCAAGCTTTCTAAAGGATGTTTTTGGCTCTCATTTGCAGTCCAGTCCCTGTACCTAACCAGTTTCAGAGGAATGTTTCTGTTTGTTAAGCCATACAGTGACCATGAAATCATAAAAATCATCTAACTTAAGATATGATGATCAGACCAGTAATTAGTATACTGGTGAGGCTGAATGCTGAGTCACTGAGGAAAAGATGAGAGGGGAAATGAGGTTGCTGCTGAGGTTGTTACATAAACAAGCTATTTTTTTAATTCTATCCTTAGGCAGCCTTTCACAGTGAAAAATCAGTTCCCATTTCTTAATTTTAATCTACATTTTTGGTGCAGTACTGGTTTCCTAGAAAGGGGCTGATTTTCTGTTGTTGGTGTGCATTTTTATCAATACTTACAACAGAGGTGCGCCTTGAAGATGTGCTGGCAATCAGATGGATGATAGTACTGGTACACAGACTGACCATACAGCTCAATGTCACTAAAGCCAGTCAGTTCCAAGACCCTGTGCATGAAAACCAAACAAACACAATGAAAACAAAGTGCAACTTGAAGAAGTGACCATAAAAACAACAATGAACTTAGCTGCTATAAGGTATACCCAGAGTGACAGTAGGTGAACTTCATGTCTGGCTCATGGATGCTCAGGAATGTCTTGAAATTTAAATGAGCCTCCATCTCGATGACTTCTTGCACAGGTAATGATCTGCACAGGAGTAGCAGGTAGCTGGATCCTGGAATAGATGATGACTTTTTGTTTCCTGTGCAGTGAATCACCTGTGAACATAAAGTCAGGTCAAATATAAAAAAACAGCACAGCAAGTAGCCGAGGGGTAGAAGTTTCTCTATTTTGCTGTCGGGAAAATGACCAGGATTTACCTTTTGACTCTAATAGGCAGGGAAAGAGGGTTACCTGCCAGGGTGTCAGCATGTTTTTGACTGCACCTTTGATTCGGAAGAAAACCTCACACTTCTGTTGGTCTTCACTCCCTTAAGGTGCAGAAAAGTTGTAGTTAAATTACAGACATGAAGTCAAATTGAATTTGCCATTATATCATTGTACACTGTATGGACAAAAGTATTTGGCCAAATCTGTTGATTATTGGATTTACATGTTTCAATCAAACCTTATCCCCATGGAAGGGCAATCTTAATGCTTCAGCATACCAAGACACCTTGACAATTCTACGCTTCCGACTTTGTAGCAACAGTTTGGTAAAGGCCCTTTTCTAGTCCAACATGACTGTGCTCCATTGCACAAAGCAAGCACTATAAAGACATGAGTTTGATGAGTTTGGTCTTAAAGAACTGGCCCACACAGAGCCCTGTGATCTCAACCCGTTCAAGCACCTTTGGGATGAACTGGAACGAAGATTCCGAGCCAGGCCTTCTCGTCCAACATCAGTGCCTGACCTCATACAGTAAATGCTCTACAGAATGAATGGACACGAATTCCCACAGAAACACTCCGAAATGTTGTGGACAGCCTTCCAAGAAGAGTGGAACCCGTTATAGCTGCCAAATGGGGATCAACTCTATATTGAAGTATATGTATTTGGATACAATCTCATTGCAAGTTTGGCCAAATACAAGTACTTTTGTCCATATAGTGTATGTTAGATAAAAAAGTGAAAGCATGCCTACCTATTATCCTTGTAAGAATATCTTTAATATCCTTGTGATCGGAAGGATGAATGAAGTCAAACAAACTCCGACCAATCAAATCCATCTGAAAAGAAAAAAATGGGTTGAAGAACATGCTGCAAGGTTGAATGTGACATCAGTCAGTCTCATAAATTGGAATATATCACACCAGAAGACTCACTAAGATGTCATTCTCTTAGGTTTCTTAGGTTCTATCTACTTGTGTACAATTTTTTTCCAACAGCATAGAAATTGATTATATCCCCTTTGTTGGACTATAGAATGCTTCAGTAGCCTTCTCGGCCATTAATCTGTGTACAGGGACTACAAGACCACAGCTGATTAGATATCTTTGGGTGGTGGACCATCCTTAGCACAGCGGTGACACTGGCATGTTACTGGGTGTGTTGTTGGTATGAGTTTATCAGGCAGTACAGCATTGTTGTTTTTGTTCCTGTTTATATATCCCAGAAATTCTTAAGAACTAGCAGCTATCAAAACACAGCCTGGTCCAACTGGTAGACTGGTAGTCTTTTTCCAGTTAATCATTATTTTTCAGTCTCTGTATTACGGATCAATAAATATATGGGATTTCTATTTGTGTTACTGCTGTTTTTGCACAGGGGCATTACTGACCCTAATTTAGAAACTGTTTCTGCCAGTAAACAAATAAACTGTATGAGTTTGTCCTGTCTCGTGACCCTGTACAGCAGGGTTGTCAAACCGGATCCAGAAATCCTGCTGTACAGGATAAGTGTATAGAGAATGAGTAAGTGAGTGAGTTTTTGTTTTTTTGTTTTTTGCCAACTGGGGCTGGTCAGACTTAGCTGGATTTTTTTAGCAAGGCTTTTTAAAGAACTCTGTGTCATTCTAAGTCTTTCTTTAACCACAAATATCCACTCAACAGCTGTCTCAGACATCAACCACTAACCAAAGGCGGGAGGATGACTAAGAGGGAAAAAAATGAGCTGTAATCTTTAAGAGGACCCCAAGACGGCGAGCAGAGAACAAGTGTATACAGTGTACATAGTGTACATGTTGTACCCAGACAGTCACAGTGTATACAAAACATTCAGGAATTTGGAAAAATGTTAAGCAAAGAAAACGCACATGTAGTCCACATGTAGAACATGCTATAAATCACAAATGTTGTCCATTACATCACCCACAGACTTATGAACAGTTTCTACCCCAGAGCCATTCGAGAACTGAACACTTACAAACACTGTCTTTATTTATTCCCAACTGCAAAATCTGTACATAAACACAAAATCTATTCAGCATATCTACAGTACTGTCATGTGCAACATCTTAGTCTTATTTTTATTGTCATTTATATTGGTACATTTACATTTAAAGTGTATAAGCTTGCCGGATCACAATATTCGAGAATAGCATTAGAAGGGATACTTCCGTCGATTCCGTTGTACCCGTTGCAATGACAATGAAAAAACAATCTAATCAATCTAAGTATGAAATACAAATATAAAATTAGGTTCATGTAGTCTTAATCTTTTTTTACTTTTTGGACACCCTGCTCTTTATCAGTACTATTACATCCATGTGACTGCTCTGCTAAGGATGGTACACATATTGGTCTAGGGGTGGTAAGGGGTACCTTGCCATACACCAGGCGATTGGTTGGCCCAAGCTTTGCTGCCATAATATAGTATACTATAGTATGACTGTGGTACTTCAGAGATTTCCATGGTAGGCACCATAGGATTTAATAGAGTACTAGCATAGATACTATGGCACCTCAGTGGGCACCATGGTAGTACTATGTTGTGTACTACAATGCTTTCATGAATACCATGGTACAGTACTTACTGGGTACAACAGTGGCTACTAAAGTTTAGCAAGTATTTATAAATGGTATATACCATTGGGAAAATACCCTTCTTTGTACAATAGTATCCACCTGTATCTCTGAAAGCACCATAGAAATAGAAGTACCATAATATACTCTATTTAAAAAATCCATTATGGTACATAAAGATTTATAGTGTAATACATGTACTATATCAGCAAAAAAGTACCACAGTGATATCAAAAATACCATGGTACTATATACCATGGTACAGGCACCATCAGACTACTATAGTGTCTATATCATGGTAAAATTTCTAATGGGTGAATTTAGATATGTGCTAACAAGGAATGAAGTGATTTTGAACAGACGTCCGGAGAAACTACAACAAGGTACAAAATCATTTCGCTGGGTTTGTAATTGGTTGGTAGGTTAAAGATTTAAAGACAGACAAAGTTTTCCAAATCTTTATCTTCATCTGGTGAACATGATGCTGCAGCTTTTTATATACTGTATCTCTGCATGACTTTATGCATTGCACTATCGCTACATGACTGAATCACTGCATGACTGCGGTGCTCCAATAAAGCTGGCAATGAGTGTATGGTAGGTATATCTAATTTTAAAAAATGGCAGATATCTGCATGTATAATGATATAATGAAATACAGCTCTCAAGCTTACTTTACCTGTTTGATTCCTATATGAGAGACAACATCTTTTGTGATGAAGATAATCTTGCCACACAGGGACATCAATAGCAGAAATCCTTCAAGTGTATCTAGAAGCCACTTCTCCACTGACTCTGTCAGCTCTCCTGCAAATGCATGTGGCATTATGAAGTTCTGAGTTCTTCAAAGATGCTATTTGCTGAAACAGCGGTCTCTGAACTTACCCTGACTTGCTGAGACAGGATGAATCGCAGCTCCTACTGCGGTGGAGTCAGGGATTTCCAGGAGAGCTCGCAGGTGCAGGTGGGAGATTGTGACTCTAATGACAGAGGCTTTATCCAGCTGATCTGCCTCATATGGAGTCAGGGGCAGGAGAGCCGCTAACTCTTTAAACAGCTGGCTTTCTTTCTCCCGTCTGCTCTGAGCTGCCACGCGGGACCGGGCTTTCCTACACTCTAAACACATTCTGCAAAAAAAGCAACAACAAAAAAAGGTCACATTTTCAATTTCACACGTCAGTGCTCACACTCCAGACTTATATTGAAATACAAACATTGAAGCATGAATTCCTTCAAATACTGTACATGAGCTCCTAGCCTGTGGGATCAGTTCAGAATTCAGAGACATAGTAATTTCTGGCTGCTTAATAAAACAGTAGCACTTTCGTATTTCTTAAACTTTACGACACAATATGCCATACTTGACATAATTTGTAGGTCAATTTGTTTTCAAGTTATTATTATTATTGTTATTGTCTGAGTTATTGGCATCTGGGTTAAAGCCATTTAGTCCAAGGGACCGCTGAACTGGTCAACACCTTAATAATAGCGTCCTCCTGGTTATTCTACACTACATTTTGAGAAGTACAACTCTATGACATTAACAAATATATGAATATATATGAATATATATTAGTCATCCATAGTGGATACTGAAAGTCTATGTATGTCCATATAAATAACGTGAATGACCTTAATCTGATTGAATAATTCAGCAATTCACTTTAAAAACACATATTAATAAACACAATTAGTATTTGAATCAGGAGCTCAGAGAGGAGAAGTTACTAAGGTTCATTTTGCGTGCGAGGGCTCGCTTTTGGGATTTTGAGTTGCGTCATCTTTTTCTTATCACTTCCCACACTAAGGGACCTGCATTCCCTGATTACAGCATTCACCCTCATAGAAAGTATACCGTCACTAAAGGGGGTGGAGTGGAAGCGTCTACTGTGTCAGTCTAAAATATTATCATATATGCAGTACATTATATTCAATATGTACATATTTGAGAGAGTTTCAATAGTGTTCATATAACCCGAAGCAATACATGTTTGAATATTTGAACAAGTTTACAAGAAATTTTTGCATTATCGAAAATGATGCAATTGTTGTTTTATTTTTCATGTATCTGGTCAATGTCATTTCTATGCATTTGACTTTATTGATTAAATATACATAAACAAATCTATACCCTTTTGTATGACTACAACAACCAGACAGAAAATCTTCGTACAGGGACAGCTTTATAAACACAGTTGCACTTCTTAAATATAAAAGAGACAAATGAAAGTTGAATTAAGCTTCAATTGAACTATTTAAGTTGATATATTTTAAATGTTTAAGTACATTTAAAAACATTTTTTATTTGATTTCGAGTTACTACCGTCATTATCAATTTTTAATTACATTTACTATATATTTTTCTTTATTATCCCACCACCAAATGGAACAAGTCATAAGTCCTTACCTCACCCGTTTCCGCTTCTTTTCTATTCCAACTTTCTGTGTTAGACTTTCCTTGCTATTGGTCAGAAAAATCCATTAGAACTGCTTCAAGTTGCACTGTTACATTATGGCTTCTGACTAAGTTTGTGGCCAAAAGAACAAGAATATGAAAGCATTCAGCTGGCTGGCCAATAATGTGCTTAACCAACAGACACACCCATTTTTTTAATGTGGGGTCCTAGAGGTCCTCACCTACAAACTGTTGCACTGAGGCATTTGCTAACTAACTAACTAACTAACTAACTAACTAACTATAAATTAGAACTTCACACATACAGTATACAATATGCTCTTGAGACATGAATGTCTTCACAGTGGGAGCCAGTGGTGACCACTGTATTTATTCCCATTTTGTATAACTGTGGTAGGACCTCAGGTCAAAATTCATGTGCACATTCACACGCTATGGAAAATTTGGGAAGTCCAATTAGCCTAATTTGCATGACTTTGGACTGTGGGAGGAAACTGGAGAACCCAGAGGTAATATCCTTATTATAGATACAGTATATCCTTGTACCATCCTCATATCAGGACCATTAGTTATTATTCTTCTGAAAAATTTCTTCCTCAGCTTTCTAAGCTTTCAGCCTACAGTATGAAGGCTGAATTAAGTAGCTGAGATGTATCTGGTGTATTATATCATTTAGAAGACATAACTCACTTAACATTCTACAGTCAAATAAAGACACCCCAGGCTCATAATTATTATATAATTATTTCAGCAGCACTTTTGACTGTACTCAACGGTAAAGCATATTTATATATTATTTTTCTGACTGTCTAACAAGCTATGATCGAACCAGCACTTTCAAATCATCCAGCGGCAGCTTTCTGCACATTCCATGTATGAAAAATACATTTATTTTTAAGCAACAGAACATGAAACTATTAAATATTCGCATTAGGCCCACAAACCTAGTGTTTTAAGTAAAATGCATAGCATTTTTATGGCATGTTGGGTTCAATTCCCACCTCGGGGTCTGTTTGCATGGAGTTTGCATGTTCTCCCCATGCTTGGTGGGTTTCCTATGGGTACTCCGGTTTCCTCCCACAGTTCCAAAAAAAATGAAGATTAGGCTAATTGGCGTTCCCAAATTTCCTGTAGATAAATAGATAGATAAATAAATAGAAAAGAATAGAAAGAAGAAATAAATACTTTATTGATCCCGAAAGAAATTCCAGATATTCAGCAGCCATAGAGACAGTAACACAAAGACAGGTTGTAGATTGCACACTGTATATCTTACATGTAGTCTGTACACACAGGGTAATGTGAGAACTGACCAAAAGTCACTAGCGCAATTAAAATCTAAGAACAAACACTGCAAGATATAGAAGGAGTTAAGCATATAAATTTTAAAAATCATCAAAAGTAAAAATTAATAAATAAAAAAAGGTTGATTGCAGTTCAGTCATGGTGTGCAATTTTATATGTGGCAAAGTGACAACAGTGCAAACCGTATTAATTGTGAAAAAACCTAAGTAGCTGTGCAAAGAGCAGCATGAAAGTGCCAATGAAATTAAGTCTGTGTGTAAATCTCAAAGTATGCAATAGTTGGAATAACTGAGCAGACCCTGATGCTAACAGATGGGAGTTTTGCATGTAGCACCGTGATGTAAATAGCAGACTAGCCTAGTATAGATCTCCCAGTCCACAATTCCCATGTCATTGTAGTGAGGTGTTGAAGAGCCGCATGGCTCTGGGAACAAAGGATCTTCTAAGTCTGTCCGTTGAGCAGCTTTGTGACAGAAGTCTTTCGCTGAACACACTCATCTGGTTGCAGAAAACTGTGAAATGGGTGGTCGGTGTTTGCCATGATGCACAGCATTTTGCTAAGAGTCCTCTTCCCCACCACTTCCTCGAAAGAGTCCAGCTCCATACCGACCACCAAACCAGCTCTCCTGACCACTTTGTCCAATCATGTGGCATCCCTGTTTTTGAGACTACCTCCCCAACACACCACCGCATAGAGAAGATCACTGGTGATGACTGACTGATAAAACATCATCAGGAGGTTTTTACAGATGTTTTTACAGCCGGCTTTGACCTTTTGTTGTACAGACAGTCAGTGTTCACTGAGCAGTCCAGTTTGTCATCCAGCTGTAGCCCCAGGTATCTGTCTGTACATCCACTCCCTTGATGAAGACAGGTAGCAGGGGAGACAATGAAAGTCAATAACCATATCTTTGGTCTTAATGATGTTTAGTTGTAGCTGGTTTAGATTGCACCATGCCACAAAGTCCTTGACCAGGCTTCTGTACTCGCCCTCCTGTCCATCCCTTATACACCCCACAATGGCAGTGTCATCTGAGAACTTCTGGATGTGGCAATACTCCGAGTTGTATGTGAAGTCCGAGGTGTAGAGAGGGAACAGGAAAGGGGCGAGGACAGTCCCCTGTGGTGCTCCTGTGCTGCTGGAAAGGGTTTCTGAGTTTATTTCGGAGAATAAATCCACTGGTAATCACCATCGGCCTCCACTGTCCCTAGTTGGACTAAAGAGGATCCGAGATGGATGGATGGATTGATAGCATTTTTATATTAGCATGCAGCTAGTTTTTTTTTTATTAACGTAGCCTTGTTTTGTTTAAATGTATTTTTTAACTAACATTTTTTTTTTTTTGCATTAGTATACTTTCACTTTTAACTCTTGTTCGTATTTCTTGTACTTCTTCCTGCGCAGCACTTTGGATTATTTATTAAATAAATAAAACATGCTCTATAAACAAAAAAAAAAAACGATTTTATTAAAATAATTGTTATTTAGTGTGTTCTTATTAAACACACCTTTGCAGCTTTCCTATAAACTTCAATATAGAAAAATACGTATGTGTATGGTTTAACGTTGAGATTTTTATTTGTCACAGTATCCATCCACAGTCTGTGTCGTACCTCCTTACTGATTGGCTCAAATGCGAATCAATCTTCATTTCTTCCACGGGATTGGCTGTGAGGCGGGACGTTTATTGAATGAATAGCGGAAGTTGGAGTAGACAGTGAGGCTGCATTTTGACAGGTTTGAACGAAGAATTAAGGTACAAAGTCCATATAAACGGGGGTCTTTGTTATACGATAGTAAGCTTTTGTTGAATGGATAAAATGCGGTTAGGTAGTAGTATTTTATTTTATTTTTTTTATATCTGAATGTCGCGGTAATTGAGTAACTAATCTGGACAATACAGCTGCCAAGTTAGCGACCTGAGGTAGCCGTGTTAGCTTTGTTAGCTGAAACTAGTCAGCCTTTTAGAAAACTGAAATTAGAAGTCCCTATCTGTTACTAAACAAGCATTTGGGTTATTAAAGTCTGCGATTCATGTGTCACAAGGGGATAGAATTTCTATTTGTCTAGAAATTGATATATATATAAAATGTATTTTATGTTGTAAAATGAAACCTTGCTTTCAAGAGTAAATTAGGGCTGATAGTGTTCACGCGCTGGATTAGGTCAAATGTTATCAGATGGCTTTTGCTGTTTATTTCATCTGTCTGTCTAGAAATTAAAGGTTTCTATAGAAGAACCAATGTTTGAAAGAAGCATCTTATGAAAAGAACAGACAGAAGTAAATTGCATCATTCTTTTCTGTGCTATGCTTTGTAGATATGGACAGATATATGGATAGATGTACTTCAGAAGTACTGAGGTTCCTCAGGCTTTTTCCAATACAAATTGCTTTTGAGGTTGTTGGAGATAAAAACCATTAAATGCTGTGTCCCTTGCTTAACTTTTACCACGTGCATTTACTCCCTGGAATCATTTTCAGGTTCATGTTTATAACAGCCAAATGACCATCATGCGTGAGGAGGATTGTGTAACTTTCTGACTGACTGACTGACGGACGGACAGACTGATTGGATCTCTCCATCTGCATGTCTACTAGCTTACAGTACTTGGACTAAAATCAGAATTGGAACAGCCACTGATTTCACCACCTACAGCTTCAGAAGCACTTGCACAACTGATGTCTAGAAAGATGTATTTTCTTTAGAAACTTTGTGCGCTTTGATCAATGTGTGTGTGTGTGTTTGTCTGTCTATCTGTCCATCTGTCTGTCTATCTAAGATTGTATACTTTCCATGGAGGACAGCAAATCTAAAGAAAATAATCTTGTTGCTATGTTGGTTCATGTGATATGGATATTTAATAACAATGATAATGGTGCATTGTATTTGTATAGATGCCTTTAAATTTCAAATAAAGAAATTTATTAATAAAATAGTAAATAACAGTAAAACAACTGACATAGGATCCCCTTTATCCTCACAGATAAAGTCACAGAAAGATTTGAGTGCAGCCTTACATCATGTAGGATAAGCACTTCAGTATAAATGGGGCTTAAGATATGATTTAAATGTGGTTGGAGTGTCTATATTACGGATGCTTTCTGGAAGAGAATTCCAGAGACAAAGATCAGTGCAGCTAAAAGGCTCTAGTGCTCATAGTGGTCACGCAGGCAATGTTGTAAAGAGGAGCCTTGATGAAGATGAGCGAAGAGTGTGAGAGGTGGTGTAAAGCTGTACAAGCTCTGATGGATAAGGAGGAGCAAGGTTATGAAGTGATTTAATAGTGAGGAGTAGAAGTTTAAACTCTATGAGGTATTTGATCGGGAGCCAGTGGAGTTGTTGAAGGGAAGGAGTGATGTGATGCATAATGTCTATTCAGGTTATGACATGGGCAGCTTTTGTGGTAGACCAGTTAAAAGTGGATTACAGTAATCAGGTTCTTGACCTAAGGAAAGGACGAGATTGAGAAAACATCGATGCAAAATGAACAGCTGTTGACTTGAGTCAGGCTTTATGGAGATGTAAAGTTGTGTACCATCTGCATAACAATGGAAATGTATACTGAATTTTCTAATGATCCATGATCATGGGAGCAAACCATTTCTATTAAACATGGCTGTCTTTGACCTATGCATTCACTCCCCTACTTTCTGAGACAAAAACTCAGAATATTTAACTTGTCACAAAAGTGGTGCCCTCAAGTGTTCTGTACCTTGTACGCAACATACCTAGTACACGACCGCTCAAAAGCAGACGAGAAGTTCATTTAGAGTTATCAGCCTGAAAAATGACCAATTAACAGCACCTCAAATTAGAGGTGTTATGAAGTCTTTACAGAGCATAAGTAGCAGAAACATCTCACCATTAACTGTTCAAAGGAGATTAATGCATTTTTTGGACGCCTTCAGTATTCCTTTACAATGTAGAAATAAATAAAAATCAGGAACGATCATGGAGTTAGAAAGTGATCTCAAACTCATAATAATGCCTTGAATCATACATGGTATATTTATCTTCCAGAGGTTTTTGTAATTTCGACCAGAAGATCACACTGCTTGTTAAGCAGCATGGTGGATTCTCAGTACTACCTCCCCAATGACATCGGGATCTCGGTTCTGGATTGTGCTGAGGCCTTCCGGCTGCTGTTGCCTAAAGAGCAGCTGTATGCACATTACATCTCGCGGGCATCTTGGTACGGGGGCCTGGTGGTTCTGCTGCAGACCTCACCAGAGTCTCCGTCCATCTATGTGCTCCTGCAGAGAATCTTCCGGAAGCAGACGCCTGCACAGCTGGAGACAGTGGCAGCTGCAGCAGGTCTGAGCTCAGATGAGTACCAGGTGGGGAACAAAGTTTAGTGGTCTCGGTTAGTATCAGTATAGTATAAGCACATGTATTAATATTTTGTTTCTCTTTTCCATCAGGCATTTCTTGTGTATGCTGCTGGGCTTTATGCAAACATGGGAAACTATAAGTCATTCGGTGACACGAAGTTCATCCCCAATTTGCCAAAGGTACAGTGCCTAGAAATGGTTGGCTAGTTCTATCATTATGCAAGATTATCTAATTAAAGTAGCAATGACTTTAGGTTACTTTAGGTACAGTTCATACTGTTGGGTGCAAAAATTTGCCTCCCCCATGCTTTTTGGAGCATTTTTAATACAAATTAGTTTTTCTTTAATCTTTAGTAACTTGAAGTAGGAAATTTGAGGAAACCATGTGGGCAGGAGGAGAAAATGCGCAGGAACTCTACACAGACAATAACCCAGTGCCACTCAGATACCTGTTCTAATACAGGTTTCATTCTAATTGTATAACTTTTAATATGCAATGCCTTTAGTATTAAAATTCTGCAAAACTTTGCAATTCTGTTTGTATAAAAGCTATTGTTAAATTTGTGAGTCGTATTTCAGCAACTGCATTTAGTCATAACCTATTGAGTATTGAATAACATGAAGATTTATATACCTTTGTTCCATGCGCAGGAGAAGTTTAAGGCAGTGGTGTGGGAAAGCCAGGCCTATATGGAGAACCCTGCTGAGATGGAGGCTCTGTGGAACAGCTGCTCCCACCTCCTCTACTCCCTGGAAGACAAGCATAAACAGCTTGGACTCGGGGAAGAAGTAAGTCCGCTCTAATAAGCTTAAACATCCTGGCTTTTTCGATGCATGGTGTAATCAGCAGAATAAATGGTTTTGTCTTTTTTTGTTTTTCAAAGGGAATCTCCACATACTTCTCAGGGAACTGCTGTTTAGAAGATGCAGAGTTGGCCCAGAAATTTCTAGACTCCAAGGTGGACTATTTTCATAGTTATTAATATCTGCATCACTTTATTTTTGTGTTGTCTTTTTTTGATAGCATAATTACTGAAATACTGATGTGGATTTTTTTAAGTAAACCAAATTAATTTTTCTTCTTTATCCAGTTAAATAATTAGTTTTTGTGTATGATATGTGTGGCGTTCAAGTCAAATTTGGAATTTTCTATTCTATAGACTAACAGAACACAGTCATAAAATTAAATACTCCCTTTAATTCTCTGTATATAATCCTCTGCTACACTGGTGCACTTATCTCAGCAATTCACTAGTGCTTGGTGGTAGAAAGTTTACTCAAGTACTGCCTGCTTTATATCGGACACACTGGCCTCCCAGGAACTCCTTTAAATACCCAAACATGTGGAAATGGCTTAGAGTGAGTTCCACAGTTCTTTTGTTTATCTGTTTGGTTCTTTCTGCAAGTTGGTGATAAGTTGATTTTTAATTGATCCGTTGATTTTTAAGGATCAATCGTTCCACCTGCTGAAAGTTCACAGCAATGACGGCAGTTGGCTTTAAGCCACCTCGGCTGGGATCATCATTCACGGACATACAGGCATTTGCACAATTGAAATTTTTTTACTGCAGAGAAGAGTCTCATTACAGTCTCATTACTTCACTGTGCTTAAAGTATTCTGCAAATGTCAATTGATTTTATGGCTTCATTCATGTGAAATTTTATCACAAGTCCTGGTTTTGACTTGAACGCCCCTTGTTTTTAAATTTACACAATGTTATCCTGGCGGTGCTGCTGTTTTTCAAGGATAAATTTTCCCACCCTGTCCTCCCCCTTTTTGAAGCCCATTTTGGAGAACTGGAGATTTGGTGTGAATCCTTATACAGCAACATTCCTGCTTAAGTTTGTAATGTTATACCTCCCTAGAACCTGAGTGCCTACAACACACGTTTGTTTAAGAAGGTGTCAGAAGGGAAATGCCACTACGAGGTGCGCCTTGCCTCTGCAGTGAAGAAGGGTGAGGAATAAAAACTTGAAAGACTTGAAGGTTAAACATTTACACTGCCTGACCAAAAAAGTCACCATTTCAGAAGGGCCAAATTACTGACCTGCATAAAGCAGCGAAAAACAATTAAGGATGTTTGATATTACTGGAATTGCGTTAAGAACTATCTAGCACATTAGAAAGACCTGTAAGGTCTGTGGTGAAAATCATGAATGGAAATCGCTTAAAAACATAGTAAAGAAGCATGATGAAACACTGACAGTAGAATGTCAGTAGTAATGTTTATTAGTAAACCCAAGAGCACTTGCATACACACGCAATGTGATGAGAAATCATAGAATTGATATTAAACAGCTGTGTAGTCATCAGAATACCACGTTAGTGAGACTAATCAGGAAAAAAAAATTTGCTAGGTATCATAAAGATTGGACTTTGGGGTAGTGGAAAAAGGTCACATGGTCTGATGAGTTAGGATTGAGCCTATTCCAGAGTGATTGGTGTGTCAGGGTAAGAAAGGAAGCGCATGAAGCAATGCACCAGTTGTGCATAATGCAAACTGGACACACCCATTATGTGTACAGCAACATTATATGTCAATAAAATTACGTCAGCTGATGCCCTGAATTTACAGGATAGCCATGTAATGTAAAAAATTTATTTTTTTTCCCCCTAGAAACAAGCATATTCAAGTTGTTAAAGTGTGTTTCTGGGAGCATGAGGAAACATTTTCACATGTGAATTCGCCCCCAAATATGGTCAATGAAATTTTGTAGTGTGCAACTTTTTTTTTGGCCAGGCAGTGTATATAACTGGTCTTGAGAATCAGCTTGTTCTGTGGACTTACTATGGCTTTTCTCTGAGTTTTTTTTTTTCTTTCTCCTTTCTCACTCACTATATTTTACAGATTGTGCTGTTGAGGGTGAAGGAGAAACACGCTGTGGCACATTTGACTTTGAGGATGCTGTTTTTTCTGTTCAGAGAGGAGACTATGCATACCTTATGGAGAAAGTCAGCCAAAACCTGGAAAAAGCGAAGGTGGATTATATAAACCACATATTTTTACTGTAACAGCCTAACTCTTTTTAAAACCTTAGAGAAAAGCCGATGTCTGCTTTCAAATGTTGCTCTGTTGCTTGTACATAGGGTTACGCTGCCAACGAGAACCAGAGACAAATGCTGGAGGAGTACATAAGAAGTTTCACCTATGGGTCTGTGGATGCTCATAAAGAGGGCTCCCGTTTTTGGATAAAGGACAAGGGACCTATTGTAGAGAGGTGAATATAGAGGGCGAAATGTATTTGAAGCTTGTGTGTAGTGCATGTCCTGAATGCTTTGCAAAATGAGTATTTAATTTAATCCTTTTGGGGAAGTATACGTATAGGTGTTGTTAAATCTCAAAACTGAACATTTACAGGTTAAGTGTTATTGCATCATAAAATGCAAACGGCAATCATGTTCCCATGTGCAAATACGGGCAGAAAAATTACTTGAGTTTATGCAGCCTTTTTATTACATTGTTTTGTATGGATTGTAGAGTTGGGGGTATCCATTTATCGTAAAACATGCAGATGTTTTTTTTTTTTTAATACGGATAAAAGTTTTGGTGCTTCATTGTTTTGTGGGCCTGAAATATCCAAACACTTTATTATTTAATCAAAAAACAATATTCAGGTTTAAAAAGTCTGAAAGGAAACGAATCTTTAATTTACATCCAAACTTACTCGCCACTGTTCCTCTGCTTGATAGTTACATAGGCTTCATTGAGAGCTACAGAGATCCATTCGGTTCAAGAGGCGAATTTGAAGGCAAGTTTAAATTCTCATTTTGTTCTAAACATCCATGGTTAGTGTTGCAGATAGCTTGTTACACCTCCACATTTCTGCCCCCTTCTTTTCAGGTTTTGTTGCTGTAGTGAATAAAGCGATGAGTGCTCGATTCGCACAGCTGGTGAGTTCAGCCGAAGACTTGCTCCCCGAGTTGCCGTGGCCAACTGCCTTCGAGAAAGATCGTTTCCTCAAACCTGATTTCACCTCGCTGGATGTGCTCACTTTCGCTGGCAGTGGCATCCCAGCAGGAATCAACATTCCAAACTGTAAGTTCTACCATTTGCTGTAGTTTAAGTGAATTTGGCTTACATGAGTTCCATAGTAAACAGTGCCTCTTCTATTCTCCAGATGATGATATTAGACAAACAGAAGGCTTTAAGAATGTGTCCCTTGGAAATGTGCTGGCTGTGGCCTATTCAACACAAAAGGACAAACTCACTTTTCTGGAGGAAAAAGACAAGGTGAGTCAGAATGCATACAGTGAACCCCCGCAAAGTCTCAGGTTAGAGATGGCGGCCTCAGTTGTTCGTGGATTTTTCCCTTAAAATCTAACTTATAATTGTTCGCGGGAATCCCTGCAATTTTGTGGGAACCACAAATATCCTCCACAATTTTTTAAATGGCTTTTTCCGTGTCAGTATATAATTTTTCAAGTGCTTCAACGCTATTAAGAACAATATCATTTACTAATTTTGTAACATGAATATTGATGTAAATTCAGCTAAATTTCCATATAAAATATAATACTGTATAATCTTTTTTTAGTACTGTAGAGACACAGCACTAAGAAAAGCAACCATAGAGGAAAAAAGCAATAGTAGAAGAAAATGCAGCTTGGGATGGTGAATTATTACTGTTTTATTACCCTATACCCTAAATTATTACCCTACTTGTACAAAAGAAAACGACAGCACGTAAAAAGAAAAACACATGCTTGCATGAAGTACAGTACATGTAGGGGTAACATCTGTATTTTATATTCTAGCACTGACGTACCATACCGTACAGTATACAGTACACTTTTTTAAAGTATTAAGTTTGAAATGAAATTACAGTGTTTTGAGGACATATTTTAGGGTTAAAACTATTAAAATAGTAATTTATAGGCATTTTTTGAGCAACTGCAAAATTTCTGTTTTTTGGAAAATTTTCACAGTTCGCGTGTGCTCTAGGAATGTAACCCCCAGGGCTTGTCTGTATTCAAATTTCAAACAATTCTTCTTGTACGCAAACTCCCAGAACCACTCTTTCACAACTTGAATCCTGGAATATGTCATGTCATCCAGGAAGGAAAACTCCTATGTGAAAACTTGATGTGATAACCTGGTCATTCAGTACATTCAGGTCATCAGCTGGTTTAACTTTGCCACATAATGTTGCTGAGCCTAGACCTGACCAACTGAAGGAACCCCAGATCATAACACTGTCTTTAGAACCGTTTACAGTGAGCACTATGTATGATGGAATGCAAATGAAGCGATGCACCCTTCTTACCCTTACTGAACGCATCACATACCAAGTGACCTGCTTTCATTGCTCCGATGTCTAATCTTTGAGCACCCTAGCAAACTAAAGCCTTTTTCCGATTAGTCCCACTAACAGTATGGCCAATCAGCTGTTGAGTGCCAAACTTGTCAGTTCTTATTACATTGTGTGCATATGGAAATGTCTAATTTACCTATTAAACTATGTTTTTACTGTTGATTTTTACCATGCAACTTTACCAATGTTTGAGTGATCTCCGTTCATGTTTGTTTATTTTTTTTTTCAACTACATTCCTTCCACAAAGGTGACGGTTGAGCACCTTCCAGGTTTTGAGAATGAATGCATTGAAGGGTTCTTAACCCAGTTCCAGTCATTTCAATTCTCCTTAGTTGTTTTCATTGCGTGATGTAGCCCAATAATTTGACCCTTCTGAAACGGCGACATTTATAGTCAATTCTATGCTTAAATTTATTTGACCATTATTATTCTTTCTGTATTATTTATGTCTGTAGGATCTCTTCATCAAGTGGAAAGGCCCTTCTTTTGAGGTGCAAGTGGGTCTACATGAGCTTCTTGGGCATGGCAGTGGCAAACTCTTCAAGCAGGTGAGTGAGATGTATTACATTAACACATTACATTATGGCCTAATGCATTTGAAATTGAACACCTAATATATACAGTGGAACCTTGGATTACGAGCATAATTCATTCGGGAAGCGGGATCGTATTTCAAAACACTCGTAAATCAAATCGAACTTTCCCATAAGAAATAATGGAAACTTAAATTATTCGTTCCACAGCCCCAAAAAATAAATACATAAAAATAATTAACA